>OX393549.1:36139597-36739597 GCA_947650365.1 Chamaelirium japonicum
TTAAAGTGTGATGATTTTTTTATTATGGTTTTAACTCTCTCCTATTTTTTATTTGGGTTCTAGTGTGCGATGATTTTTTGGTTATGGTCCCAAAATTTTATTAGAGGGACATGGGGGATAAATTCCATCTCGGTGTGATTAATTTTTTTGTTAGGGTTATGGTTCTAAAATTTTTTGGTTGAGGTTATAATAGTTTTTTTTCTTTATATATTTGGGTGTTTGTTGGGTAACAGATCCAACCCTAATTTCCATATTTCCTTACAGACTTGTGTAAATATTATTATGAGTACATATAGTATTTTTGATATGCAGGTTTCAATTGATGTTTCTTACCGTTTAAGATTTATTATTTGTTACCCATTCCTCAACCCACTAGCACAACTACTACTTGATGTCATATAAAAAAAAAAAAACTACGAAGGAAGATGGGTAGATTTGGTCAGAGATGGTCGGAGAATTGGTAGAGATTGCTGAAGAATAACTGGATTTGGATAGAGCTCACCGGAGGATGATCGGATATGGGCAAAGATTGCTGGAGGATAGCCGGATCATGACAGAGATGGTTGGAGGCTGGTGGACCTGGATGGAGTTGACCGGAGTTACGGGTACCAAAACTCCTTTTCTCTCCCATGCATGTCTATCTTTTTTTTCTCCTGTGAAAAAAATCAAAACATACTTGTTTAAAGCGGCGAGGATATACTAGGCATTTCTAAATTAAAATGGACTGACATCAGAATATGTCAGCATTCCCAATCCATTTCTCCAACGATTGACTAACAGATAGGGTTATCTAATATAAACAATTAAACTATAAGAGGTGCCAATGCAATTTCAGGAAAAAGATGTTGTCCGAATAATTGTCAGATAAACCAAAGGGTTTCGATGTAATTAACCCATAACAAAACCAAATTAGCTCTATATGAATATATCTGATGGAAGTGAGTTATTGCATGAGTATGACACCCCCACTTTATTCCAAGACTCCCTCAACCACACAAAGCACCATGGCAAAGCCCACACACAGAGTATATATAGTATCACATCGACAATTACACAAACACTTTCCGGGCCCCGCACATTTCACTGTCGGGGGGTGGACTTCACGTCACATCCGCAAATCAAAAGCAAGCAGGCAATCGAGCGCTCTTATTCCCCATTATTACACATGCGCTAAACGATGAAAAGGGTCGGCGAGACCCGCCTTTTTCAGCCGCGTCGGGCCGTCTTAGCGGCGGAAGCTCCTCACTGGGCGTGGCGTCTCCCCGTCGACGTCCTTGAGCTTGACGACGGTGTATACGGCGGCCCCGGCGATGGCCCCCGCAGTCGGCGCCACCAGGTATATCCAGATCTGCTTGTAGTTCCCTGCCGCCACCGCCGGCCCCAGCGTCCGCACCGGGTTCATCGACGCCCCGGTCGACGTCCCGCCAATCAGGATGTTCAGCATCACGGTAGCTCCCACCGCTATTCCCGCCAATTCCCCAACCTAAACAAATAGAAGACATCAATAATAGGGGAGAGAGAGAGAGAGAGAGAGAGAGAGAGAGAGGGTTAGGGGGCTTACGGCTCGAGTATCAGTAGCGACGGCGGTGACGACGAAGAGGAGGTTGAAGGTGATGATGAACTCGAGGAAGAAGGCCTGGGTGGTGGTGACGGAGGGGACGGTGACACCGCCGGAGAGGAAGGGGTGGAAGATGCCCTTGAGGGCGAAGGAGGCGCAGATGGAGGCGGAGACCTGGGCGGCGATGTAGGCGGGGACCTGGACCCAGGGGAAGTGGCGGAGGACGGCGAAGGCGATGGTGAGGGAGGGGTTGAGGTGGGCCCCGGAGATGTGGCCGGTGGAGAGGATGACGATCATCACCGCCAGCCCCGCCGACGCCGCGTTGCCGATCAGCGTCTCCGCGCCGTTGTACTTCTGGTTCACGATGGGGGGCGGCGGTGGCGCCGAAGATGAGGATGAAGGTGCCCACGAACTCGGCTCCCAGCTGCCATCACCACCGCGCGCCATTAGAACATGAAAGGGTTAATGTCCAAATTAGACGAGTGGAAAAATTTATTAGGGACCCAAAAACAGCGATCGTAAGGGCAAATAGGTCACATGTTTTGGATCTAATCAGAGACCGACACGTACTACAAGAATGAAAAAGTGGAGATCATCCTTGTCCATCTCCATGATGTAATCATACCAGACACATAAACTAACATTATTGTACGGATTTTTTTATTTTTGAAATTTTTTTATTCATACCACAAACCTACTTGACATATCCCATTTTCTTCCAAAAAAAAATCAATTATCATCGCTGCCGTCGTCAACCCCAGCATCCGCTTCACCCCTAACCAGGTCTCCTCCATCCTCGATGAGGTTTTCTGGTCCTACGTCGACTTCATCTCTGAAGCCTTTGTTGGTCTCTTGCTTCTTGGTCTATTCTATACTTATAACAATGATTCCGGAGACGTTGACCATAACTTCATTGCCCTCTCCATCGGCAGACATCACCCTTGCTGTTGCCCCGAGATCCATCCCCCGCCTGGGCTGCATCGCCCAACCACAAAACCACCCACGAGCCCCTAGAAGGTCGTTGAGGAATCTCTGATGGTGATGTCTCCGACAGTGTGGAATGAGAGGAAGGAAACGGATGGAGGTATGAGGTGCGAATCGATTTTTTGGGAGGAAATGGAGTATGCTTTGCTTTGGGATATGAATATATATTTTTTTCTTTTTTTTAAAGAGAACATAACTGTCCTAGTTAGAGCTACACTTGTAAATGTACAAGTGCCATTGCACAAGAAAGACCACGATTGATACCTACCAACTTGCACACTATCTTTTTTTTTTTGTCAAAGATCGAGCATTGTTTCTACCCACAATTGCATGACTTTATCCCACACATGCACCACTTTATTTATAAGCCACACAACATAAGACATGCCCGGATTCAATTCACGGGAGGAAAATATTGGGGCTAACCACCGGAATGCAATTGTAATTGTTATTGCACGGATGTTTGTGGGATGCATTGAATACCGCATCCCATTCTGGAGAGAGAGAGAGAGAGAGAGAGAGAGAGAGAGAGAGAGAGAGAGAGAGATTTAATGGATAGTGCTTTGTAACACAAACCAAATAAGACCCACATCACATTTATCCTTACATTAAGTCATAGATAGTAATAGGAGAATTTAAAACTTCTATTAATTTTTTTAAATAGTAGTTGGTACCGAATTGCATAATTTGGTACCATACCGAATCAATCTCCACCATCCATCTCATTTTCCTTGCATCCTAGCTGTGAGAGTATTATTCTAGGGGACATGGGTTGAACCCTAGGTGGATGATGCCAGTGATCCACCCATAAGACCATCGGATGGTTCATATGAAATTCGGTAGGGCAAGGAAGAGGTTATCATAGAATTTTTCTAAATTCTGCTATATAAAAAAATCCCACTATTAATGCTATTAATGAAAACAACCACCTCTCAAAATCTTCGTATAAAAAGCTAGAGATTTTTTTCTCGAGCTAGTTTAAAAAAATAAATTCTAAGTTGTTCTTCCTATTAGTTTCTAGCTAGGTCAAATGTCATACCGGCTAACAGTTTTTTTCTTTTCCCTCCTCTAAAATCTGCCATTGCCGATGCACGGCGCAGGCCGCCACCCTCCTTCTCCGCTGGCCCGCATGTGTAGCCAATGCAGCCCCCTCTCATGCAAGCCGTCGACCTGCTCCTCCTCTGAGGATCTGTGCCAGGGCCTGCACCAGCATCGTGGACGAAGGGTTTCGGCGGTTTCAATGGAGGGGCGAATAAATTATTTAAAAGACGAGTAATGCTATTCGAACAATCTCCATCGACAAAACACATTGACAAACCAGACCCATGAACTGGTGGTGGGGCCCAGGTCTCAGTACGTGATCGGCGCTAGCCGGAAAAACCTAGGGTTTGGATGATATTTTGGTAGGAGTATACTTTTGAGATTATATTTTAAAAAATAACTAGCAAAATAATTGGATAGGGAGAGGTAGTCATTGAATAAAGAAGTGATGAAGTTGGGAAGCGGATCGGGCATGCAAGGAAGCAGGCTTCGACCACTTTTTATTAAAACTTATCTGCAGACTGCAGACTTCTTAGGGGGGCGGCCGAGCCCAGACAAAGAAGAAGGTAGTAGGTAAGGTAATACGAGAGGACCAAATCCTCACGAATCTTTTTTTTTTTCTAGCCCGGCCCAAAATTCAGCCTCCGGGCCCACCAACCAGCCCGGCCCTACCAAATTCCAATCAGGGGCCTCAATCATGTCACGGGTTTCTTCCTTTATTTATTTTGGGCCTGGACATCATCCAACCTCCGCTCACGACGGGTATAACATAAATTTGGATTCGGATATTTGGATTTTCTCCGAGAGTTAATGCAAATATCTAGATGTGATTGCAGCAAATTAAAAAAAAAAGGGATAATATGTCTTAGGTTCCCGACAACAAATCGATGGGATGAAAAGGACAGCTAGAAAATCAGCTCTTGCCTAAGATCTCTAGTTGAATAAAAATGGATACCAAAAGACCAAATCACCATCTGTCTCCCTTTCTTTTGTTTCTCTCGATCATCGGAGAGATCAACGGAGTTGGCGGTGACGCAGGGGGCGGAGAAGTTCAGTTTAGAGTTAGGTCTAGGATTTCTAAATCTAGGGTTCATACCATGACCTATAGATCTTAGGGTTTAGGTCTGGTTTAATTTTAGAAAGAAGTGACATGAAATCTAAATTTGAAGTACAATGAGGGGTATTTTCGTCCTAACAATATAGCCATCATTTAGGCTAGTTGATATTGTAGACCTGGGACCTATCACTAGTTCCCCCACCCTCTCCACAAAAAAAAAAAAAAAAGTTATTTAGCCTCCTGCTCTATCCTCCCCGGGGCAAGCCACCCTAAGGTGGAACTGAAAGCCACGGTCGACTCCTGCATGCAGCCTCGAACGGTGAATCACACTTATAAGATGGCTGTGATCGGATGCCATCCATTGTTGAGTGCATCAGACGGCTCCCAACAACCAGTGAGCATTGGCTAAGTGGAGAGGAGTCGAACTCCACAAAGCACTGCTCACTGCAAAATGTGGTGCGTCATCTTAATTTGGAGCCTTGCTAACCTGAGCCGATTGGATAAATAAGGATTTGATAAGGGGTTTCCCTCTGTTTGTCTGCTTCGATTCCATCAACTTTAACATAAAGGTGAGATGAAGGAAGGGGGGGGGGGGGGGGTGGATAAAAGGTCCGCATGCAGCTGAACAAAGAAAGTTCTGTTCCGGATCCGGGCCGATTGTGTTGCCCATGCAATTGGATAGTGACAAGCCTAAACGAATAATACGTAGACAAAAGCCAAAACGAATTAATCAAACGAATTATTCGTCAGCAGATGTCTGGAGTTGCGGATGGGGAGACGCAACCGATTTAGATGTCGAATTATTCATCAAATCATGGACCGTTCCAATCGTCCGAAAATTATTCGGTCGCTTGTGAATTGTTTCGCATCTACGCCGAATTCTTCGGAATTCTTGTGTACTCCCAATTTCAAAATTAAACAATCCAGATCGGATCCACCGCCCATTTTTTCCGTCAGACAAATCCGGTTCGTCCACTTGTATTGCCTCACTTGGTGACTATGAATAGTACATAGAAGATGAAAGCATAGTAAAACAAGTAGTGCCCCCCCCTACGACTTGTTGAGTTGTTGCTGTCCATGAAGTTGTTAAAAAAAAATTTTATTAGAAAAATAGAAAATGGTATTCAGGTTTCCATCCGGATCGAGCCATCCAGATGTGACACTGATCATAGCCGTTCATTTCACCTGTTCCAGAGTAGTGATCAGGCAAATGGACGGTTCTGGTCAGGTGCCAAATCCCTACCCCTTCAGGGCTAATTAATATTAGGATAAATTACACATGGACCTCCTATAGTTTGATGGATTATCGCTTACACCAACTCATTTTTAAAATCCTACAAATGCTCCTTAATTATTTTAAAAAGGGTTATTTTAACTTTACCCCCCAAATTTTGCCTTGAAATAGACTTTACCCCGCAAAACTAACTGTTCCGTCGGCTCATCATCTAGGAAAAAGGGTGAGCTGACAGAAAAGAGACAAAGTTTTGGGAGATGAGTGACGAAACAATTAGTTTTGGGGGGAAAGTCTAATTAATGAAAAATAGGGGGTAAAGTCTAATTCAAAGCAAATTTGGGGGGCAAAGTCAAAATAATCCTTTAAAAAGGGAAATTTTATTCATACCCCAAAAATCTGTAATTAGCCCCCGTATCCCTAGCGTTTCTCAATAACTTACTCAACAATCCTTTAATACCAACACTGCCCTTTTTTCTATACCCCAAACCCCAAAGCCCCTGCTCAGCGTCTTTTGTACCCCAACCCAACCCAATGTTCGTTTAAACTTAGCCCACGCCCAACTCGTCAGGTTGTGCGGGGTGGGTTCGGGTTAACCCGCCCAAAATCGGGTTGGGTTCGGGTTGGCCCGCCCAAGTTGCAGCTAGGGGTGGCAATGAGTCGTGTCGTGTCGGGTTGGGTTCATGTCATGTCTAGTTTCGTGTCGTGTCCAAAACCCCTAGACACGGACCCGGGCCCGGCCCGTTTAACTAATCGTGTCTAGATCCTAAACCCGTACCCGACTCGCTAATAAACAGGTAGACCCGATAAGACCCGTTTACCACCCGGATCTATTCAGTTGACCCGATCCGACCCAATCCGACTTGACCCGACCTGACCCGAAAGACCCACTGGTTTTATATATTATAGTATCGGATTGCTGGTAGACCCAACCCGACCCGACCCGACATGACCTATTGAATACTAAACGGGTCTTCCTGGGTCTACTGTGTCCAGACCCTAAACCCGGACCCGACCCGTTTAATAAACGGGTCTATCGTGTCGACCCGTTTACGACCCGAACCCGTTTAGCCTTGACCCAGACCCGCTAACTTCGTGTCGGGTCCTGTCGGGTCGAGGAGAAATGATTCGGGTTGGGCTCGGATTAGCCCGCCCAAATTCGGGTTGGGTTCGGGTTGGACTCGGGTTGGATTCAGGTTGGCCCGCCCAAGTTGCAGCTCTACTTTTGCCTTCAAGTATCAGCCAACTTCATGGGGTTTATTTAAGAGTGGGGTGTATTCAAGAGTGCATATAATTAGGATATATTTAAGGGGGTATGTGTTTGATTGGGGTATAATCAAGTTGGGGCGGGCCATTTAATTGGGGTGTATTGAAGGTGGGGTGTAAGGGGGAAGGGTATTTTTGGGATAGGAATGGGGTATGAAAAAAAAAAATGGGGTGTATTCAAGTTTGTTGGAAATGGGGGCTAATTACAGATTTATGGGGTATGAATAATATTTCCCTTTAAAAAACATATCCCTTGCACCCCCTTCCAGGGGGCTTCGGGGGTGGGTTCTATATGTATAGTGTTTCAAACAATAAGGGAGTATTTGTAGGGTTTTAAAAATTAGCGGGTGTAAGTGATAATCGGTCAAACTATAGGGGTCTATGTGTAATTTATCCCTAAATATTATAAATAAGAATATATATATATATATATATATATATATATATAAACAGATTAATATTTAAGTAATCTAATAAAAAACACAAGTTGACCTTTTAAATAAAATAAACAAAAGGCAGGGGCGTAGGAGTTATGACCGCATGAATCTTTTTTCTACGTGTTAGCAGAATAATAAATAGAATGCGTTATGCGCGACGACTAAAACACCGCGAATATTTGATGGGGTGTGTGTGTGTGTGTGTGTTGGGACACACGTGCGTACCTTCCTGGTGAGGGACACGTCCGGCCTGGGGATATCGGTGAAGCACGTGTGAGGGGAGGTCCAGGCGTCCAACGGCAGGCACCTGCTGCACCGCGGCATCGACTTCCTATCGTACGACAGCGAGTCGACCCGGAGGGACGAGAACAGGGGCGCGCCGGGGGTCCCCGGCGTCGCCGGCGCCGATGCATGCGGGGTTCCGGCCTCCGATTCTGCCATTGCTGATAATCTCTCTCTTTGGGTTTTTTTTTTTTTTTTTGGTGGGTAATACCTAAGGATACATGATGAACAAAGCTGGAATTTTAATTTTAATTTTTTTTTTTTGGGGTTGGGTGTGGATTGATGGGAAATAGAGGGCCGGGATTACATGATATGAGGGTTTTTATAAATTTTTTTCTAAGGAAGAAGGGTAGAAGAGCAAGCCAGCCTAATGGGAACTAGAAATGGGGGGGTATTTTTGGTATTTTCCTTTTTTTTTTTTTTGGGTTTTTTTTGGGATTGGATTGATGGACAATGGGCTGAGATTACATGCTGGAAAGGCTTTTATAAGGGTTTTGCTAAGGAATGAGGGAGAGATTACCCAGTTTGAACAGGCCGGAGATCGCTACTCAAACCTGGTAAGGATCGAAGGAGAAGCTGGGGTTGAGGGGAGCCTGGGATGCAGCTTTGGGCTTTGGGGGAACCCTTGTAGAGAGAGAGAGGAGAGAGAGAGAGATGAGTGAGAGAGATGAGTGATAATGGTGAGGAGAGGGGGGTTGGGGGTTTTGGAGGTGGGAGGCTGTTGAATATAAGGGGGAGGAGTGGGAGAGAGAGGGTCAATGGCTTCCAGTCACAGCTACTGCCCATCTCATCAAATGATTCATTGAAAACTGGAATGAGTGTTGGTTTTACTAAAATACCCTCCATTATTTCTGAAGCATCTTTATTGTGCGTCATGCCCGCTGTGTTGCTGATTAAATTACAAAAACCATGCTTTTTTTTTTAAAAAAAATGAGTGCCAGCAACTTTGCCAGACTTTAGCTTGCCAACCTAACGTGGCAACCGATCACAGCGGTCCGTTTACCCCGACTGTTGGCATTGGGCGCAATTCGCTGGTCGAGACTAGGGCAGTGGATGGCTGTGATCGTGCCAAATCAAGTTGGCAAAACGGGTTGACGGAATACCATTTTCCTCTATAAATAATACGGTTTGCGCGTGTTTATTTATATATTTTATTTTCTTAAGAAATGTGTCGAGGGAGATGTACTTGGACAAGAGCTATATTTTGTTCCAAGCTTCTGTATTAGAAAAAATTTTACTCCAACAAGGGATCGCTCCAGATCAGTGTTATCAGAATCGGATCGGACCAATTGATTGGATCGGGGAACCGGTGATACGGATCCTCGATCGGTTCGGTTGATAGATCAGATCGAAAATGATCATAAACTGGTAAAACTTGAGTGAACCGGTCGGTTGTCTGCAGACCCGTGCGACCTGACTCGTTTAAAATTCCGTAGCGACCTGGTCCGTTTAAAAAGGAAAATCGTGCGATTCTCGACCAATTCTCTGTTGATCTTGAGCGGTGAGACTTGTGACTCCTGAGAGAAACCCTAGGGCTGTCGATGCCTCTCTGCGGCGATATCGACGGTCGCACAAAGTCAGCCGCCGGTCCCTCTCTGCTGACGCCGCGCGAAGCCGGCTGCCGGTTTCTCTCTGTCGACACCGCACAAAGTCGGCCACCGGTGCATCTCTGCGGCGATCTTAACTAGAGCTATTTTATTCCAAGCTTCTGAATTAGGAAAAATTTTGCTCCAAGAAGGGATCGCTCCATATCAGTGTTATCAGAATCGAATCGGATCGGTTGGTCGGACCAGGGAACCGATGATCCGAATCCTCGATCGGTTTGGTTGATAGAACAGATAAAAAATGCTCATAAACTGGTGAAACATGAGTGAACCGATCGGTTATCTGCAGACCTGTGCGACTTGGCTCGTTTACAAACCCGCAGTGATCCGGTCCGTTTAAAAAGGAAAATCATGCGATCCTCGACCGATTCTCTGTCGATCTTGAGTGGTGAGACTCGCGACTCCCGAGATAAACCTGAGGGCTGCCGGAGCCTCTTTGCGGCGATATCGACTGACTGAAGCCGGCCGCCGGTCCCTCTCGACTGACGCCGCACGAAGCCGGTCGTCGGTGCCTCTATGTCGACTACCGCACGAAGCCGGTCGCCGGTTTCTCTCTGTCGACACCGCACAAAGTCGGCCACCGGTGCATCTCTGTGGCGATCTTGACCGACTGCCGCACGAAGCCGGTCGTCGGTGCCTCTCTGCCGACGCCAACTTCTGCATGATGTCAGGCCGCCGGGTGCCGCTTTGCCGACTGCCACCAGGTGCCGCCTGCTGATGCCGCACACCGCACTGCTGACCGGTTCAACCGGTTGACCCGACGGTTGAATCAGAAACCCATGACCTGGGCTTTAGACCGGGTCAATGTCCGATCCGAATATGATATCATTGCTCTAGATGCTCAGTGATGCATTTGGATCGATCGTTCCCTGATGTGTAAGGAAAAAAGAGAGCAGTATGATGTGTAGGAAAGGTTTGGATGACATGCACTGGTCATTGTTGGGTGTACAGTCCAGATTAGACTACTCTTTATGAACGATCCAGATGCATCCCGTTGGAGGGAAAAAAAAAAAACATGAGCTTTGGCTATCTCCTATGTCGGCAAACCGACACAGCTGCTTATTGGGTTTTCTCAAGGTTTATGCATTGTACTTCGCACCAACCGGTGTTGGAGCGCATGACTCCAGCACCCGATGTGAACCGTTGGATGAATGTCACTAGTAACATCTAGTCGTTTGGAGTTCACGGAATATCACTAGCCCGCATGAATATCACTAGTGGCATTCAAACTTATTAACGGCTGAATATCATTGGTGACATTCATCTGACGGTTCACATCGGGGGCTGGAGCCACACGTGCCAACACTGGGTTGGTGGGAAATAATGTTCTTTTAAGTATGGGTTCCACTATGGTACCGAATTGAAAAATTGGGTACCGTGTCAAACCCATCTCCACCATCAATCTCATTTTCCATGTATCCTGGTGGTGGGAGCATTATTCTAGGGGCCATGGGATGATTCCAAGGGGATGCTTGAGATCAACCATAGGGCCATACGATGGTCCCGATTTCGGTACGGTACCGAAGTGGGTCCTATAGAATTTTGTGTTAGGCTTAAAAAACAGAGTTCGTATAACATTTAGTCTCATCTTAAATTTCTATTTATAATAAGTCCACCAATACGACTATTAATTACATAAAGCATAATCCTCTGTCAATTATTTTGATCGCAAATGATTCAATTTTAACCGTTTTGGATAACGATTTTTTTTAAAATAACATAAATACACATAGTATCCTCCCACATTAAATAACGGTAGATGATACAAGATTTTTTTTTACGGCAATAGTTGCACGGGTGCTACAATGATTTCACTGTAGCTGTTACAATGAAATAACTATAGCAACCCATGATTTCACTGTAGCTGCTACAGTGAAATCACTGTAGCAACCCTTGACTTAATCGTAGATACTAAAAAGATATTTCTACAGTAAAATTATTGTAGCAAAGTATTAAATTTTATGCAAATAATACTTAGTTGAATTGAGTATTATTTTGTATATTTGAGTACCATGCACGAGTTGCTATAGTATGTCATTATAGCTACTATAGTGAAATTCACTGTGCCGGCTAAAAAGGCTTCCCTATAGTGGATCATTGTAGCAAAGTACTCAATTTTGTTCAAATAATACTCAGTTTTATTGAGTATTATTGCGAC
Organism: Chamaelirium japonicum; assembly: GCA_947650365.1. Taxonomy (NCBI): domain Eukaryota; kingdom Viridiplantae; phylum Streptophyta; class Magnoliopsida; order Liliales; family Melanthiaceae; genus Chamaelirium; species Chamaelirium japonicum. The sequence continues at coordinate 36,151,216 of OX393549.1, forward strand.
TAATATTGAGTACGTACTATAGTGATATTAATGTCACAAATTGATTTTAGCAGTAACAAAAAAATCACTATAGCAGTTACAGTGATTTCACTGTAGCAAAGATACTCAAATATACGTCAATAATACTCAATGAAAATGAGTATTATTGTTACAAAATTGAGTACTATTGCTACAATAATTTTACTGTAGCAGTGTGTTTTTTAGCAGCCACAACGAATCACTATAGCACTACAATGATTTCACTATAACTGCTATAGCGGAATCACTATAGTGCTACAGTGATTTCACTGTAGCTACTATAGCCGAATCACTATAGCGCTACAGTGATTTTGCTGTAGCTGCTATAACGGAATTACTATAGAGCTACAATGATTTCACTATAGCTACTACAGTGAAATCACTGTAGTAGCTATAGTGGTCCCATACTAGGTCTTGAAACTGTATGTTTCTTAGAGATCGGGTGAAGTTAGGGGTGGCAATGGGTCGTGTTGGGTCGAGTTTGTGTCGTGTCTAGTTTCGGGTCATGTCCAAAACCCCTAGACCCGGACCCGACCCATTTAACTAATCGTGTCTAGATCCTAAACCCGTACCCGACTCGATCGTTTATAAACGGGTAGACCCGATAATACCCGTTTACCACACAGGTTTATTTAGTTGACTCGATCTGACCCGATCCGACTCGACCCGACCTAACCCAATAGACCCGCTGATACTATATATTACAGTATCGAATTGTGGGTAGACCCGACCCGACTCGTTGAATATTAAACGGGTCTTCCCGGCTCTACTATGTCCAGACCCTAAACCCAGACCCGACCCGTTTATTAAACGGGTCTATCGTGTCGACCCGTTTACGACCCGAACCCATTTAGCCCTGACCCAGACTCGCTAACTTCGTGTCGGGGTCCGAAATTGCCAGCCCTAGGTGAAGTTATATAGACATTGGTAGGTTGGTAAATTCGGTAACTTAACCAAGGTTAGTGGCCCAATGTCAGCACCCTCTGCCTGAGTGAAAACCTGGGATTTGTTTTGGACGATCAGTCCCTACCAAAACTCAGGTTTGGTGCAAGAAGCATAGCGGTTGAATCTGAGCTGGTCTCGCATGTGTCATAACCGTTTCGATCACATGTTACTGTTGAGAATATCTCAACATGGAATCATGGATGTTTATTAACTTTAGTTTTATAGATTATGGGAGAGATTATTATACACTAAGCCATTTTGTTATCTGGTAAGACGAGTATTTTTGCTATGTTATATATACGAGTGTTTAAATATATGTTCAAGTTCTTATAGATGGATTCTTTCTAAAGAAGTGCATTTTGATATGAAAATGTGTATTCACATCTTTTTGTAAAGACATCTTTTGGCATGTGCCCATTCAAAGTCTATAAATAAAGTAATTGGACACATCGAATATTCAATTACTCCCAGTTTGATTATCTCTCTGATTTTCAAAACATTCAATGCCAAAGAGAGGTATTCAGATTCTTTGTTGTTGCCGAACGCAGACTCCAAATAAGTTGTTGTATCCTGGAAGTGGGTTCGCAATCATCCCACCAGCAAGTTATATTCGAATGAGAGTAGTTCACACTTAAAAAAAAGCGTATTCGATACGTGCCCAAAAGTCACCAATTTACGACCCCATAATTTCAACATTTACTAAGTTAAGATGTTGAGATAGTCCACCGATTTAGTCCCACATTGGTAAGGGGGGCACTCATTGGCCACTTAATATACCCGTTGTAGATCTCCCCTTACGACCCGGGTTTTGGGGTGTGAGGGTATCTAAAATAGTATCAGAACAGGTTTGACTTATGCCCTTAAGTCAAGTAGGAGCCTACCCATATAACAAAGATCAGACGAAACCAACATGCAAGTGAGTGGGAGTGTTGAAGTTTAGTCTCGCATCAGCAAGCGATATGGGCAATGTTTCCATCATATACCCTCTATGGACCTCTCCTTATGGCCCGGGTTTTGGGTGTGAGGGTATCTAACATGGTATCAGAGCTAGGCCTGTTTGTTGTTCTGAGTGCACCCTTACCTATTGTACCTTGCCATGCATGGGTCGATAATGGCTCGATTCAGTCCCCTCTCCGCTTTAGAGTTCACACGGCACATGTCTAAACAGACCAGGTTGTGTGCTCGATCCAAGTTATGCGCATGATATGTCAAGGTCGTGCGCATGATCTATCTAGGTCGTACACAAGACATACCCATGATTCCAGAAAAAACCGCCGCGTTCGACCTCGCCCGAGCGCCAACTCTGGGCACTCGAGTGACAACATAGTCATACGCATGACTAGCTCAGGTCCTGCTCACGATCGTTTTTGTCTGTGCGATCAGGTTTATCCTGACGTGTTTTGGACTTTGTGTTTTGTTGTTAGATGGAGATTTTCGGAGAGTGCTTGTGTGGGACACTTGTAAATATATTACCTCAATATATAAGGGGGTTTAGGGTTTTGGGAAGGATATACGTATGGAAAGATATGGAAGAGAGGAAACACTACTTCCTTTTTTTTTTTGTGGCGGCTCTTGGTGATCGAGGTTTCTTGAGATGGAGACCATCCCGGGGGAGGAGCATGTTTTGCTCCTCCCCCGGGAACTTGAAGAGCTGTAGGTGAGCGACGTCGATGATGTCGTGTTAGAGCACCGATTTGTGGGTGGTTGGTGGCCAATCTTGGAGCTATTAAAAGAAAAACACTAGAAAAGACCCCCCTTCGGGGGAATGATGCCTTTGGCTATGGTGACCGAGCCATGGAGAGAGAGGCAATGTTGCAAAGACCGACACCATGATGGAGCGAGTCTGAAAGGAGGAGCGCAGGACTGTTGGAGATCCGTGTTGGTATGATGGTGTTTGATATGAAGGATCAAGATTGGTGAGAATCTAGATCATGACTTTTATGGAACCCAGGGTTATCTCTATGGAGATAGCCATGTGCAATCCGTTCAGTCAGATCTGTGGGAGAGAGAGTGGACAAAGATGTAGGGATTTCTTCTCCATCTATCATATTGAATGTTTTATTTTTTGTTCTTCTATGTTGGAGGTTTTCTGGAGGACCGTTGATACATATTGGAGATAGTTGGGACTTCGTTGATGCAGACGATTATTCTTCGTGGTGGAAATATATTGTGATGATTTGTTAGAGGGTATATAGGATGTTGGAGAGAGGATGCTACTCAGTTTGGGTGAACCTCTATAAAATCATGTGCCTCTGTGGATGTGATTTTTCTGTGTACTTGTGCTGTGATGGATCAGTATAGTATGGGATGCACCGATAAGATCTAAAGTCCTGAGATTTGGGGGTGATGGATCGCAAATTGACTCTTGCATTTTCTCTATACCGGACTCCGTCTGTCCGCTGCGCAGCTAATTAATTCGTATTAGAGCGTGCCAGTTTTCACAACATCATGATGTGTGTATGTGTGTGTGTGTGTGTGAGAGAGAGAGAGAGTGAGAGAGAGAGTGCGAGTCCATCGGTTTTGTCGCACATCGATAAGGAAGGTGCCTATTGACCGCTTAATATACCTACTGTGGACCTCCCATTACGACCCAAGTTTTGGGAAGTGAGGAGAAGAGAGTTGTACTTTTGTTTCATTACAATATTTTGTGCATAGTTTATACTTCTCTAAAATGACTAGGATTAGGTGTTGCAAAATTGTCGACAAGTTTGTTCTATATTATTGGGTGGAATAATCAAAGTCAAAAGGGTATTTTATCATTTGATGTATTAGTCATATCTTACGCTTAAAATAGATTCAAAACTAGTGGTAGTGTGAACATCAATTTATACGCTTTGTATGGACCTTTGGTTTCCTAGTAAGGAAGTAGATATTTCATAATCAATTGCTTGGGAGAACATCACTAATATATTGATGTATCACTAAATATATTGAACAATCGTTACAATCGGTACTCAATGAGTATTTTTTTTAAATTTAACCCTATCCTCAAAAAAAATTCCACTTGGTAATGATTTTGTCATTATCATGCCTATTAGCCAGTTTACGAACATGGAGCACACTGAGCTGTTAGGGTATGCTTTGAGTAAGATTTTAATCAGCTACCAAGTAAATCCATCAATTGGTAGGCATTTTATACTGAGGTAGTGTGGTAAAAAAATATTCAAATTTGGTGTTTTCGAAGTTTTGTGGAGTTTTTTTTTATCGATAAATTAAATATTTTGAAGTGAATGTTTATATTAAGTGATGTAATTTAATTCTAAGCGATATATTCAAGCTATGTTTATCTTAAAGAACAAGTCTTGCTAACATTGGTTATATTATTACATGAAAGATAACAACAAAGAAAGAATATATAAAGCGAGAAATCTGAATGTTGTTTGTGTGCTTTTTTTTTTTGGAAACCCCTAGATAATAATATAAAGATAAGTGTAATATATAGTCACATATTCTTTATTGTATTAATTAAATTGGTCATTTTCATCTATTGTGGGTGCAAATTGGATTAAAGGAGGTCTGCATTAATCTCTTAGCCATCCCTTCGAAAACATAAGTTAGGTCCAGCCCATGAGGTCGGCCTAACTGACTTGCGTACAAAGGTTTTGATCGGACCGATCGGTCGGACCCTTCGTGCGCACGATTTTCCGAACATGCGCATGATCCTGACAAACAACATGGGTTTCTTTAGCAACATATTGTTCCAGGTTCTCTTGGGGGGTATATAAGGGACTCTTTCTTTTTGGGATGAACGTGGCTATTGTTTGTATCTCCTCATAAGAGAGATTGAGATGGTTAGGGTTTGTTCCGAAATTTGAGGAGGGAGAAATCCTAGATCCTCGGTGTTGGGTTTCAAAAAATCTTATGTGAGGCTTGTAAGGGAGAGGGTGAAAATCTCTTCTACTCTAGCAACTTGCTTTCTGTTATTGAAGCATTGGCCATGCTACACGGCCAATGTTCCGCGTGTGGCATCACCACGTCTATCGCTCTCAGGCTCTTGTATGTTGGCTGACACTTGACACTCTGTGCTCGTTGACACTCATGTGTTCATCGACAACTCTTGCACCCTGCTGTATTGTAGGTGTGCTCGCGGCTGTGCTCATCACCACTGTCACCGCCTTCTGCCGTTCGCCGACGACACGATGGCAACAATCGGTGCCTCCTATCGACTGCTCCATCATGCCACCCATCGGTTCTTAGATTAGCCACCTGTCGATGACTCAGCATTGTGGGTGAGTGTTTATGCTAACCAACCTGGAAGTTACATGTGCACCAACCACACATGACAGGGCAAGCCAAACGGATACGAGTACTCAACTACTCGGTCCGTTGGCCTCCCTACTCGAAATACTCGGGAGCGGTATAGCTCGGGTACTCGGGCACGAGTTCCCACCTACTCGATCCATTCGAGCAGCCCACAAGTACCTGAGTACTCGATCTACTTGTACGATTCTCGGACTGTCATGCAAGTTGAACGACCTCCCCTTGATGGGAGGGGTGACCAACAAATTTTTTTTTTTTTTTAAGAACCCCTCCTCTATGGAGGGAGGGTTTGGCGGACCCCAACCAGAAACCATTAAACTAAGTTAGATTACCGTAACAAAAATGAAGTGCCTCCTCCCCTAGTCTATCTTGCCAAGGGCCAATCCACGTCTTGAAAAGGGAATACACCGACTGCCGCAGCTTCTCCTGCCCTGCGGATTTATCATTAAAAATCCGGTTATTCCGCTCAAGCCAGATGACCCACACGATCGCCATAACCAACATATCCCACAGCTTCCGGATCCCTACCGGGATTCTTCTCCTTCTCCAAGAGCTCCAAAGGCCCCGGAGCGACCTGGGGTGCGAGGAAATCCCTGCCTTACCTTCGAAGTGGTCCCACAGCTGTCTAGCAAAAGGACACCCGAGAAGCAAGTGCGATGATGTCTCATCCTCCGAGGTGCAGAAGGTACAGAAAGCGTCAGACGCTAGGGGGTGCTTCCGCCGCACCAAATTTGCATTCGTCAGAATCTTGTTCCTCGAGGCCAATAGGGAGAAGATCTGAACCTTCGATGGCGCCTTAGTCATCCAAATAGCCTTCGATGGCCTATGACGCTGGAGCCGAGGAAGCAGATGCTCGTAGAGAGAAGACCCCTGAAGATGTGCCGTTCCACCGGACTTCATCCCGCGTCGCCCTGAAAGAGGCCGCCTGCAGGATCAAGTAAAGATCCTGCAACTCCCGTCGACTTTCCTGTTCAAGCGGAGCCCCAAGCTTTATGCTCCAACCGATAGAGCCATGCCTTCGACAAGCCTGGGATCGAACTGAAGCTCCCTTATTCCGGGCCAAGGAGAAAAGCGATGGGAAAAGCTGCTCCAAAGGCCTGGTCCCAAGCCAAATGTCTCTCCAAAATCTGATGTCCCTCCCATCACCTAAAGCAAGTATAGTCGCCTCCCTGTAGAAGTCCTTGACCCTCAGTATGCCCTTCCAAAAATAGGAAATCCGGCCAGAAACTCTACCCCTCGCTTGCAAGGGAAAGAACCTCATGAAGTACCTTGCCAGAATAACATCTCGCCAGGAGCCACCCGATCCCTGCTGAAGCCTCCACCACCATTTCCCCAACTTCGAAATATTAAACCTGCGAAGGTCTAGAACTCCCAGCCCTCCCAGCTTCGTCGGAAGACAAACCTGATCCCATCTCATCAAATTATAGCCTCCCGCACACTACACCAAAATCAGGATTTAGTAACACAGCCAACTGTTATAAATATGTTTAGTAACACAAAAAAACCGTTAGGAATATGGCGTTACAGATATTTGTAACACTTTTTGTAACAACCGTTACTAATTGACCGTTACAAATTGTCTGTTTTGGTGTAGTGGCATTGGCTCCCACACCATGCCAAAGGAAAGAGCGCCGAATTCTGTCGATCCTGTCTATCACCCAAGACGGCAAAAAGTAGAAGAAAAGGTAGTATGAAGGAATCGAAGAGAGAACCGAGTTCACCAGCACTAGTCTCCCACCTGATGACAGAAATCTACCCTTCCAACCCTCTAATCTCCTCTCGATCTTCAGAATCAGCTGCTCCCAATCCTCCCTTCTCAGGGCCTTATCACTGATCGGCAGCCCCAAGTATTTCATTGGTAAGGTTGCCTCTTTACAGTTCAAAAGCCTAGCTAAACTGCTACCTGCATCCCCTGTGCCAATGTAATAAAGGTTGCTCTTCTGGAAGTTAATCTTCAGACCTGAAGTCAACTCCAGCCTGTAAAGGAGTATCTTGAGCGAGACCATCTGGAAAGGACAAGCCATGGTGAATAGGAGGGAGTCATCCGCATAGTGCAAATTCAAGGTGGTCCAATCGTGCCCGCCCACTCCCTTCACCAGACCTTCAGTATTCGCCTTATGAATCGCGGCATCGAAAGCATCGACCACCAGAATAAAAAGATAAGAAAGCCTTTGTAAACTTTGAAGTCCTTGCCCTGTTCCCCATTGATAAGACAAGAAAGCTTCGAGGATACCAAAATATCTCTGATCCAGCCCAATCAGTTACTAGAGAAGCCCTTGGCCTTCAGTAGGTCAAGCAAAAAATCCCATCTGATCTGATCGAAGGCTCTCTCGAAGTCAATCTTCAACAAAACTCCTTCTTCCCCAGATTCCCGTAGCTGAAAGATTGTCTCGTGAGCAGCTGCCACACTGTCGAGGATCAATCTCCCCTTGATGAATGCGGTCTGAGAGGGAGAGACCAGCAAGGAGATGTTCTCCGCTAGCCTATTGGCTAGTACCTTCGTGACAATCTTGTAGAGGGAGTTTGACAGAGAGATCGGCCTGAAGTCCCGAATGGCCTCTGCAGCAGGTTTCTTAGGGAGAAGGATAATCCAAGAGTGGTTCAGGTAGTGGAGACGCACCTTGCCCGAGAAGAAGTCGCGTATAAACCAGCAAAGGTCACCCTTCAACATGTCCCAGTACTTCTGGTAGAACGCCATAGGGAACCCATCCGGTCCAGGGGCTCCATCACCTTTGGACTGAAAGACCGCCCTACAGAATTCCTCATCGCTAAACTCCACGTCAATGCTAGTGCCGCCTGGAAGTCTCGGAAAATTGACACCGATCCAATCAAACGAGACCCCAGTGACTGTGTTCGTCTCCCGGAAAGAGCTCTTGAAGAAGGAAGTGGCTGCCTCCAGTATATCGGAAGTGGCTGTCAACAATCGCTCCTCGTGCCACAGAGAAGTCAGAAAGTTCTTCCTCCTCCGAGCGTTAGCCACTTTGTGGAAATAGATGGTATTCGCATCTCCTAGCTTAACCCACTGCTCCTTCGAACGTTGCCTCCACATTTCTTCCTCCTTCCGTAAGAGGAGGACTAGATTCTCATTCAGTTCCTTCAACTTGGCGGACTCCCGATGCGTAAGGTCAGCGGTTTCTCCCATAACTTCAAGGGCTTGAATTGCTGCCAAGGTAGATGCCTTTTGCCGCAGAACATTTCCAAAATGGTCTCTGCTCCAGCACACAAGCTTCCTCTTGATAAATCTAAGCTTGCTCGTCATGTTCAGCGCCGAATTATCGAGACTGCATGCTTCCTCCCACCATCCGGCCAGCAGATCCTTGAGACCTTCCTCCATCGACCACATCAGCTCGAACCTAAAGGGGGGGGTCGGACCAAAGAAATTGAATCGGTTGAGAGAAGGATCGGGGGCATGGTCGGAAACACAGGAAGCCAGCCCTGACTGAATCGAGCCTGGAAAGCGCGAGTCCCAGTCCGCCGAAATCAGGAACCGATCAAGTCTGGCCAAAATAGGGTCTTCTCTCTTGTTACTCCACGTGAAGGTGCGGCAAGTTAAAGGGAGATCGATCAGCTCCTATTGCCGAATGAAGAGGGAGAAAGCACGCATCACAGAAATATCACCACCACTGCGAAGTCGCTCTTCCGACCCTCGCGTGACATTGAAATCCCCAGCGATCACCCAAGGGCCAGGAAAATTGACCCTAAGCAAGGACAATTCCGTCCAGAAATCATCCCCTCTACTGTGGTCTGTCGGGCCATAAATAGAGGATAGCATCCACTTTTCACCGTCTATCCTATTCTGAAAGACAAGAGAAAGGGAGAAAACTCCGACATTCGTGCTCCTTAGCAAGAAAAGGTCGTAGTTGAACCCTATCAGAATACCTCCTAACGCTCCAGTAGCATCTTTCGCTTCCCACTTAGCAATCTTCTTCGTACTGAGAGAACGGAAAAAGTGGCTCGTTGGATTCTCCCGCTTCGACTCCTGGATGCAGATGATATCAACGTCGTGAATGGAGGCAAAAGAACTGGCAGCCCTCCTCTTCTCCGACTTGCCGAGACCCCTAACATTCCAAGATAAAATCTTCATAGAGACACTAAGAAAAGAACTCCCACACCACTCCAACAAACTCCGCCACGACAGCTTCCTAAGGACGAAGCCAACTTCGCTCTCTTATCTTCCATGGCCCTGATAGAGTCAAGGAAAAAGCGAACACCATCCAGCTCTGGTGCAGTAATAAATCCACATTTCCTATCAATGTCAAGGATTACATCATCTTCCAAAAGAGATAGGGGAAGGGAAACCGAAGGGTCTGCCTGATCCAACTCCAAAAGGCGCATCTTCGACCGGACCAAAGCTTGGGCAAGCAAAGGATCATCCGAGGAGCGCTGCAAAATCTACCTGAAGCTCCGCCTTGCCGACTGAAGCTGGATGGCGCCGCCATTATCCGCCGTGGCCTCCTGTCTCCCTTGGTCTGCGCATTGGTCAGCCGTGGACCCCCGCCTCCCACTCCCCAGTTCTGTCACAGCACTCCTGCTGACATCAAGGTTAGGAACATGAGCTCCCCCCGAAAGGGAGCTATCTACAATGATTGGCACAGGCTCCACCTGTGGACCCAAAGGGGGACCCCTCTCCTCCAACCCCACAGAGATTCCCTCGTGCTCGTCAGCAAAGGGGTTAACAAGGGGAGCCACACAAGCAACATGGGCATCTTCAAAAGTAAAGGAGGGGACATCTCCATTCGCGCCCAAACCAAGGTTCGAAACAATCATACCTGCATCCCGGGTGATCTGATGGAGGGATGTCGTACCTTGTTCCTGGCTGCTACCCGCCTCTCCTCCTGGCGGATTTGCCTCGCTGACATGAGCTGGAGCAGCGTACTGTGGAGGCCTTACGCACGGTTGCCAGAACCGAGTAGGCTGCGGCCCCGATGCCACCGTCGGCCCGAAACCTGGTGGGATCACAGGCTCTCCGAAGGGCATCCTGTCTCCAATGCCATGCTCCAAGGGGGGGTATATGTTGACCAACAAATCAACAATGCACTTTGTGAAAGATGGATTAAGCCTGACCCGATGTCCATCACGGACCTAATTTGGTAAGGGTAATTATGGTAACATCATATATATTGCTAAACCGATATTTCCCATGGATACTATCCATGGCTGCACAACCATGATCCCCACGATCAACAAGAAATAACGGGATCATGGCGAGGATCTACGAAACCGTCCCGTAACTCTCCATTGGTATGATCCGAAATAGCTACTCAACACAAGTTCAGTATCGTGCCCACGATGGGGACATCATGTGTTGTCTTGTAGTTTTAGATCGTGCGCACAGTAGGAAAATCGTGCACTGATCTTGCATGGTTGTAGCTCGAGATCGTGAGTGTGCAAGATCGATTCTGCACTTCTCTGGTTCTTCTGCAATCAGGTGTCCGGGGCAAGGAAATTATTGTGATCCGCATCCCGTAGCCCTCCAATGGTATGATCCGAAATAGTTGACGCGAGTCTAGTATCATGCGGACGATGGGGACATCGTGTGTTGTCTTGTAGCTTCAGATCGAGCGACAGTGGGAACTTCGTGCACTGATCTTGGTTGTAGACATCGTGCGCACAATCCATTCTGCATTTCTCTGGTTCTTCAGCAATCAGGTGTCTGGGGCTATAGTCCCCTCCATCTCTTAGCTCCTTCCTCCTTAGTTGTATTGGACTTCAATTTGGGCTTCATGTGGCTCCTCGAATTTATGCTTCACACTTCACCAATCCGCCCAAGAGATGGCTACCCTACTGTTGGGTATCCATCCCCATAAGGACAAGACCCAAGTTCGGCATCGCATTTGTTCTCGGATCATTCTTGCAACCGGCCACTGCGTGGAACCGGCTCTGCAGGGACTGATCTTTGAGCATCTGCAGCAGCTGATGGAGTTGGAGTTTGGCTTAGGTGTCTACATAGAAGTTGTAGAGGACATGTCAAGCTTTCCAACGGATCCGGAATCACTGAATTCTGATGAGTATTGAGGAAGATACAGCGATCTGAAGTCAGCCCTGTGATTACTTTCTGCACTCTGTTTTTAAGTGCAGATTTCAGTTTTATGTTTGGAGCCGTTGGATCAATCTCTTAATCCAACGGTCCACTTGCTTCATCTGCTGGATTTAATCATCCTATGGGTCCTTGGGGGCTATAGAGAGAGCATTTTGGGGCTTGAGTGAAATTAGGGAGAGCACAAAAGAGGGGTTTTCTCTTGGAGAGAAAACCTTGAGAGCAAAGAAGCATTCGTTGTTGCAGCCGAAGAAGAGAAAGGGGTAAGATCAAATCTTTCCTTTCCCTCCATTGGTGGAGATGGTTCTTGAGATCCTCTTCTAGTTGAAGAGAGGGATTTCTAGGGTTCTTTGAATCCTAAGGAAGTGGGGTTTCAAGCAAGGAGGAGAAGACAAGGTGTTGGGTGTAATCCATGATGTCTTTCCATCATTGCTAGTGAAACCCGAGCTTCGGCTCATCGTGCCCGTGGACGTAGCCCAATTTGGGGTGAACCACATAAATCCGTGTGTCTCTCTCTTTTTTGTGCTTGCTTGGTTTGTGTTTCTTTCTCGTGCTCACACTCGCATACAAGGTGTTTGTTTCATTTCCACACAAAGAGGGAAGATCAAGGACTTTTCCCATCAAGTGGTATCAGAGCTAAGGTTTCGCCTACAAGGTGTTCGACGAAAGTCTTGTGTGAGAAATGGAGGCTAGTGTGAGTCGGATGGTGAGCTTAAATGGGAATAATTGGATGATATGGAAGGCAAAGATGGAAGACCTCTTGTATTGCAAGGATCTCTATGGGCCGGTTGAAGGCGACGAAGCAAAGCCGGAGGGTACAAATGATGTTGATTGGAAAAAGCTAGATCGTAAAGCCGTGGGCTTCATTCGGCAATGGTTGGATGATACCGTGTTCCATCATGTATCCACCGAGACGTCCGCACATGCTCTTTGGAAGAAATTAGAGAGTCTTTATGAAAGAAAGACGGCCGGAAACAAAGCATTTTTGATCCGGAAGCTAGTGAACTTGAAGTACAAGGAGGGGTGCTCCATAGCCGAACATTTGAACGAGATGCAAAGTGTGGTGAATCAACTTTTCTCTATGAAGATGGTGCTTGATGACGAGTTGCAAGCACTATTGCTACTTAGCTCGTTGCCGGATAGTTGGGAGACGCTTGTGGTGTCGCTTAGCAACTCGGCTCCGGATGGGATTGTCACTATGAGTCAAGTGACCGGTAGCTTGTTGAATGAAGAGACAAGAAGAAGATCTTCGGGAAATTCGTACTCGGAAGCACTTGTTATGGAAAAACGGGGGAGAAGCAAGAGTAGGAAGCCTTACCATCGAGATGGATCAAAGGGGAGATCAAAGTCAAGGAAGGGCATCAAATGCTACCATTGTGGCAAGGAGGGCCACATGAAGAGAGAATGTCGCCAATTCAAAAGAGAGCAAAAGAAGAACCATGATGAAGAGAAGAAAGAGGATAAGTCCGCAAATGTAACTTCATCGGATAATGATATCATTATTGTGTCTGATGACAACTTTGTTGGTCTAGCATGTGACAACACTTGTTGGCTTGTTGATTCGGGTGCATCATTCCATGTTACTCCACGAGCGGATTTCTTTGCATCCTACACATCCGGTGATTTTGGCCATGTTAGGATGGGAAATGAAGGTATGTGCAAGATCGTCGGAAAGGGAGATGTGTGCTTGAAGACTAACCTTGGGTGCAAGTTGGTACTCAAAGATGTGAGGCATGTCCCGGACATCCGTCTCAACTTGATCTCCACCGGCAAGCTTGATGACGAAGGCTATATCAACCATTTTGGTGGCGGACAATGGAAGCTCACAAAGGGTTCATTGATTGTAGCAAAAGGGAAGAAAGATAGTTCTCTCTATACCACGCAAGCAAGCCTATGCAAGATGGAGGTGAATGCGGTAGAGAAGAAGACATCCACCGAGCTATGGCACAAGAGGCTCGGTCACATGAGTGAAAAGGGGATGCAAATCCTTGCAAGGAAGGAGCTTCTACCCGGCATTGGAGGTACATCTCTTGACACTTGTGATGATTGCCTAGCGGGTAAGCAACATAGAATCTCCTTCAAGAGAACTCCTCATTCTAGAAAGTCTAATGTTTTGGATGTAGTTTATTCTGACCTTTGTGGCCCTATGAAGGTTAGAACACTTGGAGGTGCACTTTATTTTGTGACATTTATAGATGATCACTCCCGGAAGGTTTGGGCATTTGCATTGAAGTCCAAGGATCAAGTGTTGGACATCTTCAAACACTTTCAAGCAATTGTTGAAAGAGAGACCGGAAGAAAGTTAAAGTGCATTCACACCGATAACGGCGGAGAATATTTGGGTCCCTTTGATAGGTATTGTGCCGAGCAAGGGATTAAGCATGAGAAGACGGTTCCCAAGACGCCTCAAGAAAATGGTATTGCCGAGAGAATGAATAGAACCATCGTGGAAAGGATCCGGTGCATGCTCAGACATTCCAAGTTGCCAAGATCCTTTTGGGGTGAGGCTATGAGGACGGCGGTTGATTTGATCAATCTATCTCCTTCGGCTCCATTGAACGGGGATGTTCCGGACAAGGTTTGGTCGGGGAAGGATGTTTCCTATAAGCACTTGAAGGTGTTTGGTTGTAGGAGTTTTGTGCACATTCCCAAAGATGAGAGGTCAAAGCTTGACGACAAGGGGCGGCAATGCATCTTCATCGGCTATGCACATGAAGAGTTTGGCTACAGGTTTTGGGATCCGGTCAACAAGAAAGTGATTAGAAGTCGGGATGTCATTTTTCTTGAAGATCAAACTTTTGAAGACTTTGAGAATGGTGAAAAACAAGAAGCTTTTGTTGATGATCTTATGGACATGGGGTTGGAGCCTTTACCCATGGTTCATAATGATGATGATAGAGATGAGCAAACTACTTCTAATGATGCAGTTGATGAACAAGAGCCTACTAGTGATGGTGAACAAGAAGACCATGTGGAGCAAGAGCCACATGTTGAGCCTCAAGTTAGGAGGTCCACTAGAGAGCATCAACCTTCAAGAAGGTATTCTTCAAATGAGTATGTGTTACTCACCGACGGGGGAGAACCGGAAAGCTACCAAGAGGCCTTAACACATGAGCACAAGAGTGAGTGGTTAAAAGCCATGAAGGAGGAGTTCAAATCCCTACATGAGAACCACACATATGACTTGGTGGTTTTGCCAAAGGGTAAAATAGCACTCAAAAATAAGTGGGTGTACAAGTTGAAGACCGAAGAAAATTGCTCACATCCAAGGTACAAGGCACGGTTGGTTGTGAAGGGCTTCGGGCAAAAGAAGGGAATTGACTTTGAATAAGATGGACCCAAAAGAGAGAGATGCTTGCTTTGTGTGGAAATGAAACAAACACCTTGTATGCGAGTGTGAGCACGAGAAAGAAACACAAACCAAGCAAGCACAAAAAAGAGAGAGACACACGGATTTATGTGGTTCACCCCAAATTGGGCTACGTCCACGGGCACGATGAGCCGAAGCTCGGGTTTCACTAGCAATGATGGAAAGACATCATGGATTACACCCAACACCTTGTCTTCTCCTCCTTGCTTGAAACCCCACTTCCTTAGGATTCAAAGAACCCTAGAAATCCCTCTCTTCAACTAGAAGAGGATCTCAAGAACCATCTCCACCAATGGAGGGAAAGGAAAGATTTGATCTTACCCCTTTCTCTTCTTCGGCTGCAACAACGAATGCTTCTTTGCTCTCAAGGTTTTCTCTCCAAGAGAAAACCCCTCTTTTGTGCTCTCCCTAATTTCACTCAAGCCCCAAAATGCTCTCTCTATAGCCCCCAAGGACCCATAGGATGATTAAATCCAGCAGATGAAGCAAGTGGACCGTTGGATTAAGAGATTGATCCAACGGCTCCAAACATAAAACTGAAATCTGCACTTAAAAACAGAGTGCAGAAAGTAATCACAGGGCTGACTTCAGATCGCTGTATCTTCCTCAATACTCATCAGAATTCAGTGATTCCGGATCCGTTGGAAAGCTTGACATGTCCTCTACAACTTCTATGTAGACACCTAAGCCAAACTCCAACTCCATCAGCTGCTGCAGATGCTCAAAGATCAGTCCCTGCAGAGCCGGTTCCACGCAGTGGCCGGTTGCAAGAATGATCCGAGAACAAATGCGATGCCGAACTTGGGTCTTGTCCTTATGGGGATGGATACCCAACAAACTCCCCCTCCAGACCCATGAGGAGGGATCTCTATGTCTTGTTTCCTCAGCTAACAAAGAGAAGTCACCAAACCCGCCACACGAGTGCAAACTTCGTGCTTCTCCTTGGGTAGTGACTTCGTCATTACATCCGATCCATTATCATCGGTATGTATCTTCTCAACTTGTAATTTCTTTTGTTCCACCACATCATGGATCCAACGATACCGCAAGTCGATGTGCTTGGTCCTTGAGTGAAAACTCGAGTTCTTAATCAAATGTATTGCACTTTGGCTATCACAATACAGAACATACCGCTCTTGCTTGTGACCAAGTTCATGTAGAAATCTTTTCATCCACAATAGCTCTTTGCCAGCTTCCGTCGCCGCTATGAACTCGGCCTCGGTTGTCGACAATGCCACGCACTTTTGCAACTTTGATTTCCAAGCAACTGCTCCTCCTGCAAATGTCATCAAGTACCCCGATGTGGACTTTCGTGTGTCAACATCTCCCGCCATATCGGCATCCGTGTAGCCTTGTAACAATGGCTCTCCATGGCCAAAGCACAAGCACGCTTTCGAAGAGCCCCTGAGATACCGTAAGATCCACTTCACGGCCAACCAATGTTCTTGACCCGGATTCGAGAGGAACCGACTCACAACTCCGACCGAATATGCTAGGTCGGGCCTTGTGCAAACCATTGCATACATCAAAGAGCCGACCGCCGATGCATAAGGAATTGTCTTCATGTCATTCTTCTCTTTCTCACTTGTAGGACTTTGCTTGGAGTTAAGCTTGAAGTGACTACCAAGTGGAGTACCAACCGGCTTTGCCTTATCCATATGGAATCTCTCAAGTACCTTCTCAATGTACCGCTCTTGAGATAGCCAAATCTTGCCTTCCTTCCGATTTCGGGATATTCTCATGCCGAGAATTTGCTTTGCCGATCCCAAGTCTTTCATAGCAAAGGACTTGCCAAGCTCCTTCTTCAAACTTGCAATTTTACTAGCATCCTTTCCAACTACTAACATATCGTCAACGTAGAGTAAAAGAATGATAAAATCGCCACTATCAAACCTTTTCATGAAAACGCAATGATCCGATGTCGTCCTCGTGTAGCCTTGCTCGATCATAAATGTATCAAACTTCTTGTACCATTGGCGTGGAGCTTGCTTTAGGCCGTACAAGCTCTTCCTCAACTTACACACAAGATGTTCCTTGCCTTTGACTTTGCACCCTTCCGGTTGCTCCATGTAGATTTCTTCCTCCAAGTCACCATGAAGAAAGGCCGTCTTCACATCTAGTTGCTCAATCTCCAAATTCATGCTTGCCGCAATGCTTAGAACAACCCGGATTGAAGACATCTTTACTACCGGAGAATAAATTTCTTCAAAGTCAATTCCCTTCTTTTGCCCGAAGCCCTTCACAACCAACCGTGCCTTGTACCTTGGATGTGAGCAATTTTCTTCGGTCTTCAACTTGTACACCCACTTATTTTTGAGTGCTATTTTACCCTTTGGCAAAACCACCAAGTCATATGTGTGGTTCTCATGTAGGGATTTGAACTCCTCCTTCATGGCTTTTAACCACTCACTCTTGTGCTCATGTGTTAAGGCCTCTTGGTAGCTTTCCGGTTCTCCCCCGTCGGTGAGTAACACATACTCATTTGAAGAATACCTTCTTGAAGGTTGATGCTCTCTAGTGGACCTCCTAACTTGAGGCTCAACATGTGGCTCTTGCTCCACATGGTCTTCTTGTTCACCATCACTAGTAGGCTCTTGTTCATCAACTGCATCATTAGAAGTAGTTTGCTCATCTCTATCATCATCATTATGAACCATGGGTAAAGGCTCCAACCCCATGTCCATAAGATCATCAACAAAAGCTTCTTGTTTTTCACCATTCTCAAAGTCTTCAAAAGTTTGATCTTCAAGAAAAATGACATCCCGACTTCTAATCACTTTCTTGTTGACCGGATCCCAAAACCTGTAGCCAAACTCTTCATGTGCATAGCCGATGAAGATGCATTGCCGCCCCTTGTCGTCAAGCTTTGACCTCTCATCTTTGGGAATGTGCACAAAACTCCTACAACCAAACACCTTCAAGTGCTTATAGGAAACATCCTTCCCCGACCAAACCTTGTCCGGAACATCCCCGTTCAATGGAGCCGAAGGAGATAGATTGATCAAATCAACCGCCGTCCTCATAGCCTCACCCCAAAAGGATCTTGGCAACTTGGAATGTCTGAGCATGCACCGGATCCTTTCCACGATGGTTCTATTCATTCTCTCGGCAATACCATTTTCTTGAGGCGTCTTGGGAACCGTCTTCTCATGCTTAATCCCTTGCTCGGCACAATACCTATCAAAGGGACCCAAATATTCTCCGCCGTTATCGGTGTGAATGCACTTTAACTTTCTTCCGGTCTCTCTTTCAACAATTGCTTGAAAGTGTTTGAAGATGTCCAACACTTGATCCTTGGACTTCAATGCAAATGCCCAAACCTTCCGGGAGTGATCATCTATAAATGTCACAAAATAAAGTGCACCTCCAAGTGTTCTAACCTTCATAGGGCCACAAAGGTCAGAATAAACTACATCCAAAACATTAGACTTTCTAGAATGAGGAGTTCTCTTGAAGGAGATTCTATGTTGCTTACCCGCTAGGCAATCATCACAAGTGTCAAGAGATGTACCTCCAATGCCGGGTAGAAGCTCCTTCCTTGCAAGGATTTGCATCCCCTTTTCACTCATGTGACCGAGCCTCTTGTGCCATAGCTCGGTGGATGTCTTCTTCTCTACCGCATTCACCTCCATCTTGCATAGGCTTGCTTGCGTGGTATAGAGAGAACTATCTTTCTTCCCTTTTGCTACAATCAATGAACCCTTTGTGAGCTTCCATTGTCCGCCACCAAAATGGTTGATATAGCCTTCGTCATCAAGCTTGCCGGTGGAGATCAAGTTGAGACGGATGTCCGGGACATGCCTCACATCTTTGAGTACCAACTTGCACCCAAGGTTAGTCTTCAAGCACACATCTCCCTTTCCGACGATCTTGCACATACCTTCATTTCCCATCCTAACATGGCCAAAATCACCGGATGTGTAGGATGCAAAGAAATCCGCTCGTGGAGTAACATGGAATGATGCACCCGAATCAACAAGCCAACAAGTGTTGTCACATGCTAGACCAACAAAGTTGTCATCAGACACAATAATGATATCATTATCCGATGAAGTTACATTTGCGGACTTATCCTCTTTCTTCTCTTCATCATGGTTCTTCTTTTGCTCTCTTTTGAATTGGCGACATTCTCTCTTCATGTGGCCCTCCTTGCCACAATGGTAGCATTTGATGCCCTTCCTTGACTTTGATCTCCCCTTTGATCCATCTCGATGGTAAGGCTTCCTACTCTTGCTTCTCCCCCGTTTTTCCATAACAAGTGCTTCCGAGTGCGAATTTCCCGAAGATCTTCTTCTTGTCTCTTCATTCAACAAGCTACCGGTCACTTGACTCATAGTGACAATCCCATCCGGAGCCGAGTTGCTAAGCGACACCACAAGCGTCTCCCAACTATCCGGCAACGAGCTAAGTAGCAATAGTGCTTGCAACTCGTCATCAAGCACCATCTTCATAGAGAAAAGTTGATTCACCACACTTTGCATCTCGTTCAAATGTTCGGCTATGGAGCACCCCTCCTTGTACTTCAAGTTCACTAGCTTCCGGATCAAAAATGCTTTGTTTCCGGCCGTCTTTCTTTCATAAAGACTCTCTAATTTCTTCCAAAGAGCATGTGCGGACGTCTCGGTGGATACATGATGGAACACGGTATCATCCAACCATTGCCGAATGAAGCCCACGGCTTTACGATCTAGCTTTTTCCAATCAACATCATTTGTACCCTCCGGCTTTGCTTCGTCGCCTTCAACCGGCCCATAGAGATCCTTGCAATACAAGAGGTCTTCCATCTTTGCCTTCCATATCATCCAATTATTCCCATTTAAGCTCACCATCCGACTCACACTAGCCTCCATTTCTCACACAAGACTTTCGTCGAACACCTTGTAGGCGAAACCTTAGCTCTGATACCACTTGATGGGAAAAGTCCTTGATCTTCCCTCTTTGTGTGGAAATGAAACAAACACCTTGTATGCGAGTGTGAGCACGAGAAAGAAACACAAACCAAGCAAGCACAAAAAAGAGAGAGACACACGGATTTATGTGGTTCACCCCAAATTGGGCTACGTCCACGGGCACGATGAGCCGAAGCTCGGGTTTCACTAGCAATGATGGAAAGACATCATGGATTACACCCAACACCTTGTCTTCTCCTCCTTGCTTGAAACCCCACTTCCTTAGGATTCAAAGAACCCTAGAAATCCCTCTCTTCAACTAGAAGAGGATCTCAAGAACCATCTCCACCAATGGAGGGAAAGGAAAGATTTGATCTTACCCCTTTCTCTTCTTCGGCTGCAACAACGAATGCTTCTTTGCTCTCAAGGTTTTCTCTCCAAGAGAAAACCCCTCTTTTGTGCTCTCCCTAATTTCACTCAAGCCCCAAAATGCTCTCTCTATAGCCCCCAAGGACCCATAGGATGATTAAATCCAGCAGATGAAGCAAGTGGACCGTTGGATTAAGAGATTGATCCAACGGCTCCAAACATAAAACTGAAATCTGCACTTAAAAACAGAGTGCAGAAAGTAATCACAGGGCTGACTTCAGATCGCTGTATCTTCCTCAATACTCATCAGAATTCAGTGATTCCGGATCCGTTGGAAAGCTTGACATGTCCTCTACAACTTCTATGTAGACACCTAAGCCAAACTCCAACTCCATCAGCTGCTGCAGATGCTCAAAGATCAGTCCCTGCAGAGCCGGTTCCACGCAGTGGCCGGTTGCAAGAATGATCCGAGAACAAATGCGATGCCGAACTTGGGTCTTGTCCTTATGGGGATGGATACCCAACAGTAGGGTAGCCATCTCTTGGGCGGATTGGTGAAGTGTGAAGCATAAATTCGAGGAGCCACATGAAGCCCAAATTGAAGTCCAATACAACTAAGGAGGAAGGAGCTAAGAGATGGAGGGGACTATAGCCCCAGACACCTGATTGCTGAAGAACCAGAGAAATGCAGAAATATGAGGCCGGGACCATCTCTCTCCCATTTGTTTCCTCCGGAGAACAGATTGCCGACTTCTTCACGAAGTCACATCCTGCTCCACGTTTTCAGTTTCTACTTAGCAAACTCATGGTGCATGACCCACCTTGAGTTTGAGGGGGGCTGTTAGTGATAGTGTATATCATTGAGATACAGGTACCCGTAGATACCTGTATATGATACCCCTTTGTTCCTTTCTTGTATCTTTATATATTTGGCCCTTGGTCTAATGAGATGGTTTTCATCCATTCTCCCAAAACCTAGCCTCTCTCTCTCTCTCCATGCTAGATCATCATCGTCACAGCGGCGGCCCGTCCGTCGAGTCTGTCGTATTTCCGATGGCCCTGGCTACTAATTTTGATGAAGAGCAATCACGTCGGCCCATATATCCACCGAATTTGCCGCAATTTCGGCAACCTTGGTTGCCGATTTAAGGGAAGATCGAGCAATTGCAACTGCCCCCATTGTGGATAATTTAGACATTTAATCTAGGCTTATGATATAAGTTGGTTGGTTTGTCATCTTAACAAAGCCAGCTAGCTCATTAATTGGCAATCGAGTGGGGGGAGTAAGACTTCCACCAAAGATCGAATCCTTTATCTAGAAAAAGATAAAACTCTTGCACGTGTCATTAACCTAGGTTTTGTCGTGGTCTTTTCGACGGCCAGGCCGATTAAATACATTTTCGACGAAGCCTAATTAATACCCCGATTCAAGCTATATGCTGCCGAATTTGGCTCTATCTTTGTATTGTTTGCATTCTAATGCTCCATTATCTCAATTTTAAACCTCTCTCTCTCTCTCTCTCTCATCGGATGTGAGTGAAAGCCAACCCAACCAACTCCAATCCTCTCTCTCTCTCTCTCTCTCTCTCTCTCTCTCTCTCTCTCTCTCTCTCTCTCTCTCTCTCTCTCTCTCTCTCTCTCTCTCTCTCTCTCTCTCTCTCTCTCTCTACTGGATTATCCTCCTCGTATCAAAAGCAATGTGGTTACATTAACTTAATCCGAAGACGCCAATGCATATCCCTCTGATTACCGGATCCTTTCCACGTCTTAACGTGCGGCTTTGTTTGTATCCAAGGCTTTTGGTCGGATGTGACCTCCACGTATGGGAGCAACTGCATGTGAGCTCCATGGGTAGTAGAATCCCATTCTTTACTGCACTCAGAAGTTGCCCTTCTTTACTCATCACCCCTTCCCATCACCACATCTGGAATCTCAACCCTAACCCTCCGAAGATATCGAAGGAGATCTTCGCTTAGTGGACGGAGCCTTCGGGAAAAAAAAGTCGATCGATCGATCGATCGACAGCAATGGAAGCTATCAAGAGAGGACATCAATCAGTGACAATGCATTTGTTTTTCTTCCGAAAGCCTTTTCGGATCGATCGCTGTCGGCTCGGCGACCACGCGTCGGTGATCGGAGAACAGAGCTGCCCACTACGGACCATGGACCCTGCAGGGCTCTGTCCTCGTTCGGCCCCATGGGAGGGAAAAGGAGCGGCGAGGAAGCGCGGGAAAAAAAGGTTGGGAAGCCTCTGGTGGCCCTAGAGACAAGATCGTGTGGGGGTGGTCCGGCCTTTTTGAGATGCCTTCTCAGTGATGGAGCTCCCACACTTGACCACTTCAAGGAGATCGGTGCCTTTTTAGGGTTACCTCGATCGATCTCCCCCCACCTGGAGGATCCCACTTCGCTGATGGGTTGATTAAAAGGCCGAGGTGTGGATAACACCTCCCCCCCCCCCCCCCCCCCCCCCCCATTACAACCACCAACCCATTTCATTTAGGGCTCCTAATGATGCCCACCGTCCTTCGTTTTTGGTTATGATAAACCGACCGAGCCCACATGGGGGTAAAAAGCTAGAATAATGTGGAGCCTTGCTTTGGGATTAAGAAATGCCAATGGGCACCCCCATTTAAACCGGTCATAGAGCTCATGGCGAAGGCTAGCTTAATTACTCGACCCGCCTAACGACTCGACCCATTTATTAAACGGGTCGTGTTAGGGTTCTGCAAAAGATGCAGGGATGTACAAAAACAGGTCAAACCGACCCGACCCACGCGCCTATCCCCGTATACTGCCTCGATCATTTGTACTTAATAGAGGGACACATGATTAAAAAAAAGAAGAAGAAAAAAACGGATAGTGAATCATGAGCACGTGGTACTTCGTAGTTCTGCGCTAGCTTAATTCCCACGATCTACCTAGAATGCATAAACGACAAAAAAAAAAATTTGATACGCGTGTCGCAGAGGCAAGAGGGACGAGAGTCCGTGACTGAAGACGAGATTGCACGGAGTTATAAGTTATGAATATGATAAGTTTGTAGTATGCGATAAGTAATTTTTGATGAAATATTAAGTTATTTTGGGTATGTAGATAAGTTTAGATTAATAGGGTCGACGTCGGTGTGTTAGGGTTAGGGTTTAGATTATGATTGAAAAAATTGATCCATTTAATAAACGGATTAGGGTTAAGATTGAGTAGGCCTGTCAATGGATCGGATCATGATCCGATTCCAATCCGATAAACCCGAGTTTGGTATTAGATTTTTGGTCTGAGGTCCGATTAAAAACGATCCGACCTGATTCGATAAATGCTATAATGCGGCATGCGATAAATGCGTCACCCCACCGCAGCCATCTGAGACATCGACTCCTCGAGCAAAAGCACCCATCGGAGAAAAGGGTAAGATTGGTGTATTGTCGGCCTGTTAGGCTCATCATTGTTTAAAAAATAAAATTTAAAAATTGTTATGGGATTTATGACTATGGATTCGGATTTGAATATAATTTGATGGATTCGGATGATATATTATATAGTATCTGTCGGATATCGGATTGTATTCGGATCAATCGGACATGTAAACATATCGGATCCGGATATGTCCTGATCTAGTCCGAATCCAACCCGTTGACAGGCCTAGGAGCGAGCCATCCTAACCTGCTAATCCTAACTTGTTAACCCTAATCCCAACTCGCTTGTCAGCTCTAATCAATGGCCAGCATGAAAGGAGTATAATCTAATGGCAACTAGCAATCATGAAGGGGGGGCCGTAGGAGGGTGGTGGAACCTTCGGAAAGCGCTGTGAGGAAACATCATGGGGATTGCGCACCACATGCGATCATGATGTTGATCTTCCTGAAAGTCCAAAACGATAAAGTATAAGGAGATCGATGAGAGCACATCGGCGGGTGGGTTCGGTGGCGTAGTTTAGCTCCCATTATTCTACGCCTCGCTGGCCATGCGCATCAAAGACAGCTGACCAGCTTGAGTTGGGAGGCCAGCAGTGCCATGGAAGACTTTGGGATTTAGGAGGTCAACTGTGTGTTGATGTGACAGCACTAGAGTGTGGGTTGGTCTCCGTTCATGTTCATTAAAGATAGCACTGAGTCGGAGAGTACATGTATAATGGAGTGATGCAGCCAAAGTTGATCAATGGCATGCACCCAATGTTGATCAATGACTAGATTTTTTTTCTTTTAGGGTGATGCTATTTGGACCCATGATGTTACTAGGGCTCCCACCTTAACCAAAAAAAGAAATGCTGGCATGGTGCCGGTCGCACGCTAACGCCGAACCGCCATCGGTGTCGTGCCATCGACCATTGTCTCCAATGTCGCTGGCCACCTTCTCCATCGATGTCGACATTCCTCCTCCTCCTCCTTTCTTCATTCCTTCGTCCCTTCTTCTTCTTCTTTGGCCTCCTCCTTCCCTTCTGCTCCTTAGTTCATTTCTCCTCCCCCCATCTTTCTCTTCCTTTTCCCCCTCCCTTCTTCATCTTCCTCCTCCTTCTAGGAGGCGCATCTGTTGTTCGATTACAATTGAGTCGCTCTCGATCGGCATGTGTATGGAACTGTTCATGGAGAGCGACTAAGAGCAAGCGGCTGTCAAAAATAGAAAAAAAATGTTAGGAGGTTTTTTGGAAACTCATATTTTAGTTTTAATTAGTTGTCTTTGACTAGATTCCGATGTTTCACATGTAAGAAATGAATTTTTTTTTTTTTTTTTGCATCCTTGTGAAGGAGATCTTAGGGTGGACTATCGTGGCAGCTCGAAAGGTAACAAGTCTAAGCGCACGAGAAGTTGAAGGAGCGTCTAAACGATAGCTGGCGGTTAATTTAACTCGGATATTCGAAGTTTTGTGGCAATCCGGTTGTAGCCAGAATCTCCGTTGGTAGCGCAACTGGAGGGAGAGGTTCCACTAGAGGCGGTGGCCCCTCGGCAGACTCAGCCGGTGACGCATCAGGAGGTAGAAGCTCGTTTGGAGGTGAACTCGATCTCCTCGAGAGGTGCTAGTAGAGGTATAGACACCTCAGATGTGGCACTAGTGATGGAAACTCCACCAAGGGTGGAGGCTCCACTGACAATGTTGCAAGAAAAAAGATTTGTAGGAATCAATATCTCAACTTACCACCAATGTCATCTAGGGTGATTGTAACATCTAAATCCTTCATCTCCACTGATAAGGATCGAATCGCACACAAAGCACATAAGGTGAAATTCTTACCCGGTAGGCCTAGATTGCGAGTCGGATCCTCAATGAGGAAATAAAGGAAATGTTCCAATCGGAATTGTGGAGAATATGGGAGAGACTGAAGCTATGACTCTTTTTATAGGCGAATAAAACTTTGGAGGCACCCAAATGCTTGCCATAAGAATAAAGGGAATAGATCGATAGACATGCTATGATGGGACATAACGACTAGTGAGCTCTGGTATCAAACTGATATGGATAAGGAAGCGATCGACGACAGATGATTCAGCTCTTCGTAGGCCGACTAGGCTTAGTCGTGGAGGTAATACAAGGGCCATGCTCGAAAAAAGCTAATTTGAAGCGAATCATGAATCGGCAAAACCGCCAAACCGGATCACAAGATGTGGCTACAGAAAATTAATGGCCTTTGACATGCCTCAGAGCCGGCTCAACCATAAGGCTCTTAAATTTTAAGACGGTTGTCTAAGGCCCCAAGTGAAAAGAAGACATCCAAGGCCCAAAATGTCAGAACAGCCCAAGGCCCATACGAAAAGAACCAAAACCTACTTAGACATAGAGAATAAAACTTAAGGTCCCAATTTAAATAAATATATATTAAATTTATTAATATTATTATATTAAATATCAAAAAGTCTTATTTAGAGTTTTCGCCTTATGTCTCATCGTGTATCGAACCGGCTTGACGGGCCTATTTCAGATTTTAGGTTGGGTTCAGTTTATGAACTATGATTTAGATACTTAAGTTGCTGGCAGGACAAGATCAAGCCACAAGACATTAGATACGGTGGGTTCATGTTTAAGTTTATGGATTCTCCTGTGTGGTTATGTTGCAGTTGAGGATATTCAGGTAGTAAAATCATTTCCTTCTAATTCTTGTTTGTTGTTTTTCTTTTTCTTTTTCCCTTCCTGGATCCCGCTTATCCAAAGTTATATCTTCTTTCAATAAAGTATTTGTTAATAAATCATTTTAATAATTTCATTCTTGTTTTTTTTTTTTTTTTAAATCTCACCTATTCTTCAAAACTTATTACTTTGTAGGTTGGTAATGGGCTCAAATATGGATTAGGTCGGATTCAGCCCAACCCATTTGGAGCAGGTTTGGATCTATATTTTGTGACGATCAAGATCCAACAACCAAGACTCCTGAGATGGGGAAAGCCAATATGAATGAAGTGATGTGAGATGTCCAAAGCCACGAATTAGTCCCACATCGCCCAGGAGAAAAAATATTTTGGATATCTAAATTTCAATCCTTAGCAAACAAGACGTGTTTTAAAGCAGCGGGCCCGAGTCCTCGAACAAATCAGGCAATATCTTGTGCATTGAGAAGGAATGTTACATATATCCCAAACATTATATATGAGCTTGTGCTATAGTTTGCGCCCACAACCATAATGGGCCGCTCTGGATTTTATAGGCTCGGCTCGAACCCAGCAACCCAGCCCACTTTCTAGAGTTGGGGTCCGGTCTACCCAACTTATCTAGGGATGAACTTTTTTTTTTTCTCCAGATAAAAACGATAAATATGAGAAAACCTGAGTTTCCAAAAGCCATTGCAAACTTACTAAGCGAAAAATAACATGTATATTTGCATAATAAGAAAAAATTGCAACATGCTTGATTAATGCCATATAGCTTCATCGAAAAAAGTTGGTTATTGAAAGCTTTTGGGCCAGGGCCAAGCCCAAGCCCAAGCTCAAGCCCAAGCAAGGATTTGTATAAGGGCTTGGACATGGATCTTATCTTTTAAGCCCGATACAATAGTAGACCCAGGCTTGGGCCGATGAAAAAATACGAGTCTGGACCCGGACTTTGAACCTAACCCTAAATAGATCAGTTCAGAGTGTTGTTGCATCAGAGGCAGCGACGATCGATGAAACATGGTATGAATTGTAGGGATTTATTTTCCATGCATCATGCATCATCTGCTCCAGTTATCTGAGTTCTGAATTGAAATCAAGGTCGTCTTTAGAGAGTATAAAGTATATCACACCCACCGGGGTATGGGAGAGTTGGTAACACAACTGATGCTAGGGTTAGGAGGTTGTGTGTTCGATTCAGGCCTCCCCTCAATTTACCTAGGAGTGCGGTGGGTAGTTCCGAGTGGGTCAGGCTTCACTCTCGAAGGGATTAGTCGGAGCTTGAAGTGGGCCATTGCTCGAAAAGATTCGACTATATTTGAATTATACTAACTGCCTGAGTGGAAAATGAAAGTTCTACCCAGCCTTTTCATCCAGTTTATATTCTAACTAAATGGATTTTGTACGATTGACACTTAGAGTATTTACAACCTAAATAACATGAACTATAAAATAAAAAAAATACTTATGATGTATTAAATTTTTTAAAAAATACTAGAAAATAATGAACAAAATTTATAAACAACATTGAATAGATATTATCATTTTTTAGAGGTTAATATTTAGGGTTGAGGATTTTTAGCACACGCCTATCCGTTTAGGGTTTACAAAAAGATATTTTTTTCGTTCGGCACATCTATAGATATATTTGTCTTTTCCCCAACGACTAGATCTATGTTCGTTGAGTATACTTATCGGTGATTTTGTCTTTTCTTCAATGATTAGAATTTTTTCTGTTGGGCATGCCTCTCGATACGATCAGACTTTCTTCTTCTATAAATATAGGGGTAGATCAAGAAGAGCTTCCTCCTTCAAATCCCCTAACACTTCCCTCTTTCTTCTTCTTGTTTTTGCTCCAATCTCGTGGTCATGTCGAGCAACCTTTTGAAGATGTTGCTCCTTGAAGACTCCAGCTCCGACAATAATATATTGGCCATCGCCACCTTCGAGGAAGATGGAGAAGCTAGTCGTTCAAAGAGGTGAAGACAATATTGATCCATTCAAGGCCATAAAAACCATTTGGTGTGACCTAGTCATCGGTCACCAACTGCTATTCAACAACTACTTTGCCTAAAATCCGACATATCCGGCTAAGATATTCTAGCAGAAATCCCGGATGCACCGGTCTACATTCCTCCAAATTCTAGCGGTAGTGGAACAATACAACCCCTACTTCGTCTAGAAGAAAAAATGCTACTAGAAAATTAGGGTTGTCACCTCTTCAAAAGGTGATTGTGGTGATGAGGATGCTTGCCTATGGAGTACCGACATAATCATTAGATGGATACATCCGTATTGCGGAAAGCACTATGATCGAGAACCGTGGGAGATTAAGGAAAATTGTGATTGCTTGTTTCTCTGAGGAGTATCTACGTGCACTAACTACGGAAGATGTTGTATGATTTCTCTCATTTTCGGAGAAGCGAGGTTTCCCGGGCATGGAAGCTTCGACTACATACACTGGAGGTGGAAGAATTGCTCAGCAGTTTGGAAATGTATATAAACATACTGGACACGTGCATGAGCCTACGCTTATTCTTGAAGTCGTTGCAAGATATGATTTATGGATATGACATACGTTTTTTCGCCTTTTCATATTGCACAACGATATAAATGTGTCAATTCAGTCTTTGGTATTGAAGGATATTGCCAATGGACATCTGCGCCTTACAATTACATCATCAACCATCATAGTTACACGATGAGTTACTACCTTGATGATGCTATTTATTTGTCGTGGGCAACACTGATCAAGATAATATCGTCTTCTCAAGGATTGAAGGAGAAGCATTGGATTGCAGTTTAGGAGTCGGTGCGAAAGGATGTAGAGAGAGAGAGAGAGAGAGAGAGAGAGAGAGAGAGAGAGAGAGAGAGAGAGAGAGAGAGAGAGAGAGAGAGAGAGAGAGAGAGAGAGAGAGAGAGAGAGAGAGTTCTGCAATCTCATTTCGCGATAGTTCGAGGACCGACATGCTTATGAAACAAAGAGTTATTGAAGAAAATCATGAAAGTTTGTGTCATATTGCACGATATAATCATCAAGAATGAGTGTTATAATGGAGTTTTGGAATTTAAGTATGTAGGAACAATCATAGGGAACCCAAGCTCGCTTCACTCGAGCACACTCCAAAGCTAATAGAGTTCTTCAACCATCACTTATAGTTTAGGAACATGAAAACTCATTCTTAATTAACTATAGGATGAGCTAATGGAGTATTAATGGAACCGTCTCAAAGAATGAACTAATTGAGCTTCTTTCAGCATGTTTTTAAGTTGTTAGCTTGTTTCAGTGTGTTTTTAAGTTGTAAGTTATTTCAGTATGTTTTTAAGTTCATTGCGCCTTCAATAATATGTACGTCTCATATATGGGACGATTGAATATTTGCTAATAAAACATTTCAAATTCAAAGATACAATATAAATGTGACTAAGATATATGTCAAATACTAGAGAATATAAAAAATATAATATTGAAAAGATACATATCAAATACTAGGGATCAAATCATCTAGCGAGTATCTCCGTTTGACGGAGCTTGAATTACTCTGCAGTGTCGTGGGGCAGATCCCTAAAGTCCATCAGTATGATCCTCTCCTTCTCAGCTTGTCTCTTCTTTTGTTGTTGTAGCTAGAAGTTTCTCTCCTTGAGTTTGATCTTGGTCATCTTTATTCTAATCCTCTTGTGCTCCCATGCCTCTTTTGATCCAATTCGAGCTTAGTATTGCACATACATTTTCGTCAGAATCTCGATTTTCAAGGCTACCTTTGAGTCTTTAGTCAACTTTTTGTAAAGCTCATACACCGGTCTCTGGTGGCTCTATTCATCCATCATTGTTCTTTCCATGCACTTTAGAGGTACCATATATTAGTCTGGGTGACAATATTAATGACCAATGTATCCTTTAATGATTCTGTTCAATGCATATCATGTGCACCAACACTACGGACTCGGAATCAATCTTTCAGTGGTCGAGACAGATCGCTTCTCTTTATCAAGAAGGTCAGGGTGTTACAGTCTTTATCATACTGGTGTCTGTTCCAGTCATTGACTATGAACCTATTTTGGTGTGTGCGGTGAACTCATATCTCCTACATATGGTTTTACCCTATATACATGAGTTACCTAAACCACACCCAAAATGGACTAGTGGATTTACATATCTCATGTGCGAGTGTTTGTGAGTTTATGTAATGCATGCTAAGCATATGTAAAGCTTGCTAAAATTGACTTGCAGAATATACCAATCCTAACAAATTAAAAATTATATGAATGCCATTTTCTACTAATTCACATATATACCCCTTATTATCTGATACCCACAAATATCGACCGAGAGCATCAATTGTCCTACCCGGTGCACACTGTAGCTCATGCCTTTTAAGTTACAACTCCCCATTCCTCGTGATCACTGATAAAAATAACCTTTTATCTTTAAAACAACTTTTATAAGATAATAATATTTTTTAAATATATATAAAATTCATGTTAAATATTTTACCATTTTTTTTTTTCCTAGGCATCTAGTTCGAATGACCATATTTCATGAGAATTACTTAATGAGATACCCTCTCTTCAATAAAAAGCTTATAATTCTTCAACAATGAATGTGTTCTCAAGTACTCGTCATAAGCCACCCAAGATTACCAGTTATTGACTAGCCAAATGGTCTAACTGAATTGTAACTCAAAGTGATAACGGTTAAACCCTGAGTTCACAAAAAACCTCAGGTTTGAAAGTCTATGGAATAAACATATGAGAAACACATTTATCATAACTATGATGTGTTCTCCTAGCGATCTTGTTTATTGTATTCCAAATACACCAACACAGTTGACCGAGAGTCTCCACTCTGATAGTTAAATTAAATTATCAAATAGTATACAGTCTTATATATAGGATGTCCAGTCCTATCACCTTATCAGATATAAAATTATGGTAACATTATACTTTTTGTATGTGAATCTTATCCACATAAGTTCTCTAAGTTACCCAATAGACTTATACGTATCTTATGAAACAATAATACATCAATAATAGTGTATAATGCATCAAATATAATACTATCTCATCAACAAACTATTTATTGACGCTAATGTCAAAACTTATATGGAATTGACATATAGAACATCAACAATTTCAATAGTCTCCTACTTGCTCATAATACCAATTTACATCAATCAATGTTTGCAGCGTGCAGTACCACCCTTTGCATGGGCTAGAAAACAATTACGAGGGAGGGGGGGACCACGTAGAGGTAGTAGTTATACGCGTGAACAATTGGATTAATACCAAATATGTCCTTATTTTTTTACATGAAAGTCATCCAAATGATTATAATTTCTTTTTTACAATTGGGTCTTTCCCTCATTTATTTCTTCATTCACTAATTTCAGTCCTCCACCTTAAGTCCATACAATCTCAATCGTTCCCCCCTACCTAGATAAATCGTACTTACCCTTACATCAGCTTATAGATCCTGATCGTACCCCCTTATTTTATTCCCTTATCGTACCCCCTTACATCAATCTTTCCCTTATCGTACCCCCTTATTTTATTCCCTCTCAAATATAGATCCTGATCATTCTTTGTCCCTCATAAAACCTTTCGTTGAAATAGAGACTAGTAATGCCCGTGCCTGTCGGCACGCAAAAGATTTTGAGGGTGAAGACAATATTTCAAGGGTGATAACAATATTTTGTGAGCGGTGATAATATTTTTAGGAATGTGATAATATTTCGTGAACGATAATAATGCTCGTGTCTGTCGGCACTCGAGCACGATGGTACAATTGGTTCAATGGTGTCCACAATCGATTGGGGCACCCGCATTCGACTGGAGAGTCTAAAGTTGGCGAAAACAACCTAATTTATTGACGACGCTCACATTCCAAACTGCAACTCCCATTTTTGTCGGCAAAACACCATACATTCGGTTTGGGCAGTAAAAAAATCAGCTTTGGTGTCAACATACCCCCCCCCCCCCCCACCACCACCACCACTACCACACACACACACCCTCAATCGCATTCGACAATACTCCTTCACTCCAGCTTTACGACAGTGAACGTGCCTGTCGGCACTTTAACGACTGCCTTCAGCGGCAAGCACTACACTCTTTTGCTTTTGATGGTAAAACATATTGGAGGGCGGCAAAATTTGTCGGCAGCGCAAACATTGATATTGACACCGCCGACAAATTTTGCCGCCCCCAACAAAAATATTTTTCTACCTAAGGCTGCCGCGACAATGCCAAAATGAGCTCATGATCACATCTCGAGAACCCATATTAGCACATAGAAAATCATAGTAGCTGGATCCTGATCACAATAAAATAGGCAAAGTTCTCCAATCCAGTGAGGCCACATTTACTTTTACATTAATAACAATTATTTTTTATTACTTAATAAACAATAAAGAAATTATCAAAGCAGTGACCAAATTATGAAAAATATTATCATCCTTGACCATGGTCGGACTTCTTGGCGACGAGATGGGCGTGAGGTATATTTGTCTTCAACATTTTATCCCGGCTCATTAGCAACCGAGTGGAGATCTTTCAACATATAAAAAAAAGAGCATGTGATTTCTAAATTTGGAATCAAAATAACTATACAAAATACAACATAAAGGGTAAGATCATGCTGTTGTATTGACGCTCGTAGTAACCACACTACCAAATTAACCCAATGCTATAAAATCTCAAATGCAGTTTCTCAAGAACTAATAATTCCCTCCATACTAATTGTATCAAAGAATGGATGAATCTGGGAGTTAACAAACTTGCACTGCCTCTGTTCCAATCTCATCTTGGTAAACCACCAAAAATTATAATTTCTATTAGTGACCAAAGCACATCTCTCTCTCTCTCTCTCCCTCCCCTTTTCGATGGATATAGGTTGATGGGGCCCACCACAGGTCACTACATTGAATAACACATTTATATATCTAAAAAAAAAAAAACTTATAGAATATCACCATGTATGATATATTGCCATTGTTGTAGTTCGTGTGTCCTTAGCGTTGATTTTCTGTATTAACATTAATAAAGATGACTTTGGTTATTGCTTTAATTAGAATACTACTCTGATATATGATAATACTCATATAATAAAAGGACCCTAGGGAACACAGTAGGCCACTGAAGCGCATGGAGGATCCATGCTTGGGAGACCCAGTGGACCAGTTCTGTGTAGACCTAGAACTAGTTCACAGCTTATGTAATGCCGGTCGCTTCACCGAGAACAAGCTGTTGGCAGGTAGAGGATGTGGTGAAGTCTCCACCACGGGAACGTGGGATTCCCATTCACCTGACCAAGCACGATGATCGTATTGAATAGGAACCAAGATGGTGCACAGTTCAGTGATTCAGACACTGGTGCAGAAACCGTCTTACTACTATAGATAATCTGTCCTTAACCCTGAGGGACCATGCTCACTGGGCCAACCAGTTGAGTGGTGCTTTGATGTGCCAACGTGTGCGGACCTTCCATAGTCCAATACCACGGTACGTTGGGTTACCCGGCTGGCGCTTGAGTGATATAGATGACAAGTCATCAAACCCTAGTCAGATGATCGATCGGGATCTGACGGTGCTCCCCACCACCCAAGTCGTATCATGGCACCAGTAATAGGAGGGATAAGGATTATCAGAGTATAGTAGAGAACAGGGCTACGAGGGAGTAATATAACTTTAGGATCACTAGATTTCAATTCGCGTCGCACTCTGGGTGGCTACGTGGGTTAATCGGATTAGGGCTGATTAACGAAACTTTCAGTGTGCCACCGGAATAGTTAATCAGGGATCCGGTTGAAGCTAGAGATCCCGAACCCTGAAGGTTCCACCCTGTAGTTGCGTATAGGAATTGTTCCCTGACCTAGTTGGATACGTTGGATGCGAAGTAGCGCGATGGAGCGCAAGCCCGGAGCCAAAGAACCTAATTTACATGTGTTACAGGTCGTAGGGGTATTTTGGTAAATACTGAAATATGACTCAGAACATATTGAATATGGATCTTAGATTGAGCGGAATAATTCCAGGAGCTCACAAGTGCTGACGGAACTTGATTCTGAGTAGCGCACCTCACTCAGTCTCACTTTCAGTTTTCCGCTTTTCGTGAAGGGCGTTTTTGTCCGGACTTCACGATAGACACCCGGAAGACCTAAATCCGATCCCCCCTCATCCCTATCCACCTAAGAGCCGGCCCTAGGCTCCTTGGAGCCATGGGAGAATGGCCCTATAAAGGGAATAGAGAGGGGAGGGGCCGGCCCTATGGTTCTACTCCCTCCCCTCCAAAAATCCGACCCCTAGTCCCCCTCCTTTGTGGTTTCGGCCAAGGAAAAGAGAGGAAGAAGAAGGGAGAAGGAAGAGAAAGGAAGGAGAAGGAAGAAAGGAGAAAGAGGAGGATAAAATCTCGAGGCTCGCCATCGTCTTTACAATGGATTCTTCCGTCGGCTCGAAATCCTTGCACTTAGATACGGGATTAATTCGAGGATTCTTCAATTCGCAAAGGACAAGGTGCTATCCGACAGTTTTCCTTGCGATTCAAGTGTGGTTCTTCATCATTCCGTAATCTCCGGATCATAGATCCATAAGGTATGATGAATCTAAACACCTAAGTAGATGCATGCATGTCTTCCGTAGATCGTAGTATGCCTCTAGGGTGTCCGCACATATGCTAAGATCATAGATTTGCATGTAGATTGTTTTATATCACGAATTGTAATGAAACATACACCGTATGATCTTCAGATCTTTCTTTTTGCTTCCGCTGCGACTCTGATTAGCGGAACCCAATTCCATCAGCCATATCATAATCTAACAATAATAAGAGAAAAAGAACAACATGGATGACATGTTATACATTGTGAGAATTACATGTCTTGACCTGGCTCTAAACATTCAAGTGTCGACCAATGCTACCATACACAACCATCCATTTCATAATTATTAACCAATAAGTTTGATTCAAAATGTAAGCTATGTTGCTCATTCCTAGCTATAAAAACAGTCATCCTAATTTTATCCCCAACCAAGTACTCTACAATACGTATCAGGGGAACTTGAGGATCGTCGGGATGCCTTCTGCAACATCGTCTTTGAGTCCACCACCTTCACCGTCATGGTATGCCCACCTGTGTCAGGCTGAAGCTGGTCAACCTTGGTATGCCCACTTGTGTCAGGTCGAAGTTGATCAATCTTGGTAAAGACTGGTTTCCTTAATCTAGGCTTTGACTCGGCCCCTCTAAAGACCCTAGATTTAAAAGAAACCTAAGAATACAATGCTTCATATATAATAAGTATAAAGCGTTACAAATTTTAAATAAAAAGGTTAATGTTCTAATATTGATTGAAGCTTTATGATATGTCACAGTGGCTGTCGAATAATACATTAAGAACAAATAGCTAGAAAAGAGGCCAAATAAATTACTTGAGAGAGGATTCACTGAAAACAGATTTGAAAAGAGACTAAACAATCTATCATTGGCATGTATGTAGCACTCATTCACAAATTACTTAAGAGTGGATAAAAAAAATTAAAATTTTTTTTTATGCCAAATGCCATGAAAGGCCATGTTGAGATGCAGTGAAAGGTGGAGATTCTTGGTGGTGTGGTTAGTGCTTTGGGGGATCCCCTCATGGGGGGCTCCTCCCTACCAGGTTCTTCTTGTGATGAAGGACAAGATTTGGAGATCGGTGTGGAGAAGGCTAAGCTGGAGATTGAGGAACCTTCTCATCCTCCTCGAGCTGCTACCTTGGCAGATTTCATTGAAGCGGGAAGAATTTCTGCTGCGGGATCCACTTCCTCTTCTTCGGCTCACGATCGAAGAGGACTGGTTCATAGATCAGGGGGCTCAGGTTCCAGATTTGCTGAAGAATGTGAGCCGGGTTCCAGAGCTGCTGGAGGATCCCGTCGGTTTGTGCATCCCTGTGATGATGCAGGTAAACATCTACATGGGACGGGACTGTGCTCCAAATCGGGCACTGATTTTGGGGGTGTTGCTGAGGTGGCGTCGGGTGGGGATCAAGATGGGGTTCGGAGAATCTCTGTGGGGGTGATCCCTTCCCCCCCTCCACTTTTCCCTTCATAGCCCAGGATCAAAATCAGGTGGCTCGGGTGGTGTGGTGGCTGAAAATCCTATCAGAAACTCATATGCAGCAGTGTTACATAGTGAAGAGCAGGTGTTTGTGGAAAAGCCTATGAGGGCTGACATTGCTGCTGATGCTGGAGAGTCTGTACTTAAAGGCCTACATGAACTGGGACAAAGTCTACTGGAAATGTTTGGGATATTTACTCGCATTCTCCTTCTTTATCAGCTGAAGACGTACTACAAGCTCAAATACATAGATGTGGCTGTGATTGAAGGAAAGAAAGTGGCGAGCCCACGGGATGAGCTTGCAAAGATTGAAAGCTATTGGGCCCATGCTCTTGTGGGATTTATCTTGGGTAAAAGACCTCTTTCCACACTTAAAGTCCTCTGTGATGAGATTATGGCGTCCGATGGGGAACATGGAGATGTTCTCCCGTGATAATAGGATCTTCATCTTCCGGTTTGAGAATCCACAAGATTGTGCTAGAATACAGGAAAGGGAGCCATGGCATTTTCAAGGAAGACCCATTATACTCAAGCAATGGGTTAGTGATCAAGAGTATGGGCGAGAGTTCTCATCAAAAGTTCCTCTATGGATCAAATTTCCAAATCTTCCGAAGAAATTTTGGTCATTTGATGCTTTAAGCCGATTGGGAAGTGTGTTGTGTACCCCGGCCAGGATGGATTCCCCTATGGCCGCAGCGGTACCGCACAAGGAAGGTGGACGGATGAGCTACGCCCGTATTTGTGTGGAAATCAATATAGAGGATGATCTCTGGGATGAAGTTGAAGCTCGGAATGAGGAAGGGTTCTTCCTCTCCAAGCAAAGGGTTGAGTCTGATTGGAAGCCCTCTCGATGCCGAACCTGTCAATCATTTTCCCACCACGAAGATGCTTGTGCTGCCCATCCTAAGATCTCCACCATATGAAAAAGTTATACTTGGCCTGGGTCTAGGCCTGCCAAGCAGTGGTGGATGCTGTTGTAGCTCGTGTGTCCTGAGCGTGGATTTTTTGCATTAACATTAATAAAGATGACTTTGGTTATTACTTTTATTAGAATACTATTTTGGTGTATGTTAATTCATACATAATAAAGGATCCTATAGAACACAGTAGGCCAATGAGGCGTATGGTGGATCCATACTAGGGAGACCCAGTGGACCGGTTCTGTGTAAACCTAGAATTAGTTCACAGCTTTGGTGATGCCTGTCGCTTCACCGAGAATAAGCTGTTGGTAGGTAGAGGATGTGGTGAAGTCTCCACTACGGGAACGTGAGATTACCATTCACCTGACCAATCACGATAATCGTGTTGAATAGAAACCAATACGGTGCATAGTTCAGTGATTCAGACACTGGTGCATAAACCATCTTACTATTATAGATATTTTGTCCTTAACCCTGAGGGACCATGTACATTAAGTCAACTAGTTGAGTGGTGCTTTGATATGCCAATGTGTGCAGACCTTCTATAGTCCAATATCACGGTACGTTGGGTTACCCGGCTGGTGCTTGAGTGACATGTAATCCCTACAAGTTATCCGACGTCTAGTTTTGGATGAGTGCGTTTTGATGAGTCAATCTGTCCACACAATTAATCCAGGCCTGGTGGTTTTCAGTATGACTGGCGACGTTACGGATATGAGGCATAGCTCCGGAAGGTGTGTGGTGTTATAGATGACATGTCATCAAATCCTAGTCAAATGACCGATCGAGATCTGATGGTGCTCCCCACCGCCCGAGTCGAATTATAGCACCAGTAGTAGGAGGGACTAAGGATTATCAGAGTATAGTAGCGAACAGGGTTACGACGGAGTAACATAAGTTTAGGATCACTAGAGTTCAACTCGTGTCACACTCTAGGTGACTATGCAGGTTAATCGGATTAGGGCTGATTAACAGAACTTTTGGTGTGTCACCGGGATAGTTAATTAGGAATCCGGTTGGAACTTGAGATCCTGAACCCTGAAGGTTCCACCCTATCATTGCATATAGGAATTGTTCCCCAACCTGGTTGGATACGTTGGATGCGAAGTAGCGTAATGGAGCGTAAGTCCAAAGCCTAAGAACCTAATTCACATATGTTAAGGGTCATAGGAATATTTTGGTAAATACTGAAATATATCAAAGAACATATTGAATATGGATCTTAAAATGAGTGGAATAATTCTAGTAGCTCATAGGTTCTTACGGAACTTGATTCCGAGTAACATACCTTACTTTATCTCTCTTATAGTGTTTCACTTTTTATGGGGGCGTTTTCGTCCAGGCTTCACGATAGACAAGGAAAACCCTAAAAACCGACCACCCCTCATCCCTATCTCTATGGGGATGGCCGTGTCTTTGTGTATAACAGTTGGGGCCAGCCCTATAAAAGGATTAGAGAGAGAGGGGGTTGGCCCTAAGGCTTCCCCTCTAAGAAAACCTGACCCCCTCTCCTTTTCTCCCTCTTTGTGGTTTCGGCCAAGGAAGAAAGAGGAAGACGAAGGAAGAAGAAGGAGGAAGGAAGGAGAAGGAAGAAGAGAGAAAGAGAAGGAGGAGATCTCATGGCTCGCCATCATCTTCGTAACGAATTCCTCCGTCGGCTCGTAATCCTTGTACTCAGAGATAGGACTTTTAGGATTCCTCCCTCCTCAAAGGACAAGGTGTCATCCAACAGCTTCCCTTGTGTTTCACGTGCGATTCATCATCGTTCTGTTCTCTTCAGATCATAGATCTATAAGGTATGATGGTTCTAAACACCTAACTAGATGCATACATGTCTTCCGTAGATCGTAGTATACCTCTAGGGTGTTCGCACATATGCTAAGATCATAGATTTGCATGTAGATTGTTTTGTAGAATAATTGTAATGAAATATACACTATAAGATCTTCGGATCTATCTTTTGTTTTTGCTGCGACTCTGATAATAGGATTTAATTACAACAGATGCCAACTAGGAAGATCATAAATGATAGTGGGACTGGGGATGTTCTTATTGGGAGTCTGCATGAGCACTTGAAGGGAATTCATGGACTCAGGTCACAAAAATCAATATGGGTAAAGCCCCCTTGGCCCACAATGATCCTATTCAATCTAGCGAATCAAGGTTTGCTATTTTAGCTGAAGAAAGGGTTAAGGTTTTGGGGAGTCAGGAGGATGACGTAGCTGAGCAAGTTCGAGGGGCTGATGGTGCACCTACTGTTGCACATGTTGGTCCTAATGTTACGCAACCTGGGTCTGCCTTTACAGGAGTTGTTATAACGCAGGCTGGTGTCAATGTTATGCAGGTTTATGCTAGAGCAGACTCTGTAAATGCTATGCAGTCTGTTGGTGCTGTAGATGCTGCTGGAGCTAAACCTACTACTGGTGGTACGCTACGAGTGGCTGATGTAGCTGATGATGTTACACAAGGTTCTGCTGGAGCTGCTGTAGATTTGCAGACCGTTTGTGCTGATGTTACACAAGGTTCTAATGCATATTTGCAGACTGAGTGTGCCGCATTAGCTGATGTAGGCTTTGTTGGAAGTATTGTTGGTGGGGTTGATGAAGGTACTGTTTCTGAGGTTCTCGAGGCAAGGGTGGATAAGGTTAAATATCTTTTACGACGTTTCAAACTGCGTCGCCAAGACGTCGCCTATTCCCCGTCTGAGAATAGTTTCGGCGACGCGATCAAATTGCGTTGCCGAAAGCTTAACCAACCGTGACGCAATAAGCGCCGCCGATTAAAACAAAAAAACGTCGCTAAAATGACCTCCAACGTCGCAAAAACAACTAACATAAGCTTATATATAGAATATTTAGCGACACACGATATGCATCGCCGAAAATAAAAACATTTGGCGACGTATATATTAGTGTCGTTAATAACTTCTAGCGAATAAATAATAGCGTCGCAAAATGCATACTTTGTCGTCACATAATGTGTACTTTTAGCAACGCAATAATTACAT
Organism: Chamaelirium japonicum; assembly: GCA_947650365.1. Taxonomy (NCBI): domain Eukaryota; kingdom Viridiplantae; phylum Streptophyta; class Magnoliopsida; order Liliales; family Melanthiaceae; genus Chamaelirium; species Chamaelirium japonicum. The sequence goes on from OX393549.1 coordinate 36,191,194, forward strand.
CATCGAATTTATTCATTGATCCAAATGTATATATTAGGCGATGCAAACATCGCGTTGCAGAATATACGAATTCAGTGACAAAATATATTACATGCATTGCCAAAAGACAAATTCTTAATATTTTTTAATTAAATTTTAAATTTTTTTCTTAAAATCTTTATATACATGTATTCATCCACAAACATTTCAATAAAAACAAAAGTACACAAGTATTCATTTAAACTCATTTAATATCAAATTAAAATACTAAATTATTCTTCTAAGTACACATGTTTATCCACTCATTTCTATGAAGGATCAGTAATACAAAACCCGAATCCATAACATCAACTGAAGGACTGCAAAAAAAAAACTCATGTCTTTGATGATGATGCCGCATCTTTTCTGAAATGTCAATCCTTGCCACAAGCTTTTCTGGAACCTCCACTATAAGTTTACCAAACCATGCTACAAACTTCTCTGTCCCCTTGCCTTTGGTCAGCCTCAGTCCACGCCTCGTGCTCGGATCTGAAACTGCAAAGAACACAATGATACTTTAGTTATTATGCATAACACAATAAAGATAAAAATCATATACAAAAAATATGTCAACAAGCAATTTCGGGTCTAATCGACAAGCAACCACCTAGGTGGGTGGCTGAATTAAACAGATTATTATCTTCTGTTGGTCATTCACTCAAATATGTCAAGAACTTTGAAAAAATACAACACAGTGAATCAACTAGAGTAGCTAAACATCATGACTCTTGACTCATTAATGGTTGAAGGAAATCAAAAACAGGAATGTGATGTTTTGTAGGCAGACAAAGATGCTATATTAAAATGTAGCTTATTGATTCTTGTTCGGTAATCCAAAATACCAGATGATAGTCGTCGGATTATAATTTGTTGATATTCATTGAAGCTCAATCTACAAAAACTGATGGGTCCACGGATCTCAACCCATATATATATTACTAAAATATATTATATATTTGCGAGTTTTTTGTATCGAGTTTTGTCGAGTTTTAACCGAGTTTTCGAGTTGACTTAACTCATTAATGTTTTGAGTTAAGGCGAGTTTTCGTGTTTTAAAACACTGAGTTGTTGAATATTATTAAACTGATAAGTCCAAGTTGGAGATTTCATATATCGTAGTAAATACGTTGAAAATATGGTATAATCGATTGCTCACCTTAATGAATTCAGGGGGTCTCAAAGCTTGTCAAGATCACATATTGTGAATATAATCCACAAATTGCATTAAGGGTTCAATGGGAGTACGCATTAATCATATGACAGAATGTTTGAATCGATTTTACAACTCCATTGCATGAATTATGTTCAACTATTTGAAAGAGGTGTTGACAATTTGTATAACAAAAACATTCTACTTTCAGTAGCAGAATCACCAAATAGACCCTTTTTCTTATGTCATTTCAACTTATAATCAAACATTGCTATCTAGGCAACCCTCTTAGTGTCAACATAATTGGTGTTACTATAGATTATAGAATTTTCATAATAGTATAGAGATGAATATAGAAATTTGTCTTTACTTTTCAGAGTTATACATCTTTTCTCTGAAAGGTATTATAATCAGTCTCATAAATATGAATGGAGCAATATGAGCAGTTGGATCTTGAAACATTGTGACCTTCGTCAAAGTTGTAATTTTGATTTAAATCACATATGTTTCTTATCACGGTGTAATAAGGTGAGAGAAAAGACAACTCTATTCCACATACTAGATGATTTTCAAATCTCCAAGAATTATCCCTAAAGCGTCCAGTGGACGTCCACACAAAAGGCCAAGCATATGGATGACACTCAATAACCTTCCATGTCCATATATATCATTTCAAAAATAATCACATCACTCTCTATCCAAAGTCCACCACAAAGGAGCAACTTTCACATCCCAACCACGTTTTTAATATACTTGTCCACTATTTACTGAAACATGTAATTAATTTTGCCGTAAGTGAAATAGTTCATTACTGATTTCATGGATCGATTTTTAGCAATGTAACCAAATTTCAACTACAATAAATCAATCATGGGCCAGTTGGAAAGAAAGGTGCATAGTTCGGTGTCAAATCGTATGGCAGATGAGTAAAATGAAGTTAAGCTCGATTATAAAAGAAAATAAAATTGATGGAAAACAAAGTTCAAGAATCTGCAAACCTTTGGGTTCTGCTTTTTTTCGACACTAGAAGCATCTTGCTTTTTTTTTGTCCGATTTTTTTTTCTTGGCAGAAGGACCTGACTGTCGGGACCTGTGAGACTTGTGGGACTGCTCGGGATCCATGGAAGCCATCGTTGCTGCTCTACTGCACTGTGAAGCCATCAGTCAGAATTCTAGGATACTGAAATATAAAGGGGGAGAAATCTACACTTTGGGATGAAAAGAAACCAGACAAAATACTTTAGGGTGTGTTTGGATGAGGTAATTACAATTTACAAAGAAATTTATAAATGAAGGGACTACCATCACAAATCCTTGTTTTTTTCCTAAAACCCTCTTAGATCCCTAATCCTCATAGTAGTAGACATCTAGCATAATACCTTACGATCTTCAACCACTTTCATATTGCAATTCCATATCAAACTCAAATCAGGAATCACTTTGGATTCTTAAACTTTTCCCTAAGTTGCAACTTAACCTAGAGTATGCCTAGTCCTTTCGCTCATGCATCAATTTTGGTATTAGAGTTTTTGTTTAGCAATCAAGTTCTAGCATAGTGACCAATCACAACCATGGAGAAAGTCGGATAGTCAATGGGATAGAATCCTCACTAATAGTATGTGAAAGTCGAAGTATTTAGATGATCGGGCGACTAGTTTGGAAATCCTAAGAGGCCAGAATGGCAGAATCTAATTCATATTAAACAAACAGTTGGCAAGCATAGGGATGAACCTAGATTGCCCATATTTATGAATCAAAAGATTTTTTTCGTACTAAAATTTGTTTAATCCAAAGAGTAGCAAATTAATCATCGACCATAAACTCACAAAGTATTTTGTGGCACGTGCATTTGAAATTTTGGATTTGCATGTTGAATTGCATCAACATCCATATAAAGTTGTCTTTAAAAGAGAGGCGATTACTTTCATTAAAAAGCATTGTCAGATTAGTTTTACACTTGGCATATGTGGGGATTACGTTTGGCGGGAGATAATATCTTGATGGAAGGCATTCATTGCTTATTTAGGAGAAAGTGGTTATGACCAAAAGTGATTTATATATATTGAGAAAACAAAAACATATGCTATTGAGTTCACCAAAAGTCGCTAGAAGAAAGTTGTACCAAACGAAACCCCAACGTTTCTTCTATGAGTCAATCCAAGAGTGAAAGCTAATTTCAAGGCATTATGGAAAAGCCATTATCACAAACTATTTCTTCAAAGATTGATGAGTCTCATAAGCCCTCCATAGAAGTAGGCATCCCTCATAAAAAGGCAAATCGAGCTAGCAAGTGATCCAGTCACGGGAACTAGCAATAGCAGGTGATCCAGTCACGAAGCATAAGGAAACATCAAGTGCGTACAACATCTTCAAAAAATCCAAAGATATTTGTTCAGTGATGGAGGTTTTCGTGATGGTCCCACTTATGGTATTTACATGGATAAGCAAATTCTAGAAAATACATAAGTGGATAATGGGTATAAGGTTTATCTTCTTAGAGCAGGATAACAACACTAGAATTGTGTATTTCAGCTTAATAATACTCATAATCATTTGTTGCAAAAAATATATATTCATAATCATTGTTTGAATTTGTTTATGAAGATAGAAGCACAAAACGATCATTTCCCATGTCAAAGGATAGCACGTCTTCCTTGGAATCCAAGAATTGGGCAGGAAATTAGGGTTCTTAGTCATCAAATGGTGGGTATTTACCATCAAGTGGGGGGTCTCGGCTAGCAAAGTCCAACAAGAAAGAAAAAAGAAAAACAAAAAGAGAGGAGAGGCTGACCTGATCGGACTTCTCGCTGGCAGCTCCTCCTCCTTGCTCCTCTCCGGCCGGCCGGCCGGCCTTCTCCGGCGCCGACTGCCGCTCCTCTCCGGCCGCGCGCGCAAACCACCGAAGGGCAAGAGAGAGATCAAAGGAGAGAGGGAGAGCGAGAGGGGAGAGATCGGAGGGGAAGAGAGGGGGATCGGAGGGGAGGGAGAGGGTCGGACTAAGGAGGGGGTCGGATCTGGGTTTTAAAGGGAGGATAGGGGGCGGCGGTCGGGTACAGCAGATCTGGGGGCCGGGATCTCGGGGATCGGGTGAGGGGATAGCAGAGACGGAGAGGGAGAGGGAGAGGGAGAGGGGAAGTGACGGGAGAGTAGGGAGAGATGGGGTCGGGATGGTGATGGTGAGGGGTGAGCGGCTGTGAGAGAGAGAGAGAGAGAAAGGGTCACGTTTGGGAGGGTTAGGTTTGGGTTTTGATTTGGAAAATTTTATTCATACCCCAAAAATCTGTAATTAGCCCCGTGTCCCTATCGTTTCTCAATAACTTACTCAACAATCCTTTACTACCAACAATGCCCTTTTTTTTTTTTTTTTGTACCCCAAACCCTAAAGCTCCTACTCAGCGTCTTTTGTACCCCCAACCCAACCGAAGGTTTGTTTAAACTTAGCCCAAGCCCAACTCGTCGGGTTGGCCGGGTTGTGCGGGATGGGTTCGGGTTAACCCGCCCAAAGTCGGGTTGGGTTCGGGTTGGCCCGCCCAAGTTACAGCTAGGGGTGGCAATGGGTCGAGTCGTGTCGGGTTCATGTCGTGTCTAGTTTCGTGTCGTGTCCAAAACCCCTAGACCCGAACCCAACCCGTTTAACTAATCGTGTCTAGATCCTAAACCCCTACCCGACTCGCTAATAAACGGGTAGACACGATAAGACCCGGTAAGACCCGTTTATCACCCGGATCTATTCAGTTGACCCGATCCGACCCAATCCGACTCGACCCGACCTGACCGGAAAGACCCACTGGTATTATATATTATAGTATCGAATTGCTGGTAGACCCGACCCGACCCGACCCGACACGACCCGTTGAATACTAAACGAGTCTTCCCGGGTCTATCGTGTCCAGACCCTAAACCCGGACCTGACCCGTTTATTAAACGGGTCTATCGTGTCGACCCGTTTACGACCCGAACCCGTTTAGCCCTGACCCAGACCCGCCAACTTCGTGTAGACCCGCTAACTTCGTGTCGGGTCTTGTCGGGTTGAGGAGAAATAATTCAGGTTGGGCTCGGATCAGCCCGCCCAAATTCGGGTTGGGTTCGGTTGGACTCGGGTTGGGTTCAGGTTGGCCCGCCCAAGTCGCAGCTCTACTTGTGACTTCAAGTACCAGCCAACTGCATGGGGTTTATTTAAGAGTGGGGTGTATTCAAGAGTGCATATAATTGGGGTATATTTAAGGGGCTATGTGTTTGATTGGGGTATAATCAAGTTGGGGCGGGCCATTTAACTGGGGTGTATTGAAGGTGGGGTGTAAGGAGGAAGGGTATTTTTGGGATAGGAATGGGGTATGAAAAAAAAAAAAGGGATAGGAATGGGGTATGAAAAAATAAGGAATTTTGCGACGCATAACTATGTCGCCGATTGCAACTAGCAACATACTTAGTCTCGTTGCTAAAACTTTTAATTTTTCGCGACTAAATTTATTTTGTCGCGAAAAGTAAATAATTTAGCGACATCTTATTGTGTCGCCAAATAGCTATTTATTTTTGCCAAAAAAGTCCCCTTATATGTGCGGAATTTTTATTTTACGGAATGATTCTGCGACGCAAGTACAACGTCGCTATAAAAAATTAAGAATCTACGATGTCATAAACAGGAATTTCATGACGCACAATTACGTCACCAATTGCAACTAGCAGCGCACTTAGTCTCGTCGCCAAAATTTTTAATTTTCTGCGACATAATTTATTTCGTCGCTAAACATAAATAATTTAGCGACGTCTAACTGCGTCGCCAAATAGCCATTTATCATCGTCAAAAAACCTTATCCAACCTTCTAGGCGTGAACTCAACTATGCTAGGAAACTTTTAACGACACGATTTTGCGACGAATAAGATATTGCGTCGCGAAAAGGCAACTTCGGCGATGGAAAAGGAACTGCGTCGTCATAAACAATATTTCCAAAAAATAAGAAATTTTGCGACGCATAACTATGTCGCCGATTGCAACTAGCAGCATACTTAGTCTCGTCGCCAAAATTTTTAATTTTCCGCGACATAATTTATTTCGTCGCTAAACGTAAATAATTTAGCGACGTCTAACTGCGTCGCCAAATAACTATTTACCGTCGCCAAAAAACTTTATCCTCCTAGGCGCGAACTCAACTATGCTAGCAAACCTTTAGCGACACAATTTTGCGACGAATAAGATATGACATCGCAAAAAGACAACTATCGGCGACGGAAAAGGATATGCGTCGCAGATAAGCGTCGCTAAAGATGCAATTTCTTGTAGTGGCAACTGCCCTCCCCATCCGCAGCTTAGAGATTCTTTGATTCCGAAGATTCGGGATCAATTATCACCGTTTAACGAACGAAACTATCTCTGAATTCAATGGCAAACAACATACTTATCGATTTAGCTTTAGCTATGGGGTTCTCTATCAGGGGAGAGAATTTGAAGACCTTTTTAGAACAAATCCGTGAGCTAGAGAGGTCGAGTGCTTCAGATTCATGAGACCTTGGTGTTTTTGTTTTTAATTGGGCCTCCGGGCCTTCTAATTAGAACGCCTTCGTCGGGTTTCAAGCATGTGTATCCTATGCCTTTGGGCCTAAGTTGTATATTTCCCTTATTTTAATAAACTAGTAGAGGTCTAGGCCGAACCCCCCTCCAACTCAGAGAGGGATATCTAAAAAAAAAGAAAAAGGGATGCCATGCAAGAACATGAAAGAACCTGCATAGAGATGTGTAGATCCTCGTCGACGTTAATGGTCACCATTCTCTCTCTCTCTCTCTCTCTCTCTCTCTCTCTCGACATTTATGAATTGCCATGAAGTGAGAATTTGTAAGGGATTTTTTTGGAAGGGGGATTTCAGAGGGATTACCATGAAGTGGGAATTTGGAAGGGATTTTTTAGAAGGGATTTGGGGGATTTCGAGTGAAATTTGGGAAAAATAAGAGGGAGTAGATAAGAGAAAGGGGTCTGCGGATGAGGGAAGAGAAGAAGACACTTGATCAATGGAAAGATGAGAGTGGCGCAGAGGGGGTGATCAGCAATCAGAGGGGAGGGTGTGCGTGATTCGCGGATGAGGGAATTGGAGGGGGGCGCAATCAGCTGGAAAAAGGGAAAGAGGCACGGAGGGGGCGATCAGCAATCAGAGGGGAGGGGGCGATTAGCAATCAGAGGGGAGGGGGCATGCCCGATCAGCGGGATTTGCGATCAATAGAAGGGAGAGGGCAATGGATCTGAGGTATAGAGAGGCGCATCAATTAGGTACGCATGATCATGTGGTTGAGAGTGGGTTAAAGAGCGACCATCACAACCGTTGTTTGTCCCCCTACAAAAACCCTCCCCTATTATACAGATATAGATTTGCTATGCATACAAGCAGGTCTGGTTTGGACCATGGGTTCCCTGACCTGGTTGGATACGTTGGATATGAAGTAGCGTGATGAAGCGCAAGCCCGGATCCTAATAACCTAATTCACATGTGTTAAGGGTCATAGGGGTATTTTGGTAAATACTAAAATATGGCTTAGAACATATTGAATATGGATCTTAAAATGAGCAGAATAATTCCAAGAGCTCATAGGCATTGACGGAACTCGATTCCGAGTAGCGCATCTCACTTTATTTCTCTTACAGTGTTTTCACTTTTCGTGAGGGGCGTTTTCGTCCAGCTTCACGATAGACAAGGAAAACCCTAAAACCAACCCCCCTCATCCCTATCTCTAGGGGGCCGGACCTTGCTTGCGTATAACTGTTGGGGCCGGCCCTATAAAGGGATTAGAGGGAGAGGGGGCCAGTTTTAAATGCCTCCCTCTCTAAAAAACCAGACCCCCCTCTCCTCTCTCCCTCTTTGTGGTTTCGGCTAAAGAAGAAAGAGGAAGAAGAATGAGGAAGGAAGGAGAAGGAAGAAGAGAGAAAGAGAAGGAGGAGATCTCGTGGCTTTCCATCATCTTCGCAATGAATTCCTCTATCGGCTCGTAGTCCTTGCACTCAGAGATAGGACTTCGAAGATTCCTCGCTTCGCAAAGGACAAGGTGTCATCCGACAGTTTCCCTTGCGATTCACGTGTGGTTCATCATCATTTCATTCTCTTCGAATCATAGATCCACAAGGTATGATGGTTCTAAACACCTAACTAGATGCATGCATGTCTTCCGTAGATCGTAGTATGCCTCTAGGGTGTCTGCACATATACTAAGATTATAGATTTGCATGTAGATTATTTTGTCGAATTAATTATAATGAATCATATACTGTGAGATCTTCGGATCTATCTTTTGCTTCCGCTACGACTCTGATAATAGGATTTAATTCTAACAATTAGTATCAGAGCATGCTTCAGTGTATATTTCATACATGAATTTGTGACAACATAATGTAAATATATGATGACATATGTTTTCGTCGGGGTTCGACGTAAATCATGCATATGGATTGTGCTATGTATCGTCTCTTTGCAGGTGCCGCGCTGAATAATAATATGTGATTGTATGACTCCGGGGGTCGGACCCCGGATTTCATTTTTGTATTGATTATTATTGTGCTTGTGGATTTTAAGGCTCTAGATGGGTAGGGGTGGAGGTTGACCACCCTCGATTCCCTGGCCATGTTTCTAGGATCGTTTTATTTTTTTTTTAGCAAAATTGACGAACGAGCACTTGCTCGAAGCGTGTTAGTTTTTCGGTTATAGATAAAAGGAGATGATGCTACATCCACAGTTCGGGCAAGCGATACCATGGAATGCAAAGACCTGGCGACAGCGTGCATGTTAGCGTTGATCGGGATCGTTGTCGGGAGATCATGCAGAACGAAAGAACATGATATCTTGGCTGTGCTATGCTGGCTCAGGCGTTGGACCCTGGACTTGATTCAGTTTGGATGCTTTTTCTATTATTCTCTTTACTTAGTGTTTAGAGAATCCCGATGATAATTTAATTATCAGTGTTGCTTGTGAGTTAGTCGCTAGATCATGTTTAGGGTTAGTACTTTGCTTATGGATTCATCGGTGTCTCTATATATTTCTAACACATGCGAATTCGGTGGCTAACTAAAAGGAAAAGTGGTAACCGCCCTCGTGGTAGTTCAGGTAGCCGAGTATTGTGCACCGAGAGAGACACAATGTTAGATTTGTTTAGAGATAACTAATGACCCCATAAGAGGTATTATAACCCTAGTGAGATGCCTTTTTTCCACATGGTTTTAGCGACCAAATTAGGTTAGGATTCCACTAAGTGATACCCATTTCTAGTTGGCGTTTGATAGTAGTGTGAACTCATCACGATTTGGTTATGCCACCATTAGGTTGAGGTCCGACGGAGGTTGTCGGATGTCCCTATTTGTCCAACATCGAAACCTATAATGAGATGAGGTCCACTATGACATCAGGCTTTAAATTGTAAACGAGGCGTCATCCTAGTGGGAGTCCTTTCCACGTTGACCTTAGGTTAGGCTTAAAATCTTATAATTATGAGCAAATTAGTAAAGTATCGGGATCCTTGGAATCTATGTAATGTGATCTTTACTAGAATGGCAAAATTTGAGTATTCAAGATAGGGACTATGATATTTTCCAAGTATACTAATGCTTTGCGGGAAGGTTTATAATCCTAGTGGGAGCACGATAGACCAGGGTCTAGGTCTAGGAGGTCGTGACCTTTCTAGACATGCATAAAATCTCAGAAAGAAGGAATGTGTAAGAGGTTCCCTCCAAAGGGGAGCCCCTGACCTCCACAATCAACCGACTAAGGGCCTGGATGGGAGGTACGCAGTTCGATATTCCCATCGGGTAAGAGCTGTGTTTTCTTTCATGCTGGTTCACCTAGTAGTTTTCTTTGGGACATGAGAATGCCGGTGGTAGTGGGTAACAATTTTTTTCCTGCACCGTAGGAGCCTATGAACCCCCCTACCGACCCTATTTAGATTTGTGGGAAGCATCCGAAAGTTTGTGTGAAGCCACCAGTGCTGCGCATGGCGGGTCACATAAAGCTGGCCAAAAAGAGACTGGGAGGTCATCAGTTTACCGTGGGCAATTATGATGAAGATTGGGTCGTAAATACCCCATTGGCAGAAGCGGTTGCATGCTCTCACCGAGATGCTGTGGGTGCAAAATCTGGCTAACGCCCAAAGATGGGACCTACAACCCCGCCTGGGGCCCACGAGTCCAACGGTGGGACCCACAGCCTTGCTTGGGGCCCACGAGTCCAATGGTGGGACCTGCATCCCTACCTGGGGCCCACTTCACTATCTGGGGTCTGGTAAATCTCCCCGGGTATTTACCAAACCCTGAATATTCCTGGGAATATTCCTAAAATATTCTCTAGATAAACTAAGTCCTTATAAATAGTAAACCCTGTAAATGATTCCGGATCCCAAATTTCAGATCAGAAACTCACTTTCTGTTTTCCAGAGCTCCCTGATCTTTTTGGTTTCAGACTCCTTTTTCATTCTCCGATTACTTGTAAGAAGCACTCCTCGGCCTGTCGAGAGTAGCTCTACTGTTTACTCAGAGATAGTGGATTCAAAGGTTGCGTCTTACCGCACGGAGACGTAGGCTTCGGCCGAACTTTGTCACCATATCCTGTGTCATCTCTTTTTCTACCTTTCTACTTTACAATGCATGTGTGATAGCCCAACAAGTCACAACTCAAAGCTTCAAAGCGCACCACATCTCGAAAGGTCAAACCTTCAATCGACTATTGGAGGAGGGTCATGTACGACGGCCGAAATCCTCCCCCACAGATGCTGTTTCCAATTCAAGGCCGATAGTTTCATTGCTCGAGCCCAGGGAATTTTGATTCCTTGATATCTCCACTTGATGTAGTAAAGACATAGCGACTGGAGTAAACATTATCTATTTTTAAATTCCATAAAATATATTGTAGTAGATCCTAATTTTTTCTTTGAACCATTGTTTATAGAAATTATAACCAAGCTCGACCCCCTTGTCTCCATCCTTAATGATAATAAACTTACGGGACCAAACTACGAGGACTGGAAGTTTAACCTAATGCTCATCCTAAGGGTTGGTAAATACTCGATTGCCTTAAGTACCCCTCAATCGGCCATGCCGGGACCAAGTGCTACTGAGGCCTAGTTGAAGGAATAGAAAAACTAGCTAGATGCTGATGAGATGTGCAAGTGCTATATAGTGACATCCTTGTAGATCATCCTTCAAAAGCAAGTCGAAGACATGGCTTTTGCTTCAGACATGATGCTTTATTTAAAGGAAATATTCGAGGGTCGTGGTCGGGTAACTCGTTACCTGACCATCAAGAAATTAATATCCACAAAGATAGCAGAGGGGACTTTAGTTCGGGATCATATGCTGAAATTGTTTGGCTATGTGAATGAACTTGGTTCCTTCGATGCCATCTTAGATGCAGAGATCCATACCGATATTTTTCTTGCATCTTTGTCAGGAACGTTTGAGGGCTTTGTTACTAACGTTAACCTTAATCGGTTGGAAATGACTAACGTAGAGCTCCTAGCGGCTCTCTAGGCGGCAAAGGACGTGATGAAGGTAGATGCTCAATCCCTGAACGTAGAGCGGAAGTCTTTTCTGAAAGCCAAAGGTAAGTTTCAGAAAAAAAAAAAGTCTAAGAAGCCCGTGAAGGTGGGCCAGGTGCAGTTGCAGGTTCCTAAGAAGGATGGTCCGACGAAGCCCAAAGGGAAATGTTTCCGATGCGGCAAGAAGGGCCACTGGAAGGGTGACTACCGTGCGGCTCCTAAGAAGACTAAGACATGTATATCTCAAATCCATATAATGGAAACCCTTGTAGCATCCAGTTGTTCTCCAGTTTCATGGATTGTGGATTCTGGTTCCACTAACCATGCTTGTAATAATTTGTAGGGGTTCAGAGAGACAAGAAAACTGGGTGATGGGGAAATCATCCTAAGCATGAGAATTGAGGCCGTGGCAGAGGCTGAAGCAATTAGAGATGTCGTCTTGCAGTTTTCTGATGGAAGAAGTTTATTACTTAAAGACATACTTTATATATCATCCTTGAGACAAAACTTAATTTTTATTTTCTTATTGAATAATGAAAGTTTTTTAGTTTTATTAAATGCTTCTGGTATGTCAATTAAATTGAATGATTTATTTGTTTGTAAGGGAAAGACACAGAATGGTCTCTATGTAATTAACTCCACTCATAAGCAGGATACCATAACTGAAGCATGTATGATTAATTCATCTAAAAGAAAAAAATCCCTTATATAATCCAATACTCTTTTGGCATCTGAGGCTTGGACACATAGTCTCAAATATGATTCACAGATTGGTTACAGTAGGACTTTTAAGTCCAGATGTTTCAGAAAGCATACCAATGTGTGAGTCTTACTTGGAAGACAAGATGACCAAAAGAACTTTCCGAACTAAAGGTAGCAGATCTCAGGAGGTATTGAAGTTAGAACATACTGATGTATGAGGGCCCATAAGTGTCCGTTCCATAGAAGGCTTTGAGTATTTCATCACTTTCACGGATGATCACTCGAGGTTTGGATACATATATCTAATACGGCGGAAGTCTGAATCTTTTGATAAGTTCAAGGAGTTCAAAGCTGAAGCAGAAAAGCAGACGAGTAAGAGTATCAAGTCTCTTCGATCGGATCGAGGAGGCGAATACCTTTCAGATGAATTTATTGGATACCTATGTGAGTATGGGATTATATCCCTGCTGACTGCACCAGGGACACCACAATAAAACGACGTATCTAAAAGGAGAAACCGAACTTTGTTAAACATGGTTCGGACTATGATGAGTTATGCAATATTACCACCTAGTTTTTGGGGATATGCCCTAGAGACAGTAGCATATATTTTGAACTTTATTCCATCAAATTCAGTACCTCTGACTCCTTAGGAGCTGTGATTGAAGCGAAAGCCAAACCTGCAGCACTTTAGGATTTGAGGTTGTTCAGCACATATGTGGAAGAACAAGCGAGACAATATGGAGTCAAAGACTAAGATATGTCTATTCGTTGGGCATCCAAAAGGGACAAAGGATGATTTATTTTATGATCCTGAGGATAGAAAGGTTGTCGTCTCAACGAACACCGTATTCCTGGAGCAAGATTATTTAATAGACTATAAGCCCACCAATAAAGTAGTTCATGAAGAATTGCTTGGTACTGATGGGAGTACGTAGACAGAAAATATAGTGGGAGCTGATACCACTAAATTAACGATACTGTAGAATTGACTCCTATGAAACCATCACAGGCTCGTCACAGTGGGAGGACCACAAGAGCTCCTGATAGATGCATTAGAGAAACCTTCTTAGTGGATCCAGAGTTTTAGGAGGATGATCCTCTAGACTACGACGAAGCGATGATATACTCTGACCATGCAGTATGGCAGAAAACCATGGAGGCAGAACTGACATCGATATCCCAAAACTCGGTTTGGACACTTGTAACACCGCCTTACAATATTAAACATGTTGGGTGTAAGTGGGTGTACAAAAGAAAAAGAAGTCCAGATGGTACCGTTAAGACTTACAAAGCTAGACTAGTCGCTAAGGGTTATACCCAACGAGAAGGGATCGACTATGATGAAACTTTTTCGCTAGTGGCTATGCTTAAGTTTATCCGGATCCTCTTGTCCATTGAAGCCCATTATGATTGGAAAATTTGGAAAATGGACGTCAAGACCACATTCCTCAATTAGAATTTGGAAGAAGATATTTATATATCTTAGCCTTCAGGCTTTGTCGCAAAAGGTCAGGAAAGTCTGGTTTGCAAGTTGCAAAGATCCATTTATGGACTCAAGCAAGCATCCAAAAGTTAGAACATGCATTTTGATCAGGATATCCAGACTTATGGATTTGAACAGAACATGGATGAACCATGTGTTTATAAAAGGAGCGATAAGACTACAGTAGTTTTTCTAGTTCTTTACGTAGACGATATCCTGCTCATTGAAAATGATGTTAGAATATTATCTACAGTGAAGGTGTGGTTATCCTCTCAATTTGATATGAAAGATCTGGGTGAAGCGAGTTATGTTCTGGGCATCAAGGTAACTCGAGATCGCCAGAACAAGATTTTCTCACTATCATAGTCAGCCTACATAGATACTATCTTGGTCAGATTTAGTATGTATAACTCCAAGAAGGGACTAGTTCCATTCAGACATGGAATGAAATTGTCCAAGGATTAGGGTCCTAAGACTCCTAAGGAGAGGACGAAGATGTAGAAGATACCTTATGCTTCGGCTGTAGGAAGTCTGATGTATGTTATACAATGCATGAGACCAGATATATGCCATGCAGTAGGCATGATGGGCATGTATTAGTCAAATCTAGGTCCAGAGCACTGAACTGCTGTGAAAAGTATACTCAAGTATCTCTGTAGGACGAGAGATTATAAGTTAGTTTACTCTTTACAGGAACTGATACCAATTAGATACACAGATTCTGACTTTGCAGTAGATCCATAATCCAGAAGATCGATGTTAGAGTTTGTGTTTTCATTAGGAGGATGAGCTGTCAGTTGGAGGAGCATGAAGCAGGGATGCATCGCAAATTTGACGACATAGGCTGAGTACGTTGCGGCGTGCGAAGCAGCTAAGGAGGTGGTGTGGCTCAAGAAATTCCTCACAGACTTAGGATGTATATCGGAAGCTCAAGATCCTATTATCCTTTACTGTGACATAGTGGAGTAGTAGCACAATCCAATGAGCCAAGTTATCACCAGAAGAGCAAGCATATTGAGCGAAAATACTATATTATCCAGGACTTGCAGAAGCGAGGGAAGGTTGAAGTGACTCAGGTCGTGTCAATAGATAACATAACGGACCCTTTCACAAAGGCGTTATTGATAAAGGCTTTTGAGAAGCACGTGGATGCCATAGGAGTTAAGACTATTATTCCCCGCTAGGCCAAGTGGGAGATTGTTGTAGCTCGTGTGTCCTGAGCGTGGATTTTCTGTATTAACATTAATAAAGATAAGTTTGGTTATTATTTTTATTAGAATACTACTTTGGTGTATGTTAATTCATATATAATAAAGGACTCTAGGGAACACAGTAGGCCACTGAGGCGCATAATGGATCCATGCTTGGGAGACCCAGTAGACCGGTTCTGCGTAAACCTATAATTAGTTCATTGCTTTGGTGATGCCGGTCGCTTCCCTGAGAATAAGCTGTTGGCAGGTAGAGGATGTGGTGAAGTCTCCACCACAGGAACGTGGGATTCTCATTCACTTGACCAATCATGATGATCGTGTTGAACAGGAACCAAGATGGTGCATAATTAAGTGATTCAGACACTGGTGTATAAAATGTCTTACTACTATAGATAATATATCCTTAACTCTGAGAGACCATGTACATTAAGTCAACTAGTTGAGTGGTGCTTTGATGTGCCAACGTGTGCATACCTTCTATAGTATAATACCATGGTACGTTGGGTTACCCAGTTGACGCTTGAGTGACATGCAATCCCTACAGGTTATCCGACGTCCAGTATTGGATGGGTACGTTTTGATGAGTCAATCTGTCCACATAATTAACCCAGTCATGGTGGTTGTCAGTATGACTAACGACGTTCCGGATGCTAGGCATACCACCGGAAGGTGTATGGTGTTATAGATGACAAATTATCAAATCCTAGTCAGATGATCGATCAAAATCTGACGGTGCTCCTACCGCCCGAGTCGAATCATGACACCAGTAGTAGGAGGGACTAAGGATTATCAGAGTATAGTATATAACAGGGTTATGAGGGAGTAACATAAGTTTAGGATCACTAGAGTTCAATTCGCGTCACACTCTGGGTGGCTACGCGGGTTAATCGGATTAGGATTGATTAATAGAACTTTCGGTGTGTCACCGGGATAGGGTTGATTAACGGTCCTCTCTCCCTCTTTGTGGTTTCAGCCAAGGAAGAAAGAGGAAGAAGAAGGAGGAAGAAAGGTGAAATAAGAAGAGAGAAAGAGAAGGAGGAGATCTTGTGGCTCGCCGTCATTTTCACAACGAATTTGTAACATCCGCCCCAAACACATAAGATTTTGTCCGCTTTGCCCATGCCCGCACGAGAACTTCCCAGGGAGGTCACCCATCCTGGTACTACTCTCGCCCGAGCACGCTTAACTACGGAGTTCTTACGAAATCCGTAGCGGTGCACGGTTTTAAAACGCGTCTTCTATGTTTGGGAGGGGAAATTATATAAGTAGCTCAAGATCTCCTTCTCTCCAGGCGATGTGGGGCTAACTCATGGCCTTGTACACCTCACCTCACCTCACCTCACCTCATCCATCTTGGCATTCCTGCCCCAGGAGTCTTGGCTCTTGGCTCTTGGACTATTGGATCTTGGTCGTCACAATCCACCCCCCTTAGGGCTACACGTCCTCGTGTAGGGTTAGACCCCCCCCATCCCGAGGAGAACCGGCTCTGATACCATTTTGTAACATCCGCCCCAAACATACAAGATTTTGTCCGCTTTGCCCGTGCCCGCACGAGAACTTCCCAGGGGGTCACCCATCCTGGTACTACTCTCGCCCGAGCACGATTAACTACGGAGTTCTTACGAAATCCGTAGCGGCGCACAGTTTTAAAACGCATCTTCTATGTTTGGGAGGGGAAATTATATAAGTAGCTCAGGATCTCCTTCTCTCCAAGCGATGTGGGGCTAATTCATGGCCTTGTACACCTCACCTCACCTCACCTCACCTCATCCATCTTGGCATTCCCGCCTCAGGATTCTTGGCTCTTGGCTATTGGCCTATTGGATCTTGGTCGTCACAATAGAGGACAATATTTTGTAACATCCGCCCCAAACACACAAGATATTGTCCACTTTGCCCGTGCCCGCACGAGAACTTCCCAGGGAGGTCACCCATCCTGGTACTACTCTCGCCCGAGCACGCTTAACTACGGAGTTCTTACGAATTCCGTAGCGGCGCACGGTTTTAAAACATGTCTACTATGTTTGGGAGGGGAAATTATATAAGTAGCTCAGGATCTCCTTCTCTCCAGGCGATGTGGGGCTAACTCATGGCCTTGTACACCTCACCTCACCTCACCTCACCTCATCCATCTTGGCATTCCTGCCTCAGGAGTCTTGGCTCTTGGCTTTTGGCCTATTGGATCTTGGTCGTCACAATTCTCCTCGGGATGGGGGGGTCTAACCCTACACGAGGACGTGTAGCCCTAAGGGGGGTGGATTGTGACGACCAAGATCCAATAGGCCAATAGCCAAGAGCCAAGACTCCTGAGACGGGAATGCCAAGATGGATGAGGTGAGGTGAGGTGAGGTGAGGTGTACAAGGCCATGAATTAGCCCCACATCACCTGGAGAGAAGAAGATCCTGAGCTACTTATATAATTTCCCCTCCCAAACATAGAAGACGCGTTTTAAAACCGTACGCCGCTACGGATTTCGTAAGAACTCCGTAGTTAATCGTGCTCGGGCGAGAGTAGTACCATGATGGGTGACCCCCTGGGAAGTTCTCGTGCGGGCACGGGCAAAGCGGACAAAATCTTGTATGTTTGGGGCGGATGTTACAGAATTCCTCCGTCGGCTCATAGTCCTTGCACTCAGAGATAGGACTTCGAGGATTCCTCCCTTCGTAAAGGACAAGGTGTCATCCGATAGCTTCCCTTGCGATTCACGTGCGGTTCATCATCGTTCTATTCTCTTCGGATCATAGATCCATAAGGTATGATGGTTCTAAACACCTAACTAGATACATACATGTCTTCCGTAGATCATAGTATGCCTCTAGGGTGTCCGCACATATGCTAAGATCATAAATTTGCATGTAGATTGTTTTGTTGAATTAATTGTTGTAATGAAACATACACTGTGAGATCTTCGGATCTATCTTTTGCTTCCGCTGCGACTTTGATAATAGGATTTAATTCCAACAGATGCCAACTAGAAAGATCCTAAATGATAGTGGGATTGGGAATGTTCCAATTCGGGGTCTGCATGAGAACTTAAAGGGAATTCATGGACTCAGGTCACAAAAATCAATAAGGCTAAAGCCCCCTTGGCCCACAATGATCCTATTCAATCTAGCGAATCAAGGTTTGCTATTTTAGTTGAAGAAGGGGTTGAGGTTTTGGGGAGTTAGGAGGATGAAGTAGCTGAGCAAGTTCGAGGGACTGATGATGCACCAACTGTTACACAGGCTGGTTGTAATGTTACGCAACCTGGGTCTGCCTTTACAGGAGTTGTTGTAACGCAGACTGGTGTCAATGTTACGCAGGCTGATGTTGGAGCAGACTCTGTAAATGCTATGCAGTCTGTTGGTGCTGTAGAGGGGGCGTGCCCGATCAGCGGGATTTGCGATCAACAAAAGGGAGAGAGGGATGGATTTGAGGTGTAGAGAGGCGCATCAATTAGGTATGCGGGATCATGTGGTTGAGAGTGGGTTAGAGAGCGACCATCACAACCGTTGTTTGTCCCCCCTACAAAAACCCTCCTCTATTATATAGATATAGATTTGCTATGCATACAAGCAGGTCTGGTTTGGTTTGTGGGTTGAATCTATATAATAGAGGAGTGTTTTATTGGGGGTACGAAGAAAGGCCAGAATCCGTTTATAGGAGGGGGACAAAATAAGGGGTAGGGATCGAGTGCCACGTCATATGCAACAAATTAAAGACAATGATTTAAATATCTATTACTATAATTAGTTGGGATGAGTTTGATCACGGCTGAAACCACACCCCACTTCCCCCGGCCAATACTTCCTCTCTCTCCTCGTCACCACATTTTTGTGTAACCGACCCGTACCAATCCCCACATTTCGATGTAACCCCGGCCTCACCTCCCCTCTTTAGATGACACACCTCCACCCTTGACATTAGAAACGAGAGAGAGAGAGAGAAACATGAGCGTGACGAGAGAGTGAGGGATAGGAGAAAGAAAGAGGGATAAATGAGATCTAAGAAAAAGGAAAGAAGGGAGAGAGAGAAAGAGGATGTCCAAATTGAGAGATGAAGAAAGAGGATTAGGTGGGGGGGGGGGGGGGGGGGGTAACCATTGAATGGTAGCTAGGGCTGGGTAGTTTAGACTTGACCCGGTAGACCCAAGACGACCCGACACAAAATTAGTGGGTTTGGGTTAAACTAGTTCGTGTCGTAAACGGGTCGACACGACTAACTCGATTAGTAAACGGGTCGGGTCCAGGTTTAGACCTGAGAAGAACCGTTTAAAATTCAACGAGTCGGGTCTACCCGCAATCCGATACTGTAGTATATAGGATAATACTATAGTATGTAGTACCAGCGGGTCTTATTGGGTCAAGTCGAGTCGAGTCGGATTGGGTCGGGTCAGGTCAACTGAATAGACCCATGTGGTAAATGGGTCTTATCGGGTCTACCCTTTTATAAGCGGGTCGGGTACGGGTTTAGGGTCTAGACATGATTAGTTAAACGGGTTGGGTCCGGGTCTAGGAGTTTCTGACACGACCCAAAACTAGACACGATACGAACACGACCCATTGCCACCCCTAATGGTAATTGTGGTTGTGTTACCGATTTTTAGCTCATTTTTTTTAGGGTAAATTACACATAGGCCTCCTGTAGTTTGACCGGTTATCATTTACACCCTCTCATGTTTAAAAACCTACAAATGCCCCCCTATATTTTGAAAAACCAGACACATAGACCCCCTGGAGGGGGTGCAAGTGATGTGTTTTTCAAACTATAGGGGAGCATTTGTAGTGTTTTAAATATGAGGGGGTGTAAGTGATAACTGGTCAGACTACCAGGGGTCTATGTATAATTTACTCTTTATTTAAAGAGCTAATAAAGTATGGTTTGTTTAAATTTTTTTTTTCCCAAGTAGCTTTTAGGATGGGGGGAAGATAAAGGAAGGATTATGGATGCTGTGATTTGTGAATATCAATGTTTGGGTTGAGTTGGGTTTGGAATTGCCTGTTTTTTTTTTCTAGTAAATTTCCCCACTTTTGTTAATTGCCCTTCTCCCTCTTTCTTCTTCACTTTTCCTTCTCCCTTCTCCCATTTCAATCTAACTATTACCCCCTCCTTGGATCTCGGCTCCGTCACACAAAGGCGGCGAATGTGATCGACCGAGGGTGGTCAGGGATCGTATACCGTGTGCGGGTCCTACTGACGGGCCCTCTGATCACCATCAAGAGGTTCTGTGCGTGCAATGAGGCGGCCCTGGTGACATTCGCATGCGAGATCGGGACACTGGCACAGATCTGACACCATAATATTATGCGACTGCTGGTGGGCCAGCAACCGACTAATGCGACTGTTGTTCTACTACTACCTATCGATGGCACAGGAGGGGATCTCCTTCACGGAGGCGGTGTGACAGGGGCCGCTGTCGCCACTCTTGAAATGTTATGTTTGACACATTTGAAATATTGTTACCTTTCTCGAAATATTGTCCCCGCCCTTGAAATCTTTTATGTGCTGAAAAACATGGGCATTATCCCCACTCACGAAATATTGTCATATTTCTTAAAATATTATTACTACTCACGAAATATTATTCTTCCTCAAAAATGTTGTCTCCGCTCTAGAAATATTTTGTTACCACCTTTGAAATATTGTCCTCGCCATCGAAATCTTTTGCATGCCGACTTGCACGGGTATTACTAGTATGAAATAGTGGCGGACCCATAAATTTTCCTCAGGGGGGCATAAACATTTTAAAGTAATGTAAACTTCAATAACATTTGCTTAGCAAAAATTCATAACAAAATATGGCACTTACAATTACAAAAAATAGCATTTTTGGATCACTACAAAGTCTTTTTATGGCAACTGTCCTCTACGACTTTTCATATTCTGGAAGCGTTGAACAATTGTCTCTATATCGATGCTATTGAAAATATCTCTCTTAATATACGTGATCAAAGAATCACTCATCCATTCATCTCCCATTCGATTACGAAATCTGTTTTTCACAATTTGCATTGCAGAAAATACCCTCTCAACAGTAGCAGTGGCAACTGGAAGGATTAGTGTCAGAGTTATAAGCAAATAAACTAATAGATATAAAATATTTTTTTTTTGTGTTAACCATTTTCTTGGCAAGCTCGTCAATCCTCTTTAATCCTGAAAACTCACTATCTGAACGCACATCCATGATATAAATATCAAGCTGGTCATCAAGGGCCAAAATATCAACATTAGAAAATTCTGCTTTATAAAATTGACCGAGGCAAAGTAACCTTCCATTGTCAAAGGCTGAAAATGAATTTAATGGATTTAAGCATGGCATACAAAGAAGCATTTCTGTACTCGCTTCAGAAAAACAACTTTCAAGCTCTTGGAATTGTATATCGATAACCGGATAAAATAACTCAACACGATAATGATATAAATTTGTGATTTGATCTCTCTATTGTGCCCGTTCATGTACTGCAAATACATTATCCATATTAGGAACAACGATATTATGTTTTGTACAAAACAATGAAACTTCTAAAATAAGAGCATCCCATCTATTTTCTCTGAACTCTTGAAACATTCCTTTATATAATTTGAGCAAATGCATAGCATTCACAATGTTTTGTTCCTTTCTTTGCAATGCCTTTGACAAACCATTTGTGATCCCCAAAATCTTTCTCATCATATGCAGCTTGAATATAAAATCAAAAGTTTCCATGAAATCTCTTAAGCTCATCGCTTTAGCCCTTTGTTCACGAAACCACCCATCTTCATCAACCAGTTTTAGTACTTCAATCACAGCAGCAAACATATCAATAAAACTTATTAATGTCTCATAGTGTGATCCCCAACGTGTGTCACCAGGTCTTTTCAGACTAGTCTCCTGATTAAGACCTTGACCTGTAGGTAATTCACCAGTGTTAATTGCTTCGGTAAGTTTACCAAGATGTTTCTCCCGAAGCGCATCTTTGCGTTTGCATGAGGTAATTAACAAGTGTAATAATATCAGAGAGCAAGTTGAAGAAATTACATATTGGCCTGTAATTCTTTGCAACTGCAACAAGTGTTAGCTGAAGTTGGTAGGCAAAGCAGTGTATAAAAAATACATATTTATTTTCATTGAGAATAAGAGACTTAAGGCCCTTAAATTCATCCTGCATATTGCTGATACCATCGTAGCATTGACCACGTAATTTTGATATGCTTAATCCGTGCTTGGAGAATAATTCATCAATCGCCTTTTTAAGTGATGCAGATGTTGTTTCAGCAACATGTGCAAATCCGATAACACGTTCCACCACACCACCTCTTTTATCCATGTAACGTACAACAACAACCATCTGTTTTTTGATAGATATATCCTGAGACTCATCTACTAAAATAGTAAAAAATACATTTCCAAAATCATTTATAATCACATTTATAGTTTTTATAAAACACAGGCTCACAATATCTTTTTAAATTTTAGGTACGATCATCTTTAGATTATCTGGAGCATTGTTTAACACAACATTATTAGCATCTTCGTTATTCTCAGCAAGAAAAGGTAACCCTTGTTTCAAAAGTAATCAAATTACTTTTATTGAAACCTCCAAACGAGTTATATATTCCATGCATGCCTTTTCCGTATGCTTGCAAATAACTATCTCAATATGTTGATTCTGATTTAATAAATTTTGACACTTCAAAGAAGCATGATTATGAGCACTATTAGACCATCCAATATGTTCCTGAAATTTTTCTTTTTTCTTCAAATTAGAAAATCCTTTTGTCACAAAAATATCACTACCCCTTTGCTCTCCATGACTTTCTTTGAAAAGATAGCAGTACAAACAGAATGTAGCATCCTTTGATATGCTATATTCTAACCAACTGTCATACTCATTAAACCACGTATAGTTAAATCGTCGAGACTGTTTTCCAAATTGTTTGAAGAAAAAATCGTGATTAGGCTGACATGGATTCCTTAGCTGGTATTCTTTTCGAATCATATCTCGGTCATTAGGATGATAATCAGATATTCTAGTACGTAATCTGGGATCTGCTGTAAGATCTTTCAAGTTAACTTCAGTGACATGACTTCGTTTCGCACTAGGTTGAACTTTATCTCTACGGTCATCAGGTCCCAAACTGAAACTTTGAAGGTCTGATTTTCTCTTCAGAAACTTATCCATACCTGGTTTAATTTTTTAAAAATTTAATCAAATTAATATTACATTGAACAACAAATATGTAGGTTCTATCATTTTGAATCAATTAAATGCCATTTAAAATAAATTAAACACCAATTCTAGAGAGATCGTTTGTTCAGGTCTCTCAAGAATAGGGAGAAAATGGTCATTATGAAAATGTTTTTCAATTTAATTTTTCAATTGAGATTATGAAAAAAAATGGATCACTTTTTTTTTTGTATCAATTTATATTGTGATATGAAAAAAAATGGATCACAATTTCCTCTTTTTTTTTTTTATCAATTTGTATTGTAATTTGTGAACAAGTAAACATTTTTTCCTATTGAGAACAATTTGTATCAAAGAAAAAAAGAAAACAAGTGATGAAGTGAACAGTTTGTATCAATTTGTATCAAAGAAAAAAAAAATTCTTTTGAGAACAACTGAACAATATGAAGTTATGAACCAAGATTAAAAAAAGGGAAATTCTATTCATACCCCAAAAATCTGTAATTAGCCCCCATTTCCAATAAACTTGAACACACCCCATTTTTTTTTTCATACCCCATTCCTGTCCCAAAAATACCCTTCCCCCTTACACCCCACCATCAATACACCCCAATTAAATGGCCCACCCCAACTTGATTATACCCCATTCAAACACGTACCTCCTTAAACATACCCCAATTATATGCACTCTTGAATACACCCCACTCTTAAATAAACCCCATGTCGTTGGCTGGTACTTGAAGGCATAGGTAGGGCTGCAACTTGGGCGGGCCAACCTGAACCCAACCCGAATTTGGGCGGGTTCACCCGAACCCACCCCGCACAACCCGATCAACCCGGCCAACCCGACGGGTTGGACTTGGGCTAAGGAAGTTCAAGCAAACCTTGTGTTGGGTTGGGGGTATAAAAGATGCTAAGTTAGGGCTTTGAGGTTTGGGGTACAAAAGAAAAGGGCATTGTTGGTATTAAATGATTGTTGAGTAAGTTATTAAGAAACGATAGAGAGACGGAGGCTAATTACAGATTTTTGGGGTATGTATAAAATTTCCCAAATTTTATACATACCCCAAAAATCTGTAATTAGCCTCCGTCTCTCTATCGTTTCTTAATAACTTACTCAACAATCCTTTAATACCAACAATGCCTTTTTTTTTTTACCCCAAACCCCAAAGCCCCTGCTCAGCGTCTTTTGTACCCCCAACCCAACCCAATGTTTGTTTAAACTTAGCCCAAGCCCAACCTGTCGGGTTGGCCGGGTTGTGCGGGGTGGGTTCGGGTTGGCCCGCCCAAGTTACAGCTAGGGGTGGCAATGAGTCGTGTCGTGTCGGGTTCGTGTCGTGTCCAAAACCCCTAGACCCGCATCCGATCCGTTTAACTAATCGTGTCTAGATCCTAAACCCATACCCGACTCGCTAATAAATAGGTAGACACGATAAGACCCGTTTACCACCTGGATCTATTCAGTTGACCCGATCCGACCCAATCTGACTTGACCCGACTTGATCCGAAAGACCCACTGGTATTATATATTATAGTATTGGATTGCTGGTAGACTCGACCCGACCCGACCCGACACGACCCGTTGAATACTAAACGGGTCTTTCCGGGTCTACCGTGTCCAGACCCAAAACCCGGACCCGACCCGTTTATTAAACGGGTCTATCGTGTCGACCCGTTTACGACCCGAACCCGTTTAGCCTTGTTTGCAGACCCACTAATTTCGTGTCGGGTCCTGTAGGGTTGAGGAGAAATAATTCGGGTTGGGCTCGGACTAGCCTGCCTAAATTCGGGTTGGGTTCGGGTTGGACTTGGGTTGGGTTCAGGTTGGCCCGCCCAAGTTGCAACTCTACCTGTGCCTTCAAGTATCAGTCAACTATATGGGGTTTATTTAAGAGTGGGGTGTATTCAAGAGTGCATATAATTGGGGTATATTTAAGGGGGTATGTGTTTGATTGGGGTATAATCAAGTTGGAGCGGGCTATTTAACTGGGGTGTATTGAAGGTGGGGTGTAAGGGGGAAGGGGATTTGGGGGATAGGAATGGGATATGAAAAAAAAATGGGGTGTGTTCAAGTTTGTTGGAAATGGGGGCTAATTACAGATTTATGGGGTATGAATAAAATTTCCCTAAAATTTTCCTATAAAAATGGATTATTTTGACTTTGCCCCCAAATTTTGCCTTCAATTAGACTTTACTCCCATGTTTTCATTAATTAGACTTTACCCCCCAGGGCCAAAACTAACTGTTCCGTCAAAACAGAGGGACTGAGAGAGGGTGGTCACTGGTGAGAGCACCGAGCGGACCTGGGAGGCGGGGACGACGGCGTCACGGCGTCGTGGTGTTGGAAGAGGGTGACCGGCGCGGCGCCGCGAGCCGCGAGGAGAGGGGGACGACGGTCCGACCAAGCCGCAGGCCCGCAGAGATTGGATCTGCCACCGAGAGAGGCGAGCCCGCCGCCGGCCGCCGAGATCGGATCTGCCACCGAGGGAGAAGAGGGGAGCCCGCCGCCGGCCGCCGAGATCGGGATTCGGGAGAGGCTTCTGTCGCTGGCCCGCCGCTAGGGTTTTTTTTTCGATCAAACTGAAACGGGGTTAAGGGGGACTGATGGCCGGGGCGAGGGTTTATATTCCGGGACAGCGGGACGCCGGAACTCTCGGGAGACTTCAGTAAGTTATAATTCAAGACATGTAAGGTACAAAAGACTGAAAGGAGATTCCCCGAAGACGATAGTAAGTTGTTGCAATGCATCGCCATAGCATGTCAAACATTTTGTCTCGACCAACATTGTGTCTCTACCATCACCACAAGCAACTCAATGATGAGTTGCTACCTACAGAATGGTACAACAATGCCTATCCAAAGCTAATCAAACTGGCCCATGAACTAAGGAATGTGGAGCAGATCGATGGGCGGCTTACAAACATCAATGACCGATTACCCATTACAGATGATCGTATCGCTACCCAAATGCAAACATTCATTTCACTTGCCAAAGCCTTTATTGGATCCCCCTCCATGCAACATGCTGTGAAGAAGACCACCATGCCGGCTTTTAGCAAACCAAGTGAAAGGGACTCCATCACACTGAATTCTCTTACCAAAGTCTGCAATTTCCTCAACATCTCAGCTCAGCAGAGGAAGTCTGTCCGTCTCACGCTCTGCCCACAAATCACGCAACACCACATATGGCAGGGCGCACTTGAGGAGGTGATTAGAAATTTAAAGTCTGAGATGGAGACCTTCAAATGCCGTTCCCAAGCATTTGAAATGGGTCAGCAGATAGTATCAACTTGCATTAAGTTTTTCCCCGATACCAAAATTCTTTCAAACTCCAACTCATCTTCCTGGATGCGCCCCGAGCCGTTGAAAAGGGCCGACAAGTCGCTGCCTATGCGTAAATGGGAACAAGTTCTGGAGATGTTTGTTGACCTCTCAAAGTGCTTGGTACACGACCAGAGGCTGGCGTGTCATGTCTCAAAGCTTGAAGTTATGAGGGAAGGACTGTACCACATCAAGGACATCGTAGTTGAGAGAGAGATCAGCTACAAGGAGGTCCGAAGGCAGGACTGCCTGGTTCAGAAGAAGCTTTCTAAGAGTTTGGGGCACTCTTCAAAGTGTCTGTTTACACTTCTGCTGTATTATCTATATGGGTCTGTTACAGATATTGAGGTGGAGGTTTGTGGAGGTGTGTATGGGACTAGTGGTAGATTTTATGCGCACATTGGGAAAATTTTGACTTCCTTCAATGAAGATATGTTATGGAATGGGATTAAACAGTTGAACAGGGCTCTTGGAGTCTTTAAGTTTGTATGGGAAACAGCAGCTATGAATGGGGTGCTGGAGTTGCAAGGCCATGTTTGGTGTGTAGGGGCTGAGGAGAGGACCCTCGAGTACAGAGGTAAGACTTTCTTTGTACATGAGATCAGGCTCTAATAAATGGGGATCATTAACTCTTTAGATCACAGATATTATGAGTTCCATTCTTGGGTTTCGACTGTGAGAAATAGGAAAATAGGGCATGGGTTTGCTCAGGGATATATGACTAAATGCTTTGTAAGTGTAAAGCTTGCTTGGTCATCTCATTCACAAGGCAGATTGATCACGAGTGATACTTTAGGAAGAACCTGGGAATTCTTTGATGTGATTTGGTAGATAAAAGTTTTGTGGGAAGTCCTATGATGGTGGAAAATTGATCAATCAAGTGTTGTTGAAGTAAAGGGAGCTTAGGTTGCGAATGGAGACTGTTGATAAAGGAGGTGACTATCTGGAAATTTCTTTGACTCGTGGACAATACCTAGTCGCTGCTAATTCCAGCTGAGCTGTTAGCTATTGGATCAGGTATGGATTTTATTGTTTGGTGCTTATTTTCATACCTCTATAATTGTAAACGATGTGTTTCGCTACTTGAAAGGAGACTAGAAATTTAGGCTGAATAATTGATGGTGAATTAAATGTATAGAACTACCCTGACGTCTCTCTCTCTTTTAGTTATTTATAAACCCTTTTAGTCAATCCTTGATTCTTCAGTATTCAGCTGATTGCTTAAAGCACCAAGTGATCGCTGGTTACTTCCATTATCCATAAGCTCTATAAGAGTGGTGTAATGTTTTATTCTTATACACCTGAGGGATGGATTCATAATAGGGCTGCCATATATAGTTTTTCTTTTGTTAGGTCTTTGATCTGTTAATTCTCTTGTATCCTTCGGGATGTGGTAGTTGGTGAGGGTGAGAGCCACTCTTGCAGTCAGTTGATTTCTCCTGTTTTAGTGAAGAAGAAAAAGAAGAGCTTCGTCGTGTCTTCTGGATATAGGCATTATGACGAACCATGCAAACATTTGTGTTTATCTCTTGCTTGCTTGGTTCTTACTTTTGGTTCTCTTGCTCTTAATATAAGGTCTAATACCCACTAGAAGTGACTTCTTCTACTTGTCTTTGTTTCAGCACCCATGGGTATAGGACATCAATTACATCACAAGGAGTAGGAGATACAGCTAGTTTGGTATTGGATGATTTTTTGTGAGCATATGCA
Source organism: Chamaelirium japonicum (assembly GCA_947650365.1). Lineage (NCBI taxonomy): Eukaryota > Viridiplantae > Streptophyta > Magnoliopsida > Liliales > Melanthiaceae > Chamaelirium > Chamaelirium japonicum. The sequence goes on from OX393549.1 coordinate 36,219,445, forward strand.
CCCTACCTTATATAGATCACCCTGACCCACAAAAAATCAGCTAATTCTAAAACTTTTAGGGGCATCAAATGTTATAAATTTATAATTCAGATTATCGGTTATAATGGATGTTCGATAAAACTTCTAACATTTGATGCCCCTCGAAGTTTTAGAATGTGATCATTTTTTGTGGGTGTTCTATCTAAAGTAGGGTGCTTATGCTCACAAAAAATCAACACATTCTAAAACTCCTAAGGGCTTCAAATGGGTGGCAGCCCATTTCGGCGAAATAAGCTGCCAACCTATATCCTGTTTCCTCTCTCTTTCTCTCTCTCTCTCTATATATATAGGATAATTCTATGGTGCGACCATCTTAACGTGCGACTAGCTTACAAATGAACATATATATATATATATATATATATATATATATATATATATATATATATATATATATATATATATATATATATATATATATATATATATATATAGGGATTAGGGGCATGCTATAATGCGGCATGCGGTAAGTGCGGCACCGTATAGTAGCCGTCTGATGCACCGCTGCGTGCATCGCATGCACGCAACGCGTGCATCAGACGGCTGCGGTGTAGTGCCGCATTTACCGCATGCCACATTATAGCATGCCCCTATATATATATATATATATATATATATATATATATATATATATATATATATATATATATATATATATAATATTTCAGGGTTTTGTGGGGGGGACAAACATGAAGAGACAGAGTAGCAGCATTGATTGATTTGCCTAAATACAAAGAAGGGTTATGATTCATCTCCTATAATCGGACAACTGTGATTGCAGGCCTTAATCGGGGGATTGCCCGTCCGGGCTGGATTAAATGGACGACTGTGATTCAAGACCATAAACCCGCCGTCTGCACTGAATTAAACGGACTGCGATCTGAGCTAATATTTGACCTAGGCGATCAGATCTGATGGGCAATATCAGATTGCCCAATCTTTATATTGAGCTAATAACAGATTGCTTGTCGGATCTACTTGCGACCCCCTCTTTTACCTCCCTCTCCTCTCTCTAAAGATAGAAACCAACCGACAATCTGTCACCCGATCCCTTTAAACCTGGCGATTTCTCTTTCTTTCCGGCAATCTGTCACCCGATTCCTTTAAACCCGGTGATCTCTCTCTTTCTCTCTGATTCTTGGCATTCCCGATCTGTCACCCGATCCCTTTAAACACGCGACCCTCTCTCTCTAGATGAAAACCCTTACCCAGATGTTAAACCCCTCCCATCCCCCCCCCCCCTCTTGATCATCTCCCACGACCCCTTCTCTCTCTCTTTCTCTAAAGATGGAAACCCTACCCAGATGGAAACCCCAATCCCCCCACCACCCATCATCTCCCGTGACCCCCTTTCTCTCTCTCTAAAGATGGAAACCCCAATCCCTTCAATCTCGCGAAACCTTATCCCCGACAGCCCCATCGTGCAGAAGAGAGATCGCGATCATCATCTCCTTCACTCATCGTGCAGAAAATTGCCTCCCACAACTCCGTCCACCGAGGTACATTTGTCTCTCTCATTCAGAGAACTATAATATTTCAGCTTTAAGGGTTTGAACATCAGGTTTAAATAGTAGGTTTTAAAAGAGAAACTATTCAAACATGATGATCAAAACCTTAAATCAGAGCTGTCCGATTGTGGCCTGATAATGCAAACGTATGGAATCAGGTTTTTCGTTTGTGGCCTGCAATCAGGTTGTTGAGTTAGGTTTTGCAGGTCATAATCGGGTTTGATTGCATTATCAGTTTGATGAGAATCAGGTTTGATTGCAGGCCACAATCATGTCTGATTGCAAGCCACAAACTGATAATGCAATCAGGTTTTTGAGTTAGGTTTTTGCATGCCATAATCGGGTTTGATTGCATTATCAGTTTGATGAGAATAAGGTTTGATTGCAGGCCACAATCAGGTTTGATTGCAAGCCACAAACTGATAATGCAATCAGGTTTTTGAGTCAGGTTTTTTGCAGGCCATAATCGGGTTTGATTGTATTATCAGTTTGATGAGAATCAGGTTTGATTGCCGGCCACAATCAGGTTTAATTGCAAGCCACAAACTGATTATACAATCAAACGTATGGCCACAAACAGACAGCTGTGATTATCAGCCTTTTCGTTTGATTATAAGGTTGATTATCATTTTTGAGTCAGGTTTTTGCAGGCCATAATCGGGTTTGATTGCATTATCAGTTTGATGAGAATCAAGTTTGATTGCAGGCCATAATCAGGTTTGATTGCAAGACACAAATTGATAATGCAATCAGGTTTTTGAGTTAGGTTTTGTAGGCCATAATCGGGCTTTTTGTTTTGAAGCCTGCTGCAACTCAAAAATCAGGGGATTGCATTATGGCTTTTCGTGAGTTACATCACAACTTTTCTTTTTATAATTTAACATATCAATGTAAACGCATGGCCCGATTATGGTCTGTTCAAACCTGATGATCATTTTTTGGGCTGATTTTTTTTAGTTACATCATCCCTATAACCTGATTTTTTTGGGTTGATGTTAAATCAGGTTTATGAGTTACATTATCAAACGAAAAACCTGATGTAACTCAAAAACCTGATGTTATTGGGATGTTCGTCCCTATAACCTGATGTTCAAGCCCCGACTTTTCGTGCACGCTAAATAATAAATTTTTAAACACATGTATTGATGTTCAAGCCCTCGAAATAGTCATCGGGTTTTTTTTTTTTTTTTTTTTCTGTCGAGAGGGATTGGTTTGAACCAAGTTATTTTGTTTGTGTTTTTGTTTGAACATCAGGCTGATTTTTTTTTTTGGGCTTGCACCACTCGCGGTTTGATGCTGTTTTTTTTTTTACTATAATATAGTGGTTTCTCTAATACCTGGATTGGTTTCTCAATATGTTTGAACATCATTTTTTGGGCTGATTTTTTTGAGTTACATCATCCCTATAACATGATTTTTTTGGGCTGATGTTCATCCCTATAACCTGATTTTTTGGATTGATTCTTTTGGGCTGATATTTTTGGGGATGATGTTACATCATCCCTATAACCCGATGTTACAAGCCCCGCCTATAACATCACGTTTTTGATAAAAATGATGTTCCTAAAAGGGTTTTTTTTTTAACATCATCCCAAAAACTTCAGGTTATAAAAAAAGCCCCTTTATAGTACCGTTTGAGCTCAGGTTATGGGAGTTCATCCCTATAACTTGATGTAACTCAGGTTTTTGAGTTACAGCTTGATGTTTTCATGATGATATTCATTTTTTGGGCTGATTTTTTTTGAGTTACATCATCCCTTTAACTTGATTTTTTTGGGCTTATGTTAAATCAGGTTTTTGAGTTACATTATCAAACGAAAAGCTTGATGTAACTCAAAAACCTGATGTTATAAGGATGTTCATCCCTATAACCTGATGTTCAAGCCTCAGCTCTTCATAGGGATGTTCGTTTTCGTTTTCGTTTTTTTAGGTTGATGTTATGTTAAATCAGGTTTTTGAGTTACATTATCAAACAAAATGCCTGATGTAACTCAAAAACCTGATGTTATAGGGATGTTCATCCCTATAACCTGATGTCTAAGCCCCAGATTTTCATAGGGATGTTCGTTTTTGTTTCCATTTTTGTTTTTTTGGGCTGATGTTCAAGCCCCAAAAAAACAGCCCAAAAAAAACAGGCTGCTATTTGGGCTGTGGTAAAGAATGGCAAAGAATGAACATCAGGTTCGTTTTTTTGATGGGCCAAAAAGAATGGCAAATAATGTATATTCGGTTTGTCTTATTCTGGAATGACAAAAAATAGCATAGAATGCCTTATTTTTTTAGTTCTCTGTTTTTCTTTTTCATATTCTAGAATTTCCCTCAATGTTTTTTTTTTGTCTATTGTGTTCCCAGACGGACCCGACCCACGCAACCAACATGTCTCACACAATCTCCTATCCTGACTCCATGTTAGTCGACTACCCCATGGTGCCCACCGATGCCCAAGGTGAGTTCTCGCTCTGTCTCTTTCTCTTTGTTTCTTTGTGTATTTTTTTTCTACTTCTCAATCTTTGATTTTTTACTGATGTAAATTCTTTGTTTTTTTGTATTTTGTGTATATCTACAGAAAAACTCTTTGTCTGATGGCCAAGGTGAGTTCTCCCTCCCTCCCTCTCCCTACCTGTCTCTTTCTGTCTTTTCTTACTTCTCTATCTTGGGTTCTGTAAATTCTTTATAATTTCCCGAAATATTAATTTTATCATCATGAATGAAAATTTTTCGAAATATTAATTTTATCAATATCACGAGACCCAAAAAAAGTAGAATAACAACTATATTTATATCACAGTCCTCAAAATATTATCATTGCTTACGAAATATTGTAATCACCCTCGAAATATTGTTCTCTCCCTCAATATTGTCACCGCTATAGAAATGTTTTGTTGCCACATTTGAAATATTGTTACCTTCCTCGAAATATTCTATTCGCCCTCGAAATCTTTTGCATGCCGACAGGCACGGGCATTACTAGTATATATATATGGTAAAGGAATTGTTGAACTTGAGTTCACAAATGAATGGTGAAACATGGTTTATATTGCGCCATGTATCCACTGAAAAGACATAAAGCAAGTAAGAGGGGACAAACATTTAAAAGGGATGAACACTGGAAAGACAAAGTAAAAAGTAAAAGAAAATGAGTACACGTGTCGCCTGAAAAACTCAAGTTCACCAATCAAATCGTGAACTCGAGTTCAGCTTCTCGGCCCTATATATATATATATATATATATATATATATATATATATATATATATATATATATAAATAATATAGAGAAACAAGATGCTACCTTCAAAAGCAGCATTCTTTGCTTCTTTGACAGGTCGTCGGTGGCTATTAAAGCCATGAACGACAACAAAGGTCGTCCAAACTCACAATCGGGAGTCGCTGGAAGTCACTGGAGGTGGTCGCCAGCTGCGGATGACGTCGGTGGTTGCCAGATAAGATGAGGTGATGAATGGATGACTCACAATGAAAGTAGTTACCGGAGTCATCTGTCGATTGTCATCGTGGGGGGGTTTTCTGGAATTGGGCGGTTCAACTGGAAGGCACAATCTAACAATCCAAAGAATATAAATAGACTGGGTTTACGTGGAAAAATCCCTTCTCAACGTAGAAGGGAAAAAAACCACGGGGTGGGGCGAGAAATGCACTATCAAACCAGACGGGTTATAAACTCTCACCCAGACCCACTTACACCCAGAGAGGACCGGCCTTCCAAATGCCGATCTCTCAAGTCTCTCTCTCTCTTAAAGCTCCGAAAACTCCGGAAAGAATTGGGCAGCACCTCCTCCAGAATTCGGATCATATCTTCTGAGGGGGTGGGGTAGGTCCCAATTTATAGTGCTGCTAGGTGACAACTGTTGCTCTCCGTGCGGGGCGTCATCGATGGCGTGCTCTCGCGATCTGTGTAACTGCCTACGTGGGGGCGACGTGTCATCTGGCAGACGTTCGGTAGTCATGACTAGGGGTGTTACTTGCCATACTGGTTGACTGGAAATCTCGGGGTGTTAGCTGTCTTCCCGTAACCGTCGCCCGACCGAGATTCTCAGAGATAACTACTGCACGATCTGGGTGCGAGGTCTTCGTGTGAACTCGTCGCGTGAATATCGGAACAGTGTGGAGAAAGCGAAGCTTCCCTATGATTCGCTTGTGCTTTGATCAGCCAAGCCTTACAAGTCGAATGGCAGGCCACCTGTTGCTAGGCCCGGGAGCCATGAATTGCGCGACATGGTGAAACGCGCGGTTGACCGGGCGTCGGCCGATCGTGGGCACAGCCGGGCGCAACGCGCGGTCGACCGCAGTGAGACGCGCGACCGACCAAGCCCGTGGTCGACCGAGGGCTCAGCCGAACGAAACGCACGGCCGACCTCAACGAGACGCGCGGCCGACCGGGCGCGTGGTCGGTCAGGGTGAGGTGCGCGGCTGGGTCTTGGGTGCTTTTCCTTCTTCATTTGTTTTTTAAGGTATATCTAAGAAGCACTGACATTGGTACGGGAACACATGTACGACACGACATGGGTTCGCCGACACGACAAATCCTAAAAAAGGACACGGGTACGGTGGGGACACGACAAAATAAATTAATATTTTTAAATTTATATTTTATGTGTGTTTACAATTTATATATATTTCAATAACCGAAAAACCTCATAGAAAACAACTAAAATGAAAATTAAATGCATACTGAAACGTAATCGTTAGTTACATCCAGCCCAATCGGTGAATCGCAAACAGCTTTAAATGATATAAGAAATAACGATTGTGTTTCAGTTTTGACTTTAACCTATCTGAAACATCAGAGTATAAGATAAGTTAAAGTCAAACTTGAATCGTAACCGTCCATCATAACCATCCTAACAAGTGAATTACACTCAGGCCCAAATGGCATGCAAAAGAACGGCTGCGATTTAGTTTTGGCCTCAGCCTATCTGATCCTCTAAGGTTATAATCTCAGAGGATTTGATAGGTTGAAGCCAAAACTGAATCACCACAGCTTGTAACCTGACCCTATATCAAATAGTTCGTCAACCCGTAGTGTTGGGTGCGTGTCCGACGAGTGTCTGAGAAGTGTCCAGTTGTGTCCGGCTCTCGAAAGCACGTAGGACACGGCACATGCGTGTCCGGTGCCTGTCCGGTGCATGTCCGACGAGTGTCGGTGTCTGACACGGGTACGGGAGGCCTGGGAAAGTGTCTGTGTTTCCTAGAGGTATACACAACCCTTAAAAGTTCGGCCTTCTTTAGCTCGGCCCGCCAAGGTGTAGTAGGATGCTCCCCCTTGCCATCGGTCAGTTGGCCGGTTGCTAGTGCTATGGGCTAGCAGACTTTATTCTTGCAAGTAGTGACTGCTACCCTTTTGCACTCAATGATTCAACGATGATATCAACCCCAATGCATGATCGGACGGCCTCCAAGTGATTAACCCCAACTCTGAAAGAGTTGCTAACTTTGAAGGTTTAACCCTGCTCGAGGGGGGTTAAGTATTTCCAGAGGAAAATTTTGCTTGACCCAACTCGTGGGGGTCAAGTGCTCCCAGAGAAGGCTTTTGGTCTGACCAACTCGTGGGGGGCCAAGTGCTATCGGAGGCGGCTTTTGGGTTTCACCTTTTGCACATCTTCACCAACTAGTCGTACTCCTTGTTGAGTCTTTTGACCAGTCAGTCTTTACTACGGATTGGTCTTGTGTGTTTCATCTTTCGAGCATCTTCACTGACCAGTCGTACTACTCGTCGAGTCTTTCGATCAGTCAATCTTTACTGCAGATTGGTCTTTACACGATAAATGGTGTTTCACCCTGGGCATTTTCACTAACCGGTCGTGCTCCTTGTCAAGTCTTGATCGGTTGGTCTTTACCACCCCTTGATATTTGCTCCCGCCGAGCGATAGAACCCACTTTAGGGTGTTATATATCGCTCGGACTTTTCACCTGTCGGTCATACTCCCTCTTGAGTCTGTTGACCAGTTGGCGTTTAAGGTTTACCCCCAATCAACAAGGGGAGAGCACCGATCGGTCATACCTGGCATTGAGTCTTTTGACCGGTCGGTCTTTGGTTTGACCCAACTCGTGGGAGGTCAAGGGCTCCAGGAGGAAGCTTTTAGCTTGACCCAACTCGTGGGGGGTCAAGTGATCCTGGAGAAGGCTTTTGGCTTGACCCAACTCGTGGGGGGTCAAGTGATCCCGGAGCAGGCTTTTGGCCTGATGATAGACGATTCCGCTTAGGGTAGGTCTTCCCAATTCTGCGCCACCCCCAGCTAACTCATATTGCTAGGGATCTTCTTTGTAGAAGGTCTTGGATAATGAATTTTTGCATAGAGTCTTCATTGATAAATTGAGAATTTTTGCTTAGGGTAGGTCTTCCCAATTCGACTCACCCGACTGATTTTCCATATTCCTTATAGCTGCTGATCGATTGAAGGCGAACTGCTGGTCACCTATGTCATTAGTCTTCCGTTTTCGTTCGACATCTTCGATCTTGATGTATTTCTCCACCCTCCGGAACATGTCGTCGATTGTTTCGGGCGGTCGCTTAATGACTGTGGTGCTAACAGATTGGTTTGGCTGTACCGAATTCTTGAAAGCCGCTACCACAATAAGGTCTTGTTCATCAGCATCTGCTAAGCTCAGGTATTCAGCCTTGAACCTATGGTAGAATTGCCTTAAAGTTTCCTTCTGAGTCATGCTCATCCCAAAGAGCGACTCCAAGGTCTTCAGCTCCCGTCGGTTGCAGCGGTACTGGTCGATGAACCGCGTGATCAGCTCCCAGAAAGAGGAGTTCTTCATGGGGGACCAGGGCATCTCGGAAAGCAAGCACGTAATCAACGGGTCCTTAGTTCTCCATAGACTTTGGTAGGCGGGTGGATTCCAGCCTCGCGGGAAGGCCATCTTAAGAAGGTCCGTGACGATTGGCGACCGGTCAGCCCCCCTAATTGCAACATCCTCCAGGCGATCTGGGACGCGAGGCCCCAAGCAATCTTGCACTCGCTCGGTGTGACCCCCCAGACGGTCTTGAATTGACCTGTTGAGCCGGTCTTGCATATTTCCTTTATAGCTATCCTGCGCCAATCGCAAGCTGGCGAGTGATGAGTGACGATTCTCGTGGGGTCGATGGTGGCTGTCTCCATGTGCTAGGACTCGAGACTCGGTTGAGCCGGATCTCGAGTGGTGACGATGTGAAACAGCTGGCCGACCTCTGCGCATCCGCAGTCGAGTCCAGACACTCGATCGGTCGGGAGTTTCTTGGCGGTCCCGGTTCTGTCCGGTCGGTAGTGAAGTGCGAGTAGGTTGGATCGAATATGCTTGGTGTTGACTCTCTGCTCGTCTTGGAGGGTTGGTTATTGGTAGCTCCTTGACCAACCTGTCTTGCTGAACATGTAGTGCCTGATGCATATGGCCGTTGTTCGGACCTTTGGTAATCGACTTGGTCCCCGACGGGTACTACTTGGATGATGCTACGAAGCTCATCATGGTCGCATTGAATCATTTGTAACTGAGTCGTTATGGATTGTTGTGAAGCCATCATTGTTATAAGGAAGACCTCGACTATACCCCCTGCTTGAGTTTGCCAAGACCACTACCGGAGCTTGGCTTGACTTTCCGACCCCTGGCGCGGTGTTTGCTGGCGGGGTAGTGCGCTCCGAGTTGGGAAGAGGTTGAGCCGGATGTCCAACATTGTCGGTGTCACCAGGCGCAACAACGTTGGATTGAAGTTGCGAGGTCGAACGAGTGTGGTATGGTCCACCCACCTTACTCTTCAACCGTGTGGTCGTGGCGATGAATACTAAGCTTACTGATCAGTCGACACCCACGGATCAACTGGACGAGACTCCGGGAGATTGCAGGTCGGTTACCCGAGCTTACAATGGGATGGAATGGTTGACCGGTTGACACCCACGGGTCGACGGTCAATAATTCTAGTAAGAAGTTGCAAAGACTGATCCCACAGACGGCGCCAAGATCGTGGGGAGTTTTTCTGGAATTGGGTGGTTCAACTGAAGGCACAATCTAACAATCCAAAGAACACAAATAGATCGGGTTTACATGGAAAAACTCCTCAACGTAGAAGGAAAAAACCCACGGGGCGGGGTGAGAAATGCACTATCAAACCAAACGGGTTACAAACTCTCACCCTGACCCACTTACACCCAGAGAGGACCGGCCTCCCAAATGCCGACCTCTCAAGTCTCTCTCAAAGCTCCGAAAACTCCTGAAAGAATTGGGTAGCACCTCCTCCAGAATTCGGATCATTTCCTCTGAGGGGGTAGGTCCCAATTTATAGTGCTGCTAGGTGACAGCTGTTGCCCTCCGTGCAGGGCGTCATCGATGGCGTGCTCCCACGATCTGTGTAACTGCCTACGTGGGGGCGACGTGTCATCTGGCAGGCACTCAGTAGTCATGACCGGGGGTGTTACATGCCATACTGGTCGACCAGGAATCTCGGGGCATGGGCTGTCTTCCCGTAACCGTCACCCGACTGAGATTCTCGGATATAAATACTGCACGATCTGGGTGCAAGGTCTTTGTGTGATCTCGTTGCGTGAATATCGGAACTGTGCAGAGAAAGCGGAGCTTCCCTCTGATTCGCTTGTGCTTTGATCAGCTAAGCCTTATAGGTCGACTGGCGGGCCTCCTGCTGATAGGCCCGGGAGCCATGAATTGTGCGACGTGGCGAAACGCGTGGCTGACCGTGGGCGCAGTCGAGCGCAACGTGAGGCCGACCGCAATGAGACGCGCGGCCGACCGAGGGCGCAGCCGAGCGAAACGCGTGGTCGACCGGGCGCGCGACCGGTCGGGGCGAGGTGCGCGACCGGATCTTGGGTGCTTTTCCTTCATTTGTTTTTTAAGGTACACACAACCCTTAAAAGTTCGGCCTTCTTTAGCTCGGCCTAGGTGTAGTAGGATGCTCCCCCTTGCCATCGGTCGGTTGGCCGGTTGTTAGTGCTATGGGCTAGCAGACTTTATTCTTGCAAGTAGTGACTGCTACCCTTGTGCACTCAATGATTCAACGATGATATCAGCCCCAATGCATGATTGGATGACCTTCAAGTGATTAACCCCAACTCTGAAAGAGTTGCTTGATAGTAACACCCTCAATCGAGAGCTCTTGATTTGTCCTTCCGGTTAAAGTCTTCAATTGAGAGCCCTTGTCCAATCCATTGATATGCAGTTGTACCTCTCTTTTACCCAAAAGGAATGGGGCCCGTTCCTTTCTTTTGCAATGAGGAGGGAGTGGGTGGGCCATGATAACCCTCACCCCTCCAATTTCTTATGGTGCTTGATACATCATGTACTATCGGTGAATTGAGCCAAACTCTGCCGCTCCCGAACGATTGATGAATCACGGCCGCCTGTGCGATTTCAAACCTTCACACGTTGGTTTCTGATTGGCTGGTCTCTCAAAGATATTATGGTACACAGTCACTGAGAGGTAATGTCATGTGGCGCGACCGTGGTGGGTTGTCAAAGCAGCAAAAACGCTACTTTGAGAGGCAGCGTTCCGCCCCCCCCTCATCCTAATTGTTCGATTCGGGTTTCAGAATATGCTAATTTTTTGTAGAGCTGCTATCTATGGTATGTTGATCATCGTCACAAAAAATCAGCAAATTCTAAAACCTTTAGAGCCCTCAAATGTTATAAGCTTTTTTGACCGTCAATTTCAACCGTTGATTTGAAGAGCACATTTGATGCACCTAGAGATTTTAGAATGTGCTGATTTTTGTAAGGATGATCGATGTACATTATATAGCACCTCTACAAAAAATCAGCACATTCTGAAATCCGAATCTAACGATTAGGATGATAGGTTAAATATGGGTTAAAATTTTATGGGTCAGCCGATCTTGACCCATATATATATATATATATATATATATATATATATATATATATATATATATATATATATATATATATATATATATAAAATGCGGCGTGTGGTGCGTTCGCTGTCGTACCACAGCATCTGATGCACTCGCTACGTGCGTTTGATGCACGCAGCAGTGCATCAGACGATTGCGGTGCGACACCACACGCTGCACCGTAGGTCCATAACAACCCACTCTCTCTCTCTCTCTCTCTCTCTATATATATATATATATATATATATATATATATATATATATATATAGGGTCAGGATCGGATGACCCAGCAAATAACCTAGCACCCTTTGATGCACCTTGCTGTTTTAGAATGGGCTGATTTTTGGTAGACATGTTCTGTATGGTATGTTGATCATCCTCACAAAAAATCAGCCCATTCTATAACCTCTAGGTGCATCAAATGCGCTCTTCAAATCAACGGTTAAAATTGATAGTCGAAAACCGTTGATTTGAAGAGTGCATTTGATGCACCTAGAGCTTTTAGAATGGGCTGATTTTTTGTGAGGATGATCAAAATACCATAGACAACATGCCTACAAAAAATCAGCCCATTCTAAAACCTCTAGCTGTATCAAATGGTGCTGGGTTATTGCTGGGTCAGTCAATCCAGACCCATATATATATATATATATATATATATATATATATATATATATATATATATATATATATATATATATATATATATATATATATAGGGAAATCTTAGGTGCGGTCCGCATCCGTAGTCGTCCGATGCACGCGGCGGGTGCATCGGATGCACGATGCGGTGCATCGGACGGCTACGGACCACACGGACCACAGAATTGCACCTAAGGATACCCCTATATATATATATATATATATATATATATATATATATATATATATATATATATATATATATATATATATATATATATATATATATATAGGATCGGGATCGACTGACCCAGCAAATTTTGACCCAGCAATAACTCAGCACCCTTTGATGCACCTAGAGGTTTTAGAATGAGCTGATTTTTTGTTAGTCATGTTGTCTATGGGATGTTGATCATCCTTACAAAAAATCAGCCCATTCTAAAACCTCTAGGTGCATCAAATGCGCTATTCAAATCAATGGTTTACTACTGTCAATTTTAACCGTTGATTTGAAGAGCGCATTTGATGCACCTAGAGGTTTAGGAATGGGCCGATTTTTTGTGAGGATGATCAACATACCATAGACAACATAACTAACAAAAAATCAGCTCATTCTAAAACCTCTTGGTGCATCAAAGGGTGCTGGGTTATTTGCTGGGTCAATATATATATATATATATATATATATATATATATATATATATATATATATATATATATATATATATATATATATATATATATATATATATATATAGTGAGAGAGAGAGAAATGATAAAATGCGGCGTGCGGTGTCACACCGCAGCCGTCTGATGCACTGCTGCGTGCATCACACGCACCGTAGCAGTGCATCAGATGGCTGCGGTGCGACGCCGCACGCACCGCACGCCGCAGCTTAACACGCATATATATATATATATATATATATATATATATATATATATATATATAGGGAAAAGGTAGTCTACTCCATGCAGTAGGCTACTTACCTACTCCATGGCGTAAATAGACGCCACATGGCATATTTTAATTGGGTCTTTTGTGATTGTATGGTCAATCCATTATGGATAGATTATGATTATGAAAAAAAATCTAATGAAAAAAAATCTAAATCAACCCGATCAAGTTGTAACAAATTTAACGTTTAACTGTGCATCATAAAATTATTATTTTTTTACATGCTAAAAATGCCACTTGGCATGTGTTTTTGTCAAATTTTTTTTCTAGACAATTGTTGGGAGGGGTGAACCTAAGTTGACAAAGTCTTAACTCCGGTTAAAAAGTGCCACGTGGCATCCATTTAACCCATGGAGTAGGTATGTTACCTACTTCATAGAGTAGGCTACCTTACCTCATATATATATATATATATATATATATATATATATATATATATATATATATATATATATATATATATATATATATATATATATATATATATATATATGGTAGTGATACAGTGCGGTCGCTTAATGTGCGGCACCCCTTAGGGTTTTTTTTTTCGAATTTTTTTGGGGGGGTTGATCATCTCCTTTGATAGCGCACACACAAAATTTCAGCCCATTCTAAGATTTATAGGTCTATCACATGTGTTCATCAAATTGACGGTAAAAATGAACGACCGGTAAAAGTCGAGCATATTTGATAAACCTATAAGTCTTGGAATGAGCTGAAATTTTTTGTGTGCGCTATCAAATGGGAGGTGATCATCCTACAAAAAAAAAATAGAAAAAAACCCTTAGGGGTGTGGCTGTACTTTAAGCGGCCATAATGTATCACTATATATATATATATATATATATATATATATATATATATATATATATATATATATATATATATATATATATATATATATATATATAGAGAGAGAGAGAGAGAGAGAGAGAGAGAGAGAGGAATGGGATGCTGCCTATCAAAGCAGTATTTTTTGCTGCTTTGAGACATTGTTTGACCATCCTAGAAGTTTTGGAATTTGATGAAATTTGGTGAGGGTGTTGTCTAGGGTAAGATGATCATCCTCATAAATTTTCATCAAATTTCAAAACTTCTAGGGGGTTCAAATGGTCGAAGCAAAATCAGTCGTCTGCAGTCACCGTTAAAATCTGCAGCATTTTGCTTCAACCATTTGACCCTCTTAGAAGTTTTGGAATTTGATGAAAATTTGTGAGGATGATCATCTTACCCTAGACAACACCCTCACCAAATTTCATCAAATTCCAAAACTTCTAGGATGGTCAAACAATGTCTCAAAGCAGCAAAAACGCTGCTTTGATAGGCAGCATCCCATTCCTCATATATATATATATATATATATATATATATATATATATATAGGATAGTGATACAGTGCGGTTGCTTAACGTGCGGCACCCCCCTTTGGTTTTTTTTTCAAAATTCTTTTTTGAGGCTGATCACCTCCCCTTTGATAACGTACACAAAAATTTTCAGCTCATTCTAAGACGTATAGGTCTATCAAATGTGCTCATCAAATTAATGGTAAAAATGAATAACCGATAAAACTCGAGCATATTTGATAGATCTATAGGTTTTAGAATGAGCTAAAATTTTGGGTGTGCTATCAAAGGGGAGGTGATCATCCTCCAAAAAAAAATTGAAAAAAAACCCCTAGGGGGGTGGCAGTCCGTTAAGCCGCCGCAATGTATCACTATTCTTAGTAATCTATATATATAGGGTCGGGATTGGCTGACACATCAATTTTTGACCCATCATTCTAATCGATGTATTCTGGTCTCAGAATTCGTTGAGTTTTTGTGAGCATGATCAACATACCATATAATGCTGGATGAATTATTGGGCTGTGAAATAAAAGCTTATTGGGCCCCAACCATGGATAAAAATACCGGTCGCGGACAAAATATCGACCGGCCGAAAAAACGGTTCGAACCGGTCCATACCGGTGTGAATTGATTTTTGGTTTCAAAAAAATTTGAAAAAATAACCAAAAAATCCAGAAGAATCTAAAATACTGGTTTGTGATGTTTTTTTTCATTAGTAAACTAGTTATATATGTATGAACCGGTCTTTTTAAGTTATAAAGTCACTGTTTTCACTATATGATTCTAAATTGTGGAATGTTTTATAGTTATCAAATTGTATGTGTTAGATTAGCTTAGTATTAATATATTATGCTTAGATTAGCTTAGTATTAATATATTATGCTTAGGGTTTACAAAACACAATTCATAACCATTGCACAAACATGAATTACACAACTAATACGAGTACATGAGTCATATTTTACAATTTCACATAATATGATAATAAAGTAATAAACACAAATTCATAGTCCTAAGACTCCTAACAGGCTAACATGTTTAGCAAATAAAATGCATATCCATAACTTACAAGAGTAGAGAATTAGATATTTTACCTACTTAGACTGAGTAACTTAGTACCACATGGAACTTCGGGCAGACTGCATTTCATCATCATCATCATTACCTCGTGGATGACCGGATGGCGGCAATGTCGGATATTAGAAGAAATTATACACAAATGACTGATATTGAGGCTCTCCGTATGAACTCCCAAATTGGGAGTTCGTATATGGGAGTTCGTACGGGGAGTCCCAATGCTACCCTTCGAAGATTCTGGCTCCGGCTGAGGATAATATGGTGGTGGGTAGTGTGGTGGAGGATATCCATATCCATAATAAGGTTGTTGCTACTGTCCTCTGGTTTCTCTAACTCCATTATGATTTGCACCCCCAGTACCTCCATGTGTAACACCAACATTCCCATTATCTTCGAAATCCATACTATGTGAATCGAAGACACATGTGTTGTCTTCATAAGTGCTGCCGGTGTATACCGGGTATGGTCGTGGAGACTGTGGAGAAAGAGGCGACCGAGGTCCTAGAGAACTGCTACTACTGCTATGATGGCTGGACTCAGAATCAGACTCATGTGGTGCTCCCGCTCAGGCTGAGTCTGGTGTCTATCTCTGTAAGATCTCATCCGGTCAGCAGCTCTGAGAGGCTTATTACCATCCAAGTCTGGTATATCTTGTACTAATGCTTCATCACCATCTAACACTGGTAGCTCCCCTTCTTCTATCCAAGGTGCCAAGTGCCAACGGATCATTCTCCTCCGAAAATATATAGTCCAAATTAATTGGACATGAGTACTCTCTCTGCTCCTCCGCATCCAATTGTTTTCTAGTTCTCGTTCTAAGCCTTAGATTATAATGGATGAAGACCAACTTCTCCAAATTCTTCATAGTTAGGCGATTTCTTGGCTTGGTGTGAATCAACGAGAATGTACTCCAATTGCGCTCACAATTCGAAGAAGCGATTGTTTGACTCAAAACTCTGATGGCAATCTTTCTTAGTGCTGGGGCTGTTTCTCCATAATTCATCCACCACTACACTGCAAATAAGAAAAAAATAGAATTAGTTCTCTTTATTGTATCAGAAATTACCTCCATGCATAAAAAAATAAATTTAATTATTTTTACTGGGCTTGCATCTTTCTATTGCATGCTTCGCGATAGTGTCTCCAAAACTCCCTAACCCTTGATTATAGTAGTCAATCTGTAATAAAAAACAATGTACATTAATGATTTATGTTATAAGAAATAAATAATCTCCTAAAGATGAATAATGCCATTAGTCCTTACCTGAGTAATGACATCAATCTGATCGTTTACATCCCTTAGTAATATCTTTATTGTTTCTTTTAATCCTACGCGCACTTCATCAGTGATCTCTCGTGAATTATTTGCGTAGCGGTGTATAGGATTAAGAAAATAACCTACACATTCATGAATACAAGTTAGCCATATGTCACAATATTTATTCATATGCTAACCACTACACAAATATGAAATACATAATTCAATTACCTACTGCATGCAGGTTATGGTGCAGCTGACGATCCCACCTTTTATCTGGTTATCGCCTGGATTTGCAACTTGGCTCTGTCCATTGCCTCGTATATATCTTCCATTGTCGGCTTCTCGTCACCGTCAACTAGCCGCAAGACAAAGAGAAGTGGCTCGACAATATCACAAATATTCTTCACATTATCCCAAAATTTCTTTTTTCGCACTATCCCTGCCACATCAGTTGCTGGGCCTTCTGTAATCTTCCCATATTTTGAGGTTAGCCATTCCGGAGAGAGAAACATCTGTTGCAAACCAATTTTGTGCTTCCACAAGCTCTCTAAAGCAATGCAGTTAGTGGCAAATCTAGTTATGCCGGGCCTTAGCAGTTCATGACCATCTGT
Source organism: Chamaelirium japonicum (assembly GCA_947650365.1). Lineage (NCBI taxonomy): Eukaryota > Viridiplantae > Streptophyta > Magnoliopsida > Liliales > Melanthiaceae > Chamaelirium > Chamaelirium japonicum. The sequence continues at coordinate 36,236,744 of OX393549.1, forward strand.
ATAAGTCTTCATCAATGCAATGACCCAGTTATGGGTATAGATGAACGTTGTAATTTTTCTTGCCTTTGCAATCGCTTTTGATATACATGGCTTTTTCCCAATGTCTTCAATCATCAGATCCAAGCAATGAGCTGCACAAGGGGACCAAAACATATGCGGTCTAGTCTGCATCAGTTTCATTCCTGCAGCCTTATAAGTGGCTTCGTTATCTGTCACGATTTGGATCACATATTCTTCATCTACCTGCTCGACGACTTCATTCATTAATGTATGCAGATAATCAACATTCTTCACTTTGTCTGTCGCATTAATAGACTTAAGAAAAACTGTACCGAAGATGAATATACAAGAAAATTAATCAAACTTCTTCGGTTGATGCTTGTCCACCCATCACACATAATAGTGCATCCTCTTTCTTTCCAACAATCCTTAAAGTTGTTAACCCATTCCAATGCCTCCTTGTACTCATACTGGACACATGTATGTCCTATATCATATGGTGTAGGGGCCGGAATACCAGGACCAGCACTTGCCACTGCGTCAAACATGTCTTGCAGGTACGGTGACGATGCAACATGAGGCGGAATCCGATTGTGTAGAAAAAATTTTCCTGTTGCCTTCATCACAATCTCCTTTGCCTTCTTTTACATCCCAGTCAATGCAGCTTTGATACCAGGCTGTGTAGATGACGGTCTCCTGCAAGCCATTGGGTCAACCGGACCCACTACTCTCGGCCTAGGCCCCCCCCGACAAATGTACCTCCTCGTCCCTCTCACGGGGTCGTGAGCTGAGGACACGACGTAAAGATCCGCCAAAGCCTTTTGATGATCTAATACTCTTGCCAGTGCTACTAGATGGTCTAGATCCACCGGATCCAGATGCGCCTCCATGCTCAAAAGTCGAACCTCTCATAGTTGCCTCTCGCTGTAGCCTCCTCGCCTCCTCATCAATTTGCAGAGTCTGCTTAGAAGCTCTCATTGCTGCCTCCATCTGGGAATCATCATCATCCTCACTCCCCCAAATCTCATCTCTACATGCATCTAGCTCCTGTCTCCTGCTAGTTTCTTTCTGTGCTTTCTTTTGTTTTCCAGAGTTAAGCAATTCTTGCATTTTTTTTTAACCTCCTTGGGTACATTGGGACATGCAACTACTTGGCATTTTTTATGTGCCAAGTGCTCTTTCAGCCTCGTTATCCCTCCATTGAGCACCTTTGCACAATACTTGCACTTAATCTTGTGCCTCAAACCCGCAACTGTCTCCCCATGGGACCACGCATGATCATACTCTCGCACCATTTTTCTGAAAAACATTCAAACATTCAAGAATCAAGTCATTTTACAATATACATATATTTCACCATAATTATTTAGTTTTTTTTCAAATAAAATGTTACAAAAATAAAAGAAAAATGAAAAAACATCCAAATTTGCATGAACCAATCATGCAAATTTGGAGATGATACTTCAAATCTTATAGATCTAACCTTTGATGGCATAGATCTGACCCATATCATCACAATTATTTGGTTTTTTTCAAAAAAAAAAGCAACAAAAGAAAATAAAAATGAAAAAAACTCAAATTTGCATGAACCGATCATGCAAATTTGAAGATTATGCTTATAGATCTTTAGATCTAAGCTTTGATGACATAGATCTAACCCATATCAATATTTTCACCACAATTATTTGGTTTATTTTTAAAAAAAATACAAAAAAAGAAAAGAAAATTGAAAAAACCCTAAATTTGCATGAACCGATCATGCAAATTTGGAGATGATGCTTATAGATCTATAGATCTAAGCATTGATGGCATAGATCTAATCCATATCAACATTTTCACCACAATTATTTGGTTTATTTTTAAAAAAATTGCAAAAAAAGAAAAGAAAATTGAAAAAAATCCAAATTTGCATGAACCGATCATGCAAATTTGGAGATTATGCTTATAGATCTATAGATCTAAGCTTTGATGGCATAGATCTAACCTATATCAACATTTTCACCCCAATTATTTGGTTTATTTTTAAAAAAAATGCAAAAAAAGAAAAGAAAATTGAAAAACCACCAAATTTGCATTAACCGATCATGCAAATTTGGAGATGATGCTTATAGATCTATAGATCTAAGCATTGATGGAATAGATCTAGCCCATTTCAACATTTTCACCACAATTATTTGATTTTTTTCAAAAAAAATGCAACAAAACAAAAGAAAAATGAAAAAAATTATGAACATACCTTCAAATGTGGTTTTGATCTTGCAAATCCGAGTTTTTGGCTTCAAATCTTGCAAATCGAGCTAGTATGGAGGTTCACCTCATGTGGGAATGAAGAAAGAAGCCCAAAAAATTCAAATCGGAATGAAAAAACCACCCAACATGACACTTCATACCCGGTACCGGTTCGAACCGGTACCGGCCGGTATTTAGGCGAATTGACAACCGCGACCGGTATCGCCTGGATACCGGTGCGGTTCGGTCCGGTCGATACCGGTGCGGTTCGGTCCGGTCGATACCGGTGCGGTTCGGTCCGGTTCCCGGTTTGAACCTGTCGGTATGGTTCGTACCGGCCGGTATTTTGATCCTTGGCCTCAACAAGTAGGACTATGCATGGGCATAAGTGTAGGCCTCCTCTCCAAGCTAAATTGATATCGTATGGGTGGTTTTTTTGCACCGTTGTGAGTAGACCTGTGAAATTGACGAAACAGCTCTCGTGTCCCCACCACCAGCCCTTTCAAGACATTCCTTTGGGTGGCTAAATTCAAAACCAAAAATGCCATTTTTAATTTCGAAAATACCCAAGAGCATCCATTGATGGAGATGTCCCGTCCCTCCAATGGGTTACAGATTAAAGCATGTTTCTTTTACTTTTTGTTACTTTTAGTCTTGAACAAGGTACTAAAAATCGATATATTTTATGAAATAGATCGGTTAGTTAAAAGCTCGGCACAAAATCTGGCATACAAAATCGAATGACATAGAAATTGTTATGATTTCTCGATATTTCCACGAAATTTTTCCATCTCTACGAAATATCGTGATATCAGTACCAACACAAAGGGATTTTGTCGAAATTTCACAAAAGTTTCTCTTACTTAATTTTTATTTTCACCTTTTACTTTACGTTATTATATGTAAATAAACAAATACCCCAATTTGATTTCAATAAAAATATCAAGAAAATAAAAAACCAAAGGAAGCAAAAGTACACTTTCAATTTTAGTAGAATACAATTTTCAGGGTTTTTTATAAAATCCACATGGTGAGAAAAGTGATTAAATCAACTCCTTTTTAGCTCGAAAAATTCCACAAGATGTAGAAGTATAAGTGCATCTAGAAATCCATTTTAGAAAATTTTGAATGAATAAAAACTTTTCTATATAAAAACTCTTTTTTTCAGACGTGGTAAAAGAACAGTGCTTCACATTTCAGCATAGTTGTTGCACAATTTCAAACTTGCATAACTTTCTTATTTTAAGTCCACTTTCAAAATCGTTTAAAATATTATTTTAACAATTAACTAATCTTTATTTTGAAAATATTTTTATCATAAAAAAATTAAAAAGTATTTGAAAAATATATATCAAAACCGGACCAAACAAGATTACACAAGACTCACAGACTCAATACATTGAATAAATGATATGTGAAGCTCTACACCCCTAGATAGGGTACAAATATTATTTGAGTGTTCCAAAGTGCGTATTTATACTTTGTTTATGACTATCCAGAGTTTCACTAAAAAGTTTCATCAAAAAATCAATATTTCTACAATTTCTATGAAATTGCAATATTTCCACATTGTCAAAATATTTCCATATCCAGAAGGTCGAAATTTCCACCGAAATGGAGATTTCGAACCTTGGTCTTGAATCTTGATACCTATACTCTTCTGAAGCTTACCCCGAATAGATGGGATAAGGCCCGATAGTTATGGTAGTATTGAACGTGTATTCATATTATTTTAGATTTTGTATTCGACATAGTTTTTTTTTTTATTTCATTATTACTTGTTTGTGTACTTGTATTGATTGTATATATTTAAATTAATGAGTAATGACTATATTAATTCAAAAAAATGAGAATTGTTTTGTAATTTTTTGCACATAAGCCCTAATTATATTTGTTCTTTATTTTGTTAGTTTTAAGTTTGTTTTTTTCAAAATTACCAACAAATAAAAAATAATTAAAATCATACATGCCAGAGCATATGCGGTTTTTGTAACGTTATCATTAAAAAAAAAAAGATAGTAGAAGGTGCAATGTTCATCATACTATCAAATTTTTACCACTTCTGCCAATGTACTTTCAGTTTTTTGCATGATGATTGACTATTTGTACTGAAGCATACTTCTTCCTTTGCTGACAGCCTGACAGTTAAATCATCATGAGCTGACCACATGATGGGCAACGGAATTTTTTACCTTTTGGAAACCCTTTTCGGATGATCCTTCCTAAGGGATCTTACCTGTCACCAAAGCTTCTCCTATTAAATTCTTTCGAGCAAACCTTGGCGGAAAGTTTAAAGAAGCTCAAGCCCAAGGATATATCCGATGCCCTCAGCTTGCCTTGGATGAGGCAGGCAATGGAGTTCATGTCCGAGACCATACGAGCATCAAAATTTTGATCACTGATCTTAAGCTCCCCGTTTCAGACTGAGATGAGAAGTGGTTGTATATATACTTGGACAGTAGCATGAAGGTGCTCAACATATGCATCACATTAAGCTCCAAGCTCTCCCAATTGGATCAGGACCGGCTCTTGCTCCGATACACCTTACACATCATGGACTCCTCTAGCATTCCTCCATCTGATCAGCTCAAACGAGCCCACACATCACTTCACGATTGGATGCCGCAGACTAGCTCAAGGAGTCCCAAGCTCGAAAACTGTTCAGTCAACTTACAGGCACTTGCGGGAACTCTTTACGTGGCAAAGGCCAAGAACTCGGCCAGAGGGAAAGTGCTGATGAGAGTCTTGTATGGAGTCAAGGTGGTGACTATATGTTTGCAGCGTCCTTGCGGCAGCATTTTCAGGTTGCCCAAAGCCGCTGACGGAACTGTGTGTATCGGACAAGTTGGTATGGGCCAAGGCCTTCAATGACTTGCAAGCTGATGTGAACTGTGAGATCAGGAGCCGTGATCAAGGGGCTGGAAGCGGTTGAGGAATGTGTGGAGCGTTTATGTGTCGTGACTGGTTGTGTTGGGCATGAGGAGGAAGAAATTTTAGTGAGAAGCAACGCATTAGCGACGGGGAAGTTCGGGTGTTGGGGCGAAGCACTGGCGACGAAGAGAGAGAAATTGCGGCAGACTGTTTCAGGATTGGGTGGGAGAGCAGAGAGGCTTGCGGTTGGGCTAGATGAGCTCTCCAAGCTACTAGGGGGGCTTCTTCCAGATTGTTCTGAGAGGTCGCGATGCTTTGCTATGTAATCTTAGAAAGCCTGATGCAATGCAAGATGGTAGGTAATGCAAAGGAGATCATGTAAGGAAATGATCAAATGGTTGCTTCTTTGTGTTATTTTGTTTGGTACAAGCTTTATTTTCTGTATACATGAGTACTTATTGTATTTATTCTGTCTATTACATGCATGGGTGGGAAGTTTATTAAGTGGCATCATGTTATAAGTGGCATATACTCTTAGTACCATGTTAATTTGTTCGTTTGTAATTTTTTCATAAATTAGTGCAACTTCTACACTTTCTTTAACATTTTCACCATATCACTCCAACTTTTGTCGCTGTTACGAAGAGAGAGGGAGAGAGAGACTAGGATTTGGGGAGAAAACACTTTGTATTATCTCATATCATTATATAAGACTACCTCTCCTTATATAAGGACAAAACGCACACCATTACAATACCCCAACTAAGGTGGGACTAATAGTAATACTACATCTAATACCCCCGTCAAATTGATGGAAAGGTATAAGCCGACATCAGTTTGCTTAATAAAAAAAAGAAAAAAAGAAGAAAAAAAAAAAAAATTACATCAAATATCCTATTTTTATACTGTAAAGCTAAAATAATGTCAGGGCAACCTGCAAGTAAGTAGTTCTAGAAACTCGATTGGCCTGCAAGCATGACAATCGAGGAAACCCGATCAACCGGGGAAATGACAATAATCACTAAGGATCGAAGCGGAGGAAATCTGTAGTGATGGAAGCCAGCAATGAAGGAGGCCAAAAGGAGAGATCGGCTAAGAAAGGTGTGGACGCGTTAAACCTCATAGGAGGCACATCTTATGTGCTTGATCGCACACCTCAGAATCGCTACGCATCTTGTGTGCTTGAGTTCAGTTTGTGACAACTCTGACAAATATGCACCGATATTTCCGATATATCTCTGGTTTATCCTGTCATTTTATGGATTGTATCTCTATCTATTTCTCCATTCTTCTGTGTAATAGATCCAAGTAAGCATTTTATCTGCCATGTTTTACTTGTAATTTGTATTCCCATCTCTTTCAAAATTCCATCTGTAAGTATTCAACCCCTGTTCTCAACAATAAACAATATATCATCGGCAAATAACATATATGTCGGTACTTATTCTTGAACATACGGGGTGTGATAAAGCCCAGCAGTCCAACTTCCGGCACGAAAGTCAGCGGTCCGACCCAGGCCAACGACCCGAACCCCGCCGAACCTGAAAACTCCATGGAGTTGAGAAACTCTTGGGGCTTGGGCAGTCTGACTAACAAAGGTGAAGCCGAATGGCCTCTAGAGACTTTTAACCAATATATCGGCTCAATGGCAAGCAGGAGAAAATTAATAGGTTCTTCCAATGTTATGGATATAGTAGATAAACTCAAAGAAAGATCAAGCCCGGAGATGTAGATGTCGTCATAGGCTTACTAAGACGGTCCAAGTGGTCGAACAAGCGCGGCGACGGTCCAGGAAGCCACTGAAAATGCGAGAATAAGCAAACGGGACTTTGACTGCGAACTAGTTGGCACGTGCCAGCTCGCTAGCCTATCGCGGGTCAGCTGGCCGCGTGTTGGTAGGTTGCGAATCGGTTGGCTGCGGCTAGTGGCTGGCCGGCACGGGGTCGGGAGACTGGCGGCGTGGGGATCAAAGAGTAAGAGTGTTGTGGATGATGATGATGTCGTCATTGTCGTGATCGAACGCAAAGAAGATGATTCCGATCATAAGCAACAATGTAACGGAGATTTGGCTTTTGCCCAAGATTTCTCCCCTCAATGGATTTTCAAACCCTAGCTCTCATCTTTATTCAAAATCCGAATAATGCAAAAAAAAAAAAAAAAAACCCCGGATACAACACATACAAATAATGTTATCCGAAAACCCTACTGGGTATTGGGCCCTGAAATAAACCAATGGCCCATTATATATTGGGCTTACATAAAGCTGAAAATTAGCCTATGATTAATCCAAAATAGACTAAATAAATACTAAAATAAAAGAATAAAAGGTATCAGATTTGGGGCGGAGGTCGCCGCCGAACATCGGAAGCGTTCAGTCGGCGCCACATCTTGGTCGGCTCATAGTTCCTCGACTGCTGGTAAAGGTAGGTTCAGTTTCCCTAACTCAGCTTCGCATGAGGCACTGGCAGGTACGATACAACATGCACTATCCCCTCCCCCTTGCTAACCCACCGGACGTTTCGATCTCGGTTAGCCCTGCTCCGCTCCGCCGGAGGATAGTGTGGTGAAACGTTCGGAAAGAGGGATGATCTCCCTCCTGAGGAGTTCGCTCCTATGACTTCCTAATTTTGGGTCACGGGTCTTTTTGCTTCGTGCTTCCCATGAAGATTATCATCTGGAATCATTGTTGCTTCATTCTCTCCCATATCCATTCGGCTTTTATCTGCTTATTGGAAACTAGACTTTCTGCTTGTAATGCTTCTTGGTTTGATCGTCGCATTGGTCCTGAGTGGGATTTTTTTGTGGTTCTAGCCCAGGGCTGATCGGGTGGTATGCTTCTCCTCTGGTGGGATTTGGGCGGCTTGTTACCTTTTACTTCCCTCACCGGCAATTGGCCGTTGATTCTCGACCTTGAATTTTGGTTGCAATCTAAGCTTCGACTAACGTGGTGGAGTGTCGTGACTTATGGAGGTCTATTTTGTCCCTGACGTCGATTGGTACTCCCATCATTCTGGAGGGTGATTTCAATGCTCTTTTGCATTCTGATGATAAACAGGTTGGTTCTGGTTTTCGAGTGGATGCAGGAGTCTGCGATTTTAGGCAATGTATTGTTTTGACCGGTCTGCTGGATCTTGGGTTTTCGGGAGCGTTGTTTACTTGGACAGATCTTCAGCAAGGGTCATGTAAAATCTTAGAGCGTATTGACCGTGCTTTTCAGTACCCACAGTTGGTTTGACCTTTTTCCTGAGTCCCAAATCGAACACCTAGCCTGCTTAGCATTAGATCATTGCCCTTTATTGTCAATTTGGCTCCACACATCTCCTTGGGCCCTCGTCCATTTCGTTTCGAACACTTTTGGTTATCCCATCCGGAGGAATTCCATCACTCGCATTGGGGACATTTAAGAGGGATCAATCCTTTTTGCATCCTGGATAATAATCTATCTAATCTTCGTCGTCATATTCACTCCTGGAATCAGGAGGTGGTTGGCAAGCTGGAAAGTTTGGCTGTCTCGCTCGAGAACCAAATTACTCACCTCCAGCGCCTCGAGTCCGAGTCCTCTCTTTCTTTGGGTCAGACTGACTCCCTTCGCCAGCTAACTACGGTTTACCATAATGTCTCTAACATGATAGAGACCAAGTCGAACCTTCTCCTTGCCTCTAGTGGTTGGTGAGCGAGGATCATAATACAGGGTTTTTTCACCGATCCACACTCATCAGGCATAAATCTAACTGTATTCACTCTTTACTGGACGATGATGGTTCTCTGATCTCTGATCGTCCAAGCATTGACCATCTTCTTACTTTGTATTTTGCTGATAAGTGGTCTACAACCCCCGTCATCCATCGTGAATCCATGCTTGCCCACCTTCCGCATATGGTTACCCCTATAGATAATGTTGTTCACCAGGCCTGTCACGGCTTCTAAGGTGCGAGAGGTTCTTTTCTTTATGCCCCTCAGCAAGGCTCCCGATCCGGATGGTTTTTCAAGCTAATTGGCACATGGTGGGTGCTGAGGTCACGGAGGGCATCCTTTACTTCTTCCGAACTGCTTACATGCCCCCACACTGGAAGACATCCTACCTGGTGCTGGTCCCCAAGCGTCTGAACCCGACCCACCCAGCGTATTTCCGCCCAATTAGTCCTTGTTCCGTGGTCTACAAACTCATCTCCCGTATTCTAGTTAACTGTTTCAAGGTTGTCCTGCCCAAACTCATATCCCCCGATCAGGTGGCGTACCTCTGGGGGAGAAACATTGCTGACTCTATCCTGTTGGCCCAAGAGGCCATGCACTCCATGAGTTTCGATTCTTGGAATGCGGACACCTTGACTATCAAGCTGGACATGGCTCAGACGTATGACCGTATGGAATGGATTTCTTATATAGGGTTTTGGTTCGTTTTGGTTTCTCCCCTATGTGGACACAATGGATTTGCGCTTGCATTGAACACCCTTCGTTTACTATTCTTTTGAATGAATCTTCAACTACCTGGTTTTCGGCTTCCCGTGGGTTAAAGCAGGGGGACCATTTGTCTCTGTATCTGTTCATCCTGGGTTCTAAAGTTCTTAATCAGAATATGGCCGTCTTGCACGATCAGGGTTTTTTGCGGGGTGTCTTCCACTCCTCAAGGTCCTTCTACAACTCTGTTGGGTTACGTAGATGACACCATGATGTTCGTTCAGAACTCATACCCAAATCTCTCGAGTCATGAACCTCATTCACTCTTACAATGAATTCTCGGGCCAACATCTCAATTTGTCCAAATCCTCAATCATTTTTGGACCTTGAGTCAGCCTGGCTGCCAAAAGTTTCTTCACGACTTATCTGAGTTTTTCGAAGCTTCAAGAACCTTTTACTTATTTGGGAGTGCCAATTTCCGACAAGCGAGTTAATCTGGGGTGCCTCACCCCAAAAGTTATGTCCAAATGGGTGAGTTGGAAGGTCTCTCTGTTGTCCTTCCCGATTCGTTTACTTCTTCTAAAATCGGTCCTCTCTTCGATACCGGTTTACACCTTTACCCTTACGCACCGGTGGGTCCCTAAAGGTATCATTGATCAATTGGGAAAGGAAATCAGGCGTTTCGTTTGGGGCTCTGCTCAATTCTCTAACGGTATTCATCTCTTGAGTTGGTCCAAAGTTTGCACCCCCACGAGTGAGGGAGGTTTGGGCATTCGATTGTTACATCATATACAAGAAGCTCTTATGGTTAAGCGGGACTTTGAACTCCTCACCTCTGCTACGTCGCCTTGGCGGTCTTTTAATACCCTTAAATATGGCCCGATTCTCACTCTTTGGCACATGCCATCCTCCTAAAGCTCTCTTGGGCTTGGCGGGCCATTAAACTAGGCCTACCCATCCTTCGGGAGATTATTACATTGGCTGTCTGGGCTTCAGCAGATTTATGTCCTTGGGACTTCCCTTGGGCCTCTGCTAATTCGTTCAATCGTCTACCTGTGTTTGGACTTGTCGTATTGTATGTCTATAACCTCCATGTCCCACTTGTTTCATATCTCACCGTTGGGTGCGGCATGGAATCACACTCCTATCTCAAATTTTTCCATCCTTTTGGTGCAACCGTATAGCTATGATTCTGATCCTCTCCCACCTGCCGGCTAGCCCTGTCATGTGGGGAGCATCGGGTCGGACGATGATGACTCTCTCGGATGCCTTTCAGGCTATTTCCGCAAAGTTACCGGGGACAACACTTGTTTGCAACCCTTGACAGCTTTTGTGGAAACTTTCTATTTCACCTAGGGCTCAAAGTTTTGGCTAGAAGCTATTACATGTTATATTACCTTCCAATCGTTTCTTAGATCACAGGGGTCTGAGTTTGATACTGGGATGCAATCGGTGTTTTATGTCCGTGGAGGATATTAATCATGCCTTTTGCAATTGCTCACTCCTCTGCTATTTGGAATGAGGTCTACGCACGGGCAAACATTCCACAGGATCTTCGTAATTTTTCCATTGAAAATTTCTTACTGGTTCTCAAGGGGGACGATTTCTGCCCGCCAAGGTTTTGGAAATTCCCCCCTCTCCTATTGCTTCAGGCCTTTTGGCAGATTTGGAAATATCGTAACTGCGCTAATTTTCAGGGGAGGTATGAAAGTCCTCCAACTATGCCGATTCGGATCCTTTCCCTTCATCAAGAACTTCAGTGGGCTGGCGTTCATACGACCTCTCCTCAGCCTCTTTTTGGGCCTGCGTTTGGTTTCCATATTTAATCCACAGGTCCCGCTATGGATTTAAGGGGATTCTCTACACACTATACAACAGCTTGGAACCACTACGCCTTTCTGACTCTATCATTGAAGATTGCCGGCAAATGACCTTGTCCTTGCCTTTGGTGCGGTGGTCTCACATCTACCGGGAAGCTAATGGCCTTGCTGACATCCTCGCCAACCTGGGTAGGTTGGATGAAGGTCCTTGGATCTTTCAGGAGAACTGCCCCACGGCAGACCGGGAAGCGGCTTGGAGGGAAATGGGTTTTTGGTGCTACCCAAGGCTTTGTACATGACCCGGGCTAGGCTGGGTGTGGCTACTGCACCCCAAGTCTCTTGTATTTTGTAGCCCTCTCTTTTAATAGTTTTACCAAAATAAAAAATAAAAAATCAAATTTGGAAAATCGTCTCATCTTCAAATCATAGCACAAGGGGTGAATTGTCCTCTTGGAAAATCGGAAAATACTCATCATTCACTTAGTTTTTTTTTGTTGAAATAGCACACTTTTAGAGGTGTATAAGCGGCTGCAAGTGAAAGGTTATTTATCCTTTCAAGGAAGGAAACAAAAGATTTCGTTTACAAATTATGAAAATAATATAGAATTGGATTCACAAATAAGGACAATGGAGGTGGTTTCTGTATTTTTGGAACCTTAGAACAATCCAAAGGAAAAAAAATTGGCAACCAAGGAGTGCATTTTTGCTTCCTGCTGCGTTTGCTTTTGGCCCAACCACAGTGTGCCACATCATTCATTTAAAGGGCAATATGGGAACTACACTTGTAAAAGTAGTTCCTAATATGCCCCTTTAAATGAGGTTTTTTCCCGAATGGCCCCCCAACTCACGTATTATTGGAAATAGACGAGTTGCCTTTTGCATTACTTTTCTAGCCCTAGTACGTGCCAAATGTCACATCTGAATAGTTGTTGTATTTTTGTGACCATTTTATCGTTAAAAAGGCTAAAACAAACTACATAAAAAATTTAAAAAATATGTTCATCTTCTCCGTTTGACATTTTTATTGCTTCAACCGCTTCTAGTCGCTAGAGATCGTTGGGATATTGTTATTTTTTTGTCCCCGACACCCTTACAAAGCGTGAAGTACTTAGTTAGCCCTTGCCATCGAGCCGGTGGCGAGCGGACGGTGGTCGATGGCAGCGATAGGCGATAAGAAATAAGAAATAAAAATGAGAGCTGGAGGCAAGTTCGGCATGGTGTATCTTCTTCATTTCTCATAGGAATTCAAAGATTCTGGAGCGTTGAGATCCTCTAGATATCATCTAGAAACGAGAATAAAATAAAGTCAGTACCACAAGTAGCTTTTAATGGAAGATTAGATTGATATAATGTAAAAGCGGTGAACAAGAGGGAAGAAATGAGACATGAAAATGAGAGTCGGATGCAAATTTGACACATCATATCTCCTTCATTTCTCATCGGAATTCAGTGATTCCAGAAGCGTTGTGATCCTTGGGTGATCATCTACGAGACCATTCAGAAGCGAGGATAAAATGAAGTCAACACCACTAGTAGTTATTAATAGAAGATTGGATGAATGTAATGTAACATAACAAGAGGGAGGAAATGAGAGCCAGGATTATTTGCGCCAATGCACCGATGCATTTCACTAACGTGCCACAGTGAAATGTGCCAACACATTCTACTGTAGCGCATCTGTGAAGATGTGTCGGTGCATCAGTGAATATGCACCGGTGCATTCTACTGCAGCACTGTAGTGAAATGATCCAGCGCATTCTACTGCGGCAACAAACTAAATTGGGAATAAAAACGAGAGTCGAAAGTAAGTTCGGCATGATATAGCTTCTCTGTTTTTCATCAGAATTCAGTGATTTCAGAGGCGTTGCGATCCTCTATGAGACCGTCCAGAGGTGAGAATAAAATGATGTCAACAATACTAGTAGATTTAACTGAAAGATTAAATAGACGTAATGTTAAAATAATGAACAAGAGGGAAGAAATGAGAGCCGAAGTCAAGTTAAACACGGTGTACCTTCTTCATTTTTCATCGGAATTCAGCGATTTCGGAAGTGTTGTGAACCTTGGGTGATCCTTTACGAGACCGTCCAGAGTTAAGCATAAAATGAAGTTAGCACCACCAGTAGCTTTTAATGGAAGATTGGATGGATGTAATATAAAAATAGTAACCAAGAGGTAAGAAATGAGATTTAGAGGCAAGTTCGGCACGACAACGGTAGGTGGTGGTGGCATGCTCATAGGGTTCATCTCATGGCCCAATCATAGCCACTGAAATGCGTTGATGCATCAATAAAATGCATCAGCGCGCATGATGCGCCGGTGCACAGGCACATCAGTGAAATATTCCGAAGTATTTCACTGATGCGCCAATCCATGTGCGCTAGAGCATTTCACTGCAGCTCCGACGCATTTTACTGCGGCAACGCAGTGAAATGCGTTGGTGCATTCTACGGCGCACCGAAGTGAAATAGGAGTTGAAAATGAGAGCCAGAAGCAAGTTTGGCATGACCGATGCCCCATCGGCCACCACCCATCGCCATCGCCGCTAGCCACCACCCTCGCTGCCCCATCGGCCACCGCGGGTGGTGGCCAACAGGCGGTGGCGGCGGGCAACCGATGGTTGGTGGGGGTGGTGGCCGACGACGATGGCGGCGAGTGGTGACCGACGGGGTGGCGTTGTCGGCGGGAGGTGCCTACCAGTGGTCAACAACGATGGGCGAGTGACGACGGATGATGGTGGGCTACAATCGGTCGTGGTATTGGCATTCCCCTATGATTAATCCCATACTCCAATCGTGACTATTGAAATGGGATGTACCATGTGTTTCTCCCCAAAACGTCAACGATCGAAAGGTGTGATAGATTGTTAGTGGAGTGGAGTCAAATACTTCTGAAATTGGGAGTGATGCTCTTTATAAATATGAAACAACAAAAAAAAAATGATCAGAAAAGTAATGCAAAAAGCAACTGCATTCCTAGCAATTCCTGATAATTAGGAGCCATTTTGGAAAAAACCCCCCTTTAAACGCTGGGTTTGGGCCCGAAGCAAAAATACAGTCCTGGCCTATTGTCTCTCATTAGTCCATTTCGAGGGCATGTATGTTATTTCATACTATTAATTACGGTGAAATGATCAAAAGTCTTTAAAATGGATCAATGAGATAGCCTTGATAAGAGGTTTGAACAAAATTGTTACGAAGGTTTTCTGAATTCCGCTCGCCCGATTGATGTGGCAGTCTGCAACTGGTGGTGTAAACGACTATAAGGTCGCTAGTGGATTTCAGCCACCAGTTACACGCTGCCATTTTATTGGGGCCGCCGAAATCGAGAAAACCTTCGAGCTGAGTAACATTTATCGTGGAAAAATTTTCAGCACATTCGCTACAATCATTGCCTAGAGCTTATCAGCATGTAAGTGCTGGGGGCCACTACCCTCATGCGTTGGGGCCTGCTATCCCATGTCTCTTGAATTGCAGTGGGTTCTGCAGTTGTAACATATTGCATTGCTTCCGGCCCAATCACAGTGTGCCACATCATCTACTTGTCTATGTTGCTTCCAGCCCAATCACAATGTGCCACGTCGTCCAATTATGGATGATGACGTGGCATTTTGTGATTGGGCCGGAAGCAACGCAGCACAGGGAGCCGGTAGCAAAAATGTACTCCATAAATTGCGATGCCATGTCAACCAAGGCATAGCCTAATGGTCAAATCCCAAAGAAAAAAAGCCTAATGGTTGCTATGTCCACACCTCGTGTGGGCAGTAGCTACCCACTCGCCACGGAAACCATGCATCACACTTTAAACGAAGGTCGAGTTTGAGAGATGCGCTCATCAGCAATAATGCAGTGATGCACCGCTTAGGTAACAAGTGTGCAGAGTTTTGTCTACACAGAAAGTGGGAATATCATTACTCACAAAGGTTTTTTCCAGAATGGATCCCAACTCTGTCGTATTGCTGGGAATAAACCCGGTTGCTTTTTACATTACTTTTATGACCATATTTTTTTGATGACCAAAGTGCTCCGTAAAGTTAAAAATTCTTCACCCCCAATTTCAAGAGAAGACTCCCATATTTCTCCCATAATCTCAATCGATCGACAGACGCTTTCGCCATTTAGATCCAGAAATCAACTACCACTTCGTTGGATTCCAAAGGTGATCCATCCTCAACTCTCGTACGATTCCAAATTTTGGCGAGCATCGACAAATTTCAAATGTGATCCGTACTCATCTTCGCCTATTAGATCCCCCAATAGAAGCTCAAGTATCTTATCTCAAAGGGTATCCGTCCTCATCTTCGCCCATTAGATCCCCCAATATAAGCTCAAGTATTTGATTTCAAAGGTATTTTCTCATATTTCGGCGAGCATTGATCGATTTCAAAAGGTTCGCCGGAACTGTCCCAAGAGGTAAAACCCTAAATCTCCTAAATCTATAATTCAATCCTCCATATTGAGCAATATCATTCTCCCTAAACAAGTATGTTCACAGCTCTTTTTGTGCCGATGCCTTGTGTATTAGGCGCCGACGCCCTGAATATTGGATGCGGGCGCCCTGTTTATTGGGCGCCGGCTCCCTACATATATAAGTAGATATTAAATTTTGAAGTCTTTTTTGACGCTTAAAATCCTTATTTATTGTTGTTGTAGTGGATCATATATGGATTTACCACTATCCGTATTATGCATTTATGATGGGGAATTGGTTAAAGTCAATGAGAAATATGAGTACAAGGGAGGTACAACCAAAACATCTAGCTTGCGACTCTCTGCTTCATTTGGCCAACTTATTGAAAAACTCTATCAGATAATGAATATTAGTGTTAAAGAGTATGACATTTTAGTAAAGGTGTTTTATCCTAGTACAATTCCGTGTCCTCCTGTAGATATTGTGGGTAATGATGATGTAGTTTTATTTATTGCGCACAATATATGTAACGTGAACAATGTTAATAACCCGATGATCATAACAAAAGAAAAGAAATGTAATGTTCCTGTATACAGCTCACCATCTATTTTGAAAAGAAAGTTGCCCAAAATGTCTACCGGTCGAGCTAAAGTATGTCGAAATTTATCCAAACATCCAGATGTACCTCCGGTAATGAAAATTAAAGATTTAGCTATAAAGTTAAGAGATGATAACTTTATCATAGACTTGAACGAATGTCCTACTCCTGATTTGAGGTTGAACCGAAACAGTAGAGTGGATCATATTGGCCAGAGGATTAACCTTAACATAAAGCCTACCAATTATGGCGGTGATTTATTCATTGATAACAGTGGATATGGTTGTGATGTACTAGATTCTTTGTTTGAAAACAATGACAACAACTGTCATATTGTATATGATTCAATTCAGCGCATACCAAGTCCTATGCATGCTACTTCCAAAGGAAAATATTCTCCCGTATTTCCGTCATCATCTACAATTAGGTTTACATGACTTTGTTTTATTATATATTAATTTCATGAATTAATTTATTTATATGTATTTCGGTTTCTTATAAATGTACTTGTACATGTAGGTATTCGACAACTCCAAAGAAAGAAAGTCTCATAATTCCAAAGGAAGATATTGGTGAACAAGATAGAAAATACTGGATTGAGAAGGTCAAGATAGAGAAAGAGACAATGAATAAATCCTTATCTGGGTTTAAAGATACATATGTAAATGGTGAGTTCCCTAATGATATAGAAATGAATAATGGCACCCAAAAACCTCAGCTCTTTCAATATGCAAGAATAAGAAGACTATGATTTTAGTGTTAAATAAATATTATTTATATGCAAATATTGAGTATAAGGTTTTGAAATCCAACAAAACGAGATATACTATAATTTGCAAAAAGAATGATTGTTCTTGCCGGTTGCATGATTCTAAGTTGATGGAGAATAATATATTTCAAATTAAATCGTTAGTATCGCAATATAATTGCTCGTTGCCGCAAAGTGAGATTGATCATCAACAAGCCACGAGTAAGTTGATTAGTGAGTTTGTGATGTCTCGGCTTATTTCACACATATTGTATACACCAAAGGCTATTATATATGATATTCAAAAAGAGTATAGAGTAAAGATTAGCTACAAGAAAGCATGGATGATAAGAGAGATAGTGATGTTAGAATTGGTGAGGTCTATAGCTCGTAAAAACCTATAGTTTAGCTATGTATGGTTGATAGTATAGGATTGCATATTGGTACGTACCTTAGTACGTGTTCTGATTACAGAACAGAGAGCCATGGCTACATGGTAATCCTCTTGAGTGGGAGACTCAAGGGACTGGTCCCATGTAACCTAAATACGTTCGCAGCTCTGATCAGGGTTGGTCGCCCTATCAGGTTAAGCTGTTGGGATGATAGAGCGTGGGTGTCTCCACCACGGTCATTACCAGGCACAGTGTCTGTGGCCGAACGGAACCAACACGGTGCATAGATTGGTGAGCAGACACTGGTGCACTAAACCGTGTTTCTGCTTAGGGTAAAACGGTCCTAAACCCTAAGGAGCCATGTCTGGTGGACTAACCAGTTGTGTGGTGCTTTGGCGCACCAATGTGTGAGGATCCGGATGTAGTGATCCAAAACCACGGTGTACTGGGTTACCCGGCTGGCGTTGTATCAGCGTGTCACTCCTGCAGGCTATCCACACCCCTAACGGGAGGTGCGTTCCTTGGTCTGACCTACGTCGTATTAAACCCTGGCCAGGTGGTCATCAGTTGGACTGATGACGGATCCGGTTGCTCGTCAGAGTAATCAGAGGTACGATGTATATGGTCAACCTGGAAGGAACCGAGTCATATGAGCACTCGAGTCTGACGGTATTCTCCACCGCTCGAGTTGCATCATGGCACCCGTGTAGGGACATCGGGTTTACCATACTAAGCGAAGAGCAGGGGTATGAGGGAGAACATAGTAAGTCCGGGGGGATTGGAGTGCAGCCTGTGTCGCACTCTGGGTGGCTACGCAGGTTAACTCGGACTCAAGGATCGATGGTACACTCGGGTAGTGTGTCGATCGAGTCTGAGTTGGAAGCCATGAACCCTGGTCCCTGAAGGTTTCACCTTATCGACATTATGTATGGTTCTTATACCATCTCCTCGAAACACAGAACGTAGTTAGAGGAAGCGAGAAATCTAAGCCTACGCTCCGTGAGTGCTTCACACTAGTACACGGTAGATGCGTAGCTACGTGTGTGCACTAAGGGGAAACCCTAGGTTAGTACAGAGACGCATGTAGTAATTCCTTGTCATAAGTGGACTTTGCCACATGGGTGCGATGCACCGGGACATGTTGCGAGTTGACTAGTTGAATTCACTAGAGGTACCCTACGGGAACCTCAGAGAATTGTGAAATCACTGGTGCACTTCACTTATGTGTGCCTTGCAAAGTCTCGTACACGAGGAACGGCCAACTAGTGACACATTTTGGTCAAACCATGCGTCACTATGTACTAAGGGGGCCGACCCTTAGTGTTGAGAGACTGGTCAAGGCCGGCCCTATTAGTTTCAGGAGGTTGTTGCCTCCGATGAAAGGGTCGGTCAAGAGGCGCAGAAAATGGGCTGGTTTTGACCGTTTTCGAAAACAAGGAAAAGATAGAGATAAAAGAAGAGATATATAGGGAGAGGTTTGAATCAGTCAATCCTATCCGCTAGGCTTATCCGTAAGGATAAGGCCGGCCCTATATAAGGCATAGGGAGAGAGGGGGGGACGAAATTAATGAGCCATGCAAGCCCTAGGGCCGGCCCAAGCCATGGGGGAAACGCTAGCCACCCCCTCTCCTCTCTTCGCATCTCCTCTCTCGTCTCTCTCTCCCTCGTTTGCCATTGGATGGCGACTCGTCTTCCTCGCGTGGTGTTTCGTAGAAGGAGAAGGCTCGTCGTATGGAGGCACTCAGAGATCCATCGACGAGGTGCCGTGCATCGTGTGAGATCGGGTGAACTAGAAGGCGTCTCCCGCAACCTTTTACTGTCCAGAATCTGCACAGAAAAACAGCGTTGTTTCTATGATTTCGGGAGCTATAGAAGTCCAAACGATGTGAAACTTATTTTAAAAGTTGTGTCTCGAAGTTGGCTACCTACAGTCCAAATTTCATCCCAATCGGAGTTCGAAGCAGAAAGTTATGGCCGTTGCACCGAAGCTATGTCGAGCAGATCCGTAGCCTGTCTCCATCGACAAAGAAGAAATTTGTCGCGGTGAAAGATTCCGCACGCAGGTATGATCTCTAACAAGTAGATCTAACATAATTAGAACATGCATACATGCTAGATTATTCTTTTGCGTTAGATCGTCGTTAGGGGTTCGCGTAGTTGCCATGCTAGTTTCATACACGCATATGTAGATCGTTTCGATGAAAATTTTGATATGTAACGCACACCGCGTACGGTCCTCGGACCTTCCCATTGCTTCCGCTGCGGGCCTCTGCCAAGGATTTACATCCAACAATTGGTATCAGAGCACGCTAGTGGTGTGCGTTTCATGTTTTTCATGAAATCGTCATGTGCGCACATGAATAGTATGTGCCACCATCGGGGTTCTACGAGTAGATCATGCATAGTATATTTTGTATGTTCTATGAATCGTTCTTGCAGGGCGTCGCTTCTAAAATTATTCTGGATATGTGATTGCTTGTTACCGGGGGTCGGACCCCGTGTTAGCGATTTTGTCTGGATGTTTTTTCTTCTGTGTGTGGATAGATTTTAGAGCCATAGTCGGGCAAGAGGTGAAGATTTACCACCCTTGATTTCCAGGCTTTTTGCTAGGTTTGTTTTCCTTTTCGATCTAGGAAATTATGTACGAGCGAGCACTTGCTCGAAGCGTACTAGAGCTTTTTCGGTTACAGATTGAAGAGGAGGACTTACCGTAGACATCCACTACCGGGAGGACGAGCGAAACCTTGGAGGACGATGGCGATCCGACGAAGCGTACACGATGACGGCAAAGGGCAGAAAGCGTCAGGAGATCGTATACAGAGGCTTGCACCGGATCGAGGAGCCTTGCAAAGGAGACAGAGAACCTGCGCTGTGCCAGTCAGGTTCAGGGGTCGGACCCTGAACTTGATTCAGTTGTGTGCTTGTTTCTTTCAGTAGTTCTTTATATTTCTGTAGAGAACCCCGATGCGATAATTTAATTATCTGTGTTAGAGGGATGCCCTTTCCCCTCGGGTCCTAGCGACCTTATTAGGATAGGATTCCACTAGTGACGCCTATTATTTAATTGACCCTTGATGATAGCATGAATTCCTCACATTTGGTTATGCCCCCATTAGGTCAACACCCGATTAGTCGGGTGTGCCTATTTGGCAAGCATCGAAACCTAGAATGAGTTGGAATTCTACTATGACATCATTCGTCAAATTTATAAGCAAGGCGCCATGGTAGTGGAAGACCTTTCCTGTCAGTCTGACCTTAGGCTAGGCTCTAGAGCATTAGCGTGATAGCTAGGTTTACGGAGCATCGATGTTCTTGGGATATGTAATGTGACCCTTGAGTGGAGAAATCCACTCGAGGCAGGGACTATGATATTTCGAGATCGATTAATGCTTCACGAAAGGCTTGAAACGCTAGTGGGAGCACGGTATGACCAGGGTCTAGTGTATAGGTTGTCGTGACCTTAGTGTACACTCATACTTGCATTAAATAACCCTCAACTATAATAAGGGATGTGTAAGAGGACTCGTCGAGATCCTCTGGCCTCCACAACCAATTGCTTTGTGTCTGGGTGGAAGGGCGTAGCTCGACACCCCCTAGGGTGAGGGTTATGTTTTTCCATGCCAGATAACTTAGTGGTCTCCTTCAGGATATGGCGGTTACGGGGCCAGGAGAGAAGGGCTTTTTATCCCACCCTAGTGGGGGCCGCATGAACTCCCGTGCCGTAATTGCTTAGGCTTGTGGGTAAGCATCCGAAGTGGACATGAGGCATCTATTGCTTGCACAATGGGGATCACGTGGCACTGGCCAAAAGATAACCATGGTCCATCAAAGCCCTCAGTTGGCAGATTTGGACTGGGTCAAGGAAAGGCCCGTGTAAGCGGATTGATGCTGCATGATGCCCCCTAGGGCAGGTGTAGTCAATTCCGAGATCTTACATACATGGTTAATTAATCCATAGAGGTGTCTTCGCTGTGAGGGTTGCGCTGACATTTGGATATAATTAGCTTGTTTTTTAAAATCCATAAAATAAGTTATTTTGCATTCGTTTTTCATTCAACCATATAGATCCCCTATCCGTTATCCCATAAGAGAACCAGTTATCGGGTCTCTAACTACGTAGAGCGGAAGCGCTATCTTTAGCTTATGCTTAGGGTAGTAAACATACATTGGCTTCCAATCTAAATATCCCTGTACTAGACCTAATGGGTCCAGATATTACTAGGGCACTAACTAGAGCATATGACGACTAGCAAGAGTCTAAGGAGATGTGCAAGTGCTATGTTATAACAGACTTGCGGACAACTCTTTAGAAGCGAGTCAGAGATATGCCGGGTCTTCTCTAATAAAGTTTTACTTGCATAATATATCTGCTAGGCGAAGTCAGTAGACTCATCGCTTATCCACCAAGATACTTGTCGGTATCAAGATGTCAGAGGGAATGCTTGTTCGGGAACACATCCTTGAGTTCCAGATCGAACTAGATTCCAAAGACATAGTACCAGATGACGAGGTGGTGGAAGACGTCTATCTTGCATCCTTGTCTGGAACCTTCGAAGGCGTTATCAGAGACTTTAGCTTTAACAAGTTAGAGATGATAAACGCAGAACTTCTAAGGAGATTTCCAAGAGACAAAGGATGAGATCAAGATTAAAGGCAATGCCTTTAGTGCTTAACCTAGGTCTTCTTTAGAAGAACCTAAGGGAATAACTTATAAGTGATCGAAAACTATTCTAGTGCAGAAACTAGTATGGACTCCTAAGTATGGTAACGTTAAGGACGGAAGAGTTTCTGTTTTAGCAAGTATAGGGGGTATTTGAAGATTGAGTATGGCCTCAGGATGTTAGGAGTTGAGTCGCTATCTAGTAGCAGTTCTTATGCTTCTTGGAATGTAGACTTCGGGTCTACAGAGATTCAAGGAAAGCAGAAGACTACTTTATAGTGAAGGAATCCTAACATAGGTACTGATGCCATAAGCCGCTGCGGAAGCTGTTAGATATAATTGTCTTAGTTTTTCCGAAACACAGATTTTGATATTTAGAGATGTAGTTCTGTTTCCTCCTTGGTAAATGAAGTTTTTAGTTTTAGACAGCACCGTTGGTGTGTATCTTAAACTGAATAGATAGCTTCATTACTAGAGGAATAGATCAGAATAATCTCTTTGTATTTAATCCTAATTCGGAAATAGATTTCATGACAGCTGTAGCGTCTAATTGAAATTCATCTAAATCCTTCGGAGAATCTATCCCATTTGTGATCCCTCTGATTTAGATATTTTGCCTCAGATAAATTCAGAGGTGACAGAAGGCTGAGTTTCTGTTCACAGAATCATCGGAGATCCTTCTAACCTATGAGTGTAATCTGGAAGGCAGAATAACTAAAAGGGCCATGAAGGTATGGGAGTTAATTAATTTTGACGTCTATGGTTCTAAGAGCGTCCGTCGATAGGAGTCTCTTCGATTTAATCGAGGGAATAAGAACTTATCGGATGGGTTCCATAGGATCCTAAAGGAGCATGGGATTATCTCCCAGTTAAATGCTCCTAGGATAAAACGTCAGAATGAAGTCTCCGAGAGAAGAAATCGGACCCTGTTTGACATGGTCCGTAGTATGATGAATATTGCCAAATGTACTACCCACCCTTTGGTGGGGTTGTACCTTAAAACAGTAGCTTATATCTGAAACTCTTTCTCATCTAGATCAGTGCCTCAGACCTATAGAGAGCTATGGTCTAAGCGAAAGCTGACACTATAGAGTCTCGAGATATAGGGTTGTCCTGCACTTGTGCAAAAGGACAAGAGGGATGAGATGGAGATGTAGTTCCAGGTATATCTGTTTGTAGGTTACCCTTAGGAGGCATAAGGTGGACTGTTCTATGATCTTGAGGTTTGGAAGGTAATCGTTTCTACGAATACCATCTACCTAGACCAAGATTATATTATAGACCATAAGTTTACCGGTAAGGTAGTTCTGGGTGAACTACTGGGTACTGGTAGAGAGTGCGCATCTGAAAACGTAGTAGGAGTAGATGATACGAGAAACTAGTATACCAGACACTGTAGAAACAATTCTCCTTTGTACCACCACCACCTCGTCGTTGTAGGACCATCAGAGCTCCTGAAAGATACTATGGAGAAACTTTGATAGTTAATCCAGAGTTTCAGGAGGATGATCCCTAGAGCTACGAAGAATTAGTGGGAGCTTCCTTTGTACCACCACCACCTCGTCGTTGTGGGACCATCAGAGCTCCTGAAAGATACTATGGAGAAACTTTGATAGTTAATCCAGAGTTTCAGGAGGATGATCCCTAGAGCTACGAAGAAGTAGTGGGAGCTTCCGACAGCTCTGACTGACAAAAGACCATGAAGGCAAGCTTGCATCAATGTCCCTTGGAACAGTCTTGACACTTATAGCACTATCACCCTTCAGGGTGTAGGAGGTGTATAAGAAGAGCACCCGGTTAAGACTTAAGTAGCTAGATTAGTTACCAAAGGAGAAGGGATTGACTATGTCAAAACCATCTCACTGGTAGCTATGCCTAAGTCTATAACGGATCCTCTTAATCCATCATAGCCCATTATAGTTGGGAGATCTGGTTGATGGATGTCAAGACAGTTATTTCCTAACGGGAATTTGGAAAGGACATATGGATGATGTAGCCCCAGCCTTTGTGTCAGTAGGTTAGGAAGATTTGGAATGCAAGTTGCAACGGTCCATTTATGGACTGATGCAAGCATCCAGGTTGGAATATCTATTTTGATCAAGGGAATCCGCTCACACGGATTTGATCAGAATGAGGATAAACCAAGTTGGTACAAGAAAGGTGAAATAGATACAAGGGTGTATTTAGTACTTTACGTTAACGATATTCTACTGATTGAAAATGATGTAAGAATATTGTTTACGGTAAAGGTTTGTAGTCATCACAATTCGATGTGAAAGACCCTAGTGAGGCGAGTTATGCTCTGGGAATCAAGGTAACTCGAGACAACCAGAGCAAGATTCTCTTGATGTCACAGGCTACGCATGAAGATAAGATTCTAGCCAGATTCGTTTTACGAGGCTAGATATCTATTGCGCAGCAGGAAGATGGGTCGGTTTCAGTTGAACCCGGGTCCAGATCTCTGGACCGATGTGAAGGGTATACTCAGAAATCCTCATTAAGTAAGGATTGTGAGTTAGCTTGCACTTCACAGGTCCTGATATCAATTGGACACACAGGATCTGACTTTGGTGTCAGATGTGCATTCCAGAAAATCGATTTCAGGGATTATTTTTATCTTGGGATTAGAAGCGGTAGTTGGTAGAGTGTGAAGCAAGTGCATCACAGACTCTACCACAGAGGCTTAGCACGTTGTTGCGTGCTAGGTAATATATCAGGTGGTAAGGCTTAGGAAGTTCTTATATGTATTTCGGTTTCTTATAAATGTACTTGTACATGTAGGATTTCGACAACTCCAAAGAAAGAAAGTCTCATAATTCCAAAGGAAGATATTGGTGAACAAGATAGAAAATACTGGATTGAGAAGGTCAAGATAGAGCAAGAGACAATGAATAAATCCTTATCTGGGTTTAAAGATACATATGTAAATGGTGAGTTCCCTAATGATATAGAAATAAATGATGGCACCCAAAAACCTCAGCTCTTTCAATATGCAAGAATAAGAAGACTATGATTTTAGTGTTAAATAAATATTATTTATATGCAAATATTGAGTATAAGGTTTTGAAATCCAACAAAACGAGATATACTATAATTTGCAAAAAGAATGATTGTTCTTGCCGGTTACATGATTCTAAGTTGATGGAGAATAATATATTTCAAATTAAATCGTTAGTATCGCAATATAATTGCTCGTTGCCGCAAAGTGAGATTGATCATCAATAAGCCACGAGTAAGTTGATTAGTGAGTTTGTGATGTCTCGGCTTATTTCAGACATATTGTATACACCAAAGGCTATTATATATGATATTCAAAAAGAGTATAGAGTAAAGATTAGCTACAAGAAAGCATGGATGATAAGAGAGATAGTGATGTTAGAATTGGTGAGGTCTATAGCTCGTAAAAACCTATAGTTTAGCTATGTATGGTTGATAGTATAGGATTGCATATTGGTACGTACCTTAGTACGTGTTCTGATTACAGAACAGAGAGCCATGGCTACATGGTAATCCTCTTGAGTGGGAGACTCAAGGGACTGGTCCCATGTAACCTAAATACGTTCGCAGCTCTGATCAGGGTTGGTCGCCCTATCAGGTTAAGCTGTTGGGATGACAGAGCGTGGGTGTCTCCACCACGGTTATTACCAGGCACAGTGTCTGTGGCCGAACGGAACCAACACGGTGCATAGATAGGTGAGCAGACACTGGTGCACTAAACCGTGTTTCTGCTTAGGGTAAAACGGTCCTAAACCCTGAGGAGCCATGTCTGGTGGACTAACCAGTTGTGTGGTGCTTTGACGCACCAATGTGTGAGGATCCGGATGCAGTGATCCAAAACCACGGTGTACTGGGTTACCCGGCTGGCGTTGCATCAGCGTGTCACTCCTGCAGGCTATCCACACCCCTAACAGGAGGTGCGTTCCTTGGTCTGACCTACGTCGTATTAAACCCTGGCCAGGTGGTCATCAGTTGGACTGATGACGGATCCGGTTGCTCGTCAGAGTAATCGGAGGTACGATGTATATGGTCAACCTGGAAGGAACCGAGTCATTTGAGCACTCGAGTCTGACGGTATTCTCCACCGCTCGAGTTGCATCATGGCACCAGTAGAGGGACATCGGGTTTACCATACTAAGCGGAGAGCAGGGGTATGAGGGAGAACATAGTAAGTCCGGGGGGATTGGAGTGCAGCCTGTGTCGCACTCTGGGTGGCTACACAGGTTAACTCGGACTCAAGGATCGATGGTACACTCGGGTAGTGTGTCGATCGAGTCTGAGTTGGAAGCCATGAACCCTGGTCCCTGAAGGTTTCACCTTATCGACATTATGTATGGTTCTTATACCATCTCCTCAAAACACAGAACGTAGTTAGAGGAAGCGAGAAATCTAAGCCTACGCTTCGTGAGTGCTTCGCACTAGTACATGGTAGATGCGTAGCTACGTGTGTGCACTAAGGGGAAACCCTAGGTTAGTACAGAGACGCATGTAGCAATTCCTTGTCATAAGTGGACTTTGCCACATGGGTGCGATGCACCGGGACATGTTGTGAGTTGACTAGTTGAATTCACTAGAGGTATCCTACGGGAACCTCAGAGAATAGTGAAATCACTGGTGCACTTCACTTATGTGTGCCTTGCAAAGTCTCGTACACGAGGAACGGCCAACTAGTGACACATTTTGATCAAACCATGCGTCACTATGTACTAAGGGGGCCGGCCCTTAGTGTTGAGAGACTGGTCAAGGCCGGCCCTATTAGTTTCAGGAGGTTGTTGCCTCCGATGAAAGGGTCGGTCAAGAGGCGCAGAAAATGGGCTGGTTTTGACCGTTTTCGAAAACAAGGAAAAGATAGAGATAAAAGAAGAGATATATAGGGAGAGGTTTGAATCAGTCAATCCTATCCGCTAGGCTTATCCGTAAGGATAAGGCCGGCCCTATATAAGGCATAGGGAGAGAGGGGGGGACGAAATTAATGAGCCATGCAAGCCCTAGGGCCGGCCCAAGCCATGGGGGAAACTCTAGCCACCCCCTCTCCTCTCTTCGCATCTCCTCTCTCGTCTTTCTCTCCCTCGCTTGCCATTGGATGACGACTCGTCTTCCTCGCGTGGTGTTTCGTAGAAGGAGAAGGCTCATCGTATGGAGGCACTCAGAGATCCATCGACGAGGTGCCGTGCATCGTGTGAGATCGGGTGAACTAGAAGGCGTCTCCCGCAACCTTTTGCTGTCCAGAATCTGCACAAAAAAACAGAGTTGTTTCTGTGATTCTGGGAGCTACAGAAGTCCAAACGACGTGAAACTTGTTTTATAAGTTGCGTCTCGAAGTTGGCTACCTGCAGTCTAAATTTCAGCCCAATCGGAGTTTGGAGCAGAAAGTTATGGCCGTCGCACCGAAGCTATGTCGAGCAGATCCGTAGCCCGTCTCCATCGACAAAGAAGAAATTTGTCGCGGTGAAAGATTCCGCACGCAGGTATGATCTCTAACAAGTAGATCTAACATAATTAGAACATACATACATGCTAGATTATTCTTTTGCATTAGATCGTCGTTAGGGGTTCGCGTAGTTGCCATGCTAGTTTCATACACGCATATGTAGATCGTTTCGATGAAAATTTTGATATGTAACGCACACCGCCTACGGTCCTCGGACCTTCCCATTGCTTCCGCTGCGGGCCTCTGCCAAGGATTTACATCCAACAAGTGATGCAGGCGCGCGTTGTTGAAGAGCGATAGATAGAGGCGATGTAATCTTTTTATATTTTCTTTATAAAAGGATAACTTGTGATGCGGAATCACCGAGAGGGGAGTAGCGGAGGGGATAAGAACCGTGACAGAGAAGAAAAGATTAGAAGCTTAGATAAGAGGGGGCCGTAAATCCATCAGGATACAAGGTAGGAGACTCAAATCCATGAGCCAACGAAGGCATGCGCCATCAATTTTCATTCATCATATGTTTTTCAATGGTTACGATGGGGCCTTTAAATAGGCTAAAAGAAAAGATAAAGATGTCAATAAATTTAAAAGTCAATGATTATCCTAACAACTTGCCTAAAATATAGATCTCAAATCTAAAAAGATTCTAAAAGATATCATAAGATACATCCTGCCTTATTCATCCATGGCAGGCTGGGATGGGCCTTCGAGTAGGACAATGGGCTTGGGCCCAAGTCGGATCACATCATTCGCTTCCGCTGCGAAGAAGTCGCCCTCGAGTTCATACGGTAAGGTGCAGTCAGCATTGAGGCCTGCGTCGATGTGGTATCTGTCGTCAGGAGTTGATGGTGGAGGCCCAACAAATGATGTCTCACTATACCGAAGTTATCACCAGGGTCCCAAGAGAAGGTATCACTGTCATCGATCGGGAAACACATGTCAAAGCGGTGCTGGGGTAGACAACCGACTCAGATAGTAATATCAGACCGCTACGGTAGCTCGAACATCGGCTCGCCTGAACGGAGGTAGAGATGAACAAACACTATAGGCACCAATAGTCGGTCTAGCCCAAGAAAATCAATCTGCTGAGGCTCGGCTAGGGAGATCACTTCGAAGGAATCCACAGCAGTGTTAGAATTGGTGAGGTCTACAGCTAGTAAAAACATATAGTTTAGCTATGTATGGTTGATAGTATAAGATTGCATCTTGGTACGTACCTTAGTACGTGTTTTGATTACTAAATAGAGAGTCATGGCTACATGGTAATCCACTTGAGTGTGAGACTTAAGGGCCTAGTCCCATGTAACCTAAATAAGTTCGCAGCTCTAATTAGGGTTGGTCGCCTTATCAGGATAAGCTGTTAGGATGACAGAGTGTGGGTGACTCCACCACAGTCATTACCAGGCACAATGTCTGTGGCCGAACAAAATCAATACGGTGCATAGATTGGTGAGCAGACACCGGTGCACTAAGCCGTGTTTCTGCTTAGGGTAAAACGGTCCTAAATCCTGAGGAACCATGTCTAGTGGACTAACTAGTTATGTGGTGCTTTGGCGCATCAATGTGTGAGGATCCGGATGTAGTGATCCAAAACCACAGTGTACTGGGTTACCCAGCTGGCGTTGCATCAGCGTGTTACTCCTGCAGACTATCCACACCTCTAATAGGAGGTGCGTTCCTTGGTCTGACCTACGTCATATTAAACCCTGGCCAGGTGGTCATCAGTTGGACTGGTGACGGATCTAGTTGCTCGTCAGAGTAATCGGAGGTACGATGTATGTGGTCAACTTGAAAGGAATCGAGTCATATGAGAACTCGAGTCTGATGATATTCTCCACCACTCGAGTTGCATCATGGCACTAGATGGAGAGACAGCGGGTTTACCATACTAAGCGGAGAGCAGGGGTATAATGGAGAACGTAGTAAGTCCAGGGGAATTGGAGTGCAGCCTGCATCGCACTCTTGGTGGTTACGCAGGTTAACTCAGACTCAGAGGATCGATGGTATACTAGGGTAGTGTGTCGATCGAGTCTGAGTTGGAAGCCATGAACCCTGGTCCCTGAAGGTTCCACCTTATCCACATTGTGTATAGTCCTTGTACCATCTCCTCGAAACACATAACACAGTTAGAGGAAGCGAGAAGTCCAAGCCAACGCTCCGTGAGTGCTTCGCACTAGTGCACGATAGATGCGTAGCTACGTGTGTGCACTAAGAGAAAACCCTAGGTTAGTGTAGAGACGCATGTAGCAATTCCTTGCCATAAGTGGACTTTGCCATATGGGTGCAATGCACCGTGATATGTTGCGAGTTGATTAGTTGACTTCACTAGGGGCACCCTACGGGAACCTCAGAGAATAGTGAAATCACTGGTGCACGTCACTTATGTGTGCCTTACAAAATCTCGTATACGAGGAATGGTCAACTAGTGACATAAGGGCGTTTTGATCATACCATGCGCTACTATGCACTAGGTGGGTCGGCCCTAAGTATTGGAAGATTGGTCAAGGCCGGCTCCATTGGTTTCAGGAGGTTGTTGCCTCCAATAATGAGGCCGGTCATGAGGCACAGAAAATGGGTTGATTTTGACCGTTTTCAAAACCAAGGAAAAGATAGAGATAAATGAGAGATATATAGGGAGAGATTTGAATTAGTTGAACCTTATCCATACTAGCCTCATTAATAAGGATAGGGCAGCCCTATATAAGAGTAATGGAGGAGAGGGGGGTCGGTGATGACAAGTCTTAGGGCCGGCCATGCCATAGGGAAACCCTAGCCGCCCCCTCTCCTCTCTTCTCTTCTTCTCTCTCGTATCTCTCTCCCTCGCTTGCGCCATTGGATGGTGACTCGTCTTCCTCACGTAGAATTTCATAGAAGGAGAAGGCTCGTCGGATGAAAGCACTCAGAGATCCATTGACGAGGTGCCGTGCATCGTGCGAGATCGGGTGAACTAGAAGGCATCTCCCGTAAGCTTTTGATGTCCAGAATCTGCACAGCAAATCAGTGATGTTTCTGCTATTTTGGAAGTTACAGAAGTTCAAACAAGGTAAAACTTATTGCAAAAGTTACGTTTCGAAGTTCTCTACCTGCAATCCAAATTTCAACCCAATCCGAGTTCGGACCAGAAAGTTATGGCCATTGCACCAAAGTTATATCAAGCAGATCCGAGCTCGTCTCCATCGATAAAAAAGAAACTTGTCGTGGTGAAAGAATCCGCACGCTGGTATGATCTCTAACATGTAGATCTAGCATAGATAGAACATGCATGCATGCTAGATTGTTCTTTCCCGTTAGTTTGATGTTAGGGGTTCGCGTAGTTGCCATGCTAGATTCATACACTCACGTGTAGATCGTTTCGATGAAAATTTTGATATATAACACACACCGCTCACGGTCTTCGGACCTACACTTTGCTTCAGCTACGGGCCTTTACCATGGATTTACATCCCTCAATTGGTATCAGAGCATGCTAGTGGTGTACGTTTCATATTTTTCATGAAACCGTCATGTGCGTGCATGAATGGTATGTACTGCCATCAGGGTTCTACGAGTAGATCATGCATAGTATATATTATGTGTTCTATAAATTTTTCTTGCAGGGTGCCACTTCTAAAATTTAATCTGGATATGTTATTGTTAGCTACTGGGGGTTGGACCCCGTATTAGCGAATATTGTCTGGATGTGTTTTCTTCTGTGTGTGGATAAGTTTTAGAGCCATAGTCGGGCAAGTGGTGGAGGTTTACCACCCTTGATTCCTAGGCCTTTTACTAGGCTTGTTTTTTCTTTTCTTTCTAGGAAATTGTGTACGAGCGAGGACTTGCTCGAAGTGTACTAGAACTTTTTCAGTTACAGATTGAAAAGGAGGACTTGCTACGGAGTTTCACCACCAGGAGGACGAGCAGAACCTTGGAGGATGATGGCGATTCGATGAAGCGTACACGATGACGACAAAGGGCAGAAAGCGTCAGGAGATTGTATACAGAGACTTGCACCTGATCGAGAAATCTTGCGAAGGAGACAGAGAGCCTGCGCTGTGCTAGTCAGGTTCAGGGGTCGAACCCTGAACTTGATTTAGTTGTGTGGTTATTTCTTTCACTAGTTCTTCATGTTTCAGTAAAGAACCCCGATGCGATAATTTAATTATCTGTGTTAGAGGGATGTCCTTTTCCCCTCGGGTCCTAGCAACCTTATTAGGATAGGATCCCACTAATAACACCTATTATTTAATTGATCGTTGATGATAGTGTGAATTTCTGATATTTGGTTATGCCACCATTAGGTCAATTCCCGATTAGTCGAGTGTGCCTATTTGGCCAGCATCGAAACCTAAAATGAGTTGGAATTCTACTATGACATCAATGTTCAAATTTATAAGTGAGACGCCATAGTAGTCAGAGGCCTTTTCTGTCAGTCTGACCTTAGGCTAGGCTTTAGGGCATTAGCGTGATAGCCAGGTTTGCAGAGCATCAATGTTCTTGGGATATGTAATATGACCCTTGAGTGGAGAAATCCACTTAAGGCAAGGACTATGATATTCTAAGATCGATTAATGCTAAGCGAAAGGCTTTAAACGCTAGTGAGAGTATGGTATGACCAGGGTCTAGTATATAGGTTGTTGTGACCTTAGTATACACTCATACTTGTATAAAATAACCCTCAAATTGAATAAGGGATACAAGAGAGGACTTTTAGAGATCCCCTGATCTCCACAGCCAATCACTTCGTGCTCGGGAAGGAGGGCATAACTCAACAACCCCCTCGGGTGAGAGCTGTGTTTTTTTATGCCAAGCAACTTAGTGATCTCCTTCAGGATATGGCGATTACGGCGCCAAGGGTTTAGGCTTTACTCACCCTCGTGGGGGCCGTTTGAACTTCTGTTCCGTAATTGCATAGGCTTGTAGTTAAGCATCTGAAGTACACATGAGGTATTCATTGCGAAGACAATGGTGATCATGTGGTACTGGCCAAAAGATAACCATGGTTCATCAAAATCCTTAGTTGATAGATTTGGATAGGGTCATGGGAAAGATCCATGTAAGTAGAAGACCTGCACACTGCCCCCTTGGACATGTGTAGCCGATTCCGAGCTAGATCTTATATACATGGTTAAATTAATCCATAGAGGTGTCTTCGCTGTGAGGGTAACGCTGATATTTGGATATAATTAGCTTGTTTTAAAAATCCATAAAATAAGTTTTCCTGCATTTATTTTCATTCAACCATATAGTTCCCCTATCCGCTATCCTATAAGAAAACCAATTATCGGGTCTCTAACTACGTAGAGCGGAAGCGATATATTTAGCTTATGCTTAGGGTAGTAAACATACATAGGCTTGCAATCTAAATATTCATGTACTAGACCTAACGGGTCCAGATATCACTAGGGCATATGACAACTAGCGAGAGTTTGAGTAGATGTGCAAGTTCTGTGTCTTAGCAGACTTGCGGACAACTCTTTAGAAGCGAGTCAAAGATATGCCGGGTCTTCTCTAATAAAGTTTTACTTGCATAAGATATCTGAAAGGCAAAGTCGGTAGACTCTGCCTTCCACCAAGATACTTATCGGTACCAAGATGTTTGAGGGTATGCTTGTTCGAGAACACATACTTGAGTTCCAGATCGAACTAGATTCCAAAGACATGGTGCCAGATAGCGAGGTGATGGAAGATGTCTGTCTTGCATCCTTGTCTAGAACCTTCGAAGGCGCTATCAGAGACTTTAGCTTTAACAAGTTAGAGATGCTAAACGCAGAACTTCTAAGGAGATTTCCAAGAGACAAAGGATGGGATCAAGATTAAAGGTAACACCTTTAGTGCTTAACCTAGGTCTTCTTTAGAAGAACCTAAGAGAGTAACTTATAAGAGAGTGAGAACTATTCTAGTGCAGAAACTGATGTAGACTCCTAAGTCTGGTAACACCCAGGACGAAAGTATTTCTGCTGTAACAAGAATAGGGGGTATTTGAAGATTGATTATGGCCTGAGGGTGTTAGGAGTTAAGTCATTATTTAGTAGTAGCTCTTTTGCCTCTTGCAATATAGACTTTGTATCTACAGAGATTCAAGGAAAGCAAAAGGCTACTTTATGGTGAAGTGATCCTAACATAGGTACTGATCCTATAAGTCACTGCAGATGCTGTCAGATATATTATCTTAGTCTTTTCAAAATAAGGATTTTGATCTTTAGAGATTTCGTTTATTTCCTCCTCGATAAATGAAGTTTTTAGTTTTAGACAGCACCGTAGGTGTGTATCTTAAACTGAATAGATAGCTTCATTACTAGAGAAATAGATCAGAATAATCTCTTTATATTTAATCCTAATTCGGAAATAGATTTCATGACAGCTACAACGTCTAATTTAAATTTATCTAAATCCTTCGGAGAATCTATCCCATTTGTGACCCCTCTAATTTAGATATTTTACCTCAGATAAATTTAGAGGTAACAAAAGGCCGAGTTTCTGTTCACAGATTCATCAGAGATCCTTCTAACCTATGAGTGTAATTTGGAAGGCAGAATAACTAAAAGGGTCACTAAGGTATTGGTATTAGTTAATTTTGACATCTATGGTTCCAAGAGTGTCTAGACGATAAGAGACTCTTCCATTTAATCGAAGGAGTAAGTCACTATCGGACGAGTTCCATAGGGTCCTGAGGGAGCATGGGATTGTCTCCCAGTTAAATGCTCCAAGGATAACACTTTAGAATAAAGTCTCCGAGAGAAGGAATCGGACTCTGTTTGACATGGTCCGTAGTATGATGAATATTGTCAAGTTTACTACCCACCTTCTGGTGGGGTTGTACCTTAAAATAGTAGTTTATATCTGAAACTATCTCTCATCTAGATCAGTGCCTCAGACCTATAGAGAGCTATGGTCTAAGCGAAAGCTCACACTATAGTGTCTCGAGAAATAGTGTTGTCCTATACTTGTGTGAAAGGACAAAAGGGATGAGATGGAGATGAAGTTTCAAGTATATCTGTTTGTAGGTTATCCTTAGGAGGCATAAGGTAGACTGTTCTATGATCTTGAGGATTAAAAGACAATTATTTCTATGAATACCATCTACCTAGACTAGGATTATATTATAGACCATAAGTTTACCGGTAAGATAGTTCTGCGTGAACTATTGGGTACCGGTAGAGAGTGCGCATCTAAAAAACGTAGTGGGAGTAGATGATACAGAAACTAATATACCAGGTACTATCGAAATGATTCACTTTTGTACCACCACCACTACCTCGTCGTTGTGGGACGATCAGAGTTCCTGATAGATACTATGGAGAAACTTCGATAGTTAATCCAGAGTTTCAAGAGGATAATCCCTAGAGCTACGAAGAAGTAGAGGGAGCTTCCGACAGCTCTAACTGATAAAAGACCATGGAGGCAAGCTTGCATCAATGTCCCTTGGAATAGTCTTGACACTTATAGCACTATCACCCTTCGGGGTGTAGGAGGTGTATAAGAAGAGCACCCGGTTAAGACTTAAGTAGCTAGATTAGTTACCAAATGAGAAGGGATTGACTATGTCAAAACCATCTCACTGGTAATTATGCCTAAGTCTATTTCGGATCCTTTTAATCCATCGCAGCCCATTATAGTTGGGAGATCTGGTTGATGGATGTCAAGATAGTTATTTTCTAATGAGAATTTGGAAAGGATATATGGATGATGTAACCCCAGGCTGTGTCAGTAGGTTAGGAAGAGATGGAATACAAGTTGCAAAGATCCATTTATGGACTGATGCAAGCATCTAGGTTGGAATATTTATTTTGATCAAGGGAATCCGCTCACACGGATTTGATCAGAATGAGGATAAACTAAGTGGGTACAATAAAGGTAAAAAAGCTACAAGGGTGTACGTAGTACTTTACGTTAACGATATCCTACTGATTAAAAATGATATAAGAATATTGTTTACGGTAAAGGTTTGTAGTCATCATAATTCGATGTGAAAGACCCTAGTGAGGCAAGTTATGCTCTGGGAATCAAGGTAACTCGAGATAACCAGAGCAAGGTTCTCTGGCTGTCATAGGCTACGCATGAAGATAAGATTCTAGCCAGATTTGTTTTACGAGGCTAGATATCTATTGCGCAGCAAGATTCATGGGTCGGTTTCAGTCGAACCCGGGTCCAGATCACAGGACTAAAGTGAAGGATATACTCAGAAGTCCTTATCGACTGAGGATTGTGAGTTAGCTTGCACTTCACAAGTCCATATATCGATTGGATGCACATAGTCTGACTTTGGTGTCAGATGTGCATTCCAGAGAATCGATTTCATGAATTGTTTTTATCTTGGGATTAGAAGCGGTAGTTGGTAGAGTGTGAAGCTATTGCATCATAGACTCTACCACAGAGACTGAGCACGTTGTTGCATGTGAGGTAGTCTAATAAGTGGTATGGCTCAGGAAGTTTTTGGAGAACCAGGGATGCATACCAGATGCTCAGTTATCTCTTGTGACAACAGAAGAGTGGTAAACATGGTCCAAAGAGCCAAGGCACCACCGTTAGGAAAAATCCATCAAGTACAAACTCCACTTGATCTGACAGTTATAAGAGAAAATACAAGTAGCGATACTGAGGTGGAATCTACAGATAATATTGCCAATTCCTTTAGGGAATTCCTGCAAAGGCTTTTGGGCAGCATGTAGAAGCTACAGAGCTCAACATTGTTATTTTTCGTTAGACCTAGCGGGAGATTGTTAGAATTTGTGAGGTCTACAGCTCGTAAAAACCTATAGTTTAGCTATGTATGGTTGATAGTATAAGATTGCATCTTGGTACATACCTTAATACATGTTCTGATTACAGAATAGAGAGTCATGGCTACATGGTAATCCACTTGAGTGAGAGACTCAAGGGAATGATCCCATGTAACCTAAATAAGTTCACAGCTCTAATTAGGATTGGTCGCTTTATCCGGATAAGTTGTTGGGATGATAGAGCGTAGGTGTCTCCACCACGATCATTATCAGGCACAGTGTCTGTGGCCGAACGGAACCAACACGGTGTATAGGGCTTGGAAAGGGCTTCGATTTGGTACCAAGAACGTCCAAATCGGATGAAAAATGAGAAAGATATGGGGTTTTGAAGTTGTAGGGTCTTAACGGGTCTGTTATTGTTAACGGGTTGGATCCGAATTCAACTCGAGTTCAGCACTTAAGTGCGCAATAACAACTATAAAGGTTGTGAATTTGAGGACTGTAGGATGGGGATCAAAGGGTTGTGGTGGAGGAGTGAATTGGGAAAAAGGAAAGGACTAAAGGGTAAAAAAAAAAATAGGGCTTTTGTTTTGTTTGTTTTGTTGGCAGATAGGGAGGGAAGAAAGGAGGCGGCGGCTGCAACTGGTAGCAAAAGGGGTGGCAGCAGTTGTAGCAAGCAGCATAGCAGGTAGTTTTTTTTTTCCTTCTTTCTTTCCTTCTTCTTTTTCTTCCCTTTTCTTCTATTCTATCTTTTCCTTTTTCTTCCTTTCCTTCTTCTTTTTCTTCTTATTTCCTTTTCTTTTCTTTTTTTCCTATTTTGTCTTCACAGATCTGCAACAGATCTGTGGGGTTTTTTGTTTTTTTGGCTGCGGGGTGTGCGGGAGCACATAACAGAGGTGGTAGTTTAGCGAGTGGAGCGAGAGGAAGGGGGCAGCCTGCAGTGGACGGGCAGGCGGCAAAGGAGAAGGGTTCGTAAGTGGCTTGCGGTGGTTGCGGGGGCGAGCAACGGGGTGGATAGTGGTTGAAGGAGGTATCATTTCTCTTCTTTTTTTTTTCCTCTCAATAGATCTGATCTCTCTTTTTTTTTTTCAACATATCTGATCTCCTTTTTTTTTGTTGGGATTATAGGGCGACGTACCAGAAGAAGATGACGAATCGACGAGGATGGTGACGATGACGATGGACGATGGTGATCGAAGTGAAGATCGTTCGTGGTACGGAAACGCCACGAAGCCCAGAGCTCTGATACCAACTTGATGCAGGCGCACGTCGTCGAAGAGCGATAGATAGATGTGGTGTAATCTTTTTGTATTTTCTTTGTAAAAGGATAACTAGTGATACGGAATCACCGAGAGGGGAGTGACGGAGGGGATAAGAACCGTGACAAAGAAGAAAAAATTAGAAGCTTAGATGAGAGGGGGCCTGAAATCCATGATATGTTTTTCAATGGTTACAATAGGGCCTTTAAATAGGTTAAATGAAAAAATAAAGATGACAATAAATTTAAAAGCCAATAATTATCCTAACAACTTGCCTAAAATAACGATCTCAAATCTAAAAAGATTCTAAAAGATATCATAAGATACATCCTGCCTTATTCATCTATGGTAGGCTAGGATGGGCCAACGGGCTTGGGCCCAAGTCGGATCACATCATTTTGTGATTCGACTCTGATACCATTTTGTAACATCCACCCCAACACACAAGATTTTATCCACTTTGTCCGTGCCCGCATGAGAACTTCCTATGGAGGTCACCTATCCTAGTACTATTCTCGCCCGAGCACGCTTAACTACGGAGTTCTTACGAAATCCGTAGCGGTGCATGGTTATAAAATGCGTCTTCTATGTTTGGGAGGGAAAATTATATAAGTAGCTCAGGATCTCGTTCTCTCCAGACGATGTGGGGCTAACTCGTGGCCTTGTACACCATATCTCACCTCACTTCATCCATCTTGGCATCCCAGCCTTAGGAGTCTTAGCTCTTGGTTATTGGCCTATTAGATCTTGGTCATCACAATCCACCCCCTTAGGGCTACACGTCCTTGTGTAGGGTTAGACCCTTCCATTGCGAGGAGAATCGGCTCTGATACCAACTTGATGCGGGCGTCGTCGTTGAAGAGCAATAGATAGAGGCGGTGTAATCTTTTTGTATTTTCTTTGTAAAATGATAACTAGTGATACAGAATTACCGAGAAGGGAGTGGTGGAGGGGGTAAGAACCGTGGCAGAAAATAAAAGATTAGAAGCTTAGATAAGAGGGGCCCTGAAATCTATCAGGATACAAGGTAGGGGACTCAAATCCATGAGCCAACGAAGGCATCTACCATCAATTTTCATTCATCATAATCTATTTTTCAATTATTACAATGGGGCCTTTAAATAGGCTAGAAGAAAGGATAAAGATGGTAACAAATTTAAAAGCCAATAATTATCCTAACAATTTGTCTAAAATAAAGATCTCAAATCTAAAAAGATTTTCAAAGATATCATAAGATACATCATGCCTTATTCATTCATGGCAGGCTAGGATGGGCCTTTGGGTGGGCCAACGGGCTTGGGCCCAAGTCGGATCACATCAGATAGCTATTCAGAAGCTAAGAGGATCATATAAGGATTCATATGCTATTCCTCTTGCATATTGTCAAGAGCTTGAGAAACAAAATGCAGGAATAATTACAAAATTTTACTTGAAAATGGACGGTTTAAATACTTCTTTATGGCCATCGATCAATTTATAAGAACTATTCGAAGAGGGTTGTTAAGACCAGTAATAGCTATTGATGGGTCACATCTAAAAAAAAGTACAACGGGACACTATTTATTGCAACAACCTTGGATGGTGCAAATTACATTTTTCTTATTGCGCTTGGGGTTGGAGAATCAAAGAACAACAATAGCTAGAATTGGTTTTTGACACAATTAAGAGCTGCTTTGGGACCTCTTGA
Source organism: Chamaelirium japonicum (assembly GCA_947650365.1). Taxonomy (NCBI): domain Eukaryota; kingdom Viridiplantae; phylum Streptophyta; class Magnoliopsida; order Liliales; family Melanthiaceae; genus Chamaelirium; species Chamaelirium japonicum. The sequence continues at coordinate 36,275,943 of OX393549.1, forward strand.
GGATCTAATAATTATATCAGATCAACACAAGGATTTAATATCTCAGGTGCCTTTAGTCTTTCCAGATGCATATCATGGTTATTGTGTGTTTCATATATCACATAATATGTATGCAAAATTCAAACAAATAAGACTTTATCCATACTTCTACACTGCTACAAAGACAATAAGGGCAAACACATATACAAGAGCAATGACAACCATGAGAGACCTGAACAAAAATGCATACAAATAGTTTAGTGAAATTCAGAAAGAAAGATTGACGACAACTTATTTTTCACGGAGAAGGTACAATATCATTACAATCAATTCTTCTGAAAGTTATAATAGCGTGTTAAAAGAAGTTCGAGAGTATCCTATCACCATGCTAATTGAGGAGTTTTGATTGAAGGTCCAAAGCCTTTAGTTCAAATGTAGAAATGTTGTATCAATGATGGTAACAAAACTGACCACATGGGCAGAGAATGAGTTGGCAAAGATATAGAGAAAACTCATAACACATCTTGTTATCCAATTAATATAAACGAATATATGTTCAGATCTTTAGAGCAGCAGGATTATGTTGTGTTAAGTAAGGGACAATGCAATTGTCGTAAATTTGACGTAATGACAATGCCATGTGCTCATGCTTTAGTTGGAATTGCACAGTATAAGATGGATCCCTATTTCTATTGTGCATATTATTATAGCATAGATTTTTATCGATTGGCATATGGAGAGTCTATCTACCCAGTTACCAACAAAAGTCAGTGGGTGATACAGATTGAAAAAGAATATGACAAGATATTATCACTAGCTATGAAGAATCCAGTAGGGAAGCAAAAAAAGAAGCGAATACTATCTCAAGGAGAAGAATGCAAGACCGTTAAGTGTGAAGATGCAAATGTACCGGTCATAATAGAAAGTCATGTAACTTTCTAATTCCATGAGGTAAAAGCTAACACTTTTTATAAGGATCCCCTCAGCTAGTCTAATGTACTCAGTTTCTATAATTTAGTCATATGTTAATGTTTTGTATTATATTTTAGCACAATTATTAGTTATTACATGTTAAAGGGCACCGGTGCTTATAATAAAGGGCTCCGACACCTATAATAACAAACACCAATGCCTATAATAAAGGGCGCCAGCGCATATAACACAAGGCGTCGATTCCCATAACATAGGGTGCTGGCGCCCATAACACTTAGCGTCGACGCCTATAAAACAAAGCGTCGATGCCTATATCAAAGAGAGCCTACTCCCATAATTATAATTAATACAACCCTCAATCAGGGATACTCATAAATAAATATAAATAATACAACTCTTAATCAATTCAAGATACCAAATAAAGCTATTATAATTATAATTAATATAACTTTTAATTAGAGATATTCAGAAAAGAAATTTTGTTAGAAACTGATATCAAATCAAGCAGTTTCTTTCTCATTTGGTCTATCATCTGCTCATATTGTTCTAGCTTGATCTTCGGTCCAGTTAATTCGTTCTACAATTGATTTATAGCATCCCCACAGGTGCATTGATGCTCAACACGAGAAAATTGATCGCACCACATAAAGAATTTACACCTAGTTTCCTGCAATTAAGTTTACAAAAAAATATAAATTTAAAACTAATAAATTTGTGAGGACATTGTTAAAATTAAGATCATATCAACTTCTAACAGAGGACATGAATAGAAATTTTTTCCAGAGTTGTCGGAGGTGTTAGAAGTAAGTATATTGCAAATAGAACCATTGTATGGACATCTTAAAACAGGATATGAACAAGACTCCATGTTTCACCTGTCTAGAACAAAGAGATAAATTTAGTTTAAAAAAAATGCAAAATAATAAATTATGTTGATGAATAGCTATATCTTGTGACCTTTGATGTAAGAAACGGTGATGAAGGAGGAAAAATAAAGAGCCTATTCGATGAAGGCAATTTAATAGCATTTAATGCTATTCAATTTACTATAACTAAGAAGATGTTATTCGATGAAGCCAATTTAATAGCATATAATGTATGAACTGAAGAGGCTCTTCTCCATCACTTTACATTTAATTCTAATGGGACATTTAACTATCATATTAATGGAGCTAATTTAATGTATTTAATACATAAGTCGACGACGCTAAATAAACATGACACCAACTTGAGCTTCATAAACATAGTGCCAACGCTTAATACAAAAGATGCCGGCACCCAATAGAAAATGCATCAGTGCCAAGTAAACAAGGCACTGATGCTTAATACACAAGATGCCGGCACCCAATGCACATGGCGTCAGTGCCCAATACACAAGGCGCTGTCGCTTACAATGTTTACAAAGTTCAGGAATAGTCTATAATAAAAAGTTTAGAAATATTTTATAATTTAAATTATTTTGTGTCAGTAAATAAATCACCAAAATAACAATGTTTACAATGTTTAAAATCAACTTGTTCCTCTCAAAAAAGTGTGTTCATCAACAACTCATATGCAGTTTTTCTTCTGATCGCTGTCATGTCATGTGGTGTGAAATCGACTTTAATGTTGGCCGTGAAATACTTGACAAAGGCCATCATGTAAACTGTGGGGGGGTTTTCTGGGATTGGACGGTTCGGTTGATAAACATAATCTAACAAACCAAGAAACGAAGTTGACCGGGTTTACGTAGAAAAATCTCTTCTCAATGTCGAAGGGGAAAAAATCACGGGGTGGAGCAAGAATGCACTAACAAGGTAAACGGGTTACAATCTCTCACCCTGACCCACTTACATCAGGAGAGGACTGGTCTCCCAAATGCTGACCTCTCAAATATCTTTCTCAAAACACCAAAAACTCTAGAAAGAATTGGGCAGTACCTCCCCTTCCAGAATTCGGATCCTTTCCTCTAAAGGAGTAGGTTCCAATTTATACTACTGCTACGTGACAATTATTACCCTCCATACGGGGCGACATTGATGGCGTGCTCCTACGATCTATGTAACAGCCTGCGTCGGGGTGACGTGTCGTGTAGCAGGCGCTCGGTAGTCATGACAGGGGGTGTTACTTGCCATACTAGTCTGTCGGGAATCTCGGGGCGTGGGCTGTCTTCCCGTAACTGTCGCCAAACCGAGATTCTCAGAGATAATTATTGCACAATCTGGATAGGTCTCTGTGTGAACTCTGTAGACACACGAATTTCGTCGGACCCGAACCCGACTTACGTGTGCCGACGCGGATGCAAACCCGACACGCGGACCTGACTCGCTCGCACCGACGCGGATGCAAACCCGACACGCGGACCCGACTCGCGCGCAACGATGCGGACCCGGACCCGACTCGCACCTAGCAAAGAGAAGCGGACCCCATGCGTCAAGGGGGGGCGGCCCCTACTAGGGTCCGAACCCCATGGGGCCGGCCCCTACTAGGACCCGAGCCACATGGGGCCGGCCCTAGTAGGACCCGAGCCCCATGGGGGGCCGGCCGGCCCTGCAAGGAAAGGGAAGAAAAGGAAAGAAAAGAAAAGAAAGAAAAGAAAAAGGAAAGAAAAGAAAGGAAAGAAAAGAAAAGGAAAGAAAAGAAAAGAAAGAAAAAAAAGGAAATACCGCCATGCGTGGGGGGAGGTTGCGTATGACGTCTGCACACACGCGGATCTGTGCCGATCCCTCGATCCGACGCACAAGACGAAGCGCCCGATCGCCATCGATTTCGTGTGCGAAATCCAGCCATAATTGCCTCGCCAGAAAAGGAAAACAAATAAACGTTATTCCCCTCATCAATGGATGAATAAATCTAGGGTAATTATGAGAGAGATACAAAAGGGATTTAAAATTAAAAAGTTCCCATATCTCTCTCCCCACCCCTTTGCCTATAAATAGAGGGGGTGGGGGAAGGAAAAAATGGTCGAAAAATTGAAGACGAAACGCCAGAGCTCTGCAGAAGAAAAGACGCTTCTTCATCGACCCAAGGCTTCACGAGGCACAGTCAAGCCTGTCCCGAGGGATCGGCTTACTGAAAGTCCTCATCAACGTGAAGACCCTTGCACACGAAGATCAACCCTTCGACTCCGTGCACGAAGAAGAAAGCTCGGAGAAGAAGAACCCTTCGACTCCGAAGACGCCAGAAGCAAAGGCCGGAGAAGAAGAGGAGCGGCACTACCCCGTCGTCTCCAATAAGCTTCGACTCCGATCAAGCCCAAAAGCCCGGAGAAGAAGAGGAGCGGCACTACCCAGTCGTCTCCAACAAATCCTCGATCCCGATCAAGCCCCAAAGCCCGGAGGAGAAGCGAAGCGTCATCACCCCGTCGTCTTCGACAAACGCCTGCCCCATTCACGAAGAAGAAAGCCTGGAGCAGATCGTCTGAAGCGTCGCTACCCCGTCGTCTTCATCAACAAAAGCCGACGCCAAAACCGTCGCACGGAGATCGGTGCTAGCCCCACTATCTTCGAAAGCATTCTTCGACTCCGATCACGCCAAAGAAGCCCGAAGAAGAAGAGAAGTCTAGTCGACACGCAAATCGTCGAAGCACCGAAGAAGTAGCCCACGTCGTTCGAAGAAGAAGATCGAGTTGACGCTAAAGCTAAAGCCAACGCAAGAAGCCAAAACAAAGCCCCAGTAAAGCCCGCGCCAAAGCAACGCAAGTGCCAAAGCCAAGCGACTACGCCGGCCACGAGCAAAAGCACCGCACGTTCTAGCCGATACGACGCGAAGTCCGGAAGAACGAAAGCATCGCAAGTCTTTCCCAGCTACGTCCAAGTGCAAGCGCCGAAGCAAAGCAAAATCCAGAGCCACGCCGGAGCCAAGCCAATGCCAGAAGGCCAAAGCCAAAGCCAACGCCAAAAGCTCGATCGACGTCGCGAACCGACGATCAAGGACACCGAGGTCAAGCAAGGAACGAGGAAGACGTGAAGACCGAGGAACGAAGCCGAAAACCCCCTAGTCGAGAAAGCGCGAAGCACGGAAGGGACAAAGCAATGGTGGATATTCCTTAGCCTCTCCAAAACCCTCTCCCTGTAAAAACCCCTGTCCTGGGCAACTCCTTCAGAGCTCTCGCACGAACACCACGTGGAGACGCGGATCAACGGGATCCCCCAGAAGATCTTTCCCACAATCCCCTGATCAAAACTCGCCGCAACCCGGACTCGCTACACCCAAGCAACCCGGGTCCCGGCCACACTTGTAATCTTGTGTGATTCACAATAAAGACGACCCGCACTTTTTTCCGCGTCCACAGATTTCTGGCACGCCCGGTAGGACCTCTTCTCCTTCCATCCGTATGGTTGAAGAAGCTGCTTGAAGTTCGCGATGGCCGGAACAAACAACGATGCGTTTACTCCAAGCCTCTCACCAATCGCCGAGTCTCCTCTACTCCGACACGGTGATCCAGCCAACCCGGAGGGTGATGCTCCTCCAATGGTGCGCGTCTACACTCGGCGTACTCGGACTCTTGCGGACATCTTCGTGCCAGAAGCTACTACCGGAGATGCTCGCCAAAGCGCCGACGAGGCCCTGGTGCATGAAGAAACGAGCCTCGATCCTGGAATCCATGTCCAGAAGTTTGGGGAGGACCAGCCCCAACCCCGAACCCTTTCGGGTTCTCCAGCAGACGTTGCCCCTCCTCTGCAGGGGGCAAACATCAATCATCAGCCAGAAGCAAGTCGGCGTAACTACGTCTCCGATGATGACGGCGAGGATGCGAACATGCAACACCGAGACGTTCTCCGTCACCATCCTCCGTCCGCTCTTCAGCTCCAAGTCATGCAGATGAACGAGCACATGGCGCAGATTACTCGGCTAATGGAGGAGAAGGATCGTCACATCAACACTCTGCTCCAAAAGCTAAGCGCGAAGGACGCTGCAGCAGTCAGCCAACCCGTCGCCTCTCCAGTTCTGTCTTCAACTCCCGCTCCTGCAGAGGTTGTTCCGACGATTCAAGCGGTTACTCCAGCGCTCTCCTCGGCTCCCGTCCCATTGGAAGTCATCTCCCCAGTGCCAGCCTCGGTGGCCACACAACCTCCGGCAACGGCAACGATGAATGCTCAGCAAGTCCAAGCGTTGATAGCCGACATGATGCGCTCCCACGGCAGTGGCCTTCCTCCGATCACGGCGGCATACTCGAAGCCCTACACTACGAGGATCCAGCAGCTACGCTTCCCAGTCGGATTCCAGCCGCCAAAGTTTCAGCACTTCGACGGAAAGGGAAATCCGAGACAGCACATTGCCCACTTCATCGAGACCTGCAATAATGCCGGCACATACGGCGATGAGATGGTGAAGCAATTCGTTCGCACCCTCAAAGGTAACGCGTTCGACTGGTACGTTGATCTTCCTGCAGGGACCATCGACAGCTGGGATCAGATGGAGAGGGAGTTCCTCAATCGCTTCTACAGCACCAGACGAACCGTCAGCATGACCGAACTCACCGCCGTCAAACAAAGGAAAGATGAGCCAGTGATCGCCTACATCGACAGGTGGAGGAACCTCGTGCTGAATTCACGAGACCGCTTGTCTGAAGACTCGGCCATCGAGATGTGCACCCAAGGCATGCACTGGGGTCTGCTCTACATCCTCAAAGGTATCAAGCCTCGGTCTTTCGAAGAACTCGCAACTCGGGCTCATGACATGGAACTCAGCCTAGCAAACCGTGGGGACTCGAAGAACAAGGACTTCTTGAAGATAGAGAAGAAGGACAAGCCACCGGCACCGAAACCAAAGCAAGTCAATGTGGCTGACGTAGCTTCAACCTCCAAGCCGCTCAAGATCGGTGGCAAGTCAGATCAAAGAAAGGGAGCCGCCATACCGCCGCCTCCGCCGCCAAGACAAAGGATGACTCTCGAGGAGCTCGAAGCAAAGGAGTATCCCTTCCCGGACTCGGAAGTCTCCTCTGTGTTCGACTAACTGCTGCAAGAGAAGATGATAGAGCTCCCTCCTTCGAAGAGGCCCGAGCAGATACATCGCGTCGACGACCCTCTCTTCTGCAAATACCACCGAGTGGTAAGTCATCCCATTGAAAGGTGCTTTGTCTTCAAGGAAAGAATCATGGCGCTCGCAAAGCAAGGGAAGATAGAGATCGACTCCGGAGAAGTTGCTACGGCCAACATGACGTCCATCACCTTCGGCTCCTTCTCGCCAGTGCTCGTTGCTGCTCGGTGAAGCATGCCCAAATTGCGCATCAACCGTCAAGCGCCAATCACTAAGTCAACTTCCCAGCCAAAAGTCTCGAAGCGACGTCAACGTACCCCTGTATTCTCCGAGGAAGAAACGCTGCTGCCCTGGGGGCAACCATTGCTCATGCCAGCACCTCTTCCAAGCAATACTGCATCCCAACGAGCGCTCCAAAGGAGATACGAGCAAGAACATCCGGAAGTCGGTCTGCTGGGCCAGCCTTCGGGGAAGTTCGACTATTACGTCCTCTACTCAAGGCCTCCGTCCGTTCCAATCGACAAAATCAAGCCCACCGGCTGGGGATCGGAAGACGAGCCAGTGGAACCTCGAGAAGAGCAAGTCCCTTCCAGTCAAGCTATGTCCTAACGCGCTCTTCGGAAAAGATACGAGCAAGGAGATCCAGAAGTCGGTCTGCTGGGCCAGCCTTCGGGGAAGTTCGACTATTACGTCCTCTACTCAAGGCCTCCGTCCGTTCCAATCGACAAAATCAAGCCCACCGGCTGGGGATCGGAAGACGAGCCAATGGAACCTCGAGAAGAGCAAGTCCCTTCCAGTCAAGCTATGTCCCAACGCGCTCTTCGGAAAAGATACGAGCAAGGAGATCCGGAAGTCGGTCTGCTGGGCCAGCCTTCGGGGAAGTTCGACTATTACGTCCTTTACTCAAGGCCTCCGTCCGTTCCAATCGACGAAATCAAGCCCACCGGCTGGGGATCGGAAGATGAGCCAGTAGAGCCTCAGGAAGAACAAGTGCCTTCGAGGGAACCAGTTGCTGCTGTCGACCATCATCCTAGCGAAGGGGAATCCACCGACGAAGAAGCATGGGTCATGCTACCGCGGCGGCGAAAGCCATAGCAAGAAAAGAAGCTCAAACAAGACCGTGTGATGAGGGGATTCACCAAGCGGAAGACCTACAAGAAGAAAAGCAAGACTCCGGGAAGGAAGGCGTTCAAAGTGCCGCCGGCAAGCCAAGACGATATCCTTCAGCAGAGTCTTCCAGAGCCGACAACTTTGCAAGAGTTCTTCCCAGATCACTTCCTCCCAGCGGACCAACACATCAAGGTGTCTTGTTGCATGGTCGAAGTCCATGAGGCGTCAGAAGGAAAGAACGAAAGCGAAACTTCTGGAGAAGGCGACTCCACAGATGAGGGAGACGATTCCGACAAAGGGGGCACTGCCTCTCACGACGAAGCAATCTTGCACATACCGCTCGTAGAGGCTTTGCATCTTCCGAAGAAGGCTCGCCTGGCAATGGCTGCGGCCTTGGCCGATCCGGATAGCTACATGAGGAAGAGGAAGGACGATCAAAGGTGCAAAGCTGTGGCCTCGTGTGATGCAACGATAACCTTTTCAGATGAGGACCTGCAACTCGGAACGCGGCTGCATAACCGACCTCTTTACGTCTCGGGATACATCAAGGAGAAGCCAGTGAACCGAATCTTGATGGACTGTGGCTCCGCTGTCAACATCATGCCTATCCAGACGATGTGGCAACTCGGCATCACCGACGACCAGCTCTCACCAAGTCAATTGGTCATTCAAGGCTTCAACCAGGGTGGACAGTCCACCGTCGGAATCATTCTTTTGAAGCTTTCCATCGGCCCGCTGGATACAACGGTCCTCTTCCACATCATCGACTGCCAGACATCATATCGTCTCCTATTAGGAAGACCATGGCTGCACGAGAACGGCATCGTGGTATCCACCTGGCACCAGTGCCTCAAGTACTACGAAGAAGGCGTGGAGAGGTGCATAGTTGCGGACGACAAGCCATTCAACGAGGCCGAGGCACACCTGGCCGACGCTAAGTTCTACCAAGCAAAGGGCCTGGTCGCGGAGGTTCTGCCAGCTAAAGCCCCTCGAGCCCAAAAGATTGAAGAAGTAAAGAAGGACAAGACTCCTCTTCCCGTGAATCCGGTGCCACCCTCTGACGAGGCAAGACTCAAGGTCCAAGGAACGCCGAAACCTAGGCAAAGGATGCGCATCAGCTTCGAGCCAAGAGCAATGCAACATACCCCTTTGCCAGTCCAAACGGCACCTATCCTGCGTCTCGCGCCGCAGTGGCTCCGTAAATCCGAGCGATCGCCTTCTACTCCGACAAGGAAGCTGGCCCCGTCGTTATCTCAGGCCAACGTCATCACTCTGCAAGAAATGACGGTGCCATTACCTAGCCTGACAGAAGCTCCGAACCCAAGCAGACCCGTCGAATCAGCAGACCTCGAGCAACTCGGATTCAAGCCGAAAGGGAGTTGGGGGCAAAACGCTGCCAAGTTGCTGTTTAGAGCTGGCTACAACAAGGAAAGCGCCATGGGCACACTCCCACCAGCAGCAACTCCGCATGGGATGACGAGAACTCAAGCTCGGATGTTTCAAAATGGAGAGCAAATTCCCCCGAACCGCCAAGGCATCGGCTCCAGTCAAGCTCCGTTGGTCATCAGAACCGCAGCGAAGAAAACCTTCACCTCGAACTACATCGAGGCGAGGATGGTAGATGAAGCAGCCGAAGAATCGACAATCTCCGATGCACGCTCTACCTACCTCAGCCATCCAGACAGCAAGAGAAGACGACGACGGGTTCGAGGCCAAGCCTTGTTCCGGAAGCAAACCAGAGGTGGTAAAGACTGGTCGAATCGAAAACGCACATCCGTGTTCGAGAGGCTCGGGCCAGTCAAACAATCAAAGAAGAAGTCGGCATTCGATCGTCTGGGGATGACAATCGAGGACTTTGTCTCAACACCCACCCACCCACCCATGGCTGCCGTCAATCATATCTCCATTACGGATCCCGACAACGGTGACACTTCTACTTCGGACGACGAGTTGCCCAACGCCCCGCCAGTCCTCGAAGAAGGGGGGCAGTCCACCGTTGATGACTTGAAGGAAATCAACTTGGGCACGAAGACGGAGCCTCGGCCTACATTTGTCAGTACACTCTTGACCCCTGAGGAGGAAGCAGCATACATCAAACTGCTTAAAGAATATAGAGACGTCTTCGCATGGTCCTACAAGGAGATGCCGGGCCTCGATCCAAAAATCGCAGTGCACCAGCTCAGCGTCAAACACGGATCCAGCGCCATCAAGCAAGGACAAAGGCGCTACCGGCCAGAACTGGTACCCCAAATAGAAGGCGAAGTTAACAAGTTGATCGAAGCCGGCTTCATTCGAGAGGTCAAGTACCCGACATGGATCTCTAGCGTCGTCCCCGTCAAAAAGAAGAACGGCCAAATCCGAGTGTGCGTGGACTTCAGAGACTTGAACAACGCATGTCCAAAGGACGACTTCCCCTTGCCAATCACGGAGCTAATGGTCGATGCGACGACAGGTCACGAGGTGCTCACTTTCATGGACGGATTATCGGGCTACAACCAGATTCGGATGGCACCCAAGGACGAGGAGCTCACGGCTTTCCGCACACCGAAAGGAATCTACTGCTATAAGGTAATATCGTTCGGCTTGAAGAACGCGGGAGCCACCTACCAGCGAGCTATGCAGAAAATCTTCGACGACATCCTTCATCAAAACGTGGAGTGTTATGTCGACGACCTCGTGGTGAAATCCAAGAAGAGGTCGGCACATCTACAAGATCTTGAGCTAATCTTCAAACGACTTCGAAGGTACCAACTCCGTATGAATCCGCTCAAGTGCGCGTTCGGAGTCTCCTCGGGCAAATTCCTCGGCTTCGTCGTCCGACATCGTGGCATTGAGATAGATCAATCCAAAATTGATGCTATCGTCAATATGCCCACACCAAAGACAGTGCGAGACCTCAGAGGCCTCCAGGGGCACTTGGCGTATATCCAAAGATTCATCGCCAACCTGGCTGGAAAGTGCCACCCTTTTAGCCGCCTCATGAAGAAAGGAGCGCCGTTCATATGGGATGAAGCATGCCAAGAAGCACTCCAAAACATCAAAGCATATCTACTGAAACCGCCAGTCCTATCAGCACCGGTTCAAGGGAGGCCACTCATCCTCTACATCGCCGCCTAGGAGCAATCCTTGGGGGCACTCCTGGCCCAGAACAATGAACTTGGCGTGGAGATAGCTTGCTACTACTTAAGTCGCACTCTCGTCGGCGCAGAGCTGAATTACTCCCCAATCGAGAAGGTCTGCTTAGCGCTCATCTTCGCCACGAAAAAGCTGCGACACTACATGCTCACTCACACCATCAGACTCGTCTCGAAGGCTGACCCACTCAAGTACATCATGTCGAGACCAGTGCTTTCCGGACGTCTGGCCAAGTGGGCCCTGCTGCTACTTGAATTTGACATCACCTTCGTGCCACAGAAAGCGGTTAAATGGCAGGCCCTCGCGGACTTCCTCGCAGAATACCCTCTCCCGGCAGAATGGGAGTTATCAGAAGATCTCCCAGATGAAGAAGTGTTCTCCGTCGACGTCGCCCCATCCTGGAAAATGTTCTTCGATGGCGCAGCTAGGCAAGACATAGCGAGAGCCGGAGTCATCTTCGTCACCCCGGACAACGAAATACTCCCCTTCTCATTCCTGCTCTCGGAATCATGTTCCAACAACGTGGCAGAATATCAAGCCCTACTCATCGGTCTCGAGCTGGCCGACGAAATGAAGCTTCAAGGACTAGAGATCTTTGGTGACTCTCAACTCGTGATCCAGCAAGTCCTGGGGGCATACGAAGTCAACAAAGAAGACCTGGTGCCGTTGCACGTGCGAGCTGTGGAGCTCCTCGAAAAACTCAATGCTGCTTTCATTCAACACGTTTCCCGAAACCTCAACCAGCAGGCTGACGCACTCGCAAATCTGGCGGCTACACTCCCGTTCCCAGATGAACGTTCGCTCGTCGTCCCCGTCTGCAGGAGATTCGTGATCACCGAAGAAGAGGGTCCGCCCGAAGTGCCAGTTCAAACCAACGTGGTGCATGTCCTCGAGATTAAAGAACAAGACTGGAGGCAACCGTTTGTGGAGTATCTCGTTCATGGTAAACTCCCCGAAGATCCGAAGCGCAAAAGTGACATCCGTCGAAGATCTCTGAGGTTCTACCACTTCAATGGCAAGCTGTACCGACGAAGCTATGACGGCACACTCCTGAGGTGCCTCGCGAAAGAGGAAGCAGAAACCGCGCTCGAAGAAGTACACGCTGGAATCTGTGGATCGCACCAGTCTGGTCCGAAGCTTCACTTCCGCGTCAGGAGGATGGGATACTACTGGCCTACCATGATCAAAGACAGCTTGGATTACGCGAGAAGATGTCAAGCTTGCCAGATGCACGGGGACTACATCCGTCAACCTCCGGAGCCTTTACACCCAACAATCGCGTCTTGGCCCCGCGGCCGCCGCCTCCTTCGGGCCCCGCAGCCACCGCCGCAGCCCCGCTCGCCCTCGGCCCGACCCGGCCGTCACGCACCCCGTGCGCCGCCGCCGCCTGCGCGCCACTGCACCGCAGCCCCGCGCGCCGGCCCCGCTGCTGTCGCTGCTGCTTCTACAGGCCGGAGCCGAAGAAGAAGAAGAAAAAGAAAAAGAAAAAAAAAAAGAAAAAGAGAAAAAAAAAAGAAAAGAAAAAGAAAAAAAAGGAAAAAGAAAAGAAAGGAAAAGAAAAAGAAAAGAAGAAGAAGAAGAAGAAGAAAGAGGAAGAGAGAGGCGGCGAAGGCGACCCGCACCTCAGCCGCGCTCCTACATCCTCCCCGCCTCGGTCATCGCCACAACGCCGTTTCGAGCCCGCCTTCGCAACGACCGCAAAATCGCGCACCATCGCCGCCGACGGAAGAGGCGACACCGGGAAGACGGAGCAAGTCTCGTGCAACCCCAGGCAGCTCACTTCCGACGACGGTCTTCGGAAGCTGGCAGAACCGTAGCGCAGAAGCACAAGGCCGACGAAAGAAGCGACACCGGGAAGACGGAGCAAGTCGCGTGCAAACCCAGGCAGCTCTCTTCCGACAGCGGTCTCCAGAAGCCGGCAGAACCTTCGCAAAGAAACACAATGACGGATGAAGGGGGTAGGGGTCCATAAATAGACTCCCAACCCTGCCCACAAAAGGAATCAAGGACAAGCGCTCTACGATTCTTACGCGTCCAAACCCTACACGCTCTCACCGACGCACTCGTCCTTGAGGGGGCATTTGTAGATACACGAATTTCGTCGGACCCGAACCCGACTTACGTGTGCCGATGCGGATGCAAACCCGACACGCGGACCCGACTCGCGTGCACCGACGCGGATGCAAACCCGACACGCGGACCCGACTTGCGCGCACCGATGCGGACCCGGACCCGACTCGCACCTAGCAAAGAGGAGCGGACCCCATGCGTCAAGGGGGGCCGGCCCCTACTAGGGTCCGAACCCCATGGGGCCGGCCCCTACTAGGACCCGAGCCACATGGGGCCGGCCCTAGTAGGACCCGAACCCCATGGGGGGTCGGCCGGCCCTGCAAGGAAAGGGAAGAAAAGGAAAGAAAAGAAAAGAAACAAAAGAAAAAGGAAAGAAAAGAAAGGAAAGAAAAGAAAAGGAAAGAAAAGAAAAGGAAAGAAAAGAAAGAAAAGGAAGGAAATACCGCCATGCACGGGGGGAGGTTGCGTATGACGTCTGCACACACGCGGATCTGCGCCGATCCCTCGATCCGACGCACAAGACGAAGCGCCCGATCGCCATCGATTTCGTGTGCGAAATCCAGCCATAATTGCCTCGCCAGAAAAGGAAAACAAATAAACGTTATTCCCCTCATCAATGGATGAATAAATCCAGGGTAATTATGAGAGAGATACAAAAGGGATTTAAAATTAAAAAGTTCCCATATCTCTCTCCCCACCCCTTTGCCTATAAATAGAGGGGGTGGGGGAAGGAAAAAATGGTCGGAAAATTGAAGACGAAACGCCGGAGCTCTGCAGAAGAGGAGACGCTTCTTCATCGACCCAAGGCTTCACGAGGCACAGTCAAGCCTGTCCCGAGGGATCGGCTTACTAAAAGTCCTCATCAACGTGAAGACCCTTGCACACGAAGATCAACCCTTCGACTCCGTGCACGAAGAAGAAAGCTCGGAGAAGAAGAACCCTTCGACTCCGAAGACGCCAGAAGCAAAGGCCGGAGAAGAAGAGGAGCGGCACTACCCCGTCGTCTCCAACAAGCTTCGACTCCGATCAAGCCCAAAAGCCCGGAGAAGAAGAGGAGCGGCACTACCCCGTCGTCTCCAACAAATCCTCGATCCCGATCAAGCCCCAAAGCCCGGAGGAGAGAAGCGAAGCGTCATCACCCCGTCGTCTTCGACAAACGCCTGCCCTATCCACGAAGAAGAAAGCCTGGAGCAGATCGTCTGAAGCGTCGCTACCCCGTCGTCTTCATCAACAAAAGCCAACGCCAAAACCATCGCACAGAGATCGGTGCTACCCCCACTATCTTCGAAAGCATTCTTCGACTCCGATCACGCCAAAGAAGCCCGGAGAAGAAGAGAAGTCCAGTCGACACGCAAATCGTCGAAGCACCGAAGAAGTAGCCCACGTCGTTCGAAGAAGAAGATCGAGTTGACGCTGAAGCTAAGCCAACGCAAGAAGCCAAAGCAAAGCCCCAGTAAAGCCCGCGCCAAAGCAAGGCAAGTGCCAAAGCCAAGTGACTACGCCGGCCACGAGCAAAAGCACCGCACGTTCTAGCCGATACGACGCAAAGTCCGGAAGAACGAAAGCATCGCAAGTCTCTCCCAGCTACGTCCAAGTGCAAGCGCTGAAGCAAAGCAAAAGCCAGAGCCACGCCGGAGCCAAGCCAAAGCCAGAAGGCCAAAGCCAAAGCCAACGCCAAAAGCTCGATCGACGCCGCGAACCAACGATCAAGGACACCGAGGTCAAGCAAGGAACGAGGAAGACGTGAAGACCGAGGAACGAAGCCGAAAACCCCCTAGCCGAGAAAGCGCGAAGCACGGAAGGGACAAAGCAACGGTGGACATTCCTTAGCCTCTCCAAAACCCTCTCCCTGTAAAAACCCCTGTCCTGGGCAACTCCTTCAGAGCTCTCGCACGAACACCACGTGGAGACGCGGATCAAAGGGATCCCCCAGAAGATCTTTCCCACAATCCCCTGATCAAAACTCGCCGCAACCCGGACTCGCTACACCCGAGCAACCCGGGTCCCGGCCACACTTGTAATCTCGTGTGATTCGCAATAAAGACGACCCGCGCTTTTTTCCGCGTCCACAAACTCGTTGCGTGAATATTGAAACCATGCGGAGAAAGTGGAGCTTTCCTCTGATTCCTTTGAGCGTTGGCATGCCCAGTTTAGCAGGTCGATTGGCAGGTCGCGTGTGAGATGCGCGACTGGTTGCGAGTGAAGGGTGCGACCATGAGCAAAGTGAGCGATCGTGAGCGAGCGTAGAGTGCGATCGCAAGATAAGTGTGCGGCTGTGAGTGAAGTGCACGGTCACGAGCGAAGTGCGCAACTGTGAGCGATGTACGCGGTCGTGAGCGAAGCGTGCGGTCGAGGGCGAAGTGCGCGGTCGTAAGGGAAGCACACGGTCGTGAGCGAATTGCATGGCCGTTGAAGTGAGCGGTCACGAGCGAGCATGGCACGCAGTCGCAAGTGAAATGCGCAACCGTGAGCGAATTGCGTGGTCGCGAGCAAACTGCGCGGCCGAGGGCGAAGCGTTCGGTCGTGAACGAAGCGTGCGGTCACGAGCGAAGTGCATGGCCGTGAGCAAAGTGCGCAGCCTTGAGCGACGTGCGCGGTCACGAGCATGCATGGCGCGTGTTCGCGAGCAAAGTGCACAGCCATGAGCAAAGTGTGCGACTACGAGCGAAGTGCGTGGTCGTGAGAAAAGTGCGCAATCGGGAGCGATGTGCGCGGTCAAAGCGAGCATGGCATGCGGTCGCAAGCGAAGTGCGCGGCCGTGAGCGAAGTGCGCCTTCGCGAGTGAAGTGTGCGGTCGTGACCGAAGTGCGCGGCCGGGGGCGAAGCACGCGGTCGTGAGCGTAGCACGCAGTTGCGAGCAAAGTGCGCGGTCTCTGGATCCCCTCCTTCTATGTTTGTCAAGGTACACACAATACCCTAAGGAGAAATGAGTAGTCGCACAGTTATGTGGTTGGATTTACTACCGAAGTAGGTTGGAGAACTGAAGAGGGCCGACCAATTGTAGAGTTGGTGAAGCCCGAGCGGTATCGGGGTGAAGACTGACCGATCGAAGTCGACCGCTTGCTCATTTTTTGACCCCCCCACGTGCACAGTCCTAACTGGCTAGTCCCTTTAAAATATTATGGTACACACAATACCCCCTTCTGGTAGGTCGATAGCTTCTTCAATATGCATTCCGATTGGCCGGGACTGGATTGTGTCTTGTATTACGAAAGGACTCCAGTTATCCATCTTCAAAATTTTATTCCGTAGTTTGCTAATTGTCTGAGTTGATCGGTCAACCTTTGCAACTTCCTTTCTTTCCTTGCAATTGCCCAATCTGTCCATTCTAAGAACTGGACCATTTTTCTCTTGCCCGTGCAATACTTTAACTGACCAGCCATTCACGCCATCGAGTCTTGTGAGCCGATCACTCATTAGTGCTCGAGCATTTTTAGGAGCCGGTCAAATTCCTTGCTGAGTCTTTCAACTAGTTAGTCTTCAGTGCGTGTTTCACCTTCCAGGTACTTTTCTCCGATTGGTCATACTCCTTATTGAGTCTGTCGATTGGTTGGTCTTTCCTGCTAGGACTTTACTATTACCGAGGGCTAGAACTCATTTTGGAGTGTTATATACCCAGTCGCCTTTGAAAACTCATCCCCAGCCCCACAAGTGGGGCACGTGGCTCTCGGAAGAGACTTTTGCTTGACCCAACTTGTGGGGGGCCAGAGGCCTTTTTGTTTCACTTTTCACGCATTATCACTGACAAGTCATACTCCTTGTTGAGTCTTTCGACCAGTCAATCTTTACTGCGGATTGGACTTGAGTGTTTCACCTTTCACGCATCTTCACTAACCGATCGTACTCCTTATCGAGTCTTTCGACCAATCAATCTTTACTGTGGATTGGACTTGAGTGTTTTGCCTTTCACGCATCTTCACTAACTGATCGTACTCCTTGTCGAGTCTTTCGACCAGTCAGTCTTTACTACGAATTGGTCTTTACTCAATAATGAGTGTTTCACCTTGGGCATTTTCATCGTCCAGTCATACTCTCTTTTAAGTCTTTAGACCAGTTGGTCTTTACCGTCCCTTGGTATTTGCTCCCGCCGAATAATAGAACCCACTTTAGGGTGTTATTCACCTGGACTTTTCACATGTCGGTCATACTCCCTCTTGAGTCTGTTGACCAGTTGGCATTTAAGATTTACCCACACTCTTCGAGAGGTGAAAGTACTGACCGATCATAATCAACATTGAGTCTTTTGACCGGTCGGGCTTTCACCCAACCGACTCTTTAACTTCAGTCGGCCAGGCCTTCTTGGGGGAGGTTTTGGCTTGACCCAACTCATGGGAGGTCAAGGGCTCCCGGAGGAGGCTTTTAGCTTGAGGGTGGACGATTTTGCTTGAGGTCGGTCTTCCCGATCCTTTGCCACCCCCACTCATATCACTAGGGGTCTTGTTCGTAGGAGATCTTGGATAATAAAATTTTGCATGGAGCCTTTATTGATAAAATGGGAATTTGAAACCTTCCATTAAAGGCATGAAACCATTACATTCTTAGGCACGAGAGATTACAAGTAGTGATGATCAGTTAGTAGAGGGGGTGCCTTCCTGCACCTCATCAACAGGCTCGTGGGTCGTGCGTCGAGGATGGTTGATGAACTAGTCAAGATAGCCTGCTTCAATGAGGTCCTCAATGTGATTATGCAATTCCTGGCACTGTAGTGTTGTATGCCCATGCTCCATATGGTTGCCACAGTAACGAGACAGGTCTCACAGGCTCCTCTCTACTGGACTTATCGGTCGTGCCCTATGAAAGTACTGCTCTACCTTGATGATCTTGAAGATTTCATCAATTGGCATATTTAGTACCGTGAAGTCCCGATTACATTGAGTGTTGGGTGCTCTAACACGATCACCCCGCTTTTGGTGCTTTACATCGTGCTGCATCAACTCGCCCAACTGTTTCTCTATATTCTTTGCAGCTATTAGTTGATTGAAGGTGGGTTGCTGGTCTTCAGTGTCTTTAGTCTTTCGCTTTCGTTCGGCATCTTCGATCTTGATGTACTTCTCCACCCTTCGAAATAGTTCGTCGATCATTTCGGGTGGTCGCTTGATGAGTGAGGCGCTAATTGATTGGTTAGGCTGTACCGAATTCTTGAAGGCTGCTACAACCATGAGGTCTTGTCCATCAGCATCTACCAAACTCAGGTATTCAGTCCTGAACCAATGATAGAGTTGCTTCAGTGACTCTTTGTAGGTCATGCTCATCTCGAAGAGAGATTCCAGGGTCTTCAGCTCCCGTCGGTTGTAAAGATAATGGTCAATGAACCACGTACTTAGCTCTCCGAAGGAGGAGATCGATGATGGTCTGAGCTTGTGGAACTACTCGAGCGGTGTCCCAGACAAGATGTTGGCGATGGTTCAACAAAGTATATGATCTTCTTTATGAGAGACCAGAGCATCTCGAAAGGCGAGGACGTGCTCCACGAGATCTTTAGTCCCCTCAAACTTCGGTAGGCGGGGTGGATTCCAGCCTCGCGGGAATGCTTCATTGAGGATTTTTTCGATGAGTGGCGATCGAGTGGCTCCTCGATAGAAACTTCTTCTAATCGGTCTGGAGCTCGCTCTTCCATGCGGCCTCGAGGCCCTTCTTCCTTACCTCCTAGGCGTTCCAAGGCAGGTCGCCGAACACACTCTTGTATGCTTCCTCTGTCGGCGGTGTGAGTCGGCTGCCGACTGGCCGGTGTTACGCGAGAGTATTGACTCTCACTCGGTAGACGATAGTGTCCATCTTCTCGCGTTAGACGGTGAGGTTCAGCAAAACTTATCCTTGAGTGGTGCTTGGACGCGGGTGGCTGTCAGGAGTGCTCCCCGAGTCGGGATCAGACATCCAAGCGTGCAGATGCCGCCTGGGCTCCTTTGTTTCACTCGGCCTGATCCGAGCTACTTGATCCTCATCCACTGGGATTCACGGTTTGGATCTCCGCTGACCAATTTGCTCTGATGCCACTTTGAGGATTCGATGGTTGCTATACCAGCATTGGTCAGGCAATTTGCGCAAGAAGGCTCTGTTCAATTTGTGCCAGCATGATCGAGTTTATTGGGACTCCAGCTGGGACAGCTCGAACGAGGTCGCACAACTCTCTGTAGTTACACTGCATCGTCTGGAGCTGCAGAGTGAGGGTTTACTAGACAACATCATGGTAGCTAAGAAAGCCTCTGATAGGCCTCCTCCTTGAGCAGCCACAATTACCGTTGAGGCTTGACTTGACTCCCCAACCCCCAATGTAGGGTTTGCTGGCATGGTGGTGCGCTCCGAGTTGGGGATGTGTTGAGCAGGGAGTCCGACATTGCCAACTTCACCAGGCACAGCCGTATGGATAGGAGTTGTAAGGTCGAACGAGTGTGGTATGGTCCACCTGCTATTACTCATCAACCGTGTGATTGTGGTGATGAATACTGATCGAGATTACTGGTCGGTCGACACCGATGGGTCGATTGATTGGTAGACTCCGGGAGATTGCAGGTCGGTCGTCACCTACGGGTCATCTATTATTAAACTCCGGGAGGTTACAGGTTGATCGCCCATAATGGGATGGAACGACTAACCGATCGACACCCACAGGTCGATGGTCAGGGATTATGGTAGGAAGTCTCAAAGACTGATCCCATAGACGGCTCCAAGATTGTGGTGGGTTTTTCTGGGATTGAGTGGTTCGGTTGGTAAGCATAATCTAAAAAACCAAGAAACGAAGTGGACCGGGTTTACATGGAAAAACCCTTTCTCAACGTCGAAGGGGAAAAAACCACGGGGTGGGGCGAGAATGCACTAATAAGGTAAACATGTTACAATATCTCACCCTAAACCACTTACACCCGGAAATGACCGACCTCCCAAATGTCGACCTCTCAAGTTTCTCTATCAAAGCACCGAAAACTTCAGAAAGAGTTGGGCAACAATTCCCTTCCAGAATTCGGATCCTTTTCTCTGGGGGGTATGTCCCAATTTATAGTGCTGCTAGGTGACATCTGTTGCCCTCCGTGTGGTGCGGTATTGATGGCGTGCTCCCACGATCTGTGTAACTGTATTCGTCGGGGCGACATATCATCTGGCAAGCGCTCAGTAGTCACGACAAGGGGTGTTATGTAACATCTGCCCCAAACACACAAGATACTATCCGCTTTGCTTGTGCCCACACGAGAACTTCACAGGGTGGTCACCCATCCTAGTACTACTCTCGCCCGAGCACGCTTAACTACGGGGTTCTTACGAATTTCGTAGTGACGCACAGTTTTAAAACGCGTCTTCTATATTTGAGAGGGAAAATTATATAAGTAGTTCAGGATGTCCTTCTCTCCAAACGATGTGGGGCTAACTCGTGGCCTTGTACACCTCACCTCATCTCATTCATCTTGGCATCTCAGTCTCAAGAGTTTTGGCTCTTAGCCTATTGGATCTTGGTCGTCAAATTCCACCCCCCCTTAGGGCTACACGTCCTCGTCTAGGGTTAGACCCCCCTATTGCGAGGAGAACCTGCTCTGATACCATTTTGTAACATCCGCCCCAAACACACAAGATACTGTTTGTTTTGCCTGTGCCCGCACGAGAACTTCCCAAGGTGGTCACCCATCCTAGTACTACTCTCGCCCGAGCATGCTTAACTACAGAGTTCTTACGAATTTCGTAGCGGCGCACGGTTTTAAAACGCGTCTTCTATGTTTGAGAGGGGAAATTATATAAATAGTTTAGGATCTTCTTCTTTCCAGGCGATATGGGGCTAACTCGTGGCCTTGTACACCTCACCTCACCTCATCCATCTTGGCATTCCAATCTCAGGAGTCTTGGCTCTTGGCTATTGGATCTTGGTCGTCACAATCCACACCCCTTAAGGCTATATGTCCTCGTATAGGGTTAGACCCCCCCATCCCGAGGAGAACCAACTCTGATACCATTTTGTAACATCCGCCCAAACACACAAGATTTTGTCCGCTTTGCCCTTCCCCGCACGAGAACTTCCCAGGGAGGTCACCCATCCTAGTACTGCTCTCGTCCGAGCATGCTTAACTACGGAGTTCTTACGAAATCTGTAGCAGCACATGGTTTTAAAATACGTCTTCTATGTTTGGGAGGGGATATATAAGTAGCTCATGATCTCCTTCTCTCCAGGCGATGTGGAGCTAACTCATGGCCTTGTACACCTCACCTCACCTCACATCATCCATCTTGGCATTCCAGCCTCAGGAGTCTTGGCTCTTGGCTATTGGCTCTTGGTCGTCACAATCCATCCCCCTTTGGGCTACACGTCCTCGTATAGGGTTAGACCCCCCCATCCCGAGGAGAACCAACTCTGATACCATTTTCTGACGACCAAGATCCAATAGCCAAAAGCCAAGACTCCTGAGGTTGGGATACCAAGATGGATGAGGTGAGGTAAGGTGTACAAGGCCACAAGTTAGCCCCACATCGCTTGGAGAGAATGAGATCCTGAGCTACTTATATAATTTCCCCTCCTAAACATAGAAGACACATTTTAAAACCATGCACCATTACGGATTTCGTAAGAACTCCGTAGTTAAGCGTGCTCGGGGGAGAGCAGTACTAGGATGGGTGACCACCCTGGGAAGTTCTCGTACGAGCACGGGCAAAGCGAACAAAATCTTGTGTGTTTGGGACCGATGTTACAAAATGGTATCAGTACCGGTTCTCCTCACAATGGGGGGGGGGGGGGTCTAACCCTATATGAAGACGTGTAGCCCTAAGGGGGGTGGATTGTGACGACCAAGATCCAATAGATGGATGAGGTGAGGTGAGGTGTTCTAGGCCATGAGTTAGCCCCACATCGCCTGGAGAGAAGAAGATCCTGCCCTACTTATATAATTTTCCCTCCCAAACATAGAAGAATTATTTTAAAACTGTGCGCCGCTACGAATTTCGTAAGAACTCCGTAGTTAAGTGTGCTCGGGCGAGAGCAGTACTAGGATGGGTGACCACCCTAGGAAGTTCCGTGCGGGCACGGGCAAAGTGGACAAAATCTTATGTGTTAGGGGAGGATGTTACATGTTACTTGCCATACTGGTCGGTCGGGAATCTCGGGGCGTGGGCTGTCTTTCCGTAACCGTCGCCCAACCGAGATTCTCAAAGATAATTACTGCACGGCCTGTACACGAGTTCTCCGTGTGAACTTGTCGCATGAATATCTGAACCATGCGGACAAAGCGAAGCTTCCCTCTGATTTCTTTGACCGTTGGCATGCCCAGTTTAGCAGGTCGACTGGCCGGTCGCGTGTGAGACACACCACTGGTCGAGAGTGAAGTGTGCGGCTGTGAGCGAAGTACGTGGTCGCGAGCGAGCATGGCGTGCGGTCGCAAGCGAAGTATGTGGCTGTGAGTAAAGTGCGCGATCACGAGCGAAGTCCGCGACCATGAGCGAAGTGCGTGGTTTCGAGCGAAGTACGTGGTCATGGGTAAAGTGCGCGGTCGTGAGCGAAACGCACAGCCATGAGCAAAGTGCGCGGTCGTGATCGAGCGTGGCGCGTGGTCTCAAGTGAAGTGCGCGGTCGCGAGCGAAGTGCGCGGCCGAGGGCAAAGTGCGCGGTCATGAGCAAAGCACGCAATCTCGAGCGAAGTGTGCAGTCTCTAACGAAGTGCGTGGCCATGAGTGAAGTGTGCGGTCACGAGCAAGCGTGGCGCACGGTCACAAACGAACTGCGCAATCGTGAGCGAAGTGTGCGGTCACAAGCAAGCGTGGCGTGCGGTCGTGAGCGAAGTGCGCGGTCTCTGGATCCCCTCCTTCTTTGTTTGTCAAGGTACACACAATACCCCAAGGAGAAATGAGTAGTCGCAGAGTTATGTGGTTGGATTTACTACCGAAGTAGGTTGGAGAACTGAAGATGGCCGACCAATTATAGAGTTGGTAAAGCCCGACCGGTATCGGGGTGAAGACCGACCGGTCGAAGTCGGTCGCCTGCTCATTCTTTAGCCTCCACGTGCATAGTTCTGATTGGATGGTCCCATGAAAATATTATGCTATATACATAAACACCACAATCATACCTCAAATACAGTATGACTTTAAACTTAATGATAATAACAAATAAATCAACAAAAAATGATGTATAATATTTCTTCAAAACTTACCCATTTGCTTGCATTTTGTAGTCTTCTTTACCGTTTTGATCATTTCATGCTCCTTCAAAAGCAGATTTATAAGTCATGGTATATGAAATAATTGGGAGGATGTAGAAGAAGATATTGGTTGTATTTTTGTACTTTTTGGAGGGGTTTTTGCATATGGAATCAACAACCATCATCATTTTTTTTCTTCTGTATGTCTAATACCCCCAAGTACTAATGTTGTTGGCTGTGATTTATTGAGATGAAAAAATATTTACAGTCCCATATGTGAAGAATATTTATGTCTACATCTGTAACTTTATTATTTAAATTAACTAAATTATGAATGGTGTTGGTCCAACCCACATGGATTGCAAATCTTTATGCCTATTCCTCTAATGATTCAGACTTATTTTCTTGAATGTCGATTCAGTTCTAAAATTCATGAGAAACAAATATTATTAAATCCTATATGAATACATAAATAAAAATTATCATCTACTGGTGCATTTAAAAATATACTATGAAAGAAAATGAGATTGGAATACAGTACCATAAAATATATATCTATTATCATTATTGAGTGTATGGTAAATGAACTAGACACCCTATGTATATTATATCGGTCCAAAATGTGGGACATATATGGATTCACATGCTGTAAAATATGAGAAAAAGTCTGATAAAGTTACATAAATAAATAAATAATTTTAAGGTACGCAAAAAAATTAAGGCAGAATTACTTACATCATTTTCGACCCAAGTTTTTTCAGCATACAAATCATGTAAAAGTGCAGGGGTAATGGAAACCGATTCAATTTGGGGTTTATCGATCCCTACATTATAAACAAGAAGATATGATTGAAAACCGATAAATATTAATTAACAATATATAAAAATAAAAAAATTAAGAACTTACAAGTTTTTGTTTGTTTACATCAATAAAATACAATAGTGTTTTTCTTTCTCGAGTAGAGAGTTACTTCATCCATTTTGCAGGGAGGATCTGTTTCTTTTCAATGAAGTCATCTTTAAGTTTTTTCTTTCTTTGGTTTTTTCAAGGTGATTTTAAATACTTATTTGGTTTTTTTTCTCTTACCAGCATCCTATACATAGTTATAAATATGTTATATAAATAACAAAAAATGCGCAGGCACCATACAATGAAGACGTTGGCGCTATACTATGGAGGCACCGGCGCCATACTATGGAGGGAAACATACCTGGTTTTTTCCCTCTTCTTCTGATGAAATTGTGTCAATCTGCTTCTCCTCCTTCTCATCCTCCTTCTTCCTCTCCTTCTCCTCCTCCATTTTCCACTCATCTTTCTCGTTCTTCTTACTCTCGGCGTCCTCCCTCCTCTTTCTCTCCTCCATCTTCTTCGTCTCCTCATCCCCCCTCATCTTCCTCTTCTCCTCCTCCTTTCTCCTCTCCTCCTCCTTCCTCATCTTCCTCTTATCCTCCTCCCTCCTCTTTCTCTCCTCATCCTCCCTCCACTTCCTCTACTCCTCCTCCCCCTCCCCCTTCTTTTTTTCCTCCCTCTTCTTCTTCTCCTTCTCCTCCTCCTCCTCCTCCTCCCCCTCCCTCTCCTTCTCCTTCCCCCTTCTCCTCCTCCTTCATCTTCCTCTCCTCCCCCCTTCTCCTCCTCCTCCATCTTCCTCTCCTCCTCCTCCCCGTCCCTCTTCTTTCTCTCCTCTCCTCCTCCTCCTCCCTCTTCCTCTCCTCCTCCTCCTCCCTTTCTTTCTTTCCTCCTCCTCCTCCTCCCTCTTCCTCTTCGTCTTTATCCTCTCATCCCCCTCACTCTGTTTTTTCTCCTCCACCTCCTCCTCCTCCTCCCCCCTCTTCGTACTTTCCTCCTCCTCCTCCCTTTTGGCCTCTTCCTGCTCCCCCACTCCTCCTTATTCTGTTTCTGCTGTTGTTGTTGCTGCTGTTGTTGCTGCTACTATTGTTGTTGTTGTTGTTGTGTTTCATCATAATAGATATTACAAAATTGGGGATCTTCGGCAAGAACATCTAAAAGTTTTGCAAATAGAGATTTATTATGGTCTCAACTATCATTTCAAGTTGTGCCACTCTTGCTTCTAAACAATGGAACACATCATCCTCCATTTCATTACTATTATTTTTCGTTCTCAAAAAAGTTTGAGGAGACTCTATTTTTGCTTCTGCTTCTTTATCAATCCAATCATCCAATGGAGAGACATTATTAGACTTTCTCTCAGCCTCTTCCTCCTCAACCACCACTACATGGTTCTTCTTCTTCAACAACTTCTTTTTCTTTACTTGAAAATCCCCTTCAAATCCCATAATTTCTTTCAAAGACAATTTAATCTCATCCAAAATCAGAACCTACAAGATAATAAAAAATAACAGGGTTAACAAAATATAAAGAATATAAAAAGGCACCGGTGCCATACACACAAAGCGCCGACGCCCAATGTACACAAGGCACCGACGCCTAATACACCAAGTGCCGCCGCCCATTACACCAGGTGCCGGCGCTTAATAAATAAGGCGTCGGCGCCCAATACACAATGGGTCGTTGCTTTGTTCATTAACAAGAATTCAATACACAAGGCTCTCCAATACTCAATAACACTTCAAAGACATTCAAAGACAATTTTAATAACATTTCAAAGACATCATAATAACACAAATGAGATTAAATACATACATCCTTATTGCTGAAGAATTTGACAACTTCGTCATAAGTAACACTCTCACAATTGTACCAATTATATATCCTTGGAAGTAGTCCTTTGATCTCTTTAGTTGCACAAAGATTTTCCAATTCTGGAATCCTCTCAAAATACCAAGCCTAGAAGAGTATATGGAATTATTTAACTATATAAATATAAAAAAAAATATTATTGTTTAGGAATTTTGCACACCTGCAAAGCTTTGGCATAACCGAACAAATTGTACTTTGATGGCTGTCTTTGTCCCAAGTTTGTTAGATTCACCGCATGCTTCAATGCTTCATATGCAATGTCTCCCCATAGGTGATTGTTGAAAGCCTCAATGTAGTTAGTAAGTCTGACATAGGACATAATGATGCCGGTAGAGGTGTTGGTCCCAAGAATATAGTTGTCCAATATAAGTACGAGAGCATCAGAATCTGAATTGCATCCGGTTATTATAGACTTAATATCCTTATGTGTCACCTTATTTATCCACCCAGAAAAATAGACATTCATCAGTTGGCCACCACTAAAATCATCGATTTCAGTTGGGTTTTTCTTGCGGTTGTGTCGTAGTCCAAGGATTGCATAGAATTCATTCTTATAAAAAAACATTGTTTTACACCCAATTTTGAAGTTAAGATCTGCAATATGTTTTTGAAACATAAAATGATTTACTTGTGGAATGAACATCACTGCAGAATTTTTTAAATCCAACAGAAGGCCAAAGTAAAATTCCCTAAGCATCTCCATCCTTTTAGGGAATCTTCAAAAAATATCCAAAATCTTCATGATGAAATGATTTATAGAATGTTTCACAGGCCGAGCCTTCCAATCACCTCCCTCAAATTTCCCCGTTGCTTTTACCTTGCGTTTTAATTCTGGAGGACTCTTGGATAATGAAAAAAATTCTGAGTGATCTTTCAAAATGGGTTTTTTTTTTTTGGATCTAACACTGAAAGGGTGCCTTGTGAAAGAGGCATCTTGTGAAAGAGGCGCCTTGTGAAAGGGTGTTGGCGCCTAGTGAAGAGGTGTTGGTGCCTTCTAAGAGGGGCGCCGGTGAAAAGGTGCCAACACCTTGTGAGAGAGGAGTACCTATACGATTTTTTAGGGTTTCTTGGCACCGTAGAAACCCTAAAAATTCTATAGTTATGGGGACTAGGGTTTCTAGGGTTTCAAATGAATAACGACATAATGTGAGGAGGAGTATATATACAATTTTCTACGACTTCAGCTTTAAGGCAACCCCCGACCTTCTTTGTCTTTGGTGTCTGGAAGCATGATCTCCGACGACGAGTAGAAGTTAACAGATCTCCAGCGACGAGTAGAAGTTAACTGATCTCCAGCGACGAGCAAAAAGGGCAAGAAGAAGAACCGTTTACACTTTTATCGGTTTACCTACCAACAATTACTTTTTAAAGGTATATTGGTCACAAAAAAGCAATAGTTGTTCGGATATGAAATTTCGCATGTGTGGAGGGCTAAAAAAGTAATGCAAAAAGCAACCGGGTCTATTCCCAGCAATACGACAGAGTTGGGGGCCATTATGGGAAAAACCTCTTACTCACATAAAAGGAGTTTTGCATACACCTACGTGATAAAAATTGGTATTATATAAAACGCACCATCTTTTAACTTTTATTGATAACCCCCTGATATTTTCTGACATTTAATAAAACCACCCTCAAGGCTATATTATGATGGTAGATTATGGTTTTATATAACATCATAATGTAGCCATGTGGTGTTTTTTTATTAAATATCATAATATGTTAGGGAGTTATTAATAAAATTTAAAAACAGGGGTCTATTGTAATATCAATGTTTGTATGGGGGTGTATGCAAAATCCCTACATAAAACGTCAAGAGATGTAGACACATCGAAAAACCCGGATGAAGACCTGGATGCACTTGAAGGATAACCCGCAGACAAAGCACCACTATCTATTTATTCCTTCTTTTCACTCCTTTCTTCATCATTCTCTTCTCTTTCTCTCTTCATTCCTTCCTCTCTTCTCTCTCCTTGAGGCAAACCCTAGATCGGGTTTCTCTTCTGTTTTTGTCCTTTAATTTGCCCTCTCAATCCTCTATCTTAAAAGAACCATTTCACCATGGTTACTGGCCGCCGTGCTCCCAAGAGCATCCAAGAGCCCAGGGTGGAGCACCATACCAACGCCCCTTGGATCCTTCTTCCTCTCCTGTCACCCTCTCTTATTCGTAAACTATCTCGAATAACTTTCATAGCTTCTTGATCCCTTTGAGACCCTAGAGCGACCCATGCTCCCCCTGTTGGACGATTTTCATCCACGATACGGAATAGGATCTAGGCGATCTATGTCGCAATAATTCGATAGGAAGAGAATAGTATCTGATGATCGGAGATAATGGCGATGATCTAGGCAAGGAAGTGATCCGCGACAGCACGATCTTCACGGGAAGAGAGGAATCCACGAGAGAAACTTATACCCTTGTTCTCCAAAAGCCAAAGGATATGGCTCACGACATGTAAGGCACAATGGTGAGACGCCCCTCTATATATAGACTGTCAACCGATCTTCTAACCCATCAAGGAAATCTAGTCGATTGGAGATAAACACTCCTAACGGATAGGATTCCACCCAACCTATTAAGCATGGTTATCTTGAACACGTCCCGACTTGATCACAAGGATCGAGACCCAGTGGATTTATCCCACTAACATCTTAGTACCTCTTTTAACAGTTTGACCCAATCGGGGTTTTGGCAAACAGTTTTGATCCCTAAGGCCACATGGTGAAACCTAACAGTCTCCCACTTGGCCCAAAAAACAACATTGAATAATTTTAAAATTAATTTTAAATAAAATATTTTTCTCCCAGTCGGTACCTTTTGAAAACTCGAGTGGTCACTTTGAATTTTTAGAAAACCTGCATGTTAAAAGATGCCAAGACTTGTGTCCTTAAACTGTCACTTAAACTCAAGAGAATCACTAATGGCTAATCATGAAAACTATTATGATTTCGATATCGCAAGGCCGTTCCATGGTTCAACTGTTAGTACCTCTAAGGAGCCAAGTGTATGCCTTTATGGTGGTTTTATTGGAGTGTTTTTTTTGGATAGTACACCACTATAGGTGATCAATAATTGATGTACTTCCAATAGTATCTCACTTCACATATATGAGCAGATGTGTGTTATCCCGATATCTTACTGCTAATCACCATGCGAAGTCCATCACCAAATTATCCAGGATGAAGGCTTATGAACATGGTGCCTACCCATATTTAGCCCAAGCATTAAGAGTTATGTGTAGACTCTCAGGCAATCAACTTGATATTTACTAGCTACCGCCATGTACCCTCCGTCACCCTTATCTTTTATGCATGTGCAATAGATACATACATGTATGATATTGTAAGGAAATAAATACATTGTATTATTAAGTTAAATAATTATAAAAGATACTTGCAGAACTCCCACTAAACAATAGAATCAAAGGATTCCATAATACCCATACTGGTAACATTCCCCTTAAATACACTAGTCTCCAATGCCTTAATCAATGGATCTGCGGTCATCATGGAGGTAAAAATATGAGAAATTTTTTAATAACTTTATCCTCGATATTTTCTATCAAGAACGGCTACTTCAGCTTGATATGCTTGTTCGATCTTGTCAGTCACCTGAGCATTTTTCACAAACTACACTGCAGTCTCATTCTCACACAAAATGTTTATTGGTCACTGAATTGAATCAACGATTCTCAGCTCAGAAACAAAGCTCTTAAACCATGAAGCATGTCTGGCAGCCTCGCGGGATGCAATGTATTCAACTTTCATTATCGAAGTTGCTATCAGATATTGTTTATTACTTCTCCATGACACGACACCTCCTGCCATCAAGAATATATATTCTGATGTAGACTTCAGACTATCACGGCAACTAACAAAATCTGAATCTGAATATCCTAGAACTTCAAGTTCTTCGGATCTTCTATAAACTAGGATAAAATCTTTCGTCCACTGTAAGTACCTAAGTACTTTCTTTATGCATTGCTCATATAGCCTGCCCGGATTTTACTAATATCTTTCCAACATTCCAACTACAAAACTGATGTAGGGTCTGATGTAGGTTATAGTATACATGAGACTACCAAGAGCTGAAGCATACTCTTTGACATTTACCTTCCGCTTCTCGAAATCATTCTTGGGACACTGCTCCTTACTGAAAACATCTCCTTTAATCACATGAGTCTCGCTAGTGTTGCAACTAGACATGTTATACATTTTCAGAACTTTATCAATCTATGTCTTTTGGGATAAATCTAGGCATCCTGTAACTATGTTCCTCCGAATCTTAATGCCTAACACATATTCTACCGGCCTTAAATCTTTTATGTCAAAGTTCATGGACATAAAATGTTTGGTGTCTTGCAGCATATGAAAACTATTACTAACAAGAAGTATGTCATCCACGTACAATACCAAGATCACAAATTTGTTACCACTGAACTTGAAGTAAATTCATTGATCCTTGGGATTTTCCTGGAAACCATGCCCAATAATAACATAATCAAATTCATGTACCACTGTCGAGAAGCTTGCTTTAGGTCGTAGATAGATTTCTTCAATCTGCAAACGAGATTTTATTTCTTAATTTGAAAGCTCAAACCCTTCAAGTTCCTTCATGTAAATCTCCTCCTCAAGATTACCATTGAGGAAAGTAGTCTGCACATCCATCTAATAGAGTTCCAAATCAAAGTGCATGTGCTACCAGTTCCATGATCACTCTTAGAGAGTCTTTCTTCGAGACAGGCGAGAATGTCTCTTGAAAGTCTATACCCTCTTTCTTCTTAAAGCCTTTAGCAACTAGCCGTGCCTTGAACCTCTCTACTTTATATTCAGAATCTTTCTTGGTTTTAAAGACCTATTTGCATTCTATGGCTCTGAATCCTTTTGCCGAAGGAGATAGTTCCCATACAGAGTTTTCATGGACTATAATTCTTCTTTCATGGCTTTAAATCATTGGTATGAGTTCTCTAAATTTATGGCTTTCTGATAAATAATCGGATCATCTAGGACTGGATCTGTGTCCTCGTCAATCTCTTTCTATAGATAGCATTCATAATCACTAGAAATGACATATCTCCTTTCTCTAGTAGATCTCCTAAGAGGTTCAGGTGGAGCTACCACAAACTTGTTCAGGTTCTGCAACAGGTTCCTCTATGATTGTAACATCATCTGTGCAGGGTATTGGAAACCTTGAGATAAAGGTTGACGCAATAACTTGTTGATCATCATCAATGACCTTTTCAAAGACTACATCTCTTTGGCTCCCACTGACTTCATCCTCCTCCAAAAATCTAGCATTATTAGTTTTAACAGTCTGCGTAGATTTGGAAGGGCATAAGAACCTAAATCCTTTGGATCTTTCTGGATAGCCAATAAATTGACAGCTAACTGTCTTGGGATCCAGTTTGCATATGGCAGGGTTGTAAAGTTTTGCCTCCGCTCGATAACCCCAAACTCATAAGTGATAATTAAGACTTGGTTTTCTACCAGTCCATATCTCAAAAGGGGTTTTAGGCACTACTTTACTAGGGACACAATTCAGAATATATATTACCATTTTTATTGCCTCTCCCCAGAAACTTTTAGGCATGTATGAATGAGAAAACATGCAACAAACGATATTTTGATAAGTACGATTTCGCCTTCAACTACCCCATTCTGCAGTGGTATACCCGAAGTCGTGTATTGCGGTACAATGCCTTGCTTCCGCAAATATTCTATGAAATTTCCATGATTTACTCCGTCATGATCGATTCCTTTATAAGACTCTCCTCCTCGATCAGAATGGACAGACCTAACACTACACCAAAATCAGGATTTAGTAACACAGCCAACTGTTATAAATATGTTTAGTAACACCAGAAAATCGTTAGGAATATGGCATTACAGATATTTGTAACACTTTTTGGAACAATCGTTACTAATTGACCGTTACAAATTGTCTGTTTTGGTGTAGTGTAATCTTAAACATAGAGCAAAATAGAGATGAAACGGCATCCCCACCCCACCAGAAGTGAAAATTCGGACCTCACCCCTACTTGTGTTTTGGATTGTCCTCTTTGATGTTTCAAATATGATGAATGAAATGGCCTTCACTCCTCGCTTCAATCCTATGGTGAAAGACATTAGGTCTAGAGTGGGGGTGTTCATGAGTCCGTTATTTGAGAAATTTGGATCCGAAACCGCTGTTGATCGGTTCTCTAAAAAATGAAATTAATCGAATCGAACCAAAAGATTTAGTTGGTTCGGTTTGGTTCTATGAGTCAGTCAAATTGTTAAGACGACCTTAAACATAGAGCTAAATAACTAATATAAAAGCTACTACCTATTAAAACAAACAACTAAATAACCTAATGACAATCATGTCATACAAAGATACAACCTCAACAATCGTTGAATCCTAATGTAATCCGACAAAGCAAATCTAAAGGCGACTGTTCAACGCACGCACACGTATATCCCAACGGTTCGGTGCTGGTTGATTCAGGTCACAAAACTTAGGATCCAAAACCAACCCAAACTGATCGGTTTAATTTTTTGATTTTTGAAACCGAACCTATTCAAACCAAATGTTTAAAAAATCCGGTCCAAACTGAACCAATTAGGCAGGTTTGGTTCGATTTACCGGGTCAATTTGAACCAATGAACATCCCTAGTCTAGAGAGTTTATAGTTGGCCCTCAACAACCCCAGACTCGTAAGGCCATCTGGGCTCGATCCCAACTGGTCAAGCCACGTGCTCATCGCATTGACTGCGACCTATTCGACCTAAGCCGCCCCTCCTTCATCCTCTCGGCCCCATGCACCCTTTAAAGCAGCCGTTGGCCCCTCCACGTGATTGTCGTCATAAACCATCGTTTTTGTGAGCGGAGATCAGTATTGATCTCTCCACTGTTAATCCTCGTCGTCAACGCCTTCTCTCATTGTGAGCCTGAGACATGGATGACTATTGACTGCAGCCTTTATCTTTGCCACCCTGGCTTCCTTATCAATCTACAGAGTGGGTGGGCCCGGGCCAAGTTCCACGTTGGAAGGGGAAGTAGCAAGCATGTGGGATGTTTACCTGGCACTGTGGCACACACACATACATAGAGAGAGAGAGAGAGAGAGAGAGAGAGAGAATACCAGGCTGTAGGTCGGACCATGTAGCAATGTAGGTGGATGCCCTGTAAAGGTGGGAGTTAACCTACTTTTTGAGCTGCAAGTCATACCCCCTCACGTGATGACGAGAATGACACGTGGATCCATCCAACGGTGAGGCGGCATGGGAGGGGATGGTCCTGTACTGAAGAAAAGAGAGAGAGAGAGAGATGTTTACGGTTTGGTTCGATCAGTTTTAAAGGTTTATTTGTCATCAAATCGATTGTGTCGGTTTTTAATTTAACGGAAAAGAAACCGAACCGGCTTAGATAAATCTACTATTGAGACAACCGATCCGAAGTAGGTTCGGTTTTTTCGGCTTTGTTTTAAAAATGAGATTATGAACTAATTACCTTGAGTGCGATTATTTTTCCATCCATGAACTTCTAAATTGTGTTTATTCAATGTTATTTTAAATTATGTCCATAACAAATAGCATTAGCTATGATATTAGTGTTATATAGCATGATTCTGAATCAAATTATGTTTTTGTTCATAATATGTTGATCATCAGATTAGTCAATAATAGAGAGAGAGAGAGAGAGAGAGAGAGAGAGAGAGAGTAGGGTAGGAGAGTGGGGGGACTTTTCTCACTAGAGAGAGAGAGAGTAGGGTAGGAGAGTGGAGAGAGAGAGAGAGAGAGAGAGAGTAGGGTAGGAGAGTGGGGGGACTTTTCTCGCTTGCTTTGTTTCCTTTCCAGCTTGCAGTATACTTGTAGTTGTAGAAGTGTGACGGCATTAAAGGGTGGAACGAAGGGAAGCACATGTGCTCACATGCAAGCCCACATGATGGCCGCCTGCGTGATCTCCCGCGCCCGCCGGGACGGTCACGGTATGTAATGATGACCGAGAGGCTCTCTATTGCGCGCCAAAACCTTCAATTCGAAAGTGACACTTGACTGAGTTTCGCATTTGGTGGGGGCCCAATGCTTTTAATCCTCCGCCCGCCACACTACTACTCTAGAAAGAGAAGAATATCTTCTTTTTGATAACAAGGGTTTTTTAAACAAATAAATACTTAAAAAATAAAAGATTAATTAGTCCTAAATCCTTTCACTTGTTTTTATTTAAGATATTAGTTAGAGTTCCTTCTGAATGATGTGTTTGTATAGCAAGTCCCTAACCAAAAATATTGACTTTTTTTATCTTTTAAATTACAAAACTACTCCTCTAGCAAGGATATCTATTCATTTTCAGTTAGAGTATCCATTCGTCTTTGGCGTGAGTGTCCATTCATCGATTAACACCTATATATGTAGCAGTTGATAAATTGATTTTATTGTAGCTACTACAGCGAAAATACTGTAGCAAGAGTATACAATCGTTTTCGGAAAGAGTATCCATTCGTCATCAACAATAGTATCTATTCATCGGGTGACTGTGCATGTTGCGATTGCTACAGTGAAATCAATATAGCACGAGTATCCATTAATTTGTCTCCAAAAAAAGAGGATCCATTCCATTAATTGACACTCTTGCTACAATAAAATCGTTGTAGCAGCTATAGTAAAATCACCATAGCAACAGTTAATTTACTAATTTGATACTCTTACCAAATCGAATTAATACGCTTAGTATAGTTATTTCACTGTAGTAGTGACAATGAAATCGATTATTGCAGCAGCTATAGTAAAATCATTGTAACAAACCGCTATATTCATAGTTTCAACCAGCGAGTGGATATTTTTGCTGGAGATTAATGTGTACTCTTTAGCACGTGAGGGGGTAAATAAGGACGATGGACTTGCTATAGCACGCAATGTTCGGGAGGGACCTGGTGCAATATTGAAACATTGCCTATCCTTTAGCTAATATAATATCTGCTAAAAAAAACTTAAGGTTAATTAAGTCTCCCAAAAATAAATATTAAATTCATATTGGATGATTAGAAATATTTAATAAATTAGCGCTTTGACTACGAGTATCCAAAATGCGCGATTTAATAGAAGCTTTGAACTTAATGGAGATGTCCTCAACTCAAATACGGAATTGGATCGTCTCTATTCATGGGTTCGTCTATTCCATCTATTCCTTTGATCTCATGCATGGGATCAGAATTTAACGGTGCAGATCAATTTTCAACTGAGTTCCATACAAATAAAATTGTACTAGTTGAAAATTAACGCTTTTAATCTATACCATTGAATTTTTTTTTTTTTTTTTGAGATCGACGGATGTCCCGAAACCTTTCAGGCAATGACCCACTTCAGACTCGGACTAATCCCTTCGGGAGTGAAGCCCGACCCACTCGGCAATTCCCACTTCACTCCTGGGTAAATCGAGGGGAGGAAGAGTTGAACCCACAACCTCATCACCAAAGCATCAGTTGCTTTGCCAACTCTTCTATCCCCTGGTGGGTAGTTTTTTTATTTTTTTGTGTGTGTGTGGGGGAGGGGTGTTAAGCATCTTTTTAAGTCTTGTTTGTGTACATAGTGTACTGCACCTTTGTTACTTACTGGGTTACTGTGTACGTGATGGGGTACATGATGGAGGTTTCTGCAATTAATAAAAGGTAAAGGTGGTATTTGCAATCAGCCAATTAGTCGCGGAGGTGCATCGGCCATCGCATCCAGTGCTGGCCGATTCCCCCAGGTCGGAATTTCGTCCGGATCTGTGTCCTGTTATGATTTCCCACCGTTTTTATCGACAGGCAATGCTTTTTTGCCACCTTTCATTTGCCAACTTGACGTGGCACCCGATCGAAGGTGTGGGTTTGTCCCTAGTTTTATATGAGTGTGATTCACGATTGGACTGGTACCAACGGACGGCTGCGATAGTGCCAAGTGAAGTTGGCAAAGCGGGCGCCGGGCGGCTGTATTCTACCTTGTCAACATACAAGGCGGCATAAATTGCAAATTCGGATCTAGTGCCGTCCTGTGTGCATCGGCCAGCGGTCGATGCGATGGCCGTTGGTGTGGGGAACCGTGCGGGAACCTGACGTGGCACCTGATCACAGCCACCTACCGCGTCCGGTGAATCACACTCAGTCAACCGTCAGGTATCAAACGGCTGTGAGAAACCAGTTCAGACTCAACTCCAGTGATCGGAGGGCGCTGGTTGTGTGGCAACCGTCAATCCTACTGAAACCATCCTGATGTCATTTTTGACGTGGGGTTGCTTGGGCCATCGCTGGATGTGATGGCCGTTGTTGTGGCCCTTGTGGGAGTCGTGCAGGCGCTTGCTGGCTTGCTTGTTTCGATTTTCTTTTTTTTTTTTGGAAAATTGCAATTTACCCCCCAAAAGTTTAGCCCAAAGTCACCCAACCCTCCTATAGTTAGCAAACTACATCTTGCCCCCTTCAATTCAATTTCCATGAGATAGAGCTTACCAAATTAGAAAATTTAGTAGTTGGTGAAAAGGATATTGTGCTAACATTTGAGATTATAGGTATCGATTTGTAACAAAAAAACTTTAGGGGGGTTAATTGATTCTGGGCTAAACTTCAGGTGTAAAATATAAATTTTTTAAACCCCCATCGAATGTGCAACCTCTCACCCAAAGTGACTGAGGCAATGTGTATCCTGACATCATCCTGATGACATTTTTTTATAAGATACTTTTATTTTGGAATACTTAGCGTTAAGTCTTTTTAGCAGACACTTTATTACCTAAAGGAAAGATAATATTTCAATGCTGCATCAAGTCTTTCATGAACATTACATGCTACAACAAGTCACTCTTCCTTACTAACCCCCTCACATGCTATAGAAAGAGTATCACATGCTATAGAAAGAGTATCAACAAGTCCCCTCGATTTACCCAGGAGTGAAGCGGGAATTGCCGAGTGGGTCGAGCTTCACTCCCGGAGGGAGGGTCATTACCCGAAAGGTTTCGGGACACCCGCCGATCTCATAAAAAAAAAAAAAAAAAAAAAGAGTATCAATTTGCTGGTTGACATTGCGCATGTAACGCTTGCTACAATGAAATCCCTATAGCAAGAGTATCAATTCGATTTGGTAAAAGTATCA
The DNA here is from genome assembly GCA_947650365.1 of Chamaelirium japonicum. NCBI lineage: Eukaryota > Viridiplantae > Streptophyta > Magnoliopsida > Liliales > Melanthiaceae > Chamaelirium > Chamaelirium japonicum. The sequence continues at coordinate 36,313,065 of OX393549.1, forward strand.
ATTTAGCGAATTTACTATTGCTACAATGATTTCATTGTAGCAAGAGTAACAATTAGCCGAATGAATACTCTTTATGGATACGAATGGATACCTTTGCTACAGTGAAATCATTGTAGCAATTGCAACATGCACAGTGTCACCCGGCAAATTGATACACTTATTGATGACAAATGGATACTCTTTCCGGAGACCAATGTATACTAGTACTCTTACTACAATGTTTTCGATGTAGCAGCTATAGTGAAATCACTATAGCAACCGCTACATGTATAGTGCTAATCGGTGAATGGATACTCATACCAAGACGAATGGATACTCTTACTAAATGGATAATCTTGCTGGAGGGACAATTTTATAATTTAATAGATAAAAAAGTCAATAATTTCGGTTAGGGGTTTGTTGTACGAACATGTCATTTGAGAGGGACTTTAGCCAATGTCCTAATAGGTTGTAACTTTTAGCTTAAATAAAGACATGTGAAGGGAATTAGGACTAATTGACCCTCTTTTTTTTTGTGAAGTTTTTTGGGGGATTTAGTGGACAGTCCTAGAAATAGATCAGGTTTAGCTAAAAGAGAGCCAGCCAAACCTAAACCATGTGGACGAACATTCTCCTCACAGCACTTTAAATTTTAAAATCATGCCACCACTCCTCTCTAAACCTAAACTGAACACAAACCCAAAACATAGACCTAGAATCCTAAACCTAACCCTAAACCTTAAGACTTATAGGACTTGGGATGAACCCTAAGCCAAAAAATCCTAAATCGAGCCCCTCTACACCTCGGGGCATCTCCACTGCTCGTCGCCACTGGAGTAGTGACGAGCAATTGCAACTCAAGACTAACTCCGCCGCTGCTACTTGTGTCCGCTGCTGTCACAGCCTGATCCGCTGCTCGTGCCCGCACAAGAGAAATGGGAGAAAGAAAGGCTAATCGGTGATGACATTTTTAATCTTTTAGCAATCATTTTCGCCGATCCGATCGATTAATCAGAGGCCTAAGGCGAAACGAACCTCTTGCCCGTCCTTTCACCCCATTGGTAAGAGACCTTATACATTAGACCAATTTTTTTTTGATAAGATTTGATTAATATTCCTTTTATAAAAAGTGGATCTATTTATTTTCTGACGATGTCCAAACTACCATCAAACAAATGGTTATTATATCCCTTTCTCACATCCCAGTCTTCACAGTTTTTTTATTTCTACTCTTTGTACATTCAACCCTTTAACTTTTATTTTTATTTTTTTAATTTGTGATAGGCATTTAATGTCCTTTTTCCTAACTGGATTAACATGTGAGTAAAAAGAATTTACAAATCCGGCTTTCTATTCCATCCCTCTTCACCAACGGCCGAGATGGACGACGCCGGCACATTCTCCCTGATGATCCGCACCACTTCCGCCATCGACGGCCGGAGGCTCGGCTGCTCCCCGACGCAGCTCGCAGCCAACGACAACATCGCCGCCGCCTGGTCGTGCTCCCCGCCCAACCTCGGGTCCACCGCCACCTCCCCGACCCTCCCCTCCCGCATCAGAGGCGCCAGCGCGGCCGTCAGCGGCCGCTCCGCCTCCGAGCAGAAGGCCTGGGCCCCGGTGATGAGCTCCAGCAGCAGCACACCGAAGCTGTACACGTCGCTCTTCTTCGACACCATCCCCGTCCGGAGGTAGTGGGGGTCCACGTACCCCGGGGAACCCATCATGGTGGGGCCCCCCGGCCGCGGCCGGCCGGACCGCCGCCGAGAAGCCCTTTCGGGCGGACCCGAAGTCGCAGAGCTTCGGCTCCATCCGGCCGTCCAGCAGCACGTTGGAGGCCTTGATGTCCCCGTGCACGACCTGGGGGTCGCACCCCTCGTGCAGGTACTCCACCGCGCCGGCGAGCCGGCACGCGATCGACATCCGCCGGGCCCACGGCAGCACCGGACCGCCGCCGTGGAGACGGTCGTGCAGGCTGCCGCTGGGGACGTACTCGAACGCCAGTGCGCCCTCCTCCCGGTCGTCGCAGTAGCCGAGGAGGCGGACGATGTGGGGGTGGCGGAGGCGGCGGAGGACGTCGAGCTCCTGGCGGAAGGCGCGTTGGAGGCGCTCGCTGGAGCGGTGGACCTTGAGTGCGGCGAGGGTCGGGGAGGGCCCGGGGAGGCGGGCGAGGTAGACGGTGCTGAAGCCGCCCTCCCCGACCACGGCCGCGGGGTCGAAGTTGCCGGTGAGGGACTCGATCTCCGACCACGAGAACCGGCGGACCGCGCCTTTGGCGGTGCTGGGCTCCGGCTCAGGGTGGGCCGGCTCGTCAGCGACCTTGGCGTTCTGGGGTACCCCCGCTCCAGATCATCGGGGCCTCTCCGGGTCCGGCAGAGCCTGAGGTAGGCGACGGAAAGGAGGGTGGCGGAGAGGAAGACGGCCGCCGTGGCGAGCCCCAGAACTAAGGGAAGACCCATCGCTGGCGGCGGCGGAGGGAGGGGGAGTGCGTCTCGAATCCCCGCTCCCTTCTTCTTCTTCTCTACTTCAACGCAAGGGTTGACCCTGCGGCGCTTTGAAATCTGGGCGTCGATCGTGGGATCACAAAGGGGGGGGGGGAGGGGGATCTGGTTTTAGATTCCGGACATCCGACGTGCTGACATGCTCTCACGCCAGCGAGAGGGTGATGATGTGCCGTGTTCTCCAAACGGAAGTGGGGAGAGCAACGGAGGGGGTGTACTTGTACATTTATATAGAATGGGTAGGGAGGGATTCATCCCTCTTTAATAATAGAGAGAGAAATATCACTAATTATTTGTGGGGTATACTAATACTATACACCTCTCCCTTCCTACTAATCATTCGCATTTTCATTATCATTTTCTCATAAGGTCGTAGGATCGAATCCTGAATTTATCTCACGCTGTGCGATATAAAAATAACGTTGTTCTCCTGCAGGCAAAAACAAGTTCCGATTTTTCGTCTGGAAAAAGTTTTGCGCTTCTGTGACGAGCAATGAACAAGGAAAGTATTATTGCTACCCGATTGCTTCGCTACACTTACGATCCAATTGTGGTCTGCCACATCATCCATTAGAAGCAGCGAAGCGTAGGGCAAATTCGATAGGAAGTTTAGTTTCGATTATGCCCTTTCTAATGGATGATGTGGCAGACCACGATTGAGCTGTAAGCAGGTGCGGCAAATCAACCGGGCAGCAAAAATGATCCCGAAAACAAGGCTTGTTTCTTATAGCACACAAGGAAATGATCTTGATTTGTAACTAGCATTTAACACGTGCACGAGAAGAAAAAGAAAGAGGGTAAGAGGGTAAGGTTTCACAATGAGAAATGCTCTTCAGTCCAAAGATTTCTTTCGAATTCGTCGGCCCGATTGACGTGGCAGTGCACAACTGGTGACTGAAAAGAGCACAACTGGTGGCTGAAACTTACCAACGATTTTAAAATCTTTTCAACCACCTGTTGTGTGCTGCCACGTCTATCGGGCTGGCGAATTCCGAAAAATCTTCAGGCTGAATAGCATTGCTCTTTCACAATTGGTTGGTGCGTGATGATGTGAGAGGATTCTAATTGCGTGAGCTAGGAATCGTAACTGATAGCGGTCTCATATAGGATTGATGAATACACATTTCGGTATAGTTAGTTAGTTACGTCCAATGTATGCTGAGGGAAAGAGAAACGAATTAAATACAGCACAAAGTGGGAGTGCATTTATCACGGATAAGGTGCACACTCCAACGCACATTCACTATTTGGCAAAGGAATAAGCAGTGTCAATTTGGTAAGGCCATGTAGGTTTTTTACTTTTGAATTTTAGATGGACCGGACCGGCGGTTTGAGAGGACCGGGCGCTAAAGTACGGGTTTAAAAAGATCCGAAGATCAAAACTAAGAAGGCAGCATAATTGTTATTTTTTATTAAATTCTATAATCTCGTGAAGTTATGAGCATGACATCAACAACAAGGATTTACACGTGCAAACCAGGCAACGACGACTTTGAAGAAAAGTTCTGTCCACGATGTCCATATTGGGAATCAAACAAGGAACCTCTCAAACAAGGGAAAGTAAGCCCAACTTATTTACTCAACTGATTCGGATCAGATGGGTCGAGTAGGAAGTACTTAGATTGGATAAAACTCTTTTCTAGGAAGTATAACAGTCGGATATGCTATTCCTACATACGTTCGATGTTGGGAACATCTTGACGTGGCATTCGATCACAAATAGTTAACACCTGATTAGGGAATTGAATTCACCCTGACTGGCAGGTATCAGATGACTATGATAAGGTACCATGCCAAGATGTTGCCAACATCGAGCCGGCATCTCAATGTCGGAATAGCATTGCTTAATTTTTATTTACCAAAATAATTGCGGGTGATCGTAATTTAAAAATCTCCACTTAATCAACTTGAAAAGATCAAGAAATTAGAAGAGAAGGATTACTCTCTTAAAGAGACTTGCCTAAGTGAAACTTCTTCTCAGTATGTTATTATCTTGGCTTCTCTCAAATTTACTTCACTTCACTTTACTTTACTGCTTTGAATACAATCACATTCTAATTTATCACTGGATGCAACTCTATATTGTTATGCTACTGTCACTCTGACAGTCATAACCCTAATTTATGGGATGCAATTACAAGACATGATGGGTTGCCATGGTAGGTGATTATTGTGTACCAAAGTTAAGACGTCTAAAACCTTCATGTGTGCCAATATAATGGGCTACTCACCTTGTAATCAAGTATGAATTAAAAATCTCTTCCTTTTCCTCCCATGGAGTAGACTTACGAGCCTAACAAACGTAGATCCATTGTGTTCGTAAGCATCGTGAGTTTGTGCATATATTATGCTGCTCAAAATATTGGTGAATTTGTATTCCAACTCAGTGTTCCGCATCTAGATTAGATCATAACCGTTAGATATGCTCGACCCCCGCCATATTTTCTATAACTTTGTTACGATCCCGTGCCCCCTCAAAAACGATGATGAGAGTAAGAGGGCAACATAATATAAAGACATGGAACTCCCACCCCTATATCGATCTGGGGCTATTCTCAACACCCGCCCGCACGTAGAGCATTTCTCGATCAGAGGGTGGGAGAAAAAGGGTGCGACGGGAACACATGAAGGGGAGACGGGAGAGTACCTAGCTCTGATACCATGTTACGATTTCCGTGCTTCCTCAAAACGGATGATGAGAGGAAGGGGGCAACATAATATAATGATATGGTACTCCCATCCCTTTATCGATGTGGGACTATTCTCAACAAACTTTAATGACTTTTTGTCTTCCCACTTACTCTTTTAGAAGACCACAAGCTCAACTGTTTTTTTTCTAGGTAGACCCCTCCTTCATACATTTTGTCTCTCATTCAACATTTGTTAAATCTCCATGGTTGTGTTGGGGAATTCAATCCCACCACCGAGGCTCCGCGCAACGGAAAAGGATGTCGAAGGCACGAAGAACTTCACCGGAAGATGGCAAACACTACCAACGAGAAGAACGAAAACGATCAATGTACACCAAAGCACCAAACACAAGAATACAAGATGATATCCGGCAATCGACAATCAATGGATTCACTTAGAAAAGGAATACAAGGAACACATGTATGTTTCCCCTCCAACCAATCCCTCTCTCAACCCACAAAGAGATAACCCTCAAAACAATAAGAAGAGATACCACAGTCCACTTACCCCAAGAACAAGAAAAACCTTCGCTCTAACCTGATAGTGGCTACCCTCTATTCGATCTCACAAAGTGCTTTTTGATCCTTCCTTCTACTTCTTGTTCATCCCTAGGGGTTCCCTTTTATAACCCCAAGTTCTTGCAAGACTTAGGAGAAAATATAGAAACAAACCCCTAAAAGTTCTCTCGAAAACCCACGAAAAAACGCAACCGAAAACGCTTTTCACGCGTGCCTATCTGGTGCCTGGCGCTTTGGGCGGCAATTTCCTGTGCGCCGTGTCGAGCCGCCTCTGGTTGGCGCCCAGGGAGCCAGTCCCCGCTTTCTTCGCTTCGTTTTCGCTCCTTCTTTGTTCTGTAACCTTTTCGTCTTCCGCCATCCTTCGCGCACGAATCGAATCTTGGACATGAAGAGGACTTGTTATAAGTCAACATCCTCAACAGGTTGTTACTTCAATATATTTTTCCTTGACTCACATGAAGATGGTCTTCTATTAGTCAACTTGTACGATGACTAAATTCTCAAAAAAAAAACTTGTAAGGTGACTAACATCTCATTGTATGCTGCTTTGGTGAATTCCCGTTGGCTCATACTAAACTCTTCTATCGGTTAATATGCGGTTGATATGATAGGTGTCATCTACTAAGGGAAGGGTGTATAATCCTCTATAAAAAAGGATCAACATCAAGGGTTTAAAGGTGACAGAGAAAATAAGGAAAGCGATTAGGATATCGACCACTCCCTTGACAACCCCTAAAATCCTTGGGGTCTATGTATAAACTTTATAAAGTTATTATTTGCATATAAACACCTCAAGTATATTAGCCTTGCATATCAATACCTGTGTTAACAACCGTAAAAGAACTTTCAACCTAAATGAAAACTTACTAATTTACCCTTGATTTTAAACACCTAATTTGATCAGTCTAGGTGTGCAACTCTGGTCAGGCTGGTTCGGGTTTGAGCCAACTCGAAACCAAACCAAACTGAACTAGTTCGGTTCTACTATATCAAAACCCTAAATTGGGCGTAGACCCAAACCGACCATACCAAGGCCGGGTCAGAATAATTAGTTGGTCTATAAAAAGGAATGGCTATCCGCCATTTACTAACAAGCCGGAGTGCTAAATTAAAATTTAACAACATGTTGAGCTCTATTGGTAGTTGGTTAGACGTTAGCAAACAAAAAATAATTACTCATGTGCTAGTTGATGTAGCCCCTAAGTCAAAGCCGGTGGCACATATATGTGGACTAATATAGTTGAGATCTGTTCTTGGGTTGGGTCGGATCCACCCGAGCCCTAATTCGGAACCAACCCCTATTTACTCGGATCAGTAGAACGTAGAATCGAACCAACCCATTAGGTCAAAATACCCAAACCAATCCGACCCATTTAGATTGCGTTTGGTCTGTTCTTGGTTTTACCCGACCCAAGTTGCACCCCTAGATCCCCAATCTGCAATGGACATGGACTTAATCCGAATCTAGCCAATATCTAACCTGGATTCTGACTTTTATCTAATTCGAACTATTCTCACTTTTGTTGGGTAGTTAGTAGATTTCCGAGTATAAATTAGAAAACTTAAAAAAGTCGTTCAAGATTATCAATTAAAAGATGGAATATTTTAGTAACATTTTCTCGTTTTGGGTCGATACTAAAAGTTAAGGTGTTTTAATCAAAATCTCGTGTGTGGGTGGGTGGGTGTGGGTGTCGGTGTGTATGTTTTTTCTTTTAAAGGGACCACCAGAGTGGTCTGTGAAGGGACCCAGCTCGGAAAGTCGATAACATAACATAAACATCCGTTGGATGGTGGCGATCCGTTTAGGTGGAATTTAATGCCCTGATCATAGTCGTCCGCTGCACCCAACCCCCACTGGTGAATCACACTCAGCCCCGACCGACAGGTCGAGGGAGGCTGCACATCATTCTGGTTGGACATTCGGGTTGAACCGCATTGCTCCCAAGGAAAGCGTGAGGAAACTATGTGTGGAGCACAGCATCAATCACAATAAGCTAATTGAAAGGTGGGAGAAAGAGAACAGGATTTGGTTAAGTGGAAGATGATGCAGGTCCAAACATAGAAGCTGACATCCTAACCAAACAAGTTGCACCAGCTAGCTATTTTATATTGTTCATATAAAGCTCTGGTATTTGGTGCCATGTGGCAACTCTCTCTCTCTCTCTTCTCTCTCTCTCTCTCTCTCTCTCTCTCTCTCTCTCTCTCTCTCTCTCTCTCCTCTCTCTCTCTCTCTCTCTCCTCTCTCTCTCTCTCTCTCTCTCTCTCTCTCTCTCTCTCTCTCTCTCTCTCTCTCTCTCTCGTTTGATGTATATATGCCCGTTCGAGTGGCATCGCAACCGTCCTATACAAAACCAACTAGTATGAACCCCGGGTAAGACTCGGGAGTCCCCCCTCCCCCTTCTCGATCAAAAAATATATATAATAAACAAAAAAGAAGAGAGAGAGAGAGAGAGAGAGAGAGAGAGAGAGAGAGAGAGAGAGAGAGAGAGAGAGGGGGGGGGGGGGGACGGTTCAGAGAGGGAGTGCGAGCGGTTTTGGAGAGACGAGCGTTCTCTATGAGGCTGCCATGTGGCACCTAGAGTGGTGTAAGAAAGAAAGGGCTTTCTCAACAGCAGGAGATGCCACGTGGACGAGAAAGAAGCTGGTTGTTTGAGGCCACTACTTTAGTATATAGTTATATATTCGTGCAAGAATTCAATGACCACTTCGAATGTCCCAATCAAGTCCCCCTTGTCTAAGTCAAACTAAGTGTGAGAAAATAAGAAAAATGTGTTTATTATTATAAAGATGAAACATCAAAGAAAGTAAACTCTCGATCATCTCCCACATCGACCTCCAACAAGCTAGGTTTCATGTAACAAGAAAAAATAACAAGTAGTGGGGGTTTAAGTTACTTCTGGTGAAGGATTAGAGAAATTAAAGCAAATCCCGACTACCTCCGACGAAGCAATAGATAAAGCAAACAATCGGAGACCTCTAGCAAGCAAATCCATAGCAAGAAAAAATACAAGTAATGAGGTTTTAGGCGACATTTGGCAAAGAAATGGAGAAAGCAAACTCTCGATGAAATCTTGACGACATCCGCCAAATCAATGAAAGAAAACAATTGGTGACCTATAACGACCTCCAACAAAAGATTCCATGGTAATCAGGAACGCAAGTAGTGGGGTTTCCAACAACCTCGGCAAAGAAATAAAGAAAAAAAGATCCCGATGACCTAACACATCCATTAAAAGAACTAAATGCAAACGGTTCCATTAGGTTGCGTTCAGGATCTTGGACGCAACCAAATGCAACCATTTGCATCCAAGACCAGGAAGCAACCTGGATTATTGGATTGCATATCCTAGACGCAAATGGTTGTGTTTGGTTGCGTCATGCAACCAAACAAGATCTAGGAAGTAGCATGGATTTTCAGATCCTGAAAGCAAATGGTGGCGCTTGGTTGTGCCGGTTTTGGATGCAACCAAGTGCAACCATTTGCGTCACGTTCAATTTGCATCCAGGATCCCAGATGCAACAATTGCGTCTATGTTGCGTTCAGGAACCTTCATTACTTGGGTTTCCTTCTTGCCATGGAATCCTTGCTGGAGGCTTTTGGAAGGTCGAGGGATATAATTTCCCCAATGTTTCGCCAGAGGTCGTCGAGAGTCTGTCGAGAGTTTACTTTATCCATTCCTTTATTAAAGATCGATTGCATGTAATATATCCCACCATATGTGTTCTTTCTTATCGTAGAACCCTTGTTGGAACTCGATAGTTGGGAGATTGCCGATTGTTTGTGTTTCTCCATTGCTTCGCAGGAAGTTGTTGGAAAGTCTCCGGGAGTTTTCTTTCTATATTCCTTTGCTGGAGGTCATTGTAAACCCTACTACTTGTGTTTTTCTGCATTGAAACCCTTACAAGATGTCATTCAGAGACCATCAGAAGTTCAAATAAACGGCCAGAAAAGAAACAATACAGAACACGGGATAAAAGATGATAACACTTGATGTAAATTCGTTATAAATGAAAATTATATTTCTATTCAAAAATTAAGTAACATTTACGGTCGCTGCACTTAGTACGAGCAATACGACAAAGTTTTTTTTTTGAGATAACCCTTTTATCGGAGGAGGGGTTTGGCTTGGACCCCTACTTGTTCATTGATTAATAAGATAGTTTACAAGAAAAAGAAAAAGGTAAAACACCACTCAAGGGACACTATAGAAAGTTATCCAAGGCTTTCTGGAATTGGCCTGAGATTGTTGTCGTCCAAAGTTTGATGGTCTCTACCGTGCGTCGTACTATGTCCAAGACAAGGCTGAACTTCTTCTTGAATACTCTATTAAGCCAAATATTTCAGCAAATAGCAATGGAGAGGATGTCCCAAATCTTTCTCGAGTCTTTTGGGATTCTCCTGATCCTTCACGAGGACCATAACGACTTCAAGCCGGATGGGTAATAGGCGATGGTCATCTTCCTCTTGAAATAGCCGGCCCAAATGTCCCTAGAAATGTTACCCTGAAGCAAGAGGTGGTTTGCGTCTTCATCGGCCTCATTGCAAAGAGGGCAAGCGACTTCTTGAATCGTTAGATGATTTCTCCGCTTAGATTCTTCTTTGTGAGAATCCTATCTTTAATGGCCAGGCATATGAAATACTCGTTTTGTTGGAGTCTTGGTGCGCCAGAGGTATTTAGAAGCAGGACAATCCCTAGAATCACCAATGATAAGTTTGTAAAAAAAATTCACCGTAAACTTATCCAACGTGGTCTGCTGTGTTCGATAGAGAGAAGTGGGATAAGATCTGAAGAAAAAAATTATTCTGTCATTTTCGGAAGAAAGAAAAACTCAGCTATGATGACCATGGTTAAAGCCTGCAGGTCCTTGCTCAGTGTGAAACCAAGCTGGACTTGAGACCCATCAGATTGGACTGTGCAGTGATCCTCCAGAGATGGGTGGGGACCTCGAACAGTCCCCCCCCCCCCCGACAGAAAACCAAGATTCGTCCACCCACCATTTCCACAAGTTAAACCTGGTCTCTAAACCAAACCTAGTCTCTAAACCCGACCTGGATTGGCAGTCAAAGCCTGGTCAGATGCTAACCCATTTTGTCGGCCGAAGAACACCGTAGAAAGTGTGAGGAAATTGCCCCCCCCCCCCCCCCCCCCCCCCCCTTCCTTTTCTTAACATCAACCACACTGATTGAATAGAAATCATGAGGAGGATTTGTTTAAGTTTGAAGATGTTGGAAAGTCTCGAAAGGAGAAGCTGACATCTTAACCGAATGAAGTGCACGTACTATCTAATCCTAAACAAACCCAATTCGTCCAAGAATAATTCGATTCGATAACCACTTCTCGTGTACGTCCCAATCAAATCCCCGTTGCTGTCGGAGCCCGACGATTCGATCCGATTCGCACCCCCCCCCCCCCCCCCCCCAACTCGAGCACCGATTTACTTGGAAATCAAATGGATGCGAAGGATGCGAGGAAGCTTCACCCATTGTACCTGGGCATGCATTGAGCACCCAACTAGCTCAGTCGGTGCTGCGTCTCCCTCTCCGGCCCGTAGTCACGGTTTCAAAGCGAACGAATCACTTCACCCTGATGAATAGTGCAAAATGACATACATGTCCTCGAAATCGACCAATGAGAGACAGAGGGTGATGTTCCAACCACTTTAAGGGAGTAATGCTACTAGTACAATCTCCATCAACGATCGAAAAAATGAACAAAGTAGCATTACTCTCTTTAAGGAGGTTGGAACAAAATCGTTCTCGGTTTTGAATCCCAGTAGGGGTAATTCTGCTCGTGGTTGCGAATGCTCGTGGTGGGCCCTTTCCTCCACTCGTGTGGCAACATCCAGGACTAGGTGGGTCCCTTTCTTTCGCTCTGTGTGACGAATCTTTCCCGCTCAGGTGTGGCGACTTCTTGCGAGGCCCGGCTACTGTAGTCCAGTGCAATGTACCCAAAAAAAAAAAAAAAAAGAAAATGAAAAAGAAAGAGGAAGGAAAAACACGCGATCTAGTGTTTGAAGGATAGATTCCCTTCCAGCAGCTGCATTAGACAAAGCAAACAGTGGGTGAAACATTCGAGCATTAAACTTGGGCTGTAGAGTCTGATGTCTTGTTCCCTTGACATTGGTTTGCTGGTGCCAATACTAAACTGGGATTTCGGAAGACAGAGTGCCCGTAGTTGAGAGACCATTGTGCTGCCCAACAAGAACGAGAAGGTATAGAAACATAAGTCCTTTGGAGGGGTAACCATAAAAAAAAAGAAGTCCTTTTGGAGGGGTACCCATAAGAGAGAGAGAGAGAGAGAGAGAGAGAGAGGCCTCTCACCACTGCTTAGGGCAGTTGGCAGTGGTACGACTCCTCGTGGGCACTAACCCGGGTTCAAAACCCATTCCCCGCTTTTTGTGGCTGTTGAGATGGTCACACGGGTTAGTACCACATCGGTAATGGAGGCAGGTGATGTGCAGTTTATATATCGGTCTTGGATCACCCCCTTACAAGCCGGTTTTGGGAGGAGGTGGATATCCAAGATTGGGTTCTTCACATGGTATCAGAGCTAGGATCTGCTCCGGAGCTCCGTCCGATTTTGCCCATGCCACGTGTCCTGCGTGAGGGGGGATGTTGAGATGTTCACACGGGCTAGGCCCACATCGATAATGGGAGCGAGTAATGTGCAGGTTATATACAAGTCTTGGACCTTTCCATACAAGCCGGTTTTGTGAGGAGGTGGGTATCCAAGGTTGGATTCGTCACAGTGGTGTTCCCGCTCCATGTTGTGGCAAATTCCTATGGGCCATGTGGGCCCTTCCCTGCTCTGTGTGGCTCATGCCCGCTGGGGTTGTACACACCAAAAAAAAAAAAAAAGGATTCAATGGGTTTCTTATGATTTTTTGTGGTATTAGTACCGGCTTAATGTTTTTCGAGCTTGATGATAGTGATCAGTTTTCTGACAGGCAAAACAAATTTTTTTTGTTTTGCTAGACTTGTAAGGCGGTCAGGGGCCAGGGTGCCAGAGTAAGGGCTCAAAGTGATTCGGAGATAAAACGGGTAAGGCAGCATAGTTGCTATTTATGAAATTCTATACAAATTACAATGGTCTTGAGAGAAAGCTCGATCTACGGTGTCCATATCGGGACTCAAACATGGAGCCTCTCCAACATGGGAGAGAGGAATCACCACCAATCCACATGAGCTAAGTTTTTTTTTGTAACCTCTCGTTAGGCTCATAGCACCGTCTCCCCCTTTCCCCCTTTCTCCTAGGTTTAGGGTTTCGTCCCTCTTTCTCTTGGCCTCCTTGGATGCCGGCGACGGCTCTGGAGAGGCCAGGCCTTAGAAGAGTGGTGCTCTTGGGTGGGGATCTGGCACCCTTCCTCCCCCTTTGTACATAGGGGATTCTTTGACAGTCGGCGTTTTGTGATCATCACGTCGGAGTCGCGGGCCTCTCGATCTCCTATTGGTTCGACGGTCTCACTCGGCCTTGTGGGAGCAACCTGTCGGGCTCAGTCGGAGTGCAAATCTGACCCCAGCGATGATGTTTCTGCCGGTGGTTGTCCATATTGCCTCCTTTGATCGATAGTGCGGCTCCCGGTGATCCTAGGAGTGTCGTCGGATTCAACGGCAGCTCGGAGCCCGTCTTCGACTCCTTCATTTGTTGGCTGACTGCGAGAGATGACAATGGATCGCCATCTGGTGCTGGAGGTGGCCAGATTTCTGATTTGTATCTGAACTCCATTAGAAAAAAGGGATTCAAATTAGGCTTCAAAATTTTCACTTTTCTTATATTATTTTATGGTTTTAGAAGCTTTGAAGGTTTGTGATTTTCTTCTTTTTGCTGGGCAGTCTTGTGATTTGCGAAATCCAGCACTGCGGCCGAACTCCTACTTGCTCCAATCCGGCCACCTCCTAATCGTGCTCCTCCGGCCTGGATCTCAACTCTTCCTTATCTGAGCACAAACATATCTTCAGGTCTAGATCTATGTCAATCCCTGTCAAATAAGTTCAAATTGAAAAAGTTACCATGAGCTTATCGTGTCTTATCGAGTTGGGTCAGGTCAGATCGGATCATGTTAGGTCTAATCAGGTCGGGTCGGGTCACCTGAGATGACCCGTGAGATAAATGGGTCTAACAGGTCTACCCGTTTATAAGCGGGTCGGGTACGGGTTTAGGATCTAGACACGATTAGTTAAACAGGTCGGGTCCGGATCTAGGGGTTCCAGACACGACACTAACACAGCCCATTGCCAGCCCTAATGCAGACCATGTGTCTCTCTTTATTGCTTTGCAAGCAACAAGTGTTTGCTGAGTTCGTCTCGATTGGGCCCAGCCCAACTTAAGAGGCCCGATGACAAAGCCCATCCTAGCCCACAGCACAAGCAAATACCGCACATGTTTTTGTGGGAGACGAGTTAGGTATTCCATACAATCAATGCCAATGATAAAGGGATTGATACACTAAGATCAAAAACCATGACTGAATCTATACTATAATATAAGCCAGCGGTCCCTAATGTGGCAACCTCTCCACTGTTGACAACCCCTTCTCTCTCTCTCTCTCTCTCTCTCTCTCTCTCTCTCTCTCTCTCTCTCTCTCTCTCTCTCCATTTTCCGGGGGTGCGGTTTTCATCGGTGACTCCCGGGCCTTGCTTGGGGGTTTGCACTAGTTATGAACTATGATAAGAAACTCTTCAACTTCATAATGGTATCAGAGTCATGATCATATTGCTACAGAGCACTGCAACTAGTCAAACCCTCCGAACATACAAGCCCTGTTATGGAAAGAACATAAAAATCGTCTTATCTCTTGGGAATTAATTTTTGTCGGAACTAATTTGTTTTTTTTATGGGCGAGTTGGTGAGCGGTCTCCGACAAGATATTAGTTTTAGCTTAAGTCCCCCAAAATAATATGAAATTGCTCTACACAACAATTCAAATTTTCAAAACGAATGCCATCATTTCTCCGAAACTAACCGAAGAACCTGACCAAACATGCCACATCTTCTTGCCTCCACTGCTCGCCGCCGTCGGAGCTATTCGCCACCACTGAACCGAACCTAAACCTGACCCTAAACCTAAGATCTATAGGCATGGGATGAAGCCTAGACCAAGGAATCCCGAACCTAACCGAACCCATCCGTCTCCAATTCCTTCTCATCTCCGTTGCTCACCCCTGTCGAGGCAGCGGCGACGAGCAGGTGCAACTCGAGTTGCGCCTGCTGATCTCTGGCCATCTAAGCTTGTTCAGCTGCTCATATGTTGATCACCAATTAACCCTTTTTTATTGATTATTTTATTTCTCATGTGAAAAACTTTAAAAATTAAGAAAAAAATTACACTTTGTCCCTTGTAGTTTCATCCAAAATCACTTAACCTTCTTCACTTTTTTTCACTTGCCCAATTAGCACCTATATGTAAAATAACATCTAGCCCTCCTTTTTTTTTTATCAATTATTGCATTTAACAGAACCTAGCACTTATAGCTGGAATTGATGGGGGCAAACTGTAGTTTTTTTAACTTGAAGGGGGTTAAGTGATTTGTAGTGACATATAAATGGACAAATATAATTTTCCCTAATTCATATTTCATTGGGAGTACCACAGATAAAGGACTTAGTGATTGTTCTTTTTTTTTTTTTAGTGATTGTTCTCTAAACCACAGAGAAAAGGGCTCAATAGAGCCCACTTATATAGCCAATTGGGCACCCAAAAGGCATGGGCTAACCCATTTCCCAGCCCTCAAGGCCTAGCAGTGCCAATGTACTTTTTGGTCCAACCCCTCTACAAAACAAAAAATATAGGCCCAGCTCAATCTGTCTTAGATGACCCATGTGTGTTCAAGCAATTGAGACTTTCAAGTATTAGACACGGGGTATGGGAGAGCCCAATGGAGTGAGTTCTATTAGGGACTATGCTCATATATATATACAAATATACATAGCATATACAACTATAACTAACATCCTCCCTCAAACTCAAGGTGGGTCGAACACCAAGAGTTCACGAACACAATACTGCCATACTGGAACCTGACCCGAATATACTCATATAACCCTAACTCTGCAACCCTTATTCGTCCGTGGCTGACATACTTCTCACATGCTAAGTTTACGCTTTGTTTTTTGGGGTAATGTGGTTTAGATCTCTGACAAGAGATCGGTTTCAGCTAAAGGGCTGGTAATGTTTCGGTTTAGGGAATAGTCCCCATAAACAACTATAGTTTCACTACCTGTTTTACCCGTACGTACGGATGGACAAAAAAATATATAGAATCCGGATGGCGACACAAATCATTATAGCAATTTCGGATTGCTATAGTATTTCAGGCTGCTCCAATATTCTGGGCTGCTATAGTATTTCAAACAGCTACAATGATTTCTATCCGATATAGTGATTTTGGTCTGCTACAATATTTCGGTCTGCTATAGTGATTTCAGTCCTCTATAATATTTCGGGTTGCTACAGTGATTTGGATTAGGTTTAGGGTAAGGTTTTGCTGTTAGGGGTATAGAATTAGGGTTAGGTTTATGGTTACGGTTCACTATTTAGGCTATAGATTTCGGGTTAAGATTAGGTTTAGAGTTGATTGGTTGGATGGATAATAGAAGGGTAGTTTTGTAATTTAAAGGATTGAAAAAAGTCAACGAAGGGATTTGATGTTTTTGCATCTTT
The DNA here is from genome assembly GCA_947650365.1 of Chamaelirium japonicum. NCBI lineage: Eukaryota > Viridiplantae > Streptophyta > Magnoliopsida > Liliales > Melanthiaceae > Chamaelirium > Chamaelirium japonicum. The sequence goes on from OX393549.1 coordinate 36,329,413, forward strand.
TGGGGAGGGACCTGATGCAAAAGCATCTTGTTATCTATCCTTTTCACCAATCTGATCTCTTATCAGGGACCTAACACCAAACTCCATTGTTTTTTTTTTGCATATTAGTGTAAACTTAACTTTCAAAAATAATATTTCTTAATAAAAATCGTAGCGATAGCTGATTTTCTTTCATTAGAATGAAGATGGGTGTTCAAACAAGCTCCGTCCCACCCTAATCCATGAGTTCGTGATTTTGATAACAGATTGGGACGGGTGTAGGATTTACTCTTCAAACACAACATGGATTTGGGACGGGTTGGGGGCGGCGTATCTCCCAACGAGTCGTCGCCCTGTTACACTCCCGCCCCATACAAAGTTGCTATCAAAATATAACTTTACCATGATTCAAAAATTATCATATTTAATTTTCCTACCAAATTTTTTTTTTATCATATTTAATTTCATATTTGGATTAAAATAGCATTAAAGAAGGACCAGCTTCTTATTTCTCAAAAAAAAAAAAAAAAGGACAAGCTTGTTATGTTCTCTTTTGGTAGTTGTTCTGTATTGTCTATTTGGTTTTTTTCTTTGAATATAATATTTAACCATTTGCTGGACTTTATGACCTTTATTATACTATGATTATGGTGATAATGATCCATACCATAAGAAACTTACAACATCAGAGGAATTCCTAAAAATAAAAATACAGGTACCATCATGCAAACATAAAATAAAAAAGTCAAGATGAAGAGTCCTTGTTTACCCCTCAAAAAAAAAAAAAAAAGTCAAGATGGAGAGTTCTTTTTTTAAGAAGGTTTATGATAATTTTTTTTTAAAAAAAGAAGGTTTATGATATGAAATATCCACAATGCTTGTTAAATTAATCTTTACATAGAAGTATAAAACGAATGCCAAGCAGGCTCGTGATGCTTTCGGGTTGAGCAAGGGTGGCTCGGTGGAACTATACCCCATCATCATATCGAAAAAAACTAACAATGTCGCTACATTTTCATCTTTCCACCATCGCTGCTTTGAGCAGTTGGTACTGCCTCTCGTGGGTACTCACTCAAGTTTGATAACCGCTCCCCGCGTTTTGTGGTGCTCCCGTTCGATGGTGTGATGAATTCTTATGAGCCAGGTGGGCCCTTTCCGGCTCTAGCTGTGTGGCATTCTTGCTCGTTGCTGTGGTGACTTCCAGTGGGCTAGGTGGGCCCTTCCTCTTGGCTGGTTCGGATCCGATGGTGGCATGTTGTTCGTCCTGTGGTGGTGACTTAAGGGTCTGGCTAGGGGCCCCACTATGTATCCAAAAAAATCTGTCTTTATTGATTTGTAAACCTTAACCCGTTATGCTAAGCCCAATAAGATTTTGTTGTTAGGAAAATACATTTTTATCCTTAGGTTTTGGAGTACTCGTTTACTAAGAAAAAACTCTATGAAATAGAACCATCAGGTGCAAGAAAGAATTGTTATTTTTTGTTTGGGTTTATTTTCTTTCACATCCAATGGCATTGCACTAATGAGCCATACATGCTTCTTGTTTCTTTTCAAATTCTACAATGTTTGAACCTTTTTTTTTTTTTGGGGGGGGGGGGGGGGTGGGGACTTCATGATCCGCAAGTCTTTATAGACAAGGGTCTGAAGACCAAGGCTCTGAGCGCCGACTTGATTTTCGCTTCGACCTTTGTTCCTTCTCTTGGCCTTCTCGGGTGCCGCCGGCGGCTCCAGGGAGGTCAGGAGATCGGCTCTGACGGCGTGTGGGGGGCAGGCCTACCCCTTCTTCCCTCTCCATGTAAATTGGGGCTTCCCTCCGGCTCGGTTTTTTTTGTTCTTCAACTCTGGCGGCGCGTGGCTTCCTCCAACTAGGATCAGCTTCCTCCGCAATCAGTCCACGGTTTTTCCGGCCGGACTTCTGTTGGGGTGGTGGATCTGGACCCTGTCTCCAGTTCCACTGAGAGTTTTTCCAGTCCCCCCTATGCGGTGGGTTCCCGGCAACTCGACGCGGCGGCTGGTTTGTGGATCCCAAAGGTTGAGGCGTGTGCTGCTTTCCATCTCCGTCAAGCTGCAGGTGGTTCCAGCATGGTGCTGGATTTTTGGGTTTCTCCATTTTTGATTTTTTTTTTTTAGATCTTGTTGATATGGGATGTTGGGTGGTTTGCTGCTTCTATGCAGGAGTCCGATAAGACTGTTCTACTCCCCCTTAGTCGGGATTTGTTGTGGTGTCTATGGTGCCCGTCTTGCTGCCGAAATATTGTATGATGTGTCCCACCTAGTGGTGGTCATCACACGACATAGGTGGTATGTTGTTGTATCCCGTCGTCAATGGCAGGACTCTCTGTTGTTGCGTCAGCATGTGGCGTCTCCGGGGGGGGGGGGGGGGGTCCGATTGTGACCTCCCCCCTTCTCTGAATTACCAAAAAAAGGGTCTGAAGACCAAATGAGAACATATCATCCTAGTAACCCCCTTCACCAGTAAGTCGGGCCTCATGAGTAAGCCAATGTGATGCCGAATTAGCTGTTCGGGGGGGGGGGGGGGGGGGGGGGGGGGCATTGAGGACTAACCCCGGGGGTTTGCCACCAAAGTAGATGACAAGAGATAAGGATATATAGGCCTAATCGCCTCTGTGTGATGCCCACCAGCAGCACCTTCCGTGCTCGCACCGCATCCATGTACTTACACCACTACCTTCCCGCATGTACGTCGCGCTAACTCATCCAATGCCCCTTTCATCGCTCATAGTTCAAGGCAAACGAAGGATCCTGCAAGGCTGCAAGTATCAAAGTGCCATCCTTGGAAGCCAAGACCCATGCCCCACTAGCAATTTCCCATGCTGGGCGATAAGCCCCATCGATCAAAACATAATATTCCTCCCCAAGAGTACCAGCAAGCCCACTCTTTTGCTCCATAGTGGCCTGAACGTATCTCTGCAAGTCAGCCAGATCAGTTCTAACCGTCACAAATCACAAACCAGCCGGTTTTCGATATAATTTTGTGCATCGGGCTTTCCAAATCGTCCAGAGGACTAGAACAATTATTTCACTGAGAATAGGCTTAGGCCGCCGCTGCTCATGAGTGAAACTGATCCCATCGAACAAGAAGATGTTTCTATATTTTGTTTCCTTCATCGATTTGGCAGGGGGGGTTGCCCTAAGTTTTTTTTTTTGGGGAACCCCTTGAGGTAAGGGGGGTTAGGCATGGACTCCAACCGGCTTATTAACTAGGCACCAAAGGAAGATTACATACTACGCGAAGGCTACCCGATAGGTCAGCAGTCATACCCATGCTCCACTTGACCACAGAACATCGAATACACCCAACCACCTCATCCACCGAGCGACGTTTGTTGGCGAAGACTCTAGCGTTACGCTCTCGCCACACGTGCCAAACCACGGCAAGCACCAGAACATCCCACTCATCCCGTTGTCTCCGACGAACATAGCTCCGGCACCAAGTGGTCCACAAAGCCTGTAGAGATGGGGGTAGTCGTCCTTGTACTCTTGCCACTGCATAGACACGTCTCCACACCTCCCTTGCGGATAACGAAGCAATAGATGTGTGACAGTCTCTCTTGAGTCCTAAGTCAAAATATAGAGTTGGTATTCGTCTCAATCTTGTGGTGAGTTCTGACTCCACTTTTCCATAGGAGTGAATATAGTTTCGAATTCCTCCCAGCCATACAGGCCGGTTATGGGCTTCGCTGCTTTTTCTGATCACTTAAGCAAGGATGGAAGGCTGGGCTTCAAGATCTGGGCCCACTCAACACCCTCCCATAAGAGCCTCAATGGAGCCCAGCTAGTCTCCCATAAGAACCGGGGTAGCGTATTCGTGAATTGAGCCAGGATTACAGGGTCTTTTGAACCGATTACTATACTTTGTTATTTATTCGATCATTATTATATTACTAGTGCATGCCCGTGCCTGTCGGCACTGCAGCGGGCCGTCTTCGGCGGCAACACACCTGTCAACAATGCAGCGGGCCACCTTCGGCAGCAAAACACCCCCCGGGCATCACCACCCCCACCCCCTCCCCCACTGTCATATGCGACGACAACACAGTTGACCGCCTTCGGCATGCCCATGCCGATTGGCACGAAGCGGGAGCCTTCGGTGCGACGACAACACACTTGGCCGTCGGCACTGCAGCGGGCCGCATTCGGCGGCAATACACTTGTCGGGCCGTCTTCGGCGGCAAGACACCCCCAAACTGACACGAAGCGGGCAACCACCGCCCCACCCCCCCAACCCCGAATCCAAATCTTCTACACCATTTATCTGTACCCCAAATCACAGCCGTCCGTTGCACCCATACCCGACCCGTGCATCACACTTGGCCCGAATCGGCATGTAAATAAACAGATGTGATTGGCCCTCCAATGATCTACCCAACATCCGATCATAGTATGCGATGGGTTCAATAGACGAATGTGATCAGGACACCCATGATGATAAGCTGCAACGAAAGATAAAATAAAAAAAAAATAAAATATTAAATATTTAAACGGATCTTACTAGGTCTTAGCGGGTCTACCCGTTTTTTTAAAAGGATAGTGCATGTGCCCGTCGGCACTGTAGCGAGCTGCCCTGTTGGCACTGCAGCAAGCCGTCTTCGGTGGCTACACACTTAAACGTCTTTGGCAACAAAACACTTTCGACGACAACAACGGCATTCATAGGGACACCCATTTTCTCGCCCGTGCCGATTGGCACGAAAAATAGCGCTTTCGTCTAGGGATGGCAACGGTGTGGTTTCGATGCGATTTTGGGCAAAACCGAAACCGCACCGCAACACCGAAACAGTACCGCACCACGACGGTGTACCATATGTAAAACCGACCCAACACGACCCATTGCCACCCCTACACATACGTCTCTCTCTCTCTCTCTCTCTCTCTCTCTCTCTCTCTCACACACACACACACACACACACGTCACACATGCGAATGCACCTCATCATTCCTATGCAATTTTTTTGGTACGTAATCCGGGGCTGTCTACAGATATGGCAAAAAGGTGGGGAGGAGAAACTTACTGCTAAGTCCACTGTTCTTTTTCCTCCTCTCTACCTTTTTGCCATATCTGTAGACATCTCACCCAATCTCAAAGTCATACACGTACGAACTTACTCGCTATTAGCCGTCGACCCATCCTTACCAGCTGATTCGAGCTCTAAGTAGTGAACAAAAAATCCAACCCAATGCAAGTCCACATCTCATGCACATGACTCCATCATTTCTCTCTATCTCTTGAAACCTAATCACAGCTCTCAAAAACCCATCCCAAGCATTACAGCACACATCATAGCCATCCATGGCCGCATCAACCCATGCGAAGCCATGCATGCATGCTCTTATCCAAGTCTCTCTCTCTTTTAAATCCCAACCGCCCAACCTAATAACAACTCCCTATTATCCCCTATCTCTCTTTTTTCCTTTATTTACATTTAATCAAAACCTGATCGCTGCCGTCCGTGTTATTCAAAACCATCTGATCTCACCCCCTCCTATCTCTCCTATTTTCTCTCTAATGGATTCTCTTTCCTTATTTTACCGTCCCTCTCTTCAAATCTCTCTCTCTCTCTCTTGCCATGTAACGGAAACTCCCTCCCTCTCTCCTCATCTAAATCCCACAACACCCCTTGTGATCCTCTCTCTATCCCCATTAATCTCCTTACATAATCGTTCCTTACACCCAGCCATTAATACCTTATATGCATGCAATTAAATGTAATTAATATTCTTTATAGAGCATTTATTTAATTTCTGAAGAAGTCATCAAGTGCAGCTTATATTTCTTTATGTATGGATGGTTGTGATGATGCGTAGTTATTTTTTTTGTCTAGTCAGCAATTTTTTTGTCTAGTCAGCTTTTGGTGCCATTTTGTCTAGTCAGCACAAAAGCGTCGTGCCATGTTATATAGATTTTGGGCAAATTTGACTTACCCCCCCCCCCAAAAAAAAAAAAAAAAACTATATGCTAATTAGTAAGTCACCCCCTTTTAATCATTATTTAGGGGTGGCAGTGGGTCGTGTCGTGTCTAGTTTCGGGTCGTGTCCAAAACCCTAGGCCCGGACCTGACCCGTTTAACTAATCGTGTCTAGATCTTAAACCCGTACCCGACCCGTTTATAAACGGTTAGACCCGATAAGACCTGTTAGACCCGTTTACCACATAGGTTTATTCAATTGACCCGATCCGACCCAATCCGACTCGACCCGACCTAACCCGATAGACTCGCTATACTATATATTACAGTATCGGATTGCGGGTAGACCCGACCCGTTGAATTTTAAACGGGTCTTCCTGGGTCTACCGTGTCCAGACCCTAAAGCCGGACCCGACCCGTTTATTAAACGGGTCTATCGTGTCGACCCGTTTACGACCCGAACTCGTTTAGCCCTAACCCAGACCCGCTAACTTTGTGTCGGGTACGAAATTGCCAACCCTATCACTATTAGACTTACCCCCAATTTGACTTACACCCCCAAATTACTATATGATAATTAGTCAAAATGGGAGGGTATGCCTTAATATCATTTAATTATAGATGTTACGAAGAGAGGGGGAGAGAGAATAGGATTGGGGAGAAAATCTCCTTGTATTATCTCATTAATCTCATGTTAACATTACATAAGACTACCTCTCTTTATATAGAGAGAGAACTCACACCATAACGCTCCCACAACCGAGGTGGGACTAATAGTATACTAACACACTACATCTAATACCCCCCGTCAAACTGATGTAAGGTATAAACCGACATCAGTTTGCTTAATAAAAGGGAGGAGAAAGAAAGAGAAAAAAAAAAAAATTACATCAAATAACCCTTTTTTTTTTTATGCTGAAAAGTAAAGATAGTGCCAGGGCGACCTGCAAGCAAGTCGTCCTGGAAACCCGATTGACCTGCAAGCAGGACAACCGGGGGAACCCGGCCAACCTGTAAGCAGGTCAACCGGGGGAACCCGGCCAACCTGTAAGCAGGTCAACCGGAAGAATTAGCAATGATCACTAAGGATCGGAGCGGAGGAAGCCGACGGTGATGGAAGTCGGCAATAAAGGGGGGGCCGAAAGGAGAGAGAGCGGCTAAGAAAAGATGTGAATGCATGAGACCTCATAAGAGGCAAGCACCCGGCCGAAGCAAGTACTTGACACCTCTTAGAAGATCTCAATCATCACAGACAAAGAAGAGGGAGAAGAGGAAGAGTCGTAGCTCTGATAGGGTCACATGACCAAGGAAAGGAAGAGGATCCGAAAGCCGGCGCTAGAATGACCGGAACGAGAGTGGATCCAAAAGCCGGCACAAGATAAGTGTGACCGGAACAAGAAAGGATCCAAAAGCCGACACAAAACAAGTGTGATCGGAACTAGAGAGGATCAAAAGCCGGCACAAGACAAGTGTGACCGGAACGAGAAATGATCCAAAAGCCGGCACAAAACAAGTGTGACCGGAACTAAAGAGGATCTAAAAGCCGGCACAAGACAAGTGTGACCGGAACGAGAAAGGATCCAAACGCCGGCACAAAACAAGTGTGACCGGAACTAAATAGGATCTAAAAGCCGGCACAAGACAAGTGTGACCGGAACGAGAAAGGATCCAAAAGCCGGCACAAAATAAGTGTGACCGGAACTAGAGAGGATCAAAAAGTGCAAAGGCGGATCGGTAAGGCGCAGAGCACAAAAATACCAAGGTGCAAGGGCACAGAGCGAGGCGATGGGACATGCGAATCGACAAAGCGCAAGGGCATAGGGTGCAAGGCGGGCTGACAAAGCTTAAGGTGCAGCGGACGGCGAGCGCGGGACGCTAAGGCAGCCGGATCAAACGGCTTAGGGCTTCGGCAGCCAGCAAGACCGATGGGCGCGGGCTGGAACGGAAGGAGGAGCGGCAGCTCGAGCGCAGGGCCGCAGAGAGAACTCACACCATTATGTTACCATATCGGGTGGCGAGATGCGATGAGCACAGGATCCGGACGGCGGCATCTAGAAAGCCGACACGATGCACAAGGACGAGAAGTAGACAATAAGTCCTAAGGCAAGGTTTGCACTACCCGGACACGCATGGACGCGCTTGGACACACACGTCGAGATGTCTCACGGCCAAGTCACATAGGAACACACGATAGAGACACACATGTGGGTACACATACATGGACATGCAGGGACATACTTATATGAAGTATAGGATTGGGACTCATGTGTAGGGACACCATCGAGACAACCAAAAAGAGAGGACTAATATAAGACTAACACAGGGACACACATCGGATCTGACAGGGACACACAGGGAGATCGGATCTGAATGGAAAGAGAAGGGAGAATGGAGGGCTCAAACAAGAAAAGGGGTCTCTGGTCTTACACGGGGAAAACATCACCGGGACACACAGGGACACAAGTAGGTGTGTACTGTGTGTCCCTCGGCTAACTCTTTTCATAAAAGGAAAGAGAGCGAGAAAGTAAGGGGAACAGAGGGAAATCCGAAAGCAAGCGAGAGAGTCGGAGACGGCGCGGGAGATCCGGGCGGCGCAAGGCTCGGGATCGCACAGGTTAGGCTGCCGGCATCAGCGACGGGCCAGAAACGGTGGGCGAGCGCGGCGGGCCGGCGGGAGCTTCGGGCCGTGAGCTCGAGGCCGGCGTGAGCTTGAGGCCGGCGCGAGCTCGAGACGACAACCGGGGCCCGATCGGAGACGGGAGCGAGGGCCTCGGAGCTGGGGCCGGGGACGAGCCGGAGACGGGCGTAGCGCCGGGTTCGGCTCTGGTGGGGAGCAGCGCAGGGCTCCGGTGGCAAGACGGTTGTGATCCGTCGGCCAGGCTCGCTTGCACCGGAGCACCAGGTGGTGATTGGTGGTGGAGAAGAGGATGCCCTTTTGGATGTAGTCCAGCGAGAGCATCCTGAGATCCCACGGGGTGAGGTTGAATCTCCGGCTCTCTTCTCCATCCGGCTCGGTTCGGGGCGATGGACGGGCCGTGCGCCGGGAGAGGATACGGACGTCGGTAGCAGCCATCTCTATCCTTGACCCCCCCACCAACTTTGCACTCCCTCCCTTCTTTGCTCTCTGTTATCGGCGAGCACGGAGACTCAGCTATCCCGCTCCTCATCTGGATCAGGCTGCGGCGTCGAAAGAGATCACCGGCCGGGGAAGCGATGGCCTCCAGTTATGCAGCGTCGAAGGAGGCTCGAAAGAGAGCTGCGGCGTCGAAAGAGGCTCGACGAGCTCGAAGCAGAGGTCAAGGCTGCGGGGTTCTGGGGCAGCGACGGAGCTCGAAGGGAGAGAGAGAGAGAGAGGAAAAAATAATTTTTATTTTTCCCGGCCTCCTCGATGTCGTCGACGACGACCGAGGAGGCCGAGGCCGGAGAGGAGAGCGTCGAAACCCTAGGCGAGAGTTGGCTCTGATACCATGTTACGAAGAGAGGGGGAGAGAGAATAGGATTGGGGAGAAAATCTCCTTGTATTATCTCATTAATCTCATGTTAACATTACATAAGACTACCTCTCTTTATATAGAGAGAGAACTCACACCATAACGCTCCCACAACCGAGGTGGGACTAATAGTATACTAACACACTACATCTAATAATAGAGATGTATGCCTAAATATCATATTATTATTGGGGTATAAGTCTAATTTTTAGAAGGGTAAATCTAATATAGATTAAGAGGGGGGTGACTTACTAATTAACATATAATTTTGGAGGGGTATGTCAAATTTGCCCTATTATTTTTAATAGAAAATCACGAGAATTGTAACAAATTCTGCATCAAAAGCCAAAAGTGGGAAATCATGGGAACACAACATTGGTCGTTTTACATCTTCATGCCAAATCACAGATGGGTTTGGTTGGCGGTAAAACATAAGAAAGAACAAGAAAGTACCTGATTTTCTATAAAATCGGACGCTCAGATGGGTTTTTTTGTAAAGTCGGATCCCCATAAGAAAGTGTTTTTTTCTCGAAGGAGCTAGTTTTTCGTCAAAATTTGGCAAAATGCCATAAAAAATTTTCTACTAAAAGCATGAGGAAACACAAGAAAGAAAAAAAAAAAATCTTTTTCTGACAACCATGTAATAATAATAAGTTTTACTTTTTTTTTTCCTTATACGTCCTTTCTTTTTCAATAAATTATTTTCCTGTAAAATCTTCTTTGTAGTTTTCTATGTTGAGAATTTCTAAACACTGGTTTAGCAAGTAACCTTGACATCGGCCTCTGTAGGGTTTGTTTGTCCGATGAGATTCAAAATTTTCAGAATGTCGTTATTTGCATTCCACAAATTGTTAAGGTCCCCCAATTAATCGGGCAACTTTCATCCCAATTTCAAATGAAAGGAGCACCCAATTGATCGGCCCCCCCTTCATCTCCCCCTCACGATTCTTTCTGCTATGGTACATCATCGCCCTCCTCTTCTTTCTCTTTATCTTCCTCCCTTCCTCCTCCTTGCTCATGTTTGTCACAGTGACATCTATTCTCCTCTCCTTTTCCTCATGAGGCACCACCGTTGTCAGTCCCTTGCAGCCGACTGATGCCTTGGTTGTCGTCGGTCCACCTCCTCTTCCTACTTCCTTCTCCTAATACCCCTGAAAATGTGTTGATGACTATTGTCCAACATTGTGTGGAATTGTTTTGTGGCTACCTGGCAAACAATTTCACATGATGTCGGTGGCTAGCAGCAAACATTCCCAATAGTGTGCATTATTCACCACCAAACAATTATATGCCATGTCAGCCGAGTGCCATCGACACTTCTCCATAGGGTTAGAGCTTCCGCAACAAGGAAGCATGAGGATGAAGGAGGGGAGGAGGAGAACAAGGAGAACGAAGAAGGGGATGAAGAGGAGTAAGGGGAAGGGAGGAGGAGGAAGTGTATGAGGATCTTTGCTTGGGACTTGCAGGTAGAGGCGGCGGTGCCCTTATCAATAGCTCTATAGGAGGCTTCGGGGCACACCGTACATTTATTTTTGTGTTATGTCGGATGTCCTACTCAATTTGTGAGGTGCAAATAACGGACAACATGAGGAAAATAGGCTTCGCGGCTTGACCACAATCGTCCTTGGCACCTAATCCCGAGAGGTGAATTACACTAGGTCCCCATCGACATCGTTGAGGGGTCCCCTTTTTCGATTTCTATAATGATCGACCAATGCTATATAACCAACCCCATAGCCAATCTACATAGGTGGCTGTTTGGCTATTGGGCAGCACTTACACAGAATGTCGCTAGTGATATAGTGAGGTTTGATCTGACACTAGTGAGATTCAAAATACCACTAGTGAGATTCATAATGCAATAAGCAGCAGTCGGTGTAGGCGCGCAGGTTTGTGATGGGGTTGGCTATTGAGTTGGTTGAATAACATTTTCCTTGTGACGATAATAATAATAAAATTTGTTATTATTACTTCAGTAAAAAGGTTAAAGATAAGATTCTATTTGAACCCACCTAATCTAGTTAGGCACCCCCTTAAAACTACCCCCCATTGACGTCGCCCTCCTCTTTCAAGTCCACTGCCTAAATTCTTCTTTTCTTGCTCGTCAAAATCCTGATATCCCGTTGATATATGTGCCCACATGCTAACATTGCAACACATGTCGATTGGCACCCACTGACAGTATTTCTCCCCTTCTCTAACGTCTCATTAGCCTTCGATCAACATTGTAATGTCATTTCAGTGGGTGCCAATCGATATTGTATTTCAATGTCGGCATGTGGGCACCGACATTGACATGATGGAAATGCTTCAATGGGAGGAAGGAAGAGAACGATGACAAGGAAGAGGGTGATGGTAAAGAGGAGGAGGGCGATGGCTGCAGAGGGTAGCAGGATGGGTTGGGAGGAGGTTCGGGTGGCAGAAGGTTAGGGACGGGATATTTTGGGTGTTATTGGTGGTACCATCACAGATCCATGGAAATCCAATAGGTGCCAAAAATTAGGGGTGTGCAGGATCCAATCCAAACCGATCAAACCGACCAAACCAAACCAAACCGACCAATTTTGATCGGTTTCGACACCCTCAATGGATCGGATCGGATTGAGTTTTTAAAAAACCGACATGATTGGATCGGTTGACGGATTTGTAAATTTAAAACCGATCTAAACCGAACCGAACCAACATATGTATATATATATATAATATTTTATTAAATATACCATATGTCCTCATATATCCTTGCTACCAACAACCTTTGCAATATTGTAGGATGACTCAAAATCAGTTAAAAATCTTATTTAGGCCTAATGATTTGATGGCAATTATTATTTTTTAAGGTTGAACTAGGTCGTAGTAGAAGGGGGGGAAAGCCTAAACCGACCATCCAATCCAATCCAAACTGACTTTAATTGGATTGGATTGGATTCCAATCTTAGTTCGGTTTGGATCGGATTGAAAATCCTCAAAACCGACCAAGGTTGGATCGGTTTGGGTTTTGCCTAAATAGGTCGGTTTCGAACCGATGCACACCCCTACCAAAAATATAGGGAATACCAAGTTGTCTTTGTTGGGTTCAAATAGGATTGGGTTCCACTACGGCACCGAATGGGAAAATTTCAGTACCATACCGAACTCATGTCCAGCATCTATCTCATTTTCCATGCATCAAAGTCTTGGGACCATTATTCTAGGGGCCATGGCATGAAGCCTAGGGGGATGCTTCAGATCCACCGTAGAGCCATTGGATGGTCCCTATGAATTTCGGTACGGTACCATAGTATTTCCTTCCGGTAATGAGCTTCTCCTTTTGAGTCGTAGTTCATGTGCTACTTGGAAGTGAGAACATTGCTTCCATCTGACAGCTCAGTTGGTAAGATAAATCCAACCCTTCGCCTTGGTCAAGGGCTCAAATAAGTGCTACGATATATTTCCTCCCACTTTGTGGTAGCAGGTAGGGGTGGGAATTCGACGGGTCCGACCTGAAACCAACGCGTCCAATCAAAACAGTGGACAAACATGGGCAAAGCTGGTTAAAAACTTGGACTGGTTTGGACAAAAAAAGATCAACCTGATTTTAATTTGGACGGGTTTAGGCATCATCTTTCCTAACCAGAGGAACCCAAGTAGGCGAGTACAATGGCATACATGTTTGTAGGGTTGCTGTTGTTGATCCATCACCACAGCCATTCGATGGATGTTTTAGAGAGAGAGAGAGAGAGAGAGAGAGAGAGAGAGAGAGAGGGTACTATATCCCAATTCTGAAAGGGCATCTCTCGAATATCTCCTTTGTACCTATGCGGGAACAGGCTCTTGCTAGGGAATGGATCACACGTTAGATTCTATGAGGACATTTGGATCGGGGAGCTCCTGCTCCGCACCCTGTTCCATCAGCTTTTCAACCTAGTACCTAACATGATGGCTTCGATCATATCTCAGGCGCTGATCAGGGGTTTCCTTACAATCTAGCGGCCTGGATTCATCGGCCCCTTTTCGACTGAGTTGATTCCTCAACTGGGTGAGTTACTTGATCTCCTTCAACCAGTCTCTCTTACAAAGGAGCTAGCCGGATGCAACGGCTTGGCGATGGACCACAAATGGACTCTTCTCAATAAAATCCTTCTACCTGTTTATCAACTTTGGAGGCGTCATTTGCTCCCTGGATAAGCATATTTGGAGAACTAAATGTCCTCTCAAGGTTAAGATCTTTGTGCGGCTTGCCACAAAGGATAGGATCCTCACGAAGGTGAACCATCTTACGAGGAATCACCCTGCGATCTCCGATGTCAAGTGCACACTTTGCGGCCTGGCAAAGGAGACCACTAATCACCTGCTGGTGAGATGTACCTTCTCGAGAAATATCTGGAAACTCTTCCGCTCAAAGGTCAGCGTTAAATCCCATCCGGTTTCTCTGTACTCTCTTTGGGGCCCGTGGAGGAAACGATGAATCAAGCTGACGATTCAGAGAGATTAGCACCTGATTGCAATTGCGATATGCTAGGGTATTTGGCTAGAAAGGAATAAGAATACCTTCCAGAACAGGTCCCTCCCAATCAATAGGGTGATGGACTCGATTAAGGCTTTGATCCACCTCCGGGCGACGCACCTGGTTCCTACATTGAAGGCCTTTCTTCTTCAAACTATCTCCTGATGTAACTTGTTCTCACCCCGTCCCCCTTTCCTTATACATTCCTCTCTTTTTCTAATAAACTTGTTGGGGCTAAGCCGAACCCCCCCTCATTCAGAGAGAGAGAGAGAGAGAGAGAGAGAGAGAGAGAGAGAGAGAGAGAGAGAGAGAGAGAGAGAGAGAGAGAGAGAGAGAGAGAGAGTGGTGTTGACTATTTCTTTTTTGTAGTGGTGGCAATTGTTGGTTAATAGAATAATTTACTATCTCTTTTTCTAGTTTTGGTTTTAAGAGATCAAGTATTTCTATTTATTGTGATCAAATTAAACTCATCTAACCCAACCAACCCGCCAATTTTTTGGCAAATTGAGCAACCTAACATGGGCAAGCACGGTTAGAGTTTCCACGGGTTCTATGGGCAAAACTGGTTAAGATGTGTGTAGATCGCGTTTGGCATGAGCAGACCCTTCAACCCGCCCAAGTCCCATCCCTAGTAGTAGGTTGGCCTCCTCACCATCGTGAAGAACCTTCCTAGTTGTGAGGTCGGTAAAATTCGGTGTATTTCTCTCGCTCTTGTGGCGAGTTTGTATCCTTGGTCTAGCTTGTGTCAGCACACTAACATGTGATGTCACTACGAGGAAATAGATTTTTTGCGGCGGATTTTATTCGTCACTAAAATGCCAAATATCTGTCACTATAATTTTTAGCCGACGAGTGAAGTGACGGATAGACAATCCAACAGCATTAACAAACCCAATAAAAAAACCCCTCAAATTAGCTACCATCTTAGAAAAATAATAAACTTATTTTCACCGACAGCCGTTCTACATTTTTTTGGTAAGTAAGATACATTAATACCACCTTATTGCCTGCAGAGAGAGAGGACCTAGATCGATTAAATCAGTTGTATAGAGATCTACACAGAAAGGAAGAGATGATGTGGAAACAACGCTCGAGAGAGCAGTGTGTTAAGCTGGGAGACTCCAATTCCTCTTATTTTCACCGAGTGGCTAACGGAAGAAGGAGAAGAAACTTCATCTTGTGTATTGTCTATGAGGGAGAATCGCTCTCTTCGACCCAGGACATCCTCCTTGCAGCGTCTCATTTTTTCAAGGATTCTTTCAAACCTAGATCGAAATCGGGGTTGAAGATAGACTGGGACCAATTGCCTTTCCCTCGCATTGGTCCAGACTCGCCGCTTGAGGAGGGTTTCACGGAGGAGGAATTTAAAAGAGCGGTCTTCGACTCCAAGGAAGATGGTGCCCCAGGGCCAGATGGATTCCCGATGGGGTTTTATCAGCGTTTCTGGCCAATCATCAAGGAAGACCTTTGTCGAATGTTAGGAGATTTCTTTTGAGGTACTTCCCGTATCTATTGTCTGAATTACTCTTGGATAGTCTTGATTCCTAAGAGCGAAGGTGCGGAATCTTTTCGGGATTTCAGACCTATTAGTCTTGCTAACTGCCTCTACACGATCATTTCAAAGGTGCTAGCTAACAGGTTGGCTAGTCAAATCGGGGTGTTGGTATCCCCATCTCAATCGGCGTTCATCAAGGGGGGGATGCTACTGGACAGTATTGCGGCTGCCCAAGAGACGCTCTTTCACCTTAGGGAGAGGAGTGAAGAGGGAAATCTTCTAAAGATTGATTTTGAGAGGGCCTTCGATCAGATCCATTGGGACTTTCTGTTGGAGCTAATGCTAGCGAAAGGCTTCTCACCAAAGTTAATTGACTAGATTGAAAAAATCCTATCTTCGTCCAAGATAGACTGCCTTATCAACGGTTATCAAGATAAGGAATTCTAGGTCTATCGAGGACTAAAGCAGGGATGCCCACTTTCCCCCTATCTCTTCATTCTGGTAGTAGATATTTTTGACGCCATGATCCAGAGAGCTAATGCGGCGGGGATAGTGAAAGGTATTGGTGGGTCGAGGTGGAGTACCTCTAACCTGCATTACGCGGGTGACTCCCTCCTTTTTTCAGAATCTTGTCCCCTGCAATTGGTCTCCTTAAAGATTCTGCTCTATGGCTTGGAGCTAACCTCGGGTCTCAAGATCAACTTTCAAAAGAGAAATCTGTACCATATTGGTAGAGCAGAAGAGCTTGGAGAGATCTTTGCCAAGATGCTCAATTGCAGAGAAGCGGCGCTTCCTATGAAATATTTGGGTATCCCGATCAGTGACAAGGCCTTGAGGCGGCAAGACTGGGAGAAACTAATCCAAACGATTGAGAAAAGACTGGAAGGGTGGCAAGGTAAGTTCCTTTCTCTGGGGGGTTGCCTGGTTCTAGTAAATGCGGTTTTATCCTCTATTCTGGTTTACTATTTGGCCTACTTATATTTCTCTACTTGGGTTATAGAGAGAATTGACCAAATCCGCAGATCCTTTCTATGGCGGGGGGTTGGAGGTGCTGGAGGAGCTTACAATCTTTTGAGATGGGATCAAGTTTGTCTTCCCAAAGGTAATGGTGGTCTGGGGGTCCTTGATTTTAGGTATTTCAATATCTCTCTGCTTGAGAAATGGTGGTGGAGACTGCAGAATGAGGACGGAGGATCGTGGCGACAGTTGATCTTGGCTAAATATTTCAGGAGATTCTCCCCGATCAACTCTCGTGGTAGGTCTTCGGGACGTATCTCGCATTTCTGGAGAGGGGTGATAAAGGTTAGAGATTTTTATAAGCAAGGCTACTCTATCTCCTTGGGCGATGGCAAGAGAGTGAGGTTCTGGAGAGACATCTGGATCGGGAATGTCGAGTTGCAGTTCCTTTTTCCTGATCTTTTCTCGATTTCTGTGAGGTAAGAGTCTTCGGTCCACTCGATGATTAGGATCTGTACCTTGGGGTGCCGATAGAAAATTCGGTTCTCCTCCCACCTCACCCCGGCTTTGAGATCCCAGCGAGATGATCTTTTGTCTATCCTCTCAGGCGTCTCCGTCTGGCAGCAAGTGGACTGCACAAGGTGGAAGTGGCATCCGTCAGGGGTTTTTTCGGTAAAATCTTTTTACAAGAATCTGTTGCCACCGGTGGAAAGATTTTTGCCTTCAAAATCTATCTAGAATTCTAAGGCCCCGGCGAAGGTCAAGATCTTCTCTCTCTTAGCTACGAGAAATAAGATCTTGACAAAGGTGAACCTTTTGAAAAGGATAAATCCTCATATTTCTGACTCTTCGTGTACCTTCTATAATAGAGAGGAGGAATCTTCTTCGCATCTACTTCTCGGATGCTCGACGGCTAAAAGAATTTGGGTGCATTTCGAGGATATCTTGGGGGTTGCTTCTCACCCTAGGAACCTTCGGGCTCTTTGGCACTCCTGGAGGCGCAGAGAGGTCAAGAAGGAACTGCGAAGCCCTTGGGATATTCTGGCAATGAGCATTCTGTGGACCATTTTGCATGAACGGAATAGGAGGATTTTTCACCAGAAAACGGCTACGGAGGAAGAACTTAGGAAAGCTGTCGTTGCTACCTTCAAGATTTGGATTGTACCTTGGGTGGAGAAATTCTCAGTAGAGGGTAGAGATTTTTGTAACCGTATTTCTCACTGATTTAGTTCAATAATACTAGTTGGAGGCCGCCTAACCCTCCCTCCTTCGAGGAGGGGTTCTCAAAAATAAAAAAAAAAGGATACATTAATACCTAAGAACTAACAAAAAGAACAAGAGAGTAGTCAACATCCACAAAATTAAGCAATGCAGTCGGAAATCACAAAACCGGATATGTTTCCAAATACAAACTAGCATTCTTTGCCAGCCTGTGGTCTGGTTACCTTCACTGTGAATATCCCAAGAACAACACATGCAAAGCAATCAGCGATAAACACTAACAACTGCCGACAATCACGAAGGAGATCGAGAGGCCTCGCCAGTGCCAGAAGTGAGCAGTAGAAGTATACACATGGAATCACCCTCCACTTAAAGCTTTCGCGACTAAAAACAGGAGATGTTTATGAAAAGCCCTTCCCAAAGGGCTCCTAGTATTGTCATGGGGGCAGAATTGGTGATGAGAGGGATGGAGCTAGTGCACGAGATTTGACCACTGGTGTCTCGAAGAAAGAAAACCAACTCCGGCGAACAAAGTACCAGCCAAAAACGGAACCCAGATCTTCTGCCCCCAAGTCACAGTCGTTCGTTGCACCCATACCCAACCAGTGCATCGCACTCACCTCAACAGGCAGGCAAAGGGACAACAGTGATCAAGTACAAGATGGTGCCTATGTCACTGGGCCAATCAAAGCCGTTTATTTGCCTGTCAGTTGGGGCTGAGTGCGATGCACTAGTCGCGTAAAGGTGAATCAGACGGCTATGACTTGGGGGGCAGAGGATTTGGGTTCCAAAAAACACTCCATCAAAGTTCAATGTCAATTCCTCATGCTCGAGAAAAAAACCATTTAACAATGTGAACTCGCTTCCGAGCAGAGAAGCTGGAAGAACCAAACTAGATTTATATTGCACAAATTCTTTTTCCATTCTAGCTTGGTGCATGACCTAGTTAAAATCGTTGACCGGGAATAATTTATTATCTTATACTTTTTTTTTGTGTCGGGAGGGGGGGGGGATGTTGGGTTTAGGCAGCCCATGAGGTTCATCCCACTTACCCAAGCCCATCAGATTGTAGAAGATCGGATAGAGATGAGCGGTTGGATAGGTTGGCTAAACATGGTTGGATATAGGTGGTTGAGGGGATAATGTGGAGGTGCATGGAGAGTCAATCATGTATGGGATTAGGGCTCCCATGCACACACGCAACCTCTCCTTTTGCCTATAAAATGGTTGTCTCTCCCCACCTTGAATACACATCTCCGGTGGCGAGCGGCTCATCCTCCTGGGGTTTTAGGTAGATCCCGGGCAAAGCCAGAAGAGGAGGAGGCTGGTTGCAAGGTGGTGCTCGGGGGGAGGTTGCAGGTTCGTGCGCCTCCTCCCCGGGGGGTTTGGCTTTTCCGGACGACGGCGCCCAATGCGAAGGACAGGCGGTAACAGCAGGACTAGCGCCCAGGGTGAAATATTGATGAAGGCTTAGGGAGAGGCATGGTTCAGTGCTCTCTCTCCCTGGGTTGTTCGAGTCTTCGAAGGAGACTTCGAGGGGGAGGATGTGGTTGAGCACCTCCTCACATGGAGAGGTTCGAGACACCAGAGTTGAGACCGGGTGGAAGGTGCGGTTTAGGCACGTCCTCCTCGACTCAACGGATCACGATGGCGGGCCGCGATGGCACTGGTACGTGCAGGTGTCGATCAAGGGGGAGCAACTTGATGGCACGAGGAGTCGCTAACAGTATCGTGTTCAGCCGCCGACGAGCGGACTGATGTGGGATGCTGGTGAGTGACTGGTGGAGGTGCCGACGGGCACTGGTGCGGATCATCGACGGGCGATGTGGGCGGCGATTAGCGCTGTAGCGGCAGGCACGGCCGCAGGCACTCCTGTGGTCCAGCAGGGTGCAGAGGTTATCGATGGATGGTGGACTAAAGGCGATAATCGTTGTGGTAGCGGCAGACTCAGCTGCAGGCACATCTATGGTACAGCAGGGTGCGGGAGACAAGGTTCGAGCGTTGGCCGACGGGCAAAAATTTTGGAGCGATGGGCGCGGGCAGTGTCAAAAAGCGAAGCAAGGGTCGTGGTTTACGACGGGGTCGTCGACCGGCGATTGATCGGATCGCAAGGGCGTGGTGTACGGTCACCGGAGAAGGAAAGTTGTTATCTGAGGTGTACCCCGCTTGCCAACGGATGGATCACGTTATAGAATCCTGTTTGACTACGAGACTACGGGCTCCCCTATTGCATGTTTATTTTCGTGAATCAACAGAGGAAGACAACAAGATTATCGTGCACCAAGTCCCTCCTGAAAAGATACATTTTATAGTACGTCCCTCATTGATTTTTTATCCTATTTAAATGACAAAATTGCCCCCAAAACTAAAATCACTTTGAAGAGTTACAATCTGCAAATGTTACTCTTTAGTTATAATACTTCGTAGAATGTTACTCTTTGCTACAATGATTTTGTTGTAGCAGCTACAGTGATTGCTACAGTGGTTTCATTGTAGCAAGGAGTAACAATATGCAAAGTACTGTAGCAAAGAGTAACAATTCGCAAATGTTACTCTTTAGCTACAGTACTTTAGAAAATATCACACTTTGCTATAGTGATTGCTTCAATGATTCGCTATAGCAAAGAGTAACAATTTGCAAAGTGCTAAAGCAAAGAGTAACATTTGCAAATTGTTACTCTTTCTATAGTTATTGTAGCAGTCACTGTAGGTGCCATAGAGAAACCACTGTAGCAGCTACAATGAAATATATATAATTTCAAAGAAATGTTACTCTTTATTACCAAAATGTTAGTATTCATATGATTTCCCTATACATCTACATGTAGGGGTAAAATGGGTATTTTTCAAATGACAGGACATAACGCTAAGGCATCTCTTTGCATGTCTTTATCGTTAAATACAATCAGTTTGAAGGACTATGATGGGAAAGTTTTTGTGCCGTTTTGATCAAAGATCTCGTCCCATAATTCTTGATTGAATTGGATGGTTTGTATGTAGTAGAGATAGAGATTAGAGAGCAGAGAGAAATAGAGAGTCGACACAAGGAGTTGTTGTCGAAGTTAGGTCTTGCGTCCTACGTCTTCGAACGAGCGGTACCACCTGGTTTGCATTATTATGTATATGAAATAAGGGGGGTGCGTTCTCTCGACAAGACGAAAAAGCTTCTTACAATGTGGTTGCACGGAGCAACTAGAAGAGAGCGAGAAGAAGAGAAGAGAGCTCAGGCTCTGGCTCTGGAATCCCTTCTTCCTATGATCGAATGACCAACCTTCAGTGGAAGAAAGTTTCAAAGTCTCAGTTGTTCAACCTTCAAGGGCGCTCAGTTGGTTGTCATCCCATACAAGGCTTGGAGGCGTCGAACAGGTACTATATAATATATATGTTTTTTGATTGAACAGCCAACTTCTTTTTTGTAAACTATAGGGGTTCTTTTAAAGCTGGAGTATGTGCTAATATGGCAGTGCTAAGGTGGTGCTGGTCTTGGGCTTTCTCGATGGGCCCCTATTGGGCCGTTATCCGAGACCAATAAGAGGGGGCTTGATTTGAGGGCCCTGTAGAGTAGGTCCATGGGTATGGGCTTGCCTTCTTCGGCTGTTGCGTGGACCCATATGCATCTGGTTCGGTCCAGTATAATTTTTGCACCCACATACTATATACTCATTTACCCTCTCTTTTTTATGGACCAGTCAGAGGACAAGGTGCTAGAGCATTTGGTCAAACAGATCTAGAGATCGAAACGGGTGAAGGCAGCACAACTGGTATTTTTATTAAATTTTATAATCACGTGAAAATGAAATTGTAGATAACCTCACTCCCCAAAACCTGATTTGTAAAGGGAGGTCCACATAGGATATATAAAGACATCATTGCCCAGTCCCTAGCCAATGTGGGATAAATCTTAACAATCCCTCCCACCGAGGCTTGGGGTAGGCAACAAACACCTCCTCCTTATCGTGGGGCATAAGGATTTTCTAGCGCTTGGGGCATAGGGATTTCTAGCACTTGAGCCAACCCGACCTCTACTACCACTTGTAGATACCCTCACACCTCAAAACCCGAGTTGTAAGGGGAGGTCCACAGAGGGTATATGCAGACATTGTTGCCTAATCCTTAGCCGATGTGGCACTAATCCCAACAGACATCAACAACGAAAAATCACACTCACAAACAAGGTAATAGCGGCCTAGAGGCCAGGAAAGTTCTTGATGATCTCCATGGTGTCCGTACTCGGAGTCAGGCAGGGAACCAGCCTCTCCAACAAGGGGGAGAGTTAGTGTTGGAATTGGATCCGCTTATCAGAGTCGCAGCGAAAGCAAAAAATAGATCTGAAGATCATACGGTGTATGTTTCATTACAATTAATTCTACAAAACAATCTACATGCAAATCTATGATCATAGCATATGTGCGGACACCCTAGAGGCATACTACGATCTACGGAAGACATGCATGCATCTAGTTAGGTGTTTAGAATCATCATATCTTGTGGATCTATGATCCAGAGAGAACGGAACGATTATGAACCGCACATGAATCGCAAGGGAAGCTGTCGGATAGCACCTTATCCTTTGCGAAGGGAGGAATCCTCGAAGTCCTACCTCTGAGTGCAAGGACTACGAGCCGACGGAGGAATTCGTTGCGAAGACGATGACGAGCCGGGAGATCTCCTCCTCCTCTTTCTCTCTTCTTTCTTCTCCTTCCTTCCTCCTTCTTATTCCTCTTTCTTCCTTGGCCGAAACCTTAGAGAGGGAGAGAGGGAGAGAGGTTCAATTTTTCTGGAGAGGAGAGATACTTAGGGCCGGCCCCTCCCCCTCCATTCAATATATAGGACCGGTCTCCTAGTGCCATACGCAAGCTAGGGTCGGCTCTAATGAGATTAGGATGAGGGGGGGTCGGTTTTAGGGTTTCTAAGTGTCTATCGTGAAGCCTGGACGAAAACGCTCTTCACGAAAAGTGAAAAACTAAAAGAGAGATTGAGTGAGGTACGCTACTCGAAATCGAGTTCCGTCAGCGCCTATGAGCTCCTGGAATTATTTCGCTCATTCTAAGATCCATATTCAATATGTTTTGAGCCATATTTTAGTATTTACCAAATACCTCTACGGCCCCTAACACATGTGAATTAGGTTCTTAGGCTCCGGGCTTGCGCTCCATCGTGCTACTTCGCATCCAACGTATTCAACCAGGTCGAGGAACAATTCCTATACGCAATGACAGGGTGGAACCTTCAGGGTTCGGGATCTCTAGCTCCAACTGGATTCCTGATTAACTGTTCCGGTGACACATCGAAAGTTTCGTTAATCAGCCCTAATCCGATTAACCCGCGTAGCCACCCAGAGTACGACGCGAGTTGAACTCTAGTGATCCTAAACTTATGTTACTCCCTCATAACCCTATTCTCTACTATACTCCGATAATCCTCAATCCCTCCTATTACTGGTGTCATGCTACGACTCGGGCGGTGGGGAGCACCGTCAGATCCCGATCGATCATCTGACTAGGGTTTGATAACTTGTCATCTATAACACCACACACCTTCCGGTGCTATGCCTAGTATCCGGAACATCGCTAGTCATACTGACAACCACCAGGCCTGGGTTAACTGTGTGGACAGATTGACTCATCAAAACGCACCCATCCAATACTGGACGTCGGATAACCTGTAGGGATTACATGTCACTCAAGCGCCAGCCGGGTAACCCAACGTATCGTGTTATTGGACTATGGAAGGTCCGCACACGTTGGCACATCAAAGCACCACACAACTGGATGGCCCAGTGTACATAGTCCCTCAGGGTTAAGGACATATTATCTATAGTAGTAAGACGGTTTATGCACCAGTGTCTGAATCACTGAACTGTGCACCATCTTGGTTCCTATTCAACACGATCATCGTGCTTGGTCAGGTGAATAGGAATCCCACATTTCCGTGGTGGAGACTTCACCACATCCTCTACCTGCCAACAGTTTGTTTTCGGTGAAGTGACCAGCATCACCTAAGCTGTGAACTAGTTCTAGGTCTACACAGAACTGGTCCACTGGGTCTCCCAAGCATGGATCCACCATGCACCTCAGTGGCCTACTGTGTTCCCTAGGGTCCTTTTATTATATGTGTATTAACATATACCAATGTAGTATTCTAATTAAAGCAAAAACCAAAGTCATCTATATTAATGTTAATACAGAAAATCCACGCTCAGGACACACGAGCTATAACAATCTTCCACTTGGCCTAGCGGGGAATAACAGTCTTAACTCCCATGGCATCCACGTGCTTCTCAAAAGCCTTGGTCGGTAACGCCTTTGTGAAAGGTTCCGCCATGTTATCTGCAAACGCCACCTGAGTCACTGCAACCTCCTCTCGCTTCTGCAAGTCCCGGATAATGTAGTATTTTTGCTCGATATGCTTGCTCTTCTGGTGATATCTTGGCTCCTTGGGTTATACTACCACTCCACTATTATCACAGTAAAGGACAATAGGATCTTGAGCTCCCGGTATGCATCCTAAGTCCGTGAGAAACTTCTTGAGCCATACCGTCTCCTTGGCTGCTTCGCACACCGCAACGTACTCAGCCTCTGTCGTCGAATCCGTGATGCATCCCTGCTTCACGCTCCTCCAACTGATAGCTCCTCCTCCTAATGAAAACACAAACCCTGACATCGATCTCCTGAATTCCGAATCTGACACAAAGTCAGAATCCGTATATTCAATCGATATCAGTTCCTGTGAAGAGTAAACTAACTTATAATTTCTCGTCCTACGGAGATACTTGAGTATACTTTTCACAGCAGTCCAGTGTCCTGGACCCGGATTTGATTGATACCTGCCCATCATGCCTACTGCATAGCATATATCTGGTCTCGTGCACTGCATAACATACATCAAACTTTCTACAGCCGAAGCATAAGGTATCTTCTGTATCTCTGCCCTCTCCTCAAAAGTCTTAGGATCCTGATCCTTGGACAATTTCATTCCATGTCTGAATGGAACCAGTCCATTCTTAGAGTTGTGCATACTGAATCTGACCAAGATAGTATCTATGTAGGCTGACTGTGACAGCGAGAGAGTCTTGTTCTGGCGATCTCGAGTTACCTTGATCCCCAAAACATAACTCGCTTCACCCAGGTCTTTCATGTCAAATTGAGAGGATAACCACACCTTCACTGTAGACAACGTTCCAACATCGTTTCCAATGAGCAGGATATCGTCTACGTAAAGCACTAGAAAAACTACTGCAGTCTTATCGCTCCTTTTATAAACATATGGCTCATCCACGTTCTACTCAAATCTATAAGACTGGATATCCTGATCAAAACGCATGTTCCAACTTCTGGATGCTTGCTTCAGTCCATAAATGGACCTTTGTAACTTGCACACCAGACTTTCCTGACCTCTTGCGACAAAGTCTGGAGGCTGAGACATATAGATATCTTCTTCCAAATCCCAGTTGAGGAATGCGGTCTTGACGTCCATCTGTCAGATCTCTCAATCATAATGGGCTGCAATTGACAAGAGAATCCGGATAGACTTAAGCATAGCCACTGGCGAAAAGGTTTCGTCATAGTCGATCCCTTCTCGCTGGGTATAACCTTTAGCGACTAGTCTAGCTTTGTAAGTCTCAACGGTACTATACGGACCACTTTTTTTTTTATACACCCACTTACACCCAACAGGTTTAATGTTGTGAGGTGGTGTTACAAGTGTCCAGACCAAGTTTTGGGACATCAATGTCAGTTCTGTCTCCATGGCTTCCTGCCATTCTGCATGGTCAGAGGATATCATCACTTCGTCATAGTTCATAGGACCATCCTCCTGAAACTCTGGATCTACCATAAAGGCTTGTCCAATGTATCTATTAGGAGCACTTGTGGTCCTCCCACTGCAACAAGCCTATGATGGTTCCATAGGAGTCGATTCTACAATATCGTTTATCTTAGTGGTATCGGCTCCCACTACGTTTTCTGTCTGCGTACTCCCATCAGTACCAAGTAATTCTTCAAGAACTACTTTACTGGTGGGCCTATGGTCTATTAAATAATCCTGCTCCAGGAATACGGTGTTCATCGAGACGATAACCTTTCTATCCTCAAGACCATAAAATAAACCACCCTTTGTTCCTTTTGGATATCCAACAAACAGACATACCTTAGTCTTTGACTCCATCTTATCTCGCTTGTCCTTCCGCACATGTGCTGGACAGCCCCAAATCCTAAAGTGTTGTAGGCTTGGCTTTCACTTCAACCATAGCTCCCAAGGAGTTAGAGGTACTGACTTTGATGGAACAAAGTTCAAAGTATATACTGCCGTCTCTAGGGCATATCCCCAAAAACTAGGTGGCAATGTGGCATAACTCATCATAGTCCGAACCATGTCTAACAAAGTTCGGTTTCTCCTCTTCGATACACCGCTTTGTTGCGGTGTCCCTGGTGCAGTCAACTGGGATACGATCCCATGCTCACGCAGGTACCCAATAAATTCATTTGATAGGTATTCACCTCCTCGATCCGATCGAAGAGACTTGATACTTTTATCCGTCTGCTTTTCTGCTTCAGCTCTGAACTCCTTGAACTTATCAAAGGATTCAGACTTCCGCTGCATTAGGTATATGTATCCAAACCTCGAGTGATCATCCGTGAAGGTGATGAAATACTCGAAGCCTCCTATGGAACAGACACTTATGGGCCCACATACATCAATGTGTACCAACTCTAATACCTCCTGAGATTTGCTACCTTTGGCTCGGAAAGATCTTTTAGTCATCTTGCCTTCCAGGCAAGACTCACACGTCGGTAGGCTTTCTGAAATATCTAGACTTAAAAGTCCTACCTTAACCAACCTATGAATCCTGTCTGAGGCTATGTGTCCAAGCCTTAGGTGCCAAAGGAGTGTTGGATTATCTGAGGGATTTTTTTTTTTAGATGAATTAACCACACAAGCTTCAGTTATGTTATCCTACTTATGATTGGAGTTAATTACATAGAGACTATTCTGTTATATGCGAATCTACCTGGTTAGAGGGTAGGGACCCCGTGCGCGCAAGGGCCGTGAACTACCCTGCGCGTACAGCCGAAGTTAAGTAGGTTAGGGGTCACGGGCAAGGGTTGTGATAAAGCCAATAGGAGGTGCCCTCGAGTAGGGATTGGCCTAGCAACCCTGTCCCGGGGAGTTAAAGTCCCCATAGTAAAGCAAGTTGGGCGGTAGAGCTCCACCGTGAAAGACGGGAAACCCCTTATGATCATCTGGGTGACTAGTGCATAGTATTGGTGGATGCACGGCGAGAGAGTTGACCCTCTACATCGAAATAAAAGGCCCTATAGTAATGCCCGACCGGGGGCAGGATGAACAAAATATTCGGGGTTCACATTTTGATAGTGTGTGTTTTATCTATATATGAATTTAGAATTGTGTGACTGTTTATATGATGACTTCGTGACTTTATATGAACGTCTTATTTAATTTGTTCTTTAATGCTGTAGAATATTGAATGGACTTCATGTTAGATAACCTAGTGACAGTAGGAATTGCATGTGAATATAGACTACTGATAGGTTTAGGTATCATTCTGCAAACTTGGATTCTACTAGAACTGATAGATCTTATCTTAATTTATTAAGATTAGTTGTCTCATATTGTTAAAGACTATTAGGATGTCACTAGCCATTAATTTGGCTAATCTCCCAATTTCCTATTATGGGCTACTCTTTCCCACGAGTAGGCTCAGTTGCAGGTCCGGAGGCTCAGGAGTAGCAGTAGGAGTTCAGAGGCGGAGTTAGAGTTGCAGTGTTACCTTTCTGCTTAGTACGTTAATCTTATAGTCTTTGCTCTTCAGACATTGTAATTGTATTGGAATAAGTGTTTTTATCGGTTAGTTAGTATTCTATGGTTGTAGTTGCAATGGTTCCAGCTGAATTCTTTTGGGTAGGCCTCTCCTCAAGGCCCCAAGCCTATGATAGATCATGATGAAAATATAAGTGCATATAAATGACTAAATTGATTAACCCTGTAGATAGGAACTCTAGACTGGTGCACCTGAGTGTTAGGGAGTGGATGAGACTAATTGGCTAGCCGTAAGAGGCTTGAGCCTCGTGCTCCCTCAGATAGACTCTTGTCAGTATATAGTGGCACCGACAGGTCACACATACTGAGAGGATATGACTTTTGAAGGTTGAGCTTGATAATTTCTCTTTCTTTGCTTTTTAATAAAAAATATTTTTTAAGAAATTAAATTTAAAAGATTCCCCTTTTGTTTCTCCCTCCTCCTTGTTTTTCATATTAGCGAGCATAGAAGAAGCCTTGTGAGAACCCAAATTGGTGCAATTAATTGACCAACCCCAAAACCCTCTTCTTTTTCTCACCTCACACCCCAGGGATCGGTCTTCAGATTTCTGGGGCGTGACAGCTGGTATCAGAGCCTAGGGATATATTCCTAGAGGTTTTGTTAGGATGTGGTTCGTGTCTTGCGATTCTTTCTTCGGAAAGTTTATACTCTAGTGGTGTTAGAATGTTTTCTAGAGATTGTATAGATAGTGAGTCGATAGAATTCTCGTAGTAGCTAGTGGTGGTATAATGAGCTTTTCTAAGGATAAGAACATAGGGTCAATTGCACATGGAGAACTGGTTTTGTTTGAGGAATTGATCTGTAATTAAGAACTGTCTATGATTGGGTTTTTGATTGATCGAGAATCGTGAATCAATCTATATGTCGTATGAGTATGATTGTATTTGAACTCTGATGTGCTATAATGTTTAGGTTTAGAGTTAGTCATTGTAACTCGAGTGATAGTTCTTAAGAAGAAGCCACGTAGAAAATCTTAACCAATGGTAGTGTTTCTTGATCTCTAGGCAGAAGCATAGTGTTTGAGTCTATATCAGAATATAGGTTGGGAGTCTTCTAATATGGATTTTTTTAAACTTTCTAGTGGTAAGGAGCTGACCAAGGACTAGATATTCAACTCTAGTTAGTAATTTGGTTGATTGGTTTTGGAATGGATGTATTTGAATATATCTGAAAGGATGTATATCCTTGATGGTTTATCTGGCATGGTTGTGAGGTTACTCTTTTTGTTGGTTTTGTTATTTTTCGTTGACCCTAAGCGCTAGAAACCTAGTCGGTATTTTAGGATTCCTTGATCTTTGTTGACCCTTAGTATTAGAGACCTAGTCGGTGTTTAGGATCCCTTGATCTTCGTTGACCCTTAGCACTAGAGACTTAGTTGGTATTTTAGGATTCCTTGATTCTTATTGACCATTGGTATTAGAGACCTAGTTGGTGTTTTTAGGATTGTCCATTATCTCGATATAGATATAATAATTATATTAGTTTTCTTGTTAGATCTCTCTGGTGTATCGTGGGTTATAATTAGTTTGGTGTAGAGCTTGTGTGTTTCTTTTTTTTAGATCCTATGAGTAATAATGATGACTCGTGGGGATAGTGGTTTCAATGAGTACACCAAGAGATAGAAATCTTAGGTGGTAGTTTGAATTCCCTTGGTTAGTGGATTACAGGATACCTTGATAGTGACTCTTCCGAAAGGGTACGCACTGTTCCTTGAGAACTTTGATGGTGGTGATGACTGTCCGGTAGAGGACATACTGTGGCTATGCAATGTTCTCAATACGAACTTTGGCAGCTACGCACTTTCTCATTGGAGAATTTGGCGACTACATATTGTTTCTCGGAAACTTTGGTGGTGGTTTGTGACTGTCCGATAGAGGACATACTGAGGCTATGCACTGACTCTTCGGAGGCTTTGGCGGTTTGTTTCGAGTTCTTATTAGAACTCGTGGGAAAGAATGCACTGGCCAGATGACAGTAACGTTAAGATGGAATTGAGATAATTGAGTACTAGAAAGATATTAGCGACGATGTCAAATGGATTTCCTACGTTTATAAAATTTGGGAATATCTTATCAGTTGAAATCTTAAGAATGATCATTATTTTGCCGATTCACCCCGCTTTGTATCTAATTATTATTCGATTCTAGTAACTTTTGTTTGCTTCAGTTTCTTTTGAGTGATTGCTTTTAGTTCTCAGAATGTTGAGATTATGATAGTTTTCTCGGTTGTCTTTTTTCTAAGTTGTCTCTAATTGTCTTGGGTCCTTTATTCTCATTTTTTTATATGGTTGCGAGGTTTCCGTATAACCATCTCGATAATTAGTTTAGGGTAGAATTTAGTACTTGGTATCAATCTGCTCAGTCGATATTAGTTGGTCATTAGTTTTCTAGTAGGTAGTTTCTTCAGCCAACTCATAATAGTTCTGGTTTAGAATCGGTCCCCATGTCTTGGATTGAGCCATTGAGATGACTATCTATTGTCAGAGTGTAGCTATTTAGTTTGGACCCACTTGAGAAATAGATTTTGAGGCATTTGTTCTTTAGGCCCTTGAGCATTACTGGTAGTTCGGTTAGTGTAGATGTTGGTCTCATATGAATCTTATAGGATTTTAGTTTAGTATTAGATACACGTTAGGCGTACTAGTTAAGATATCTCTTTTGTCAAATCATTCTGGAATGTGTACTTAAGCATATGTATATGGGCGCATATGTGTAGTATACATTGCTATGATTGTAGAGTCGATACCAAAAGTATAAATTATATATGGGTGTATGGGCACTCATATACATTGATATACCTTTTATATCGGCACTGACAATTGAGTGTATTTTAAGTTTCTGAATCTATGAGTTTTGGTAGTTACCCTACCGAGGAGAACACCCCTCGGCGGTACTAATAAGGGGGATATGATGCCCCTTATCAAGGCAGGGTTAATGATCAGAACTCATGATTTTGGTCTAATCCGTAATGCTTAGAATGTGAAATGGAAACCAAAATTTGTATATGCGATGTGAGAATTTGGAGGTTCATTTATATCCTAATAATTATGAGAGTCGATTCGTATAATGTTTAGGTTAGTAGAGAGAGTAGGATTGTGAGTAGTAGAGGGTCAGGGTTTTCTTTTAGTAAGATTTGGTGTAGTGACTTGGCTTTCTTGTTGGTAGTGTTAGTGAGGATGTTTGCGCTCGTTATAGTTAACTTTTCATTGCTATAATGTTCTTGTTTTGGTGGTAGAGATGAGTGGACTCGTATATATGGTTTTTATAGTTGAATTTTCGGGACAAAAATTTCTTTAAGGTGTGTAGGTTGTAACACCTGTGGTGTTAGATTTAGAATAATAGAAATCCCCAATAGCTAGTTTCGTCTTTTTACAGCCAGACTTTTTTTTTTGGCTTTTTCCTGATAAATCGATCGTAAACCTATGAGATGTTTTACGTTCACATTCTCCATAACTTCGAGCATGTCACGATGGTGCGTTCCGTGCAACGATCAAGTGTATGCGCAGTTAGTTTCGGCAGCCCGACAGATAAACCCTAGAAAAGCGATAATTGGTCGATAGTTGTAGCCGTTTTGTTTTCCACAAGAGATCGGGTGATCAGATTATAACGAAACAAGATACGTTAGATGAGGCTCCGAGAGATCCTTCCAATGAGCCTGAGTTAGGGTCGATCCGACACCCGAGTGAATAGTTATTGCTATTTTAAGTTTTGGAGTCTTTCCTTCTTTTCGAGAGATCCAGAGGTCAGAAAATTATGTACCAAGCGCTGACGCGTTTGCCTCGATGATACCTTTCCAACGAATCCTCTCAGGTTCTATTCTGACTTTCGGTTTGATAGTTACGACTTATTATTCTTTTCAACCCGGTTGATGGACGAATCGTACCTGGATTCCAACCGAGCCCGGTTCAGGGCTCGGGACCGAGCCCGACCAGCCCTGGAGCCTGCCTCCCGATCTCCTAGCATAGTTTAAGCTCTCTTGACCTCCCTCCCCAGTGGTTTAAAATTCAAAATTTAGATGAGAAGATCGGGTAAGATTTTGGGATGATAAATCCATATCTTTTAGTCCTTATCCCAATCTTTCTTTCCTTTATCCCTTCCCCTTAACCGACCCTATCCCCAACCCTTATCACAACAGCCTCCCTCTTTTTTTTTCCCGTGAATATAAATAGAGAGCGAGAGAGAACGAGTAGAGAGAGAACGGGAGAGAAAGAGAGAGAGAGAGAGAGAGAGAGAGAGAGAGAACAGGACGACGAGAGAGAGAGAGAGAGAGAGAGAGAGAGAGAGAGAGAGAACGAGAGCCAGAGACGGAGAAGGAGAAGAGATCGAGGGAGAAGATCGGTGCATGCCAACCCGCCCCTCGCCGGAGCATCGGCGAGCGTGTCGGCACCCCCAGGTCAGCCACCCCCTCTTCCTCCCATTCTCCTCCGCGACCCAACCCGCGACCCCTTCCTCCTCCTTTGCCGCGGCCCACTCGAGCGGACACCGCTGCCACACCTGAGCCCCTTCCGGTGATCGTCGGCACACCACCACCGACCGTAGACCCCGTGCGAACCCCCGCCGTCCAAGCTCTTAGCTTGGACTCTGACGGCCGCTCCGGCCGCCTCCCTCCGTGCCTCCTCTATAGGGGTGGTGCGGGAGAGGCCGGCCGAGCGCTCGCCGGCGCTCCAGGCCGCCCCTCCCATCGGCCGCCGTCGCGCGCGAACCAGCCCCCCCGCCGCTGTTCTCGTGGAGAAGATGAACATGGGGGGGGGGGGGGGGGGTAAACAGTAATTTCCCAGGTTGTTTAGAAACTTAACCCCAGGCCCGACCCGACCTTTGCAAACCCGACCCGACCTCACATACTTGACCCGAGCCACACAGTGAACCGGTCTGGTTCACCTGAACCAGACCCGTGAACCAGTCAATTTTGGTTCGACTGCCATTTCTCCGTCTGAACTCGGAATTGGACGAAACCAGCGCCATTTCGATCGGCTCGAAAAATACTACCTATTGGCCATAGTTTATCATAGTAATTATAATGTTTAGTCCTCTGTTTTATCCTTGGAACTGATCTTATCGTGGTACCGTGGTTTGACCGTTGTTTCATCGTCCGAACTTGGATTCGGACTAAAGCAGCGGCATTGTGCTCAGAATATTGAGTCCTACCTTTTAAATCTAGAATATAACCCTAGAACCTCTTCTACCCTAGTGACCCAGTCATGCGATCGGTTTCACCGGTTCTATATGGTTTGACCCAAAACCATCCGACCGACGTCGGATTCTAGCAAAACCGGAACCATCGAAAAGGGTTCTTCAAGCCCGATTCGATGAGTAGGTTTAGCTTCTAATTACTTGATTGGCCTAGTATTATTTAGGTTTGAGTTCTTCAGTTGCACGGATTTGCGTGCTGTCGACTCAATGTTGGTCCCCTATCGAGGGTGCCCGACTATCCTTGGCATAGAACCCTCGTCGTAGATTCTTCTGTTTTAATTGATAGAGTTGTGATATAGATCTATGTTTGTTATCAGACCATGATTATGGTGATCCAGCGGAGATGGATCAGAGGCAACTAGTAGGAGTCGTGTGCGCCAACCAGGTGACATCTATTACCCTTGCGTGGTCTTTAATAGTGGGAAATAAGAATGACTAAGGGTAGGTGTCCATGACACTGCATGCGGATCCCGCCGGGCATCGTCGCATGTGGTCAAGTGGACCCCGCCTTGCATGCGGAGTCGCGAATCTGGCGACGCATGCTTAAAATATTAACAAAATAATAATAATGATTGCTTTTTATTGTATGGACACCGTAATTAGGATTCCCTTAAATTAATCATTAAATTGAATAACTAATAATTATCGGGGCCCACCCTCCTGAGAGGAGTATGGCAACCCTAGCACACGGGTCACTGGGATGAGTGTCTTACTTTATTTATTTATTATGTAGCATGGGTTGCGAGAGGAGTATGGGACCAGGGGTAAATTGTTGGAAATTGTTAAGCATTAAATAGACTTTTTGAACTTCAGTGTATATGTTGAAAGATGTTATATGCGAATCTACCTGGTTAGAGGGTAGGGACCCCGTGCGCGCAAGGGCCGTGAACCACCCTGCGCGTACAGCCGAAGTTAAGTAGGTTAGGGGTCACGGGCAAGGGTTGTGGTAAAGCCAATAGGAGGTGCCCTCGAGTAGGGATTGGCCTAGCAACCCTGTCCCGGGGAGTTGAAGTCCCCATAGTAAAGCAAGTTGGGCGGTAGAGCTCCACCGTGAAAGACGGGAAACCCCTTATGATCATCTGGGTGACTAGTGCATAGTGTTGGTGGATGCACGGCGAGAGAGTTGGCCCTCTACATCGAAATAAAAGGCCCTATAGTAATGCCCGACCGGGGGCATGATAAATAAAATATCCGGGGTTCACATTTTGATAGTGTGTGTTTTATCTATATATGAATTTAGAATTGTGTGACTGTTTATATGATGACTTCGTGACTTTATATGAACGTCTTATTTAATTTATTCTTTAATGCTGTAGAACATTGAATGGACTTCATGTTAGATAACCTAGTGACAGTAGGAATTGCATGTGAATATAGACTACTGATAGGTTTAGGTATCATTCTGCAAACTTGGATTCTACTAGAACTGATAGATCTTATCTTAATTTATTAAGATTAGTTGTCTCATATTGTTAAAGACTATTAGGATGTCACTGGCCATTAATTTGGCTAATCTCCCAATTTCCTATTGGGGGCTACTCTTTCCCACGAGTAGGCTCAGTTGCAGGTCTGGAGGCTCAGGAGTAGCAGTAGGAGTCCAGAGGCGGAGTTAGAGTTGCAGTGTTACCTTTCTGCTTAGTACGTTAATCTTGTAGTCTTTGCTCTTCAGATATTGTAATTGTATTGGAATAAGTGTTTTTATCGGTTAGTTAGTATTGTATGGTTGTAGTTGCAATGGTTCCAGCTGAATTCTTTTGGGTAGGTCTCTCCTCAAGGCCCCAAGCCTAGGATAGATCATGATAAAAATATAAGTGCATATAAATGACTAAATTGATTAACCCTGTAGATAGAAACTCTAGACTGGTGCACCTGAGTATTAGGGAGTAGATGAGACTAATTGGCTAGCCGTAAGAGGCTTGAGCCTCGTGCTCCCTCAGATAGACTCCTGTCAGTATGTAGTGGCACCGACAGGTCACACATACTGAGAGGATATGACTTTTGAAGGTTGAGCTTGACAATTTCTCTTTCTTTGCTTTTTAATAAAAAATGTTTTTCGAGAAATCAAATTTAAAAGATTCCCCTCTTGTTTCTCCCTCCTCCTTGTTTTTCATATTAGCGAGCATAGAAGAAGCCTTGTAAGAACCCAAATTGGTGCAATTAATTGACCAAACCTAAAACCCTCTTCTTTTTCTCACCTCACACCCCAGGGATCGGTCTTCAGATTTCTGGGGCGTGACTACTTCAAACCTGCAAGATCGGACGAAACCGCCCCAGACGGAGGAATCACCTCATCTTTTAGAAGGCCGGGCTCCTCAACATCCTCAACCGGACAAGGAACCCTCGAAGTCATCCCGCGGGAAATGCACACTTTTTGTCTTTTGGGCGGGGCACCCTCAACAGCGGCCTTCGAAAGAAAAGATAGCCTAGGGGCACTAGTGAGGTCGGCTTCTAACACGGGAGCCGAAGAAGGGACACGGCGAGCACTGGAAAGACGGCTGCAACTCTTCTGGGCCCTCTGAAGCCCCAATCGGAGGCGATGATCTTCCACTCCCGCAGAAGGGTCGAAGCGAAAATTTTTAAACTCACTGCTCACCAGAACTTCAACCGGGAAACTTGCAAGCAAGGGGGAAACTCGCTCTTCAATCCATTTGCAGTAGTATGGAGTGGCGACATCCCAAGACCCCGACTTGGTCCCAGGAAAGAAGCTGCCACCGGTCAATCGAGCATAGAGAGAAGCCAACAGGGGGTAACCTTCCTGCGGACTAATGCGCCCCTGCAACTGCTGAGGCATACCGGGAACTTCCTGTCGAAATCCTTGCTGATGAGCAAAGCGATGAGGGGAGTACTGCTCCACCTCCACCACATCTCTCTTGCGCCAAACCAAGTATTCAGAGCGGCAACTGACCATATTCCAATACAAGCTGTCCGAGAGCTCCTTGTTGTCGTGGACAGTCGACCTCTCCAAAGGTAGCACCGAATGCTCTGATAGAAACTCGAAGTCGGCGCCTCCCATCCTCCGTAAAAGAGTGCGAGCACACTCTCTCGGGTGCTCCCAACTGATAAAAGCATTTAAGATCCCTCCTATCCCGGGCAGGAATGGCAGGTCGGCTGGATACCCGCGTCTGGCGAAGATCCCTTTTGGGAAGTGAAGAGCTATCCAGCCATATAGGTAGTGCAGAGGTCCAAACGCAGTAGACCGGCCAAGCTCCCCCTTGGCATTATCCGAGCTGGACAAGTCCCAGTAAGTCCCACTGAGCCCCCGGTACAAGGCGCATAAGATTATCGGGGCTAGATTGAAAAGCTCCCCCCTCGCCATCCTAGAAGCTGCAAGAAAGGTCCCCGGATGGATGACCTCGCCGGGACAGGGGAGCATGAACCGGCAAAGAAAGATGACCAGTCCAGCAGCTCGATAAACCGCCTGCCACTCCTCACTGTCACGCCTCAGACCGAGGATCTTCCAGGGACACTGTTTTTCCTTCATTGAGTGCCTCTCTTGAGCTAAGGACTCAATAGGTCTCACAAAAGAACGAAGCAGAGGCCTCTTCATTTGAGCGACCTTTCACATTGGGTGAGCCGAAGGTGCCGGAGACCTATACTCACCTCTGAACCAAAAATCACCCCAGGAAGAGGGACGCACTCGGTCTGACTGATCCCGCGCCGCAATGATGGCATATGCCTTGAATAGAAGAAGATAGGAGCTCGGAGCAAAGCTGATGTCCAACAGGTCCTTCAAAGCTGGCACCTCCTCTTGGTAGTAATTCCGTACTTCGGGGCATCCAAAAACAATGTGGACGTCGCGAAGTGAAATCCCTACCTCTCCCGCTCCAGTAAGGAAAGTGTTGGTGGCCGGACACCAGAGTTCACACAGAGCGCAATACATCCCCTCAAGACGGCTGTATTCTCGACGAGCCGGCGCCAGAAACTTGGCCAATGAATTCATCTCGGGTTCCGTGCCAAAGACCTCATAGAGCTCGCTCATCCATTCATGAAAACCGCAAAGATATTGGACGTCTCCCCGAGGTCAAGAGTCGGTACCCCATCGGGTCAATCGGGAGCAGGTCTTCGAGGCAACTACCGGAGTGGGCACAAAATCTTCATCACAATGGTGGAAAGGGGTACTCAAGCTTGGGCGGAAGAGCTTCATGGAGATCCCTTCGTCGTTGTAGACTTTCTTGCTCAGCTTCAGCATCCCACAAGTCGCATCGGCAACTCCATCTTCCGTGATGCGCTCGTGGATAAAAACACGGAGCAACGACAGATGGTCTCCTCGCCTCGAGTCGCGGCAACGGTACACCCGAGTAAGGGGGAAGCGAAGGCACCTCCTCCCATCGGAGAGGTCCTTAGCTATCCACCCAGGCGAAGTCAAGCCCTCGAAGACTCGGATCCTAAAGAGACACGAAGAGAAGCAAGTCAAGACAAGCGGAGGACAAAAAAAAAGGGGGGGGCGAGGGGCCCACAGCCCCCCGTTAAGAGGACCGCCCGAACAACGTCGCCTTCGTGCCGCACTCCCAAGGTCCGCAATAAGGCCGCCCGGTTCAGAGCAACGTTACCACTCCGCCTAGGCCTTCGCGCCACACTCCCGAGGCCTGCGCACCCCCCACGCCGGCCAACTACCCCCTGCCGCGCGGCACCCGCACATCACCCGCGTCGGTAACGCTCGTGCCGGCCACCTACCGCCACTCGCCCGGATTGGACCGTGCCATCGCCAGAATAATACAACCAGCCGGGCCCGCGGCCCATCCCCATTTGAAGGTCACGTATTCGATCCACGTTCACCGCGAAAAAAAAAGGGTGAGCCCGACCCCTTCGCCAACACAACCAGAGGGGGGGGCGCCCAACTCGGGGACGTCGCAGCCCCTCCTCCGATCCGGTCGGGGCCGAGCCCGACCCGGCCGCCCCGAGCCCGACCCGGCAGCCGCAGCCCCGGCCCCGCACCCGCGCGCCGCTGCCCCGCGCGTCGGCCGCCGCCGCCCGCGCGTCGCTTCCCCGCGCACCGCATTGCAGCCCCGGCGCCGACCACCGCCGCCCGCCGCTGTTGCTCTCGCAGTTCAGAACCAGGGAAGAAAAAAAAAAGAAAAAAAAAGAAAGAAAAGAAAAGAGGAAAGAGAAAAGAAAAGAAAAGAAAAGAAGAAGAAGAAGAAGAAGAAGAAGAAAGATGAAGAGAGAGGCGGCGAAGGTGATTCACACCTCAGCCGCGCTCCTCCGTCCTCCTCGCCTCGGTCCTCGTCGCACCGTCGCTTCAACCCCGTCTTCGCAACAACCTTCAAGTCGCGCACCATTGTCACCGCCGCCGACGAAAGAGGCGACACCGAAAAGACGGAGCAAGTCGCGTGCAACCCCAGGCAGCTCTCTTCCGACGGCGGTCTCCAAAAGCCGGCGAAACCTTCGCAAGAGCAGAATGTTGGATAAAGGGGGTAGGGGTCCTTAAATAGACCCCCAATCCCGCCCACAAAAGGCATCAAGGACAAGTGCTCTACGATTCCTACGTGTCCAAACCCTACACGTTCTCACCATCACACTCATCCTTGAGGGGGCACTTGTAGACACACAAATTGTGTCTAACCCAAACCCGACTTGCATGCACGAACCCGGGATCAAACCCGACGCGGACTCGGACCCACCCGACTCGCGCCCAACAAAGGGGCCGGGTGGGCCCATCCTTAAGCGGGGCCCACCCGGCCCCCATACTAGGATCCGAACCCCCATGGGGGGGGCTACTAGGGATCCGAACCCCCATGGGGTGGCCGGCCACACAAGGAAAAGGGAGAGAAAAGAAAAGAAAGAAAAGAAAAGAAAGAAAAGGAAAGGAAAGAGAAGAAAAAGAAAGAAAAGAAAGGAAAGAAAAGAAAAGGAAAGGAAAGAAAAGAAAAGGAAAGAAAAGAAATAAAAGGAAGGAAATACCGCCATGCGCGGGGGGAGGTTGCGCATGACGTCTACCCACACGTGGATCTGCGCCGATCCCTTGATCCGACGGACAAGAAGAAGAGTCGGGTCGCCATCGATTTTATGTGCAAGATTCAAGATAAATCCAAAAATGATTGAGCCATAATTACCCCGCCAGAAAAGAAAAGCAAATAAAGATTTATTCCCCTCATCAATGGATGAATAAATCCTGGGTAATTATGGGGGAGATATTAAAGGGATTTAAAATTAAAACTTCCCATATCTCTCCCCTCCCCCTTTGCCTATAAATAGAGGGGGAGGGGGAAGGCTCAAGGGGTCGAAAAAATCGCAAGCTGAAGACAAAGCGAGGAAGCTCTGCAGAAGAGGAGACGCTTCTTCATCGACCCAAGGCTTCACGAGGCACGGGCAAGCCTATCCCTTCGTGACCGGCTTAGTCCACTGAAAGCCCTCATCCATGTGAAGACCCTTGCACAAGAAGATCAAGCCTTCGACTCCGTGCACGAAGAAGAAAGCTCGGAGAAGAAGACCCTTCGACTCCGAAAACACCAGAAGCAAAGGCCGGAGAAGAAGCTCGGAGCGGCACTACCCCGTCGGCTCCAACAAGCCTTCAACTCCGATCAAGCCCCAAAGTCCGGAGAAGAAGACCGAAGCGTCGTCACCCTGCCGCCTTCGACAAACGCCTGCTCCATCCATGAAGAAGAAAGCTTGGAGAGGAACACCCGAAGCGTCACTACACCCGTCGCCTTCGAAGCAAAGTCGGCGCTACAACCGTCGCACGGAGATCGGTGCTACCCCCGCCATCTTCAAAAGTACCCTTCGACTCCGATCACGCCAAAGAAGCCCGGAGGAGAAACAAAGTCCAGCCGACACCTAAACCGTCGAAGAAGCCTGAAGCATTGAAGACGTTGTCATTATCGTCCAAGAAGGAGATCGAGTCGACGCCGAAGCAAAAGCCCCCGCAAGAAGCCGAAGCAAAAGCCCCGGTAAAGCCCGCGCCAAAGCAACGCAAGTGCCAAAGCCAAGCGACTACGCCGGTCACGAGCAAAAGCACTGCACGCTCTAGCCGATACGACGCGAAGTCCGGAAGAACGAAAGCATCGCAAGTCTCCCCCGTCTACGTCCAAGCGCAAGCGCCAAAGCAAAGCGAAAGCCAGAGCCACGCCAAAGCCAAGCCAAGGTTGAAAGCCAAAGCCAAAGCCAACGCCAAAAGCACGATCGATGCCGCGAACCGACGATCAAGGACGCCGAGGTCAAGCAAGGAGCGAGGAAGACACGAAGACCGAGGAACGAAGCTGAAAACTCCCTAGCCGAGGAAGCGCGAAGCACGGAAGGGACCAAGGAAACGGCGGATATTCCTTAGTCTCTCAAAAACCCTCACCCTGTAAAGACCTCTGTCCTGGGCAACCCCTTCAGAGCTCTCACACGAATACCACCTGGAGACGCGGATCAAAGGTACCCTCCAGAGGATCTCTCCCACAATCTCCTGATCAACACTCGCCGCACCCGGACTCGTCACCCCCGAGCCCCTGGTCCCGGCCACTCTTGTAATCTCGTGTGTTTGCAATAAAGACGACCCGCATCTTTTTTTTCGCGCATACAATGACCAAAAATGTATTTAACTATGCAAAACCAAGTCGATTCAATATCTAACATAAAGAGTAACAATTACGTAAAACAAAGTAACTATTTAGTTGATTGACATATTAAAAAAAATTATGATGAAAATATACAGGAAAAAAAAATGTTTTGTGGTTTTAAATCGACAATTTGGAGTGATTTCAATCGATTTTCATGCAAAAAATTGTTCGTGTTAAGTTGATGCAGGAAATGTAAATTTAATGAACTTGGGCTAGACGCTATAGTCCTTTTTTTCTATTTAGTTCGACGGGATTTTGGGAGGAAGCTATTGCAATACGTAACTTGTAGGAGGACTTATTGCAAGGTGATACATTTGTCGGACAACTATCAAAACCTTACCATAAATAGACATTGCAGATCAGTTATGGTCCCGGATCCTCTGAGTAGATGACAATAAATGGGTTTAGTGGGTTATCCGACCCGACCCTATTGGGACAGGTTTGGGATGAAATTAAATAGGTTTGGGCTGGTTTGTGATTGTTTGAAGAAACCCGATTGGGTTTGGGATAGGGTCGAGTTTATCATATTAACGGTTGTTGCACATGCCATAGCTTAGTAGCTTCCTTCCATGAGTAACTTTTTAAAAAAAAAAAAGTGTTGAAATTATCTATTTCTTAGCTAAATTGAATTTGTTTCTGACTATGTTCATTGTTTCTCTTTAAG
The DNA here is from genome assembly GCA_947650365.1 of Chamaelirium japonicum. Lineage (NCBI taxonomy): Eukaryota > Viridiplantae > Streptophyta > Magnoliopsida > Liliales > Melanthiaceae > Chamaelirium > Chamaelirium japonicum. The sequence goes on from OX393549.1 coordinate 36,370,201, forward strand.
TTTAAACCTATTTCAATAGGATTCGACCGGGTTTGGATTTTAGCTAATACAAATGGGCTGTGTATGGGATTTTCCCTCTAAACCCAACATGGGTCTACGATTTCGAATAATATATACTTTAACAAGACTGGTTCGGCATAGACCAACCCATCCCAAATTCTGTCCGTTGCTATCCCTACCTCTGAGGTTATAATCTCATAGGATCAGAGTGGTGAAAACCTGGTTCTATGGTAGATGTTACGCATTCTCTGGGTGCTGCTTGGGAGGATTTTCACATACGACTGAATAGGCTGTGGAAGATGCTTTGCAGAATGTGCAGACTGATGTTACACACATGATTGGCTCCACACTTGCTGGTGATACGCAGATGTAGATGTTGCTGAAACTATTATTGTGACGCCAGTCGGGGATGGCATTACTGTTGTTGATGGCAGGGATAAACCTGATGTTACGCAGGCTGTTTTTGCTGTTACATTTGCTGCAGCTGAGGCATTTGGTAGTGCTGATAGTGATGATACAGCTGCTATGGATGGGATCCCAAAAACGTGGGAGGTGAGGCTTCTACAACGGTGGATGGCCCTAAGGTGGCGCAATTGCAAGCTCGGAAGCAAATGTCTTTCGATTGGAAGACTAGGAGTTTGTACCCTAGCATTCAAATTCCAACCATTAACCGAGTGGTTTCGTCGCTTAGGGAGGTAGAATGGGAAGAGAGAGGATCATTTGCCACTAGTTTGCCATTGTTTGTGTTGACTAGTGTGTTTGCTCTTTCGTGTAGCATTGTATCTCGATCTGCTTGCTCATCCTGAGAGAAGCCGTGAGCTCTAACTCCCTTTTGGTTTTAATAAATTGTTCTATTTACCTTTCAAAAAAAAAAGAGTGGTGAAAACCAAAACTGAATTGCAATCGTCCATTACACCCAGTCCATAACGATGAATCGATCCCACTCAGCCGGGACAAGGCAGCAATGAATAGTTGTGGTTTTCACCTATCTCTTCAATTTGAGGTTATAACCCAGAGAACCCATGCCCACAATTAATACAAGGGTTATTTTGACTTTGCCCCCCAAATTTTACATTGAATTAGACTTTACCCCCCATTTTTCATTAATTAGACTTTACCGCCCCAAAACTAATTGTTCCGTCAGCTCACCCCCCAAAACTTTATTTCTTTTCCGTCAACTCACCCTTTTTTTTTTTTTTGGTACTAACAATTAGACTAGTTAAGATCTTACAAAAGGGGGTCCCATAAGGTCCATGTTACATAGGTCAATGACCTCCCGGCTAAAACTACTATATGAAATACATGTCCTAGTTAAAACTCTAGCCCCTTTGGCCAGCAAGTCAGCCACTTGGTTGCCCTCTCGGAATATATGGGTCGCCCGAAACGTGTTGAATTTCCATACTTTGCGGATGCAATCCTACACCAAAGGTTGGTCTGAGTCATTGGTGCACAAGGCCCGAATAATCTAATCTGCATCACCTTCAACCCACAGCTGGTCCCTCCACCCTGAGTCTTCAACACACCTGATGCCTTCCCATAACGCCCTGGCCTCTGTCACAAGAGCCGAGTGAGTGTAGCACGGCCACTCCCCGGTGTAGAGGATACCACCACTGCTATTCCGGAGGATGAACCCCGCTCCGGCCTTCTCCAGTTTGCCGGTCCAAGCCCCATCAAAGTTGAGTTTGAGCTCTTCCCCCACAGGTGGTTCCCATTTGACTTCGACTTGATGATTTGATAACGTTGGTTCCTGGGTAATAGAATGAAAATATTTGTTAGTTTGTATGAATTCCTCAAGACTAAGGATGACACTACGAGCCACTTGTTTGGGCTCTTTCCTGATTCCTCTAAATAGTTCGTGGTTACGTGCGTTCCAAATGGCCCACACCCCAGCTATAAGTATTCCACCCCTTAGCCGGGCCCTATTGCCGGATCGTAGTTCTTCGACCCACTCACGCCAAGAGTTTGGCTTCCACATTCCCCCAGTCAGAGACGCAAGAAGTCCCCACATAACAGCAGCTCCTGCACAACCAAAGATCGCATGAGATGCATTTTCATCGTCTGTAGCACACCGACTACAGAGGGGAAGAAGGTCAAGGCCTCTCCTAAGGAGAAGGTCTTTGGTGGGTATGCGCTTGTGGATGAGCTTCCAAGCGAAACTCTTAGCCCGGGGGGGGGCAGCTTGTCTTCCATAAGACATCCCAAAGGAAGGGGTTTGGAATAAAGTCGGGGTTTGAGTTTGGCTCAACATCGAATTCATCCTCTCCTAGATGGTTTCCATAGGTAGATGTAGACTCATCATTCATATCGTTGTCCGAGGCCAAAATATGATAGGCTATGTGTAAATAGGCTCCTCGTTTGGGCCCCAAAGGATGGCACTGCTTGGTTCCTCACTTAACAACGGGATGCTAATGATCTGGGCTACCATATCTGGGTGGAATAACTGGCCTAGAACATCAATGTTCCAACCCCGATTTTCATCCTACAGATCATCAACCCTGTTGACACTAGCTAGCATCATAGGATTCACAAAGGTAGGTCATTTGTCGAGTGGGATGGTGGATATCCAAGACTCTAGACCCACCTGAAAATTAGCACCTACCCAAATCGGACGTTTTATCTGGTGATGTAACGCAGAGGTCCCCTGGAGAACAGCCCTCCAAGCCCAAAAGCATCGTTTCGGAGTTTTCCAGGTCCATGGATCACCATAAAGATGATACTTAGCCCGACAAAAATCACTCCAGAGACCTGTGGGTTGGCTGAGAAGTTCAAACCACTTCTTTCCCATCAGTGCCTGTTTAGACCATTCAAAACCCCGGATCCCCCAGCCCCCCTTCAGCCAGGGGTTTGCAAACCTGACACCAATTTACTAGATGGATCCCTTTGCCCGATTGGTTGCCTCCAGAGACCTGTGGGTCAGCTCACCCTGTCTCTTAGATGGATAGCTGACGGAACAGTTAGTTTTGGGGGGTAAAGTCTAATTAATGAAAATATGGGGGCTAAAGTCTAATTCAAAAGGCAAAATTTGGGAGGCAAAGTCAAAATAACCCTTAATACAATTATATAAATAATAGGTGATCCCAGCTCACTGCGAGGAAAATGCTATTTGAACATACAATGGCACATATTGCAAGGGGGGGCCGTTATTGGACTATAGGGCCCATGTATTTGGTTTTATTTTTTATTTTTTTTCGATTTTTTAGTTGTGGGGCATGCTGGAGGGAGATCCGAATACTCGAATCCGGACGCAATCGCACCAAATCCTAGCCCCAGCATGATTGGCGCCCAGGGCGCCAAAGGACGAAAATCCGAGGGGTTTGGGAGGGGTTTGATGCCCAGGGCAAAATTCTGGCACCCTGGGAGCCAACCTGGAGCTTTGCGAGCGGTTTTTTCTGAAGGTGGCGCCCAAAGCAAAATTTCGCTGATCTTTTGACTTTTGCACGGATTTCTTTAGGGTGTTGGGTTTGTTTGTACCATTATGAGGGGTTATTCCTAGCATATAAAGGAATATATTTTGGATTTTTTGTGAGGGAGATTATTATTTAGTTGGGATGAGAGATTGGAGAGCTGACATATATTGGGGGTTCTCATTTGAGGGTTCGATCGAGGAACCGTTGTACGCACTTCTTCGTTTGACAGTGGATCTCTCTCGTTGTCGTCGGTGGACGTAGACAAGATTGCCGAACCACTTAAAATCTATGGTATTCTTTGTAGTGAGTACTTTCTTCTTGTTAATTTAATTGGCTTACTTCTCCTACGTATTTTGTTATTTGTGTTGTTGGTTTGGACGAGCTTTGATCCTCCGCTTCCTCTGTGCACAATAGGGCCCACCATTGGAAGTAGGTCCTGATGTTTCAAATGTGACCGTAGTTTTATTTGGTAATAGTATTTTTTTTTTTTTTTTACATCAGCGGGTGTCCCGAAACCTTTCGGGCAATGGCCCACATCAGGCTCGGACTAATCCGTCCAGGAGTGAAGCCTGACCCACTCGGCAATTCCCACTTCACTCCTGGGTAAATCGAGGGGAGGAAGAGTTGAACCCACAACCTCCTCACCAAAGCATCAGGTGAAGTGGTGGTCATTATATTTGTATATATAGTGGTGGGCATTCATGTCATTTAATAGAAATACGGAAGATGATGAGTAGGCATGTTAATGGATCGGATCATGATCCGAATTCGATCCAAAAATCCTGGTTTTTGGTATCGATCATATTTGTTATCTGAGTTTCGTTCAAAATGATCAGACCAAATTCAACACACAATCGGATCGAATTCGATCTACCATAATCTGATCCGATACATTTACTCAACTTTTATAATATCTATCATATTCTGTCTGATACCCAACCCATCCATCTTATTTCAACTGTCTGATACCCAACCCATCCATCTTATTTCAACTGTCTAATACCCAATCCAACCATATTCTTTTAACCATTAGATTGTTGGGTTGGGCCCAAATAATGAAACCCTCACACACCCAAAAGAAGGGAGGACCGATCTAGCAGGCAGATCGTGGTCGTGAACACGGACAATCGGCATGCAAGTCAAGCGAGTAAACTCCAGAGCCGATCATGTGCACAATCTGGATCGTGCACACGACCGACTTTGTCAGCTAGCAGCCGATTCAAGTTGATTTTAGTCGTGATTTCATTGAGATTTGGGTCTCCCATGGGCACACGTTTGCTCCGGCCTATTTAAGGAAAGCGGGGGCTCCCGAGTTAGATACTTAGATCTAAGGTCAATAACTTGTGGGAATCATCGACGACGACTACGTGGTGATCAGAGATCGTCTACAAGAAGAGGAAATCCCAAGGAGAAGTGAAGGATCCGAGGTGTGCTAGTGCAGCAATCCTCGACCCCGGGCTAGCCCTTGGATTCTTAAGGGGGCAGTGACACGGTGAGTGGTTCTTCTCAGTAGAGGATTGAGATTAGGTCATGGATGAGGAGAGAACGAAAAGCCGATCCAAGGTTTACCGCGTGGAGAGGGGAGTGTAGAAGGAAAGTAGAGAGGAAGAATAAATGGGAAAAGGAAGAAAAGAAGAAGAGGAAACAAAAATGATACAGTGTGAGGATCTTCTCCAAGTTCTTCGATGCGGTTATTTTGGTTTCTCCTCCAGGGTGCTTCCATCTCTTGGTGATCATTCGGTAATCTATGTGTATCTCTTGGTAGCAGGTGCATGGTTCTCTACTTCATGTATGTGTGATTGCGAGAGAAGCAAGATTAGAGTTAGCGGGATCTAACAAACGGAGATCATTACTTGGTGTAATTCTTGCAGTGATAAATCCCGTCCTTGAATGCATGTGAATCTGTGGTCTACTCCATTCAATTTGTGCATTGTATCCTCCATATGGGTTTTGCAACCTCTGCATGGCTCCGAATCTCGAACCTCGAGCACCGTCTTGGAAGCTTCCATAGACGTAGGGGATCGGAGTCGTCTACCGATTCCCCAGCATGGATATATGGATCGACAAATTCGTTTTCCCGGGATATATAATTAATGGTTTAAACTTAGAAGACATAATTTTTTATTTGATTGTTCCTGTTGTTTTAACCTGTCGAGCCTGTGAACCAGAATATGATCCGAATCCGATTCAAAATCAAAAACTTCATGTTTGGTATTATTGTTTTGACCAATACTTCGCTCCAACAGGTGCTGGAGCGTGCGGCACCTCTTTCCAATGTGAACCGTTGGATGAATATCACTAATGATATTCAGCCGTTTGGAGTCTTGACAAAATATCGATCACTAGCTCGCGTGAATGTCACCAGTGATCAGTATTCTGCCAGAGCTTATTAACGGATGAATATCACTAGTAATATTCATCCAACGGTTCACAACCTGTTGGAGCGAAGTATTGTTCTATTATTTTTTGTCCAAGATCGATCCGTTTAAAAATGATATGATCCGATTCGAAAGACAAATGGATAAAATACTATCTACCCTAATCTGATCCGATCCATTGACTCATCTAATGATGAGGAGGCAGTTAGAGTGTGCTTCGAAAGGCTTTTTTTTTTTTTTTTTTTTTGAAATCGGCGGGTGTCCCGAAACCTTTCGGGCAATGACCCACTTCAGGCTCGGACTAATCCCTCCGGGAGTGAAGCCCGACCCACTCGGCAATTCCCACTTCACTCCTGGGTAAATCGAGGGGAGGAAGAGTTGAACCCACAACCTCATCACCAACGCATCAGTTGCTTTGCCAACTCTCCAATCCCCTGGTAGGTTTCGAAAGGCTTTTTTTTTGGCGTGTGTGTGGGGGGGGGTGAGACTGGGAGTTTGTAAAAACTCCTCTTAAGGAGATGTTTTTAAGCCTAAAGATTTTGACATACTGTTGAAGAAAATGTCCTCAATGGCATTTCAAATTTTTTTTTTGGGTATGTCACCGAACCAATGAACCACCGAACGCCACTGTCATGTCGCCGCCGAACCTACGAACGTTGGAGCTGCTCGTCGCCACCGAACCACCGAAAGCCACCACTGTCAAAACAAACCGAACCTAAGCCTAACCCTAACCCTAAGATCTATAGGCCATGGGATGAATCCTAGATCAGAGATCTGCTCGCCGAGCCGCCACCGAACGTCACCGCTGCCAGAGCTGCTCGCCCCTACTCCTGCCGCCGCTGTCGCCAGAGATGCTGGCCGTTGCCCCAGCCGCCTCTGTTGTAGCCGCCGCAATCGGAGCTGCTCGGGAGAGAGGGGGGGAAGAAATGGTTTCGGATTTACCAACAAAGACAAGAACTTTAGGTTAAATAAAACTATAAGATATCCTTTTTCATAGGACGGATCTGTTGCTAGAGGCCTCGCATTCAGTATTTTTTTTTTTTTTTTTGACGGTGGTCAAGAGATTAAGACGTGGATGTCCTCACACACAAAGACCAACCAAGCAGATGGGAACTCTTTCTCCCAATAACTTACTCGCCTGGATGAGGAAAGGCCACAGAACTCAACTCTTTTTCTTTCTTTTTTTTTTTTTGGAAATCACAGATCTCAACTCTGAAAAAAATTATAGAGACGTCAGGTGTCCTATGAGCGTCAGAGCTAGCGGTCTGTTGGTAGGAAACGGGACACGTGAATGCTACTGCATGGGATCAGTACTCTTTTAAAGAAGTGAACCGTAGTGATTCCTAAGATGTGCCGTACCGTAAGGTGGTGGAAATGATGAATCCACAGCCATTTGTCCACTTTGAAAAAAAAAACTTAATGAACGGTCCAAAACAAAAGATCAGTTTAAACCAAAAGATATAGGACAAGAATGCCCCTCAATATGTTTCAAATTATTATTTGAATGCACTACTCTCTAAACTAAGCTAAAACCTAAAATCTAAACCAAATCCTAAAACCTAAAATCTACAGGTCATGGGATGAACCCTAAACCTAATTCAAATCCTAAAACCTAATCTGAATCCTAAAACATATGATATATAAATCATGGGATGAACTCTAGATCGACTAAATCCTAAAATATAATATCTACAGTCCATATGCATGAATGAACAAACCCTAGACCTAATCCGAACCGAACCTACCCGTTTGTCGCCCACCTCTCGTCTCCACTACTCCCCTTGGCGGCGGTGAGCAACTGCATACAACCCGTGTCGTTGTTGCTCGCCGTCGCCATTGATCGATCATGTTGTTGAGGAGGAAGGAGCTAGGATGCATTGGGGGGCTACGAGGAGGCAGAGGCTGAGGTCACCCCTGCTATTGCTGTCACCACCGTTGCTCGAGAGACAACAAAAAAAGGAGAACGATGGCCATTTTCAGAGTTGTGGGGGAAGGATTACGGTCGTCATACGGTCCCCCTTTCAACAGTCGATGGAATGTGTTGACCTTCGAGATGTGGCGCGTTGTAGAGTGCTGAGTTATCGCGCTAATACTGTTGACTATAGGAAAAAGAAAGGTGTAGAGCAATAGAGAGGGTGAGAGAGAAAGAGTTAATACAGGATGTGGCCGGTGACGAAGTTCGGCCAACAAAGTCTATGTCTCCATGCGATAAGGCGCAACATTTGAGTCCATTAACTCTGAGAAAAGTATAGCTACACTCGACAGGCCGATGAATGATTATACAAGTAGACAAAGGGTGGAGTAGATTTGATTGGAGTCTGATCACCAAAAGACTCAGAGAGCTCTAGAAAAACAGAAAGTGGAATTAATGTGGAATAGTAAATTCTGATCTAGAATCCGGATCCTGGAATATGAATCCACTAACTCTGACAAAAGTAGAGCTACTCTCGACAGGCCTAGGAGTGCTTATACAAGTAGACAGAGGGTGGAGTATGATTGATTGGAGTCTGATCACCAGAAGGCTCAGAGAGCTCTGAAAAAACAGAATGTGGAATAAGGAATAATGAATTCCGGTTTGAAATATGGATCATAGAATATTTATCAGATGTGCTATTTATAGAGGTTTGAAAATATTGGGGGTTTTGATAAATATCTGGGGTGATTTACCAAATCCCGAATAGTATGTGTGGCCTCCGATAGGACTACGGGTTCTACTGTCATCTCCGTATACCTCAGATAGGACTGCGAGTCTCACTGTTAGACGTTAACCAAATTTTATATCCGTAGAAATTATAAAATGAAGTTGGGACCTTCTCTTAAAAGAGGTCTTATGAGTGTCATGTTCATTAACTCGGCCATTTGCATGAACCTAACCCCCATTTCCCCAAAAAAAAAAACATCCATCAATCCCGGGCTGAGTGCAAATTACCTGGCAGGTTGACCGCCATTGGACGGCTCTAATGATTCAGATCCACCACCTTGCCGTTGGGCTCTTTAAATAACCCCTACGATCCATGGCAGCTCCCTACACTACTACAAGCATCCAATCCGAGCCGAGCTTAAGACAGACATGTCTCCCGCCGCCCATCCCAACGGCCACCCCGCTGATGCCGCCTGCGATCCGGCGGCGCCACCGCCGTTCCGCGTCTTCGTCGGCTACGACGGCCGGGAGGACGTCGCCTTCCAGGTCTGCCGCCACTCCCTCCTCAAGCGCTCCTCCGTCCCCCTCGACGTCGTCCCCCTCAAGCAGCCCGACCTCCGCGCCGCCGGCCTCTACTGGCGCGACCGCGGCCCCACCGAGAGCACCGAATTCTCCTTCACCCGCTTCCTCACCCCCTTCCTCGCGGGCTACCGCGGGTGGGCCCTGTTCGTCGACTGTGACTTCCTCTACACCGCCGACGTGAAGGAGCTGATCGACGCCGCCGACGACCGGTACGCCGTCATGTGCGTCCACCACGAGTACGCCCCCAAGGAGGCCACCAAGATGGACGGCGCCGTCCAGACGGCGTACCCCCGCAAGAACTGGTCCTCCATGGTGCTCTACAACTGCGACCACCCCAAGAACCGGGTGCTCACGCCGGAGGTGGTCAATGCCCAGACCGGCGCCTACCTCCACCGCTTCATGTGGCTGGAGGACGGCGAGATCGGGTGCGTCCCCTCCGCCTGGAACTTCCTGGTGGGCCACAACCAGGTGGACCCCGGCGACGCCGCCACCTTCCCCAAGGCCATACACTACACGTCGGGCGGGCCGTGGTTCGAGGCGTACAAGGACTGCGAGTTTGGAGAGCTGTGGTTGAAGGAGCTGGAGGAGTACAACCAGGCGAAGGAGAAGAACATGGAGGCGTGGATTCTCTGAGGTTACGACTGATCAGTTTAAGAGATGGGTTAAAGCCCACAACGGAATCGCAGCCGTACGTTCGGCGGGGCTGGGTAGTAACTAGTAACGGACGGCTGTGGTTCGGCTTTGGCTCTAACCCCTCTCTTAATAAGTTGAGGTCGCGTCACCTTGGAGGATCGGGTACCCATCTTTTTAAGTTTTTATGCAGTTCAGTTGATGTTCCAAAAAAATAAGCGCCATTGGCCCATTTGTACGTTGTCTCTATATTGTCCAAACGGTTTGTACAACTTTTCTAGTGGGAATTGTAGCAATGCTTATTCTTTTCCTTTGGGGGGATTAAAAAAAAAACCAACCCCTCCATATATATCATCCACTTCTACCGCTACACTGGATACCAATCCCAATGGGTTACCTAGAGCCAATGGGTCCGAGTAAAAATGAGGGGATGTCTATGGAGTGGTGGGGCAATTGGAGTTAGATCGTTCAAATTGGCCATGGGGTTGGTTAAATAACATTGCTTCAGCGTTAGATGCTTACGTTTGAAAAATATTAGTTTTACCCCTCCATGTTGTACATGGGAATCACATAAAAAAATAATAATTCAGTAAAAATATAGTAAAATTATATTCACAATAATGAGTACTACAGTGATTTTAATATTGTAGTAACTATAGTGCGTTAGTGATTTTATTGTAATAGTTGCAATGGCTGCATTAGTGATTTCATTGTAGTCAATAGTAACATTTCAATAAAAAAAAACTTTTTGATATCATGTTTCACCGTAGTCACTAAAGTGATTTCATTGTAGTAGCTACAATCAGAGGGGGGCCTACATTGGGTCCAGGGGGGCCTCATGCCCTCTTACTTTGGGAAAAAAAATAAAAAAAAGTTACACTTAGGCCCCTAGAAGTTTAGATCAAAAACACTTAACCACCTTATAGTTTATTTTGTTCCAAATCACTCCCTAAAGTTTGAAATGTTAGCACAATACCACCTTTTTTCAACTACTTGTTTTTCGAAGCTGAATTGAAGGGGGGTAAAATGTTATTTTTTAACTATAGGGGAGTTAAATGTTTTTTTAGCTAAACATAGCGGGGGGAGTAAAGTGTAATTTACTCAAAAAATATAAATATAGCCATCTTGTCTGCCAACTTTTGGTTGCCAACTTCAGGTGGAGGTGGCCACCACCAGCCGTCACCGCACCGCCGGCCCCCACCCCCCGTCATTCAATGTCCACCGTCATGCCGCTGAATCCGACACCGCCCATATTGTAGCAGCTATATAATGACTTGCGACGACCCGAGTTCCTTCCCAAAATATACATGTTGAGGAGGGGAGGTATATTAAGAAAATGATCCCTCCTCTTACTACCGATGTGGGACTAAACCGTGTGAGGCATGACCATCTCAACACCACCCCTCACGCAAAACATGCATGGCAACAGTAAAATCAGACAGAGCTTCTGGAACAGGTCGATCTAGCTCTGATACCATGCGACGATCCGAGTTACTCCCCAAAAGGTATCTATTGATAAAAAAAAAAATTAGATATATTAAGATAATTAAGGATCCCCACTCCCATTATTGATGCGGGACTAAACCATGTGAGTATGGCCATCTCAACAAAAAAAAAATGGCATGGAGAAAAAAAAAAAAGATATGTGAGTGGAGAGTTCAATCCCACAAAGCCTCGACACTTGCAGGGAAAAAGAAAAAAGAAAAAGAAACATCATACAAAAGGGGGGAAATCGTCTCTCACCCCGTAGTTGAAGACTTAATGGGCATATATCGAATCTCGTGGAGATACAGATCAGAGATTCTCTCCTCTCGCCTTCCATGTGATTTCTAACTCTTAATTCCGCTCCCTCCATATTTTTAACATAAAAAATCCATACGGGGTTAACTTCTCATATGAATCAATCTTTTTGGGAAATTTTATTCATACCCCATAAATCTGTAATTAGCCCCCATTTTCAACAAACTGAACACACCCCATTTTTTTTTTTCATACCCCATTCCTATCCCAAAAATACCCTTCTCCCTTACACCCCACCTTCAATACACCCCAGTTAAATGGCCCGTCCCAACTTGATTATACCCCAATCAAACACATACCCCCTCAAATATACCCCAATTATATGCACTCTTGGATACACCCCACTCTTAAATAAACCTCATGCAGTTGGCTGATACTTGAAGGCACAAGTAGAGCTGCAACTTGGGCGGGCCAACCTGAACCCAACCCGAGTCCAACCCGAACCCAACCCGAATTTGGGCGGGCTAATCTGAGCCCAACCCGAATTATTTCTCCTCGACCCGACAGGACCCGACACGAAATTGGCGGGTCTGGGACAAGGCTAAACGGGTTCGGGTTGTAAACGGGTCGACACGATAGACCCGTTTAATAAACGGGTCGGGTCCGGGTTTAGGGTCTGGACACGGTAGACCCGGGAAGACCCGTTTAGTATTCAACGGGTCGTGTCGGGTCGAGTCAGGTCTGGTCTACCAGCAATCCAATACTATAATATATAATACCAGTGGGTCTTTCGGGTCAGGTCGGGTCAAGTCGGATTGGGTCGGATCGGGTCAACTGAATAGATCCTGGTGGTAAACAGGTCTTATCATGTCTACCTATTTATTAGCGAGTCGGGTACGGGTTTAGGATCAAGACACGATTAGTTAAACGGGTCGGGTCCGGGTCTAGGGGTTTTTTTTTTTTTTTTTTTGAGAACCCCTCCAACGGGAGGGAGGGTTTGGCGGACCCCGACCAGAATCAATTAAAACTCAAGAAATGATGCTGTTACAGAAAAAGGAAGCCTCCTCCCCTAGCTTGTCACGCCAAGGAATAATCCAAGTCCCGAAAAGAGAAACCACTGAACGACGTAGATTCTCCTGCCCGGCCGAAGAAGCATTGAAGATCCGATTATTCCTCTCAAGCCAGATCACCCACACAATCGCCATGACCAACACATCCCAAGGTTTCCTGATGCCTAGCGGAACCCTCCTCCTCCTCCAGGAGCTCCAAAGACCTCGAAGGGATCGAGGGTGTGAGAGAATACCGGCCTTGCCTTCGAAATGGTCCCACAACTGCCGAGCGAAGGGGCACCCAAGTAACAGATGCGATGAGGTCTCCTCCTCTGCATTGCAGAAAGTACAAAGAGCTTCCACAGCCTGGGGATGGTGCCTCCGCAACAGGTTCGCCTTAGTAAGAATCTTATTCCTCGAGGCCATTAGGGAGAAAATCTGGACCTTCGAAGGCGCCTTCGTCCTCCAAATAGCCTTCGACGGTCTATGATTGCGCACTCGAGGTAGGAGGTGCTCGTAAAAGGATCTCACAGAGAAAACTCCGGAGGAAGAGCAGTTCCACCGGACCGTATCCCGCCCGGAACTGAAGGTAGCCGCTTGCAAAATCACATAAAGATCCTGCAGCTCCCGTCGACCGACCCGATCTAAAGGAGCTCGGAGTCTAATCTTCCAGCCGATAGAGTCCCCCCTCCGGCAAGCCTGGGATCGGACCGACGCTCCCCTGTTCTGGGCCAAAGAAAAGAGAGACGGGAAGAGGTGCTCCAATGGCCTATCACCGGGGTCTAGGGGTTTTGGACATGACACGAAACTAGACACGACACGAACCCGACACGGCTCATTGCCACCCCTAGCTGCAACTTGGGCGGGCCAACCCGAACCCAACCCGACTTTGGGCAGGTTAACCCGAACCCACCCCGCACAACCCGGCCAACCCGACTGGTTGGGCTTGGGCTAAGTTTAAACAAACATTGGGTTGGGTTGGGGTACAAAAGACGCTGAGCAGGGGCTTTGGGGTTTGGGGTACAAAAAAAGGGCATTGTTGGTATTAAAGGATTTTTGAGTAAGATATTGAGAAACGCTAGGGATACGGGGGCTAATTACAGATTTTTGGGGTATGAATAAAATTTCCCATCTTTTTTTTTCTTTTTTTTGCAAAAAACCAACATATTCATCCCTCTCATCCATCCTCAAATCAGGCACTGGGTGCCAATCCCGACGGATTGCCTAGAGCCAGTTGGCCCGAAGAGAGGGGAGAGGAGAGCAATGAGGAGGTGGATATGTTACTATTAATATCATAATCACTGAGAAATCTTGCTCCGAGCGCCCTCTATTTTCCTTTCTTCCCTCCCGGCTCTAGGGTTTCAGTGGCCCCATCTTGGCCTCCTCGGACACCGGTGGCGGCTCCGAGGGGGCTGGGATCTCAACTGTGGAGCTGTTTTCGGGGAGGAATCTGGCCCTCTTCTTCCCCTTGTAAATATGGTTTCCCCCGGCGTCCAGCTGCTTTGTGATCGTCGAGTCGGAGACGAGTGGCGACCTCAGTGTGTTCGACGTCTCCTATCGGTGTCAGGGGCGCGGTTCATCACCAAGTTTAAGTCAAAGGTGTTGAGGTTGATGGAGTTATCCCTCTTCATGTACCCGCCCCATCCTCTAATCGGATTTCCTTATGGAGATGATCCTTGATATCTTTGTGATTTTGGTAGGGAGTTATGAGGAGATCCCGTTGGTTGTGGAGGATGAAGAGCTGGCCTTAATTGTTGGTCAGTTAAGGAAAAAAATCAGCAATATTAATTGGGGGGACAACCATGCATGCAAAGATGGAAGGTAGATCTTGGTTGACACCCATGATTTCAGCAGCTCATAATAGGCGCTTGCAAAGATGGAAGGTAGATCTTGGATGGCACCCATAATTCCAGCAGCTCATTATGTGTGCACTTGAGTTTCCTTTTTGTGAGAGAGGCTTGGTGCCTAAATAGGGGATGGGTGATGAGGGTTTGTGTGTGTGACCTTGTATCGTTGTAACTTCATCTTGGTTATAGTGGATTTGTGCGGCGGTCGTGGACGTAGCCCTTATTCCCGGGGTGAACCACGTTAAATCCTTGTTGTTTCTTGTCGTGTATGTTGTGCTTGTGAATTTTTGTTTCTTGTTCTCAGGTTGCAATCCCAAGATCGTGGGTAGAAGGATTGCGGAGGCTATTCCCGTGATCTTCGACTCCTATCGACGAGCGTCCGTGTGTTGCTCGCTCGTCGTTTCAGTGGTATCAGAGCGGGGTTCCTCGCCAAAGATTCGTTCCTTTGTCGAGTGGGAGCAATGGGAGACAAGATAAAGCTCAGCATGGACAAGTTTGATGGCAAAAACTTCAACCTTTGGAAGATGCAGATGGAAGACTACCTCTACCAAAAGGATCTGTTCCACCCGCTAGAGGAGAAGAAGCCTGCAAATATGGAGGAGCCCGACTGGAAGGTGCTCGATCGAAAGGCGTTAGGCGCTATCCGATTGTCCCTTGCACAGTCGGTCCTCTTCAACGTTTCCAAAGCGAAGACCACGTACGAGATGATGAAGACCCTCAGTGATATGTACGAGAAGCCATCCGCATCGAACAAGGTGCTTCTGATGAAGCAATTGTTTAGCCTGAAGATGAAGGAAGGGGGAAATGCAATCGAGCACGTCAACTCCTTCAACAACATCAAGACGCAGCTGGAGTCCCTGACCATCACGTTCGTCGATGAAGTCCAAGCCCTTCTCCTACTATCTAGTCTGCCTGATAGTTGGGAAGGCTTCGTGATGACGGTTAGCAATTCCTCCTCCAATAGCGTGCTGAAGTTCGATGATGTTGTTAGCGTCATCATCAATGAAGAATCACGGAGAAAGTACTCTGGATCTATTGAGGCATCTGGCAGTGTTCTCAATGTAGAGAACCGTGGGAGATCCCAAGGCCGGAACAACCGAAATCTGCATAGATCCAAATCAAAAAGGGGTAAGTCCCAGCAACCCGGCGATGCTAGCAAGGCCACCTACAAGTGCTACAACTGTGGCAAGCGAGGACACTTTGCAAAGGACTGTCGGGGGCCAAAACGACCTCAATCCGATGGCTACCAGCAAGACCAGGCGTGTGTCGCCATATCTAATAGTGATGATGATCTGTTGCTCCTGTCAGTCGACAACAAGATTGACACTTGGATCGTTGACTCCGGGGCATCGTTCCATGCCACCGGAGAGAAGGCCAAGATCCCCAGATATGAAAAGAAAAATCTGGGGAATGTCTACCTTGGTAATGACGAGAAGTGTAGCATCACCGGAAAGGGGAGCGGCAGTCTCAAGCTTAGTGCAGGGGCTTCTCTTCCACTGAAGGACATTCGTCACGTCCCTAGCTTGAAAAAGAATCTCATATCTGTTAGTCAACTAACGGATCTAAACTACGACGTGCTCTTTACCAAGGACAACTGGAGAGTTAGCAAAGGTGCCATGACGGTGGCTCGTGGCAAACGTGAAGGCTCCCTCTACATTGAAAATGGTGAGATCTTGGACCTAGTAAATTCGGTTTCAGCTAACAATATGTTTGTTGCTGCCTCACAGACAACTAGTGATGTCTGGCATCGTCGTCTGGGCCATATCAGTGAAAGAGGCCTACAGGCGGTGGCCAAGATGGGCAAACTGTCTGGCTTAACTGAGGTTAAGCTAGACTTCTGCGAAAGCTGTGTGCTCGGAAAGCAGAAGAGAGCCACGTTCAAGAAGCAAGGGAACACACCTATGGCAGAGCGGTTGGAGCTGGTCCATACAGATGTATGGGGACCAGCCTCTACTCCATCCCTTGGCAACTCCATCTACTTTCTCACGTTCATCGATGATGCTACCAGAAAGGTGTGGGTCTATTTCTTGAAAAAGAAATCAGACGTATTTGATGTGTTCAAGACCTGGAGAGCCTGTGCTGAGAAAGAGTCAGGGTGCCAGTTGAAGACTCTTCGCTCAGACAACGGAGGGGAGTTTTGCAGTGCAGAGTTCGAGGTCTACTGCAAGGAGCAAGGGATAAAGCGGCAGAAGACCATCCCCGGAACGCCTCAGCAGAATGACGTTGCCGAGAGGATGAACCGGTCGCTGCTAGAGAGAGCTCGAAGTATGCGACTACACTCGGGTTTGCCCAAGTCATTCTGGGCGGATGCAGTTAGCACTGCCGCCTACACCATCAATCGGTCGCCATCTGTGCCGATCGATAATGAGATGCCAGAGGAGCTTTGGTCTGATAGAGAGGTGGATCTCACCCACCTTCGGGTTTTTGGGTGTACCGCCTACACTTTGATCGATGGAGCCGACAGATCAAAGCTGGATTCCAAGTCAAAGAGGTGCACATTCATCGGCTATGGTGGCGACGAGTTTGGGTACCGTTTGTACGATCACCAAACTCGGAAGGTCATTCGGAGCCGAAATGTGATCTTCAGAGAAGAAGTCCTTTACAAGGACTGGGACAAGGACACCTCAGAGCAGGCGTCACCATCAGAAGTTGATCATCTTCTGATAGATCCAGTGCAAACATCTGCAAAAGGTTTCACGCCTTCTCAAGCAAATGAGGTGGCAGAACAAAATGAAGTAGCAGATCCTGATCAACTCGAGGTCCCAATTGCACTGAGGAAAGGAGAGAGAGACAGGAGATTGCCATCTCGATATCTTGAAACTCTGAACTACTTATTGCTTACAGATAATGGTGAGCCGGAGAGTTATGATGAAGCTCAGGAATCCGATGCCAGAGTCAAGTGGGAGTCGGCGATGCAAGAGGAGATGAATTCTCTTCAAAAGAACCAGACATGGGATTTGGTTGCTCCTCCTACAGGCAAGAAGGTGCTCCATAACCGGTGGTTATTCAGAGAGAAGAAAGAGCCTAATGGGTCTATTAGGTATAAAGCAAGGTTAGTAGTCAAGGGCTACGAACAACGAGCGGGGATCGACTTCCAAGAGATTTTTAGCCCGGTGGTAAAACTAAATACCATCAGGGCTGTTCTGAGTTTGGTCGCTATCGACGACTTACACTTGGAACAAATGGATGTCAAAACATCTTTCCTCCACGGTGATTTGGAGGAAGAGCTGTACATGTACCAGCCGGAAGGATTCTTGAAAAAGGGCAAGGAGCAGTATGTCTGCAGGCTACGCAAGAGCCTTTATGGGCTAAAGCAAGCCCCCAGGCAATGGTACAGAAGGTTTGACGACTTCATGGTGGCTCAAAAGTTTGCTAAGTGCAAGACTGATCAGTGCTGCTATGTGAAGAGAATAGGAAGCTCGTTCGTGATACTATTGTTGTACGTTGACGATATGCTAATCGCTAGCCCTGACATGAAGATGATCAAGGATTTGAAGGCCAGCCTTTCTGGAGTCTTCGAGATGAAAGATCTAGGCCCAGCAAATCAAATCCTTGGTATGAGGATTTACAGGGATAGATCATCCAGGATACTTCGTCTCTCGCAGTCCGAGTATGTCAACAAGATTCTAAAGCGTTTTCACATGGAGAATGCCAAGCCTGTAAGCACGCCACTAGGGGCACACTTCAGATTATCAGCAGAGCAATCACCAACTACTGAAGAGGAGTTGAGCTACATGGATCAAGTCCCGTATACATCAGCCGTAGGTAGCCTGATGTACGCTATGGTCTCTACCCACCCCGACATAGCACATGCCGTAGGTGTCGTCAGTCGATACATGAGCAAGCCTGGCAAGCAACACTGGGAAGCAGTAAAGTGGATATTCAGATATCTCAGAGGGACTTCTACTCGTGCTATTGAGTTTGGCAGTAATAGCACGCAAATTGATGGTTTTGTTGACTCCGACATGGCTGGAGATCTTGATGGCAGAAGGAGTACCACGGGGTACGTCTTCACACTTGGTAGCGGAGCCGTTAGCTGGGTATCGCGCCTTCAGGACATCGTGGCATTGTCAACCACGGAGTCGGAATATATTGCAGTCACCGAGGCCTGCAAGGAAATGATCTGGATGAAAGGACTCTTGGGAGAACTTGGTCATCAAGTAGAGTGTGTTCTCTACAGCGATAGTCAAAGCGCCATTCATCTGGCTAAGAATGGTGGTTTTCACTCCAGAACAAAGCATATCGACATCAGATATAGGTTCGTCCAGTTGAAGCTCGAAGACGGGGAGTTTGATCTTCGAAAAATTGACACCAAAGTCAACCCAGCTGACATGTTTACAAAGCACGTTCCACCCGATAAAGGGAAGCTGTGCGCAGCTTCCATTGGCCTAGTTGATTAAGCTAAAGGCCGCCGCCGCACAGAGATGATACTATACTCGGGATATCTCCAAGTGGGAGATTGTTGAGGTTGATGGAGTTATCCCTCTTCATGTACCCGCCCCATCCTCTAATCGGATTTCCTTATGGAGATGATCCTTGATATCTTTGTGATTTTGGTAGGGAGTTATGAGGAGATCCCGTTGGTTGTGGAGGATGAAGAGCTGGCCTTAATTGTTGGTCAGTTAAGGAAAAAAATCAGCAATATTAATTGGGGGGACAACCATGCATGCAAAGATGGAAGGTAGATCTTGGTTGACACCCATGATTTCAGCAGCTCATAATAGGCGCTTGCAAAGATGGAAGGTAGATCTTGGATGGCACCCATAATTCCAGCAGCTCATTATGTGTGCACTTGAGTTTCCTTTTTTGTGAGAGAGGCTTGGTGCCTAAATAGGGGATGGGTGATGAGGGTTTGTGTGTGTGACCTTGTATCGTTGTAACTTCATCTTGGTTATAGTGGATTTGTGCGGCGGTCGTGGACGTAGCCCTTATTCCCGGGGTGAACCACGTTAAATCCTTGTTGTTTCTTGTCGTGTATGTTGTGCTTGTGAATTTTTGTTTCTTGTTCTCAGGTTGCAATCCCAAGATCGTGGGTAGAAGGATTGCGGAGGCTATTCCCGTGATCTTCGACTCCTATCGACGAGCGTCCGTGTGTCGCTCGCTCGTCATTTCAAAAGGAGCAGATCTGGCCCGTTCCCCCCTGTTGGTGGCGGTGTTTTCCAAATCGGCCTCCCCTTGCCGACGGCACGGGTCCCGGGGTTGCGGTGGAGGCGGGTTTCGATGATCGCAGGTGAGCAACTGCGTCCTCTTCCTTCTTTGGTCGGATTGCTGGTGTCCATGGTGGTTGATCGTCTTTTTTGGTTACTTTTTGTAGTTGTGGTTCGCCGGAGGTGGCACGGTCTCCACCAGAGGTCGGAGTGGTGGGTTGTAGATCATATTTTTTCTTTTCATGTGGTGTGCCGGAGTGCTGTGTTGTTGTTCGCTGTAATGGTGATTTCCCCGTTTCCCCCACCGTAGGTGGTGTGGTGTTGTTTGGCCTCGGTCCTGTCCTTCCGCCGGGTTCGATGGTTCGTGCTTGCGTCAGGCTGTGCGCGCCTCCCGGAGGTTTGGTGACCTCCCCTTTTCAAATACCAAAAAAAAATCATAATTACTAAGATATAATCCTTACAGAGAGACTCTTCGAAAAGGAGAAATATACAACCAGGAGAATTAAAAAGAGGAAAACAAGAGTTAAGATGAGGAGCATGTGCAGCCACGATGAGGACTGCCTAACTGCAATCCCTCATGCATTCCATAATTATGTTATACCTTTTTTGTTTTATCTCCCTCTCTTGGCTCTCTTTTTTTTTTGAGAAATCCCCTCTCTTGTTTTTTTTTGGTACAGGGACTTGTGGTCATTCTCTGATGACCTGGAGGTCTTCAAACACAAGACTATACAAAGCAAAAAGGGAAATCCTTCTCCCAAAAACCCTCTTGACCATTCAATCTGTGTCCAATTGATGCCTTATCATTTGGCAAACCCGAACTAGAGAACCCACTTCCTCATTACTTCCTTTACCCAACAGCACTGCATCCCTAGCCTTAGATGCATCTGTTAAAATAACCACCTTCCTTAAACCTGACTTTACCACCTCCTCAAGAGCCCCCTTTAGTGCCCACAGCTCCGCCTATAGAGAGGATTGAACTCGACACCGATGAGCTACCGCCACACAGATTTTCCCTCGCGGCGTCGTAGCCACCCAAGCTCCACTAGCAATCTGGTCTGAAGAATCGAACGAGCCATCAATCCACATAACTACCTCCACTGTGTCTTCTCATACCCCCCGCTTGGATGGTACAGGAATCTGCCGCATGAACCGTTCGATCAGTGATTGCCCTTGTCTAGCCAATCTCTTCAAAGCTTCAGTCTTTCTTCCAAAAAGTTTATCACATCGACTTTTCCAAAAAACCCACATAGCTCCAGCTAAGACCTCGCTCAGTACTGGTGATTTCCTACTTCGCTCTGCCTGCCTCAGATCCCGGTCGCAAAAGACGTAGATTATAGAAATCGAGCCCAGAGAGGCGCCTAACTTCCCCCTAATACTCTCTCGCAGTATTGCAACCCCAGAATACATGCTCTATATCCTCCTCAGGATCTTCACACCATGGGCACACCCCAAAATTCATACGTAACATATCCCGCAAAATAGACGCTGTTGTAAGTGCCCCATGCACAACCCTCCACAAAAATAATTGCACCCGTGGTGGAACCCGAAGAAGCTAGAGGCTAGCTCCAGCCCACTCTATTTCCTGCCTCTCATGACCTTGAGGGTTGCCTCGGAGAAGTGATAACATCTTACCATATTTGGACCTAAAACCCACCGGGTCCACCTCCAGTTGTTGAACCTTCCGCACGAATGCCCGAAGGCCCAATGAGGCATACTTCCCTTCCCATTGCTGCCAATTGTCTAGTGACAGTTGCGTAGCATCCCGAATGCAGGCCACACTCACTGTATCTGATGTCAATAGATGCTCTAAGCTAGCCACACTCAATTGGTTCTGTCTAGTCAAGAAGCTCGCAACCCCCAATCCTCTCTGATTGCGCTCCTTAGTTATAACTTCCCAAGAGACTAGATGTAAACGTCGTTCTCCACAATTGTGCCCCAAAAAAAAAGCTCTGCTAACTCTATCTAACTGAAGAAGAATACATGTAGGCAGCCCATTGATCCGCATAGCATGAACTGAAATGGCTGCAAGAGTCGATTTAAGTAGTACTAGACGACTAGCCTGCGAGAGCGTTCTGGCTTTCCACCCCGAAAGTTTAGCTTCCAGTCTGCTCAACAGGAACTGATACTGATTTGCCTTAATGCGTACCCCATCAAGAGGGACCCCTAAGTGCATCCAGGCCCCTTGCTTTTCCTCCATCCCCAGAGCCTGCACCAAACGCCGACGAAGTCTCTGTGGAATACCTTTTGAAAATTTAGCACTAGATTTTGTGGGATTGACACATAGTCGCATACTTTGTGCCACCCTCCTAAACAGTGCCCGCAGGCCCCATGCATCCCCTCTCTTGGCTCTCTACTGCACAGTTGAACACACACATAAAGGCTTGAGGCTGAGACCCTCATGTGGGCCTGTTTTTTCTCTTCATCTCAAATCGTCAGAGGACTGCGATGCCGTGACTATCGGCATGTTGATCTGATCTACAAAAGGTAAACCTCTCAAGGGCCTCAACCTTTCACCCAAATCATACTTTTTTTTTTTTGCCCCCCTTTCTTTTTTGTATTTTGTATCCACTCAAACAGCGGTTGCGCCTACAACAAATCAATCTCTTCTCTTTCTTTCTCTTAAACAACGGTTGCGACGATTGTTTTTCTTCTCTTTCTTAGCCCACAATTTACAAATTTTGTTCAATAGATATGCTAGAGCATCTACAACGGGCGTCTTTGGATTTCTTCCATTCTTGTTTTACCAAAAGAAATAGAGAAAGCAGTCAAAAGGGGCTGCAACGGGCTTCACCAAATTTTTCTATTTTGATATTTCCCTACTCTTCTTCCTAAGGTGGGTGAGAGAAGTAGAAAAACCTAAAAATAGTGGGCCGCAGTTTGTATTGAATGAAAGTCTGTTGATCGACTTTTTTACTTTCTAGAACAGCCTTTGTAAAGATTGTTTTCATGGGTCATGATTTAGTCATTTTACACAAAAATAAGAAGAGATTGAGGAGCCCATTGGAGTGCTCTTCCATTCCCAGCCTACGTGGTCGTTTTAAGCTTTGAAGAATAGGGAAGAATCGTAGGAGCCCGTTGGGGATGCTCTTAAGCTTCTTTATAGTCTAATTTGTTTTTATATTGTCCTACAACAAAATTAGATACCCTCAAACTCCCTTCATGCTTAAGTTACTTTTACTTTGCGATTTGAATGTGTAAAGAAAGAGAGAAAATTTTGATATTATTAGTTTGGTTGTACTCTGATTTTACATCTTTTCCCCTCTGTAAGAAAATCCTAGCTCCATCCCTGATTGGCTCAACTTCAGCAACTCAATAACTTTGAATCTCAACCCTCTACCAAAATCCTTGGTAATCTCCAGGCCGTTGGATCATTCGTCAACAAACGATTGCACTTGGATTGTTAATTATGGTACTACAGATTATATGTTAGAATACATTATAATACCTTATCTGATAGTCCATAAGAAATATGTAAAGATTTCAGGCATTTATATACTACCTAATGTCGTTAATTGGGTATAATCTCTACAGTACTTACCGGAGGTCGGGTTGGAGTTGGCTAGCCCAAGCCCAACCCGAGCTCAACAATTAGAACTCGGGTTAAGATCGGGTTGCCCAGTGTTTTGTATGTGGGCCGGGTTGGATCGGTTCGAAAGGTTGGATCAGGTTCCATATAAAGTAGTTTTGGATTTCAAAGATGTTAGGAGATTAAAGCAAGCTTCAAAAACTACCAATATAAGAAATAAACTAAAAAAGGAAGATGGTAAACAGATTCAGAAACGTAAGGTGAAACAAAAGAAGACAAAGTTCCAAGTTATATTAAACAAACCATTTGACATTAGCAATCAAACATAAAAGCATAATAACGTTTAATCTTAAACAAAGTCATGTTTTAAATTAAAGCAAAATCACAAGCATTAGGTTCAGCTGTATTATCAAAATGAAACAAAAGAACACAAAATGTTCATTTCCTACTGCTCCATATAACCCCACATCTTCATGTATATTATAGATTGAATATAGGGGTCGGGTCGGGTTGGGTCATGTTGCCCGATACCCCTACCCATGCCCAACCTGAATTCAAGTCGGGTTGAATATTTTGAACCCAGACCCGACCCGGGAAGGCAAAATCCCAACCAAGACCCACAAAAAATCGGGTTGGGTTCGGGTTGGCCCACCCAAGTTGCAGCCCTACATTCAGTAAGTGGGATGGATGATGGAACACTACCTAACAATGTCGACATACGGTTGACGTATGTACCTGTGATACGGATGTAGTCGACACTATTGCAACTGAACATAATTTGTTAAAAGGAAAGCAATAGGCTATGCGATGTCAAACAGGGGCTACTATGTCGACATTGATTCACTTATGTCGACGTTTGGTTATCGATATGTGTTATCATGCAATAGCATGGTTCATCATCATGTCGGTTAGAGCCGAATGAACGAAATCATAGCCGGGACAGAAGCTTACCTCCATTGTTGAGCTTATCTCCATTGTTGAGCTAAGCTCCTTCAACTCCTTCATGTTGGATGAGAAAGAAATAAAAATTTAACATACCACTGTCGGCCATGTAGGGTACATTGAGGAACCTAACAAAGGAGTGAAAACACTATTCAAGGAGCTGTAGAGTAACGTTCGGAACTGGAAAATGGCAGGTGAATTTGAAGCAATGAAGGAGAGAGAGAGAGAGAGAGAGAGAGAGAGAGAGAGAGAGAGAGAGAGAGAGAGAGAGAGAGAGAGAGAGAGAGAGAGAGAGAGAGAGAGAGAGAGAGAGAGAGAGAGAGGAGAGAGAGAGAGAGAGAGAGGGAGAGAGAGAGAGAGAGAGAGAGAGAGAGAGAGAGAGAGTCGTGAAGCCAAGCAGGGTCCCCTCTTTCGGACTCCCCACGGTCACCTCGGAAGTAGGGGTGACAATGGGTCGGGTCCCGGGACAGAAGCTTACCTCCATTGTTGAGCTTATCTCCATTGTTGAGCTAAGCTCCTTCAACTCCTTCATGTTGGATGAGAAAGAAATAAAAATTTAACATACCACTGTCGGCCATGTAGGGTACATTGAGGAACCTAACAAAGGAGTGAAAACACTATTCAAGGAGCTGTAGAGTAACGTTCGGAACTGGAAAATGGCAGGTGAATTTGAAGCAATGAAGGAGAGAGAGAGAGAGAGAGAGAGAGAGAGAGAGAGAGAGAGAGAGAGAGAGAGAGAGAGAGAGAGAGAGAGAGAGAGAGAGAGAGAGAGAGAGAGAGAGAGAGAGAGAGAGAGAGAGAGAGAGAGAGAGAGAGAGAGAGTCGTGAAGCCAAGCAGGGTCCCCTCTTTCGGACTCCCCACGGTCACCTCGGAAGTAGGGGTGACAATGGGTCGGGTCGGGTTCGGGTTGAGACATAGGTATAAGGACAAAACACCCAACCCGAACCCAACCCGTTTAATAAACGGGTCAAAAACTTAAACCCAAACCCGACCCGTCTAATAAACGGGTTGACCCGACTCGAACCGTTTAACCCGTTTACTAAACGGGTCGGGTTGGGTCAACAGAATCCATGTAAGCTTGTCGGGTTGGGTCAAGACAAGTTGGATTGGGCCGGGGGTTTGATCGGGTTGGGTCTGGTCGGGTTGACACGACCCATTTGGTAAACGGGTCAAGTCGGGTTATAAGTACAACCCATTAAATAAACGGGTCAATCGGGTCAACCCGTTTATGACCCAAACCCGTTTAAGCCAAAGCTAAACCCACTAACTTCGGGTCGGGTTGGCGGGTCGGGTCAAGGATTGCCACCCCTACCCAGAAGGGGTGCAAATGAAACGACACATCCATCGTCGGGTGCCAAGCATACAACAAAAGGGTAGTACGGGCATTAACACTTCCGGGTGCTAAGCTGAAAATAGTAGGGTGTTTCGGGTATTACAACAGCTTATGACTTAAGTTAGATAGTCGGGTGCCAAGCTGAATTTGGTCGTTGCAAATAGAATGCGCTGTAAAGAAATCATATGTTTTTGAATTGTTGATCCCTTTTTCTTGACAATTTTGAACTTACCTCTCAATTTTCTCATCAAGCTTGAAATATTTCCATAAAAGGTTTGCGATTTATATAAGAGAAGATACCGTTTCCCTCCTCTTCTCCCTCCACGCAAACAGCCGCCGTAGATGGGAGGGTGGCCGTGGTCCGCTGCTGACACAGGCATTACTAGCCAATATTGTTTCACGTGCAGGTGCATCTTGACCGTCCATTGAAAGTTAAACAAAAAAAAAAAGGGTAAGTATGAGATACTCATGCCATGGCCATATGCAAGTACGGATCGGACGCTCCATATGCACCCAGTATCCCCCAGGAGCAAAAATCTTCCTGCAGCGCCCCCGCAGGAGCAGAAATTAGATATGGACTTAACGCTAAAGGCAAACATTAGAAGTCCTTAATTTTGAACAAGAACTGTTTCAGGGACTGAACGCCAATTTCTGTTTAATTTTAATCATATTCTATATGATATAATAAATATGGTCGAAAAAATTCGAACTCTCATTTAAAAGAAAAGAACGGTAAAAGAAAGTACACTGCTTGCATCGAGTTTCATTACCGCAAAATCGAAGAAATCTAACCAAAACATTATTGCTCAACAGAAGAAATCTAAATGAGTCTGATACATAGACCATCTTTCGAAGAGTCATAACATAGCCTCTTTTTTAGTCTTCTTCGTCGTAAGCAAACTTCACTTTCTTCGACGCCAGCTGAGTTTTACCTACCTGCACAGGACCAGAAAAGGGGGGGGGGGGGGGGGGGAACATTAAGTGCTGCTGACAGAGCAAAGTCTTTGGATTATAATTTATGCTACAAAGATGAATGCAATTTCTTTTTCTTTGCATGAAATTTTCTTGTACTGTATCTTGCCTTCTACCCGATGTGTCTGGATCTAGGGGAAATTTGGAGGGTTGCTTTCTGGTTGCATTGGGTTTAAACCACGTAACAAAAAAGGTAAGTCTCACTAACCGCCAAATGGCGTTTTAGGTTTCTTTGCAATGCACGTCTCTTGCCGAGTTGCCTTTTGTCTAAATATTTAGCACCACTCTTAGAGGGTTGACGCTAGGTTGAAGATGGTAGGAAAATTCTTGTGAATCTTCCCCGTAGTCGATCCCATCTTAATGGGATAAAGCTACAATGCAAGGTTTTAAATGTGAGTTTGATGTCGATTTTGGTTGGTCAATAAAATAATTTGCCGGATTTCGTTCAAATGTAGGTGGAAATTGTATTTTCTACGGAAAGATTTCGGCTTGTAACGAAAGAAATCAGAATAGAAGAGATGGGTTTTTTTACTGAAAAAGTTGAAAATTTTCGATAAAATTTTCAGAAAAAAAGATAGAATATCGGATTTTGGTCAAATGCTGGTCACTTCGGGCCTTCGACCTACATTTCGCGATGTCGAACAAAATTTTGTTATAAAAAGGCATTTTGGTCATTTAGTAGGAAAATTGTGGGCATTTGATTTGATGCTAAAATGATCATGATCATGGTAAACTTGAATTCGGTTCAGGCATCAATCAGCATGATAATTGCTTACTCAGGATGTAGTTTCACCTTGAAGACACAAAAAAGACTAGAAATTGTTTCTACTTTCAAGGAGCAAGGTAAGGTGACCATCACGAACAGTGTTTTGAAGACCGGACCGGACCGTCCGGTCGGACCGGGTTGGACCGGAACCGGAGCATTAGGCGGCCCATAGTTGGTAAAAACCGGGTGGGTTATGGAACCGGTTAGATCGCCCAATTTTAACAGCCAACAGCCGGAACCGGTGAACCATCCGGTTATCTCCGAATCGCGGTCTGATTTTGGGGAAATTTCCATGGCCTCTTTAAGCTTCTGAGTTCTGAATTTCTGAGTAGTGATCATCCCGATCTCTCTCACAGTCAGTCAGTCACCCCTTTGTTCGTCGGTTCGCCATCAAACCCCCCAGCCCCCCGACTGATTGAAGCTCCCGTTGCCACCGGTGGATTTCGACGACAAGCACTGCGAGGCCGACAAGCAAGTGAGCAACCCGTCACTGACTCCGTACGACAGCTGGCAGTGCTCTGCCCATTGATCATCCCCAGCCGCCGATGGATTTCGAGTGCAAGGCCGGAGTAACCCGTCTCTCCGACGACTGGCAATGCTCTACCCTGTGATCATCCCCACTCGTTCACCAGTGATGCCGCCAGTCGATGAGCAGTCGTCGGCCGTCAGAGGTGCGTCGTTTGATCCTCCCCCATCATCTCCCATCCATGGAAAGGAATCAAAGGATAATGCTATTTTTTTTAAAAAAAATCTAGAAATGATAACTGTTATCAGAGTCCAAGAGTTATCCTCTTTGATAAGAGTTATCTTAATTGAAATGAGTTATCCTTTTTTTTTTTGCAAGAAGATAAGGATGTTAACAGAATTTTTTAAAATCCAAATTTTGTTTTGTAAATCCGATTTTTTTGGCTGGCTTCCCACTACTACAGTACGACCATAGGAGATTTGGAGTCTTGTAGAGATTTCTTTCCCTTGTATATATCCCAAAGGTGCCATTACTTTTCAGATCCTCCAGATTCGCAAGCCCTAGCCCCTAGGTCATGTTTCTTTTCTACTAGTACTCTTTTCTCATTGTTTTTCCTTCTTTATATTTACTTCATATTATTTATAATTTTTTTTCTTCAGATTGGTTGCCTTGTTCTTTTCTTCGAAGAAGAGGAAGAAGGATTCCTTACAAAGTTATACTCTTCAATAGTCCAAAGCTTTGTGCGTATTTATCTTTCTCTTATATATTGTTTTTGTAATTGCTTGCTTTATTTTATCACATTGTGATATTTTTGTAGCATCTGTCAGATTCAGTAATTGCTTGTATGGCAAATACATTGATATCAAGTGTGAGTTTTGAAAATATATAGCATTATTTTATATTTTATTTTCTTATTTGTATTTAGTTTTGCTTATAGGCAATGGATACAACATAAAGTGAAGTTATTCCTAACTCTGGGCATAATCCTCAATCTGTGGGTCGTGGGAAAACTGATATTGCTTGGGGCCATGTAGAAGAAATCTTAGATCCCACCAATAAAAGAAAGAAATATAAATGTTTATATTGTTCAAAAATATATTCGGGTGGTGGCATACATAGAATGAAGGCACATCTTGCAAACCGAAAAGGAGATGTTGCTGGATGTAAGAAGGTGCCTCCGGATATACAATTCCAAATGAGAGCTAGTCTAGATGAAGTAGTATTAGAAAAAAGAAAAAAATAATGTATTGAGGTACAAATGAATCATTACCAAATGCCAATAGAAGATGATGATGTGGTTGAAGTTGAAACCATTGGCTGTGGTGGAAGTTCGCAAATAAGAAAAGTAAAGGGAAAAGGATTGGCAAACTATTTTGCTCCTCATACTGGATCTGGTGCGCAACCTACCATAAAGAGTAAACTAGCTGGTGAAGAGGCAATAAATGCTAGGGGTGCAACTTGGTCCAGGTCAAACCGAGAACCGACCCGACCCGACCGCATTGGGTTGGTTTGGGTCGGTTTTCTAGTTTAAACTGGGTCGGATCCGGTTTCGTTATTAGCAGACCCGACCTAATTCGGTTCGGTTATGGATATAGATTTATATGACCCGACCCGACCCGACATTACTTAATAACCCTAAACCAGTAAACTTTAAACCCCAATCGCTAAAAAGTAAAGGACGGTTGCTGTCCCGAGTTCTCCAACGGCGCGGACGGGCGACGCTGCCCACCCCGAGTCTCTCGACTCCAAGTTCTCCAACGACGCCGACGGGCGACGCCGCCGACCCCGAGTCCCTGATTCCCGAGTTCCATTTCTCGGATTTCTCCCCCAAATCGGAGATCCCCCGACCCCGAGTCTCCCGACTCCGCCGGCAGTCATCTCTCACCACCAGGTAGAGGGCCTAGAGAGTGGAGAGTGGAGTCCCCGAGCATCCTCGTAGACAAGCACCCCATCGAGGTCCGAGGCGAGTGCGAGGCTGAGCCGCTCACCAAAGGGAAGGTAGGGTTTTGATTTTGCTTGATGGCTAAAGCTTTTAGGGTTTCAATTTTGATTTATTCGTGGGTATAAATGGATTGATCTCTAGATTCTGTACTAAAGCCCTAATGAATCGATCTCTTTCTGCCCCTATCTCTGTTTCTCCGGCACAGTGGTCCGCCGGTAGTCGCCTCTCGCCACCGCACCGAGCATCCCAAGGAGGCTGAGTTGCTGACTTGCTGTGCTACAACACCAAAGTGAAGGTAGGGTGGTTACGATTTTGTTTGATGGTTAAATCTTTTAGGATTTCATATGAATGTATCGATCTCTAGATTCTCTACTTAAATCCTAATGAATCAATCTCTCTCTCTGAACTCAGTGAATACATTCTTAAATAATTTGATTTTGATTTTCATGCATTCATTCAGTGAATTCATTAATTCTTTGAGAGCCAGGTCTCCCTAGCAATTTTGATCGAAGCTCTGTCTTTGTCGCACTGCAAAGTCTCACATGCGAGTTCACCGAATCGTCCGGACGAGCTCGATCAAAGTTGTCTCTTAATCCAATTGTTTATCTTGCATTTAAGAATCTGATAATTTTATATAAGTCGTTTGATTTCGTTTTTTTTCTTACAATGTATGATTAGTTTTTTACAATTGATTATATTTCTTTCTCAGATGTCAAGCATGGGGGAGTCAAAGGACATCACCAACAATCCTAGTGCTGAGAATGTTGCTACTGCTGCTTCTGAAGTACAAGAAGTATGTGAACTTCCAAGCCGTAAAAAGTCTTATATCGCCAAATCTGATGTGTGGGATCATTTTACAAAAATAAAGAAGGGGGATGGAAGCAAATCTGAAAGGGCAAAGTGTAACTATTGTAATGTAGATTACAGTAGTGCTAGTACCAACGTGACGAGTACTCTCCGAAAGCATCTAACAAAGTGTCCTAAATACATCTACAACAATAAAAAACAAAAACTGTTGGCATTACCACTTGCTGGTCAAGGAGGGCATAAAACTATTGGGAGTTGGAAATTTGATCAAGAACTATGCAGGCAGGCTTTAGCTAAGATGATTCTTATAGATGAATTGTCATTTAAGTTTGTGGAGCATGAAGGTTTTAAAAACTTTTGTAACATGTTGCAGCCACAGTTCAAACTAATGTCACGTACCACGATCACAAAAGATTGTTTGGGCTTATATGCGAATGAAAGAATGAAATTGCAGGATTTCTTTAGAAAAAATGCTCAGCGAGTTTGTCTTACAACTGATTGTTGGACTTCTATACAGAATATGGGGTATATGTGTCTTACAGCTCACTTCATTGATAACGATTGGAAACTGCAGAAAATGATAATAAACTTTGTTGTAGTTACCAGTCATAGTGGTCAAGCGATTGCCCAAGCAATTGAGTTATGCTTACTTATGTGGGATTTGAAGAAGGTGTGCACAATTACTGTTGATAATGCAAGTTCTAATGATGTGGCCGTGGAGAAACTGAGAATAAAACTTATGAAAAAAAGTGACAGTCTTATTTTAGATGGTGAGTTTCTGCATATGAGATGTTCTGCACATATTGTGAATCTCATTGTTAAGGATGGGCTAAAGGAAATGAAGGACTCAATAAATCGCATTCGTGGGGCAGTGAGGTACATCAGAAGCTCACTGGCAAGGACATTGCAGTTTAAAAGTTGTATTGAGCAGGAAAGGATTGCATGTAAAAGTGCTCTTGTATTGGATGTTGGTACTCGATGGAATTCAACATATTTTATGTTGGATGCTGCATTGAAATTCCAAAAGGCATTTGAATGCCTTGAAGAGCAAGAATCACAGTTTGAGAAAGAGCTTAAGGATGGACCTCCAATTGAGGAGGATTGGAAAAATGCTAAAGTCTTGAATAAGTTTCTAAAAAAAATTTATGATGCTACTAGGCGTTTATCAGGCAGCTTGTACGTGACTTCAAATTCTTATTTTCATGAAGTTTGTGGGATTTTGAGCATTTTATGTAAATGCTTGGAAAGTCAGGACTCTTTTTTGCACAACATGGCAGTGAAGATGAAAGAAAAGTTCGACAAGTATTGGGGAAGCGTCGATAAAATCAATATTTTGTTGTTGATTGCTGTGATTTTGGATCCTAGATTTAAATTGAAATATGTAAAGTTTTGCTACTCACAAATTTATCCTCCTATAAAAGTTTTTGAAATGTTGGGAAAGGTAAAAGAAGCCATGCAACATATTTTCAATCACTACAAAGATCTAGACTTATCATTTAGTTTACCTCCAATTGACATCATTGAACATGCTAATGAGATGGAACTTGATCAACCATGTGAGGACAGTTGTGTTCAAGTCAAGTTCCTTCATTCTGAATTTCTGAAGCATATAGAAGAAGAAGAGAATATACAATGCAAATCAGAGTTGGATCGATATTTGGAAGAGGGTAATGAGAAAGAAAGCTCAGAGTTTGAAATACTCGTTTGGTGGAAATTGAATAGCCAAAAGTATAAAGTACTTTCGAAAGTGGCACGAGACATTTTGGCGATACCTGTTTCGACAGTTGCTTCAGAGTCCGCTTTTAGTACCGGAGGTCGAGTTCTTGATCAATTTCGGAGCTTATTGACACCAAAGCTAGTGGAGTGCTTGATTTGTGGACAAGATTGGTTAAGGGCTTTACCAACACCTATTGACATTGAAGAAAAGTTAGAAGAGCTTGAGGAAGTTGAATCAGGTAATATTTATATTTTTGTTCTTTTTATTTTGTTTATTTAATCATTATTGTTAGTTTCTTAACTGAATATGTTGTCCGTTTTAGGTATCACGGAAGAATTTGGACTTGTTGGATCTTTATGACTTATCATCTCGACTCATTTTTTGAGGTAAATATAAATTATATAATATCTTTATCATGATATTCTATCTACCATTTATATTAATTGCATAAGTTCTTTTATAATTTATTTTACATGTCAATATTGTGGATCTAACATGTTCTGCTGTTTTATATTGGATCTTTGTAGGTGATGTTTTTTTTTCTTGCTAAGCTGCTGATGTTGCTAATGATCGGGAGAGTCCCTATATTGATAAGGCAGGCAGCAAGGGCTCCTATAGTCCTATATGGTCTATTTAAACTTGCTCAAAGAAAGAATTCTAGACTTATTGTAGTTCTGAATAAGTATTTTGTTTTGAGTTATGGAGTTGTTGTATTAAACTAGTTTTAGACTTTCTGGTTGTTTTCTTAGTTTCTGCTTAGTGCTTACTGTTATTTTACCTTATGATTAATGCTCTGTCATTTTGAACTCTAGTCTCTTGTAGTGTTTTGCTGGAATCTCTTTTTACAGGATGATACAAAGTTTACAAACCCAACTTAGAACCGACCCGACCTGACCCGAACTTTTTATGGGTTGGGTTGGGTTGGTTCAATAGGTCAATGGTTTGGTTCTGGGTTGGAAAAGTTGGAACCGACCCTAGGTTGGGTTGGTTTTGGTTTGAGGCTAAACCGAACCGACTTACACCCCTAATAAATGCAGCACATGCAGCAGTTGGAAAATGGATCTATGATACTTGTATACCATTTAATACTATCAAATCTAAATATTTTCAGCCTATGTTAGATGTTGTAGCTGCCATAGGAGGTGGATATAAAGCACCATCATATCATGATATTCGGTCTAAATTTCTTTAAAAAAATTTGAACGAAGTAAAAGAGTTTGTTGAATCTTATAAGGAACATTGGAAGGAGTTTGGTTGCACTCTTATGGCTGACGGGTGGAGTGATATGAAACATAGGATTCTTATCAATTTTCTTATTTACAGTCTGAAAGGAATAGTTTTTTTAAAGTCTGTTGATGCAACTGAACATTCAAAAACAGTTGAACTATTATTTTACTTATTTAAGGAAGTTGTTATTGATGTTGGCGTGGAGAATATTATTCAAATCATTACAGATAATGCTTCGAACTATGTGGCAGCTGCAAGACTATTGACAAGAGATTACCCGACCATTTATTGGAGCCCTTGTGCAGCTCATTGCATTGGTTTGATGTTAGAGGACATAGGAAAGAAGGAGCCAGTAAAATCCACTGTTGAAAGTGCTAGAGAGATGACAAGGTATATTTACAACCATGGGTTATGTTTAATGCTAATGAGAAAACACACAAAATGAAATGAAATAATTCATCCTGCAGCAACTCGTTTTGCAACAAATTTTCTCATATTGCAAAGTATATTACGAAATAAAGATGGATTACAATTGTTGGTAACATGTAGAGACTGGACTGATAGTAAGTTGTATAAGACCACAACAGGAAAAGAATTACAGAGTTGGTCTTGACAACTTCATTTTGGACAACATGCTTTCAAATTTGCAGATTTACTAAGCCATTGGTCAGACTTCTTCGTATTGTGGATAGTGATGAGAAACCTGCTATGAGGTATGTGTATGAAGGAATATTGAGAGTGAGAGAGGCTGTAAAAACAGCTTTAAATGGCAAACGAGATGATTACATATCATGGCTAAAAATTATTGATGATCGATGGGATAGGTAATTACATCGTCCTCTTCATGCAGCAGGATATTGGTTGAACCCACAATTTTTTTACGATCGGAGTTCTTTTTCTACCCACCATAAGATCTTTAGTAGTGTTTTAGATTGCGTTGAAAGATTTTACAGCAATGAAGATAATCTTGCGGGCATTCAAAACAAAATTAATATTGAAATCAAAGCATATCGTGAAGTATTTGGTGACTTTGGGCGTTTTATGGCAATCAATGCAAGAAATTCATTACTTCCAGGTATATTGTTATTTACATTGATGTTTATTTCTTTACTTTATAAAGTTGTGTTATAATTGATAATTTTTACAACTGGTTGGTGGATAAACTATAGTGGTCAAACACCTTATTTACAAAAAATGGCAATCTGGATTTTAAGTCAGACAACAAGTTCATCTGGTTGTGAGCGTAATTGGAGTGTTTTCGAACATATACACACGAAAAAGAGGAACAGAATGGAGCACCAAAGACTTAACGATCTTGTTTATCTATATAACAAGGGACGGCGGTTTGTGCTGACTAGACAAAAAGGAACCAAATGCTGACTAGACAAAACTCTCTCACGATCACAGCCGTTCCCTCTTTTCTTCCTCAAATCTCTCTTTCTCTCTCTTCCCAGATCTCTCTCTCTCTCTCTTCCGGATTTCTCTCTCTTAACGATTTTCTCTCTCTCTTTCCAATCACAGCCTCCTCCATCATCATCAGCGCCTCTGAAAACAACAAATCATGACCCGCCCGCCCCACCCGATCTTCAACTGGAGCTCCCCTTCGTGGTGCCCGGCTTTCACCCTTCGATGCGGATCGGGCTCCCGGACCACAAGGACAACACACATCTCTTCCTCCTCCCCCACTCTAGCACCGATGCCCAAATGGATTTTCTCTCTCTCTCTCTCTCTCTCTCTTCCCGATCACACTCTCCTCCATCATCATCAACACCTTTGAAGCAACAAATCCTGACCCGCCCACCCCACCCAATCTTCAACTGGAGCCACCCGTCGCTCCCCTCCGTGATGCTCGGCTTCCACCTTCGATGCGGATCGGGCTCCCGGACCACAAGGACAACACGTAGCTCTTCCTCCTCCCCCACTCCGACATTGATGCCCAGATGGACGAGATGATCCCCGACCACGAGTCGGACATCAAATGGCCCAACATGCTGTCCTTCTTCACTGCCCTCACCGGGAGGTCCGACGACGCCAAGCTCCTGTTTGGCGGCGAGGTGTTGGGTAACAACAAGCCGTCAAGCTCCCAGAAGAACCTCTGCGGCAGCTCGGACGAGGCGAAGGCAGCCTCGGAGGCGACCAGCAATCTGCATAGCCATGAGAACAGAGGCGAGCATAGTGCTGCAACTGAGGACTACCTGATCCTGGAGAGCCATTCCAACAAAGCGAGGAAGATGGAGGACGACAAGTTCAAGCGGAGCGTCACGTTGCCCGCTTAGAGGACGTCGACGTCGTTGTCTTCATTGAACCAGCAGCATCATGCGTCGACCCCTCAGTCCATGGAGTACAGAGGGTCCAAGGCTGGGATCTATTCAGACATCATGGAGACCTTCTTGGAATGAGTTGGGATGCATGTGGACTCTCTGAGAGGGATAAAAACTGGTCATCTTTATTTCCATGTGCTCATGCTTGTTCTCTTGCTTATGGCTGTTGATGGCATTTTGGGTTTTTTGTTTGGTGACAATACACCATCACGTTTAACTAATGATTCCTATCATCATCTATATAACAAGGGACGATGGTTTTGTGCTGACTAGACAAAAAGCCGCGCAAGACTTTCCTCTCTTCTTCCCCCAATCTCTCTTTCTCTCTCTCTTCCCGGATCTCTCTCTCACTCCCCGTATTTCTCTCCCTCTTCCCGGTTTTGGCTCGGGTCGGATAAGGAAAGAGGAAAGAGCTAACGAGATATTGGAGGGGAAGTCTTGTGTGGGAGATTCGGGTACGTGAGAGGGGACCGCTGAGATCAGATGAAGAGAGAACCTGAGGAGATCTCGGGAGATAATGAAAGAGAGAGAATTAAGGGGGAGAGAGAGGGAGGATCGCAGGTGAGAGAAAACAGGATGAGAGGAGCGATCAGATGATGAGAGAGAAAGTGGGCTGGATACGACCTGGAGTCTCGGACGTGCATGGGTCTCACGAACAGCTGGGGTCTTGAGAGGGACACGTGGGTGAGGGGGAATCAAAAACGGGCGATTGCGATCATTTGCATGGGACTCGCGATCAGGTGACTTTGCATGGAAAGAGAGCGAGAGAGAAAAGGGGGTCTGATCGGGTCGGGTAGAGAGACTAGGATAATGGGAACGGTTGTGATAGGGTATTGTGATTGATGTTCATGCATGATGGGATCATGTTTGATTTAAAAGAGAAAATAAGAGAAAGACATCTATATAACAAGGGATCATGTTTGATTTAAAAGAGAAAATAAGAGAAAGATTGGGACCCCAAATCTTCTGCTGCATTTCTCTTCCTTATCGTCTGCCCCCGAAGTCATAGTCGTCTGTTGCACCCAGACCCGATTGGTGCATCGCACTCATCCGAACTGATAGGCAAAGGGATGACAGTGATCAAGTACAACCTGGAGCATATGTCGGGGGCCAATCACATCTGTTTCTTTGCCTGCCGGCTCGGACTGAGTGTGATGCAGGGGTCGGGTATGGGTGCAACGGACGACTGTGACTTGGGGGGTAGACAATGGGGCAGATAAATGGGGCAAAAGATTTGGGTTCGGGAGTTGGGGGGGTGGGGCGGGGCGGGTGGGGGTGGGGCGGTGGTTGCTCGCTTCGTGCCAATCGGGGAGTGTCTTGCCGTCGAAGGCGGGCCCGCTGCAGTGCCGACAGGCACGAGCATGCACTAGTGTTCATTATAATTTACGATTGACTCATAGGTAAAAAATATGTATGCTTTTTTGACTTCATACAAAGGTATTTGTTTCATATAAATTAACTTATTTATATATTTTTAGGGATGCTAAATTTAAATCATTCGATCATATTTCACTAGAGAACATAAGTCTGGTTGGGGATTGGGTAGTGGAGAATGATCCTGTATTGGAAGCCGAAGAAGATGTGGAGGATTAACATGCGATAGATTTAAATCAAACACCAACGTCTGATTCACGTCAAGATCAAGAAAATGATGAAGGTTTCTTATGTCTAATTTTTTTTATTATAAAATTATGTATGAAGTTTTATATATTCGTCTATTTATTGATTGTTTGTTTAATTTTGTTTAAGGTCGATTCGTGGGGCCAAGCGAGCAACAAAACGAGAATGATGACGTGTTTGATTTAAACTACTCGGATTGATTATGATGTCAAGAATAAAGGCTTTACTAAATTTTATTATTGTTTTTTATGTTCCTCTGAAATTGTTATCACAAGCACTGGATAGAATCATAGGAGATAGAAGAGCAATGGCAACTATATGATGACTTTGATGTCAAACTTCAGCGGAAACTAAGAGCTATAATCAAACGTGGTGTGAGCTGTTATGGTCGTTTCATACCTCGCATGTTTGTCAGTGTTTCTAATTTCTTATATTCTGTACTTCCAATCCATAAGTTTTTAAGTTTATAAATTTATGAGGGTTTACATCATTCTGATATTCAAATGCTTTTTATGGGTCGTTCTGAGATCCTAGATACTCAGCAGACATCAGTTTTGGTTTCTGCTTTATGAATTTGATTCTGATGTTGTTTTTAAGGTCACTTGTTGTTTAATTCCGGAGGATGATTTATTTACAAATCTACAAATAATTCCTCCAGGGATGGAGTTCAGCAATA
This sequence comes from Chamaelirium japonicum, assembly GCA_947650365.1. Lineage (NCBI taxonomy): Eukaryota > Viridiplantae > Streptophyta > Magnoliopsida > Liliales > Melanthiaceae > Chamaelirium > Chamaelirium japonicum. The sequence continues at coordinate 36,407,938 of OX393549.1, forward strand.
GCGTTGTATGCAGCAGATAATTAGTGCAGCCGCTCATGCAAGCAGTGTACTAACATCATTCAACAATGAATCATAACTTTTTTGTAGATAGATGCTGAGTTACAATGATGAGTGCCCTGTTCCTTAAGCAGGCTGTGTTTATAAAAAGCTACATGTTATTTGTATGCAGCTCATGATCAGTTTTAGTATCTTGTAACAACATGTTTAATCGGTTCATTTTATTGCTTGAAAACAATCACTGAATGAGCTAACCCAGATGGCACATAAATATTATGATGAAGTTGCTCTTCCAAAGCTGATATTTTTTTCTTCTTCTGATAGATGCATCTAGAAACCCTGATGGTTAACTCTCTATTCCTTTTGTCACCTAAAGCTTTTGAATTTTATTTGTAATCCTGATTCCACAGGTAGCAGATTTTGCATCACTTGAGCTTTCTCTAGTTGATGGAAGAACTTTGACCGACTTCATGCATACACGAGGACTATAGCACAATTTTACTTTCAGTTGAAACCTGAGAACAATATCATCTTGTTTTTTGGAACCTAAAGAATTTCCAAATCATTCTGATTTGTTGAGATTTTGCTGCTAAGATCCCCGACAACATCAACTGGACCTTCGGCCTCATCAGAGAGCTCAACAACAACATCCGGTTATTTTTTTTGTTAAAAAAACAGGCAAACTGGGTTGAACCGGCGGTCGAACCGGATTGAACCGGACCGGTCCCTCTTCCGGTTCTTTGCCCGGTCCGGTTTTGAAAACATTGCGCTTGGCTGATTGGCTCTAGTCTTCTAGGTTCTCTCGCAAGTCGCCACCGCTCGAGATCGAGAGAACTGAAAGTCTGAAACAGTGAAACCGATTTCAGATTTTTATAACAACAGGTTTTTAATCGGTCCGGGTCAAACGGGTTAACCTAAAACTGGCCGGTTCACACGGTTCTTACCGGTTTTGGAGAATTTCCGACCTCACCTCTCAACCGAACCGGCCAAGGGTCCGCATCACCGGTTCACCGGTCCAACCGGCCGGTCCGGTTCGGTTCTGATAACACTGGAATAAACCCTGTCCCTTAACAAAAATCGGCTCTCACGTCCCGAACGGAACACCTGCGACGCCATGGCAGCCGCAGACCCCGGATTCCTCAGAGCGGTCGAGCTCCGCCTCATCCGCTGCACCCTCCCTCACGGCCCCCCTCCCCCGTCCCTATCTCCGTCCCCTCGTCTGGCGAACTCCCTCCGTCCACTGATCGAAGGGACCCTCGATTCGATCGAGCGCGGCGAATACGCCGAGGCGCTCTCCTCGGAGGCCGTTCGGCTCGTCTTCGGATTTGCGGACTCCTGGGAGTTCGTCGACTCCGCCGACTGCGCCGCGCGGTTCTACGACGAGGTGGAGAGGAGCGTGGGCTCGTTCCTCCGGGACGACTCCGGTGCCTGGCTCCAAGTCCTCGACCCAGAATCCGATGCCGACGAGGAGTGCAGATTCGCCTTCGTGATATGCATCGCCGTAGCGGCGCTTCTTGCTTTCACTCAGCAGAATGTGACTGGGTGAGTGTTCCTAGTTACGCCCAGGTTGAGTTCGTTCGCCCCTTATGCTGTTCAAAGTAAAAATGATTTCAATTGAAGTTGCACTTTTGTTGATATTACTAGGCCTGTCGGGAAATTCCCTTCTTTTCCTCTATCATTCCCACAATCGAAGAAGGATGGGGCTGGCAATGGTGGAAAGGAGTGGGATATGTGGGCCCAGAGGCAGCTAGAATCTGTTGGTTCACATCTTCTCGGGAAGTTTTCACTTCTGCAGGTATCGAATCACAGGCCTTACTGACATGGATCGGTTTTTTCAATTTAGAGGTTCATGATTGTGGTGATTAAGATAAAGCGACCACCGACATGTTCACCATATAATTTATCATCTTCATTATCATGTTTTTGTTTATCAGTGAAGTTTACAAAATCGGTACAAATCGCTCTCTATAATGTTCTTCATTGTGGAGCTCTACAATGGCCGTACTTCCAAACCGATTCTTTGACCACTCGAGTCTAAGAAAGGAAGAAGAAGAGCCAACATAAGACATGGAACGAGCTAAGAGCTTGAAAAGGGAGTGCTTGGAGTTGAAGCCTTGAAGAGTTAGAACTCATCCTTCCCCTTGCTTTTTTTTAGCACTGGTGCCATAGGGATGGAAGGAGAGAATCAGTGCTCCTTATAGTCACCTATGCAGTTTGTTTCTACCTATTGAACCTTTGTGAAATTGGGTTGCTACTATGATGATCTTTCTTATGGGCTTAACCTCATCCCCCCTATGACTCTAGGACCTCTGCCCTATATAAGCCTTTAGTGAGCTGATTGACCAAATTCTTCTCAGAAGGCTACTATTTGATGCTTCAGCCTGTATCTCAAAGACTTGTGGTTCACTTTTAAGTGAATGTTCATTTTCATATATGCATTTTTTTGTTTGTACTTGTCTATTGCCGATTTGCAGTCACAATGTATGAAAATGGCATATAATTGTTTCTCAATTTAAAAAATGTAACTAGTATGTTTCTAAATCATTCAACTACTATACTAGTAGTGTGTAGAGCAATCATCTCGACTCCATGGTGTTCTTAGCCATTCCAGTTTACTTAGTTGGTTTCCAGGCAACTCACCTCCAAAGCGGAAAAGAAAACCCGTGGTGGATTTAAAATACAATATTTCGCTAATCCAATTAGTGTCACTTATCCTTCTAGGACATGTGGGTAGCTGTTAAAGTGTAGTCCATATGATTGGTGCCCTTAAGATACATAAGGACTCTCTCTAATGTATTTTGTGTTCCTCATTAGGATTACTAGTATACCTACTATGTCCATTTACCACATAAGCAATATTAGGTCTAGTGTAGTTGGTAAGGAATCATAGTAAGCTATGATTTGTACCGTTGGCTATGATTAATATCAAACGAGCGCGATCTAACATAACACCGCGCTTTTCAGTTGAGTAATTGAAACCATCGGTTTAAATTGAACGGCTGTTATAAGGGTGTTTTTTAGGTTTTGATTTTAATTGTATCGCATAGTAGCGGTTTTGTATATATAGATATCGTCTAGGAACCACCTAGGCGCCGCTTAGCCTAGACAGGCCAAAATGACTAGCCGCCTTGACTACACTACTCTTACCCTTTGCCGTCGTTAGATATACATAACCTAGTATCTAATTTTTTTATTTTCTCCAATAGTTTAAATTTTCTTCCATGATGATCATTAGTTTTTTAAGTCTATAATATGTAATTCAACTTTTAGAGTTAGACTTTGGATTTTTCTTTACCCCTTGTTCCATTTAGTACCCTAGTCCTCAAAAACAAAAGTATTTCTAAATAATTTCTGTTACTTCTTTTCAAATGATTTTTTTTTTTGGGGGTATTTCATCCTGGATTGAGCCTTCCATCTTGCTAGGACCGTCATTTTCACTATGCTACAGAACGAACCATTTAAATTTTTTCTTCGCAGTTTAACCTTGAAAGTATCCTCCAATCCTTATAATTCATTCCTTTGGTGTTTTACTACGCACCAATTTTCACCATCCTTATATCTTCAATGCTACATATGAATCATTCTGGCTTTATCTTCAATATCATTTTGCGATTAACTAAATCCAATGTAGTCATATGTGATTGCATCTGCTGTCCCCAAGCTTTCTGGCACATATGCAGGTGTCATATATGCTTTATGTAATTTGTGCGGTCACACAACTTTTTGCGGTGCACAACCATTGTATGACAAAACAATGCTCTGATTATTATATTTTTGATCGTTGAAAATTCTAATTTATATTAATATTACCCTAGAACTTTCTGCTTCTTTCTATCCTATATACCCCCTTATTCCACATCCATCCGATAACTCTTTGATGCAGGACGGCTTCGATCGTCGTTGTGCGAGAGGGAGAAGAAGAAGATAAAAGGACGGAAGGTCTCGCGCCCTTGGCTTCATGCCAAATCCGATCTCATACCAGCATGAGCCTCACGTTCGCTCTCCTCTCACAGGGAAACTCGTGGCAAGATGCACACAATTTCATCCATATTATTCGACCATCAAAAAGAGAGACTTTGGGGTCTTTTTATGGACTCCCAAGTGAATACAAAACGTGTAGGAGTTGTAGTTCCCAAAAGTAAAGGACTAAGACAACTAAAATCATTCATACAACCCTTATAAATTGGGTTTTGACATGTGCAGAAATTACCATAAAAAGAACTCCGAAAATAGCAAACACATCTAAAAAACAGCAAAATAAAATACTAATGGGCCTCAAACAAGTGGGTCATCAAAACTAGGCTGCGCTTGAGCCTTGGAATCCATGTAGCGCAACCTGGTTCCCATCACTCTTCAACACCTCTTCTCTAACACTCCCCAAGCTCTCGTGCTCTTTCTAAGCTCGCAAACTCTTCCCATGCTCTCTCCATGTTTTCCACGTGCTCTTTTGGTTATTCTCTTGAACCCAACCAGTCTAAGGATCTGGGTGGGTGGTAAGGTCATTATAGGAGTCTTACAAAAAAGAATGTTATAATGTGTTACTTGTGTAGCTTTATCACCACTGATGCTATTGTGCTACTCGAATACTTGGTGCATGGTCTTAGGGCTAATGCAAAAGTATGCCCAGGGTTACTGTTGAAGTCTGAAAGATATTAATGGAGTACATGGAGATGCCTTCTAGAAAAAGTACCGCCGCCGCAAGATCACTACTTTGGGATGGAGGAAGAGTGGGCTGAGATGGCTTTGGATGATGGTAGAGCGGAGATCTCTTCTTCCCTAGGATGCTCAAGGCCACCACCTACAACAGTGTCACCATATACTGCATGGTTGCCACCAAAGAGACTGAAAACTAGTGAAGAAGTAAATGCATGGTATCCAATATGTCTGGAGTCTAGAAAGGTGGCATAAAATGCACTTATCCAGTATACAGGACTAGAAGGGTGGTTTATAAAGCTGACATAGGCATACCAAAGCAAAAACAAATGGAAATCTTAGTCATCCAAATTATGACCCGATTCGAGTCTTTGGCAAACCAATGTAAATTTTTTTGGAAATCCTAGTCATCCGAATTATGATCCAATCTAGTGTAGAAGAAAATGGGTGGTATTGAAGATGTTGAGAGTCAAGAAGGGCCCCATAATGTGAACTTACCTATACTAAAGCAGATCCTGGAAAAAGCCTCTTGAAAGCTTGCAATGTACTTGAATCGGTTTATGTGAATGTACTTGAATCTTTTTTTTTTTGCAATGTACTTTAATTAGTTTGTATGAATGAGATCTCATAATTCAATATCACTCCTGGTTATCTTATTTGGATTTTTTTGTCTGTCTATTTTCTTCCAAAAAAAAAAGAAAAGAAAACAACATGAATATCAAACTCATATGAAAAATTGCATATTTAAGTATGCTTTTAGATATTTCTTATATACAATGAATCAACAAAATATTTTATATATTTTATTTTTTATAATTGTTTCGCTTAAAACCCCGCATAAATCACACATGAGACCAAACAACTTCATATGTAGTCATGTGTGATTGGTACTCTCAATCGCACAAACTTTTTGTACAGTTTTAAAACATTGATTAAATATTTAAATCATATTGTTCGTTTCTCTATTGACATTTTGGCATAATTTCTCTTTAATCTTGTTGTCTGGAATTAACAATTGCAACTAAAACATTTTAAAATCGTAATGTTTCTTTCTTTATCTTTATGTACTCACACTATGACATTTTGACATCCTTTTATCTTTAACCTCGTTGTCTTGAATTAACAATTGCAACATTTATTTTTGTCATACATTGTTTAAGGAGAACAGAGAGATTAACTGAGTTGTCCCCTTTATTGTATTTTGTCATACATTGTTTAAGGAGAATGATATCCGTTGAGAGGATATCTTATTTTGTGGCCAACAAGGACATTTCATTTATTTGTTTGCAATTAACCAATTTTCTTTTTCTCGAGATGAACTAAAGAGGAGATGGATTGCTTAAGACGCCTTGGATAATTGATACAAGAACAACAAGGCATATATCATAATTCCTAGCTTTTCATAAGGTCATTTTCTTAGATCTATTATAAAAAAGAATGGAGAGATAGATAAGGAGAGAAATGCTCGCACCTTTAGAGATTAGGAGAAGACGTGGGAGAGCACTTGGTGTGTTTCACACTTTCACTGTCCCTGGTGAAAAGCTGGATTGGGGTGGGGGGCTTTCAGCTAGTTTGAGTGCTAAGATCAATCCTGTGATCGACTATTTGTATTAACTTCTCTTTCTTTCTATTAATAAAATAGCTTGGGGTATGGCTTAACCCCATCCTCTCCCCCTTGGAGAGGAATTCCCTCAAAAAAAAAAAAAAATCTGAAATGCAAAGAAATATTCTATATATTATATTTATATGCCACTGTTAGTGCTGAAACTTCTGTTCGACATCTGATCAATCTCCATTTTCTTTCAATTCTCTGCAAATGAATGTCATTATTGTTGAGTTAGATATAATGTCTGCATACAATTTGTCTTCTTTCAAGCTATATTTGGGTTTCTATACACTTAATGTGTTCTTTTGTTTTGCAGTATATTGTTTATGCAAAGATTCTGTTTAGCAAAACAAAATATTTATCCGACAAGGGGAGAAATTCTTGTTTAAGTGGTAACAAGAGTATTTCTTGGTGGTTGTGTAGACTCATTTTCCTTCAACAAAGGATTTTAGATGAACTGTCATCTTCCTTATTCGGTCTATTGCAGACTCTTAAGAATGAGAGCTTGCTTCAATTTGGCAAACTAGAAAATGTTATTAGTTATTGCGGTTCTTTGTTAAATGACGGAGAAGCTTTACAAATCGTATCAGTGGTTCAGATTGAAGCAGGAATTATAGAATATAAATATGGCCGAGTTGATTCCTCAAGGTGCGTTTCTCATTGGACTTATTCGTACTGTGTTTAAAAAAAAAAATCGTTAGAAAGCACAAAGGCAACTGTATCTGTTGAATTCTGACATGGTATTCTATTATTGTAACCATGAGTTCTCTTATCTTTCAACAACCATGTTGGTTTTTGTGTTTGATGCATTACATATTTCTATTCTGCTTTAGCAAAGTGGGAAGCAAGATATTTTATTTAGTGAAGTAATACTTTTTTCCCTGTGCAAGTATATCCCTTTCTTCTGGAAGTTGCTACCTTCATAGAATTTATTTGTTCTTTTTCAAGTAGAGGTGTTATTAGGCAACAATGACCCTACCCATAAGCTTACACATTTGTTTTGGACATTTTGTTTGCAATACCAATTTTTTTCTTTATTATATTGGCAATACTCTCTAGACTCATAACATCCCTAGAGCACCACTGAACTTCATACACACTGCTCTATGCGTATTATTATGACGTTATCTATCTCTCCATTCTTTTTTATAATAGGTCTATGGTCACAAAAATGATAACATGTATGCATCTCTTAGCCGACGATTTTCAGAAGGGGTTCATAATAAATTCTATTGCCCATGAAATTGAATTCCATATGACTATTTTTTTTTTTTGATTAATTTTTCAATCTTTATCCTCCGATTCCAATTTAGCTTTCAACTATATCCTTGTCTCACCAATTGGCACTATATCATCTACAAATAAACTTGCACGATAGTACTTCCTCTTGATGTTAGTTGTGAATTAATTTATGACAATCATAAAGAGAGGTGGGCTTAGTCCTGACCCTTTGTGAGGCCCATGTGACACACCCAAGAGCTGTATCGGAGTATTGAAGAAGAAGAAGGTGGAAGAAGGAAAATGAGCTGCAAAGAAGAAGAGGGCTTAGAGGGGTAATCATCCATGCATGCCTAAGTTTTGACCTTTAATGGAGTTCCTTTTTCACTAGGACTTCTAATGTCTTGTAATTGCTCATTTATATGTGTTCGGGATAAAACTGAACACCTTTCAAAGGGCGAGACTCGCCAGAGGGGAGCGACCAATACCATTGGACGCGCCGGCATTCGTCTCTGTCAACGAGGGATCAAAGATTGTAGCAACTTGCAAGACAACAAAGGTATGTTAGAGACGGCCGGCTCCCTTTCCAGCACGGACCTTCGATGCCTAAGTTTGTCTCGGTCCAAAGGTGGGGAGGGAGAGCTGGTAACTAGGGAGAGCTCAGGTAGTGGGGATTCACAATATTCCAAGCCTTTGCACAAATCTTGCAACCAACTTTTATAAGAGACCAAAAACTGGAGGTATCGACAAGTGTCCGACTACGTGACTGCCAGGTGGCGGCTGCCAATTGGGGCAGAGACAACCACTTCTTCTCCTAGAAAAATTGGATAATGTTCGGGAGTCAGGTGTTAGGAGCGTAGCGTCACGTCGCGGAGGTGACAGATTCCCCAAGGAATCTCCACGTGTCGTCGCCGGACCTGTGTACAGATGCCAGGTGGGCACAGAGGGTGCCTTTGTGTTGCCACCTGTCATATGTTGTGCCACCTGACACCAGATTCCCCTCCATCACAAATCGCTTCCGACCTTCCGCTGTGGGCTTCGCCTATTTATCAAGGTTTGGAGTTTTTGCCAAAACTGATCCGTTTCGGTCGTTTCGGATCGGTTTTGGTCGAAACCGGTTCTGAAACCCTCCAATTTCAGGTTTGGAACTCAACACTCAGTAAAAGCAGGACTGGACTCAGGATAAGTTGTATTTCAGCATGACAGCTTGACAGCCATATTTACATAAAAAACATTTAAAGTAAATGTTTATTTACTTTAAGTTATTTTATGTAAATAAGCAAATACCTCCTATTTGGATTTAATAAAAATATCAAAAAAATCAAAATCTAAAGGAATCAAAATGTAATTTTTCAGTTTCTATACAAAATCAGACTTTACAACTTTTGGCTAAAAAGAAAATTCAGTGAAAAAAAAATCTCAGTATTTTGAACCGGAAAAAGTCTCAGAAATCTAGAAGTGTAACATCAACTTAAAAACCCAAAGTCCGGTATAATATTTTGAATCTATAAAAAAATTCTTTCACAAGAACTATTTTTTCTTCCAGACTTGGCCAAAATTCAGAATCACGATTATTCAACTTTTTGACAAGAAGTCGGGGTAAAGCAAAAGCCACGCTCTTTTAAAAACACGACCACTATGAATTGGGTACCGATATAATTATTTTATATTATTTTTATATTTTTTAATTATTTTAGATTTAAAAAATGAAACCAAAACCACTGAAACTCCGATCCGAAACTCTGAAACTGACTGAAAACCGAAACAAAAACTACAAACCTTGCTATTTATGACTATACGCGGTGTGAGCTCCTTGATAGTATGACTGGGCATGTGCCTCTTTGGCTGAGTTTGACTCGTGGTGGTGTCTACCATCAACTTGACCAGGGTGGGTTGGCGAGCTCGGGGCCAGGTCTGAGGTGTCTACCATTAGCAGAGGTTGGCAAAGGTGGACCGGCGAGGTCTAGGCGAGGTGGTCCGGTGAGATCAGGGCGGGGCTCTATGTTATTGATACTATGAGATTCGTGTCCAATAGGCATACCACTTTCTTTTTAGGTTTAATATCAGGGATATCATCGCTTTTGATAGCAAATTTTGCTCTTAAAAGGGTTGCAATTATCAACATTCATGGCATAGTTTTCCGTTGATGTCCTTGTGTCATCCTTCACATGGTGATACAAACTCACAAGGCATATGGTACATATATCAATCCAGATGTTAACATTTGTTGCAAAGATATGTTGAATTTCCACCTTATTTTTACTTGTAATTTTAATGGGAGGCCTTCTTTATAGGTTGCATCTCAGAAGTGCTGAAGAAGCATGTGGAATGCATCTCTCCCTTACTGGAGTTCTTGGCTACCGAACAATACACCAGGTTTCGTATTTAAATATCAGTATACTTCCTGTGAAGTCTAACATCTTCATAAGATAAAACTAAACTGATTTTATGTAGGTGGATGCAAAGCCTCAAATGATACTTGTTACAAATACGGATCAACAAACACATGGTGGTGGAAAGTTTGAGGAATTCACTCAAGCACAAAGTGATAGTTCTGCTTGCGAAAACAAAAGTGATTCACATCCTCACGGACACTATGAATGTTGCGATATATTAATGACTCCGAATTTGGTAGAAAATGGGAATGCTAGTGGATCTATTGGACATACTGATGACATAGGCAAGGATATGACGCTAACAGCAACCCAACAAGCAGTTGTACTAGCACAATGCCTACCTCTTAGCAGGAGTCATCGTGAAGATGAATTGTCAGGCAGGTTATTCTACTGCTCTTTTTTGTTTTAAAAATTAGCATATTTATGGAGGAGTAAACAAATGTCTCTGATTTATTTATTTTTTTACATGTCCTTTTTTCTTTGTCATGTGGCAAACCAATTTTAATTTCCTCACAGTTTGCTGGAATTAGTTTATTCGTACTATAGAACTTTGATTCTTCTTTGGCATTTTCTATGCCAAAGGTTCTTGAAAACCAATGCTTCATTGTGCAACTTAGAATTTTAAATGTTGGTCTTAGTTTTCCTGTTTGTTATATGTTTCTTGAATTTATATCAAGAAAAAAAAAGAGAGAATCAGGTTAAACCTTTGTTTTGACAAGCAAAGAGCATGGTACAAGCTAAAAAGGTTTTACTCTGTTATTTTTTTTACCTTCTCAGAATTATTAAGAGAGTGAAAAGGTCAATTAAGACTCACAACTGTGTAGAAATCCTTGAGGAGCTTAATTGCAATTTGCAGTTGGCTATGTTTTGTATATGAAAGTAGAGCTTTAATGTCTTTACATTTCTTACTTTGACTTGGATAAATGTTAGGGTCACTTTACGACTTTACGTATTACTTGAGGAAGTCCTAGTCATTTTGATAGTTGTTGAGAGTGATCTTAAATGTTATGTCGTTATGCTCTAAGTGATGTTGTATAAGAAATAGTGCTATAATCTCTTTACATTGATGTTGTATAAGAAATAACATTGATGTTGTATAAGAAATAGAGCTTTAATGTCTTTACATTCTCGACTATGACCTGTATAAGCAATAGAGCTTGTTGATTAGTTGACGTAGAATCAAATCCAATTTTTGATCGTTGTTAAGAGTGATTTAAAATATGATGTTATGCTCAAGTGATGTTGAAATTCATTATTTACCTTTGGCTTTAGTAAGTCCTGGTTGATTCGATAGTACTTTCTTATTGTTTTAGACATGCCCCTAGTCATTTTGATAATTGTCAAGAGTGATTTAATGTTATGATGTTATGCTCTTTGTGAAGTTGAAGTGCATTATTTACCTTTCTTTAGTTAGTCCTGGTGAATCCGACAGTGCTTTCTTATTATTTTAGACATGATTTGAGTATTCACTTAAATCCGAACGGAAAAGGCCAAATCGTTCCTCATCTTGGCTTAGCCAGTTTGAATCACAAACTATACATTTTCCTGATCAAGAGGGTATATTAAAATATAATTTGACCAATTCTAATCTGACCAACCATGGAATTCAAGTTACCAACACAACCCAATGGTCTGGATTTGTGCATCATCAATCATGACTCATGAGTGGTACATTTTATTGACACCACACCATGTGCTCGGGAACTATGATGGTAGCTTGTGTTGTGACCTACCTTATAATTGCATGTGCTAGTGTGCTACCATATACATCACATCGTTGATGGCTGGATATTGATTTTGATTGTTATTCAAGTTTTTAATATGATATATTGCCATAACTTGGTAGTTCATAGTTATGCTTCGTCATTTCATCAATTTCCCTTTCATGGATGAAAATGTGTAACCAAGGTTCAAAATTTCGATTCGACCAATATTTCGACACTGTAGAATATTAAAATATTTCAACAGAACTCTGGACAATCATAAATCAAATTTAGATACACGCTTTGAAACAGTTACACATTTCTAGGCATCTAGGAATGCGGAACTCCACATAGCATGTATTTCTATTTGTGCTGTGCAGATGCATAACAATCCAAACATAGGAATGACGAAAATAATTATTAAGTGATGGAACAATCTGAACTTGGAATCAGCCTCCATAATTGTAAGAAACGTAATTTTTTTTTTCTCATGAGGAAGTCATACATATTGCAAGAAAACAAAAAATGAGTAATGAATAATACCCACGGAGGTGATAAGACATCCTATATATGTTTCTCCGTAATCCGAAGAAGTTATTGCACAATCCATCATCATCATCATCTGTGCATGAAGAATTATGAACATATGAGTTTCAAAAGAAGATCTGAAGCTAGTGTGTGAAATAGATCACCATGCCAATGTCACACATCATTAAGTGCATCATGACTAGAGCATACCCGTATGTGTAATAGTAATCAATAAAACTGGTGCTGAAATCATAAAATAAACAAGTTTTAAGTAGAGCTAAATAAGTTGATTTTCTGTGTACAGATGACAAAATAGTAACAATATATATGCATGGATTTCCGTTATGTTTACAGATTTTGGCTCAAATTATGAAAAATATGAAAATTTTCCACACATTACTACTTCAAATATTTCTGACCTCCCAATTTCATTTTAAGGGCCAGAAATACCATAATATTTCGTGAAATTTTGGCAAAATTTCTGGAAATTTTGAAGTTCGAACGATGTGTAATTAATCTCAATAAGTTAGACAAAATTGATATGTTTCTTTATTCATTGTTTTATGAGTCTTCTTTTTTATTTTGATGATTTTCTATCTGTGTATTTTTTGTTTTTAAGTAGTTTCTCGAATTTTTCAATAGTTTTGTCTGAAACCACTGAAGTCATATCCGAAGTGACCGAAGCATTTTTTTTTCCTTTTTTGTGTCCAGGTTAAACCCAATGGTGAACCCAACACCTCAAACCTTGGTTTCAAATGTCTTTAGATACTACATTCTAAGAGATGCAAAATAACATATTGTTTTCTAATTTGTTATATTCAAGTAATGCTTGAAGGTTTTATCATTTATTTTCCCAATGTTGTTCTAGTCATGCATTTGGATGAAATGTTTTTGATTTTAATTTTTAGGTAACAACTAATAAAATCCAAATGATTAGAATGTAATACATTTGATGAAACATCTAATAATGAAGCATAGGAGAGGTTGCATAATTAACATACATAAACAAAAATTCAAGAAAATAAATTTAGAGGGAACTTCCCAAGTGATTCTTTAAGAAAGCCCCACACCTAGGCAATTATAAAAGATGATCCGACTGTCTGGTTAAAGATCGGAATTCGGAACCAATCATTCTAATACAACAAGTACAAGTCGTAAAAAGAAAAAAAATACAAATATATAGGCAGAATATAATAAGGGTACGAGTTCAAACAACATGAAAATAGGATAATTCGAAGAAGGAAGCTGACATCTGGTTATAGACTTTATAGTTATTTGTTGATGATCTCCCCTATTGCTAGAAAGGATAACATTGGATCTTTAGCTAGCTTATACACAGTAATACTTCCTTAGACTCCCTGAGTTCTATTTGCAAAATGAATCATATTCTTTTTATTTTTCTTATCACATGTAAAATGTAGTTTTTGATAGTTTATTTATGCCATATATTGAAACATTGTCCTTTTTTTTTTAAATTTTCCAATTAGTTGATTGCTGGCCTTGGTGGCCCTGCACCTAATCTCGTTTGATAAGGCATTACATCTAATCGATCATTATGTTCCCTTATTCTTCAATAGCTAGAATTTTCTTCATAGCTTCCATAAAGATGAAAACTCACGTATAAATTGGACTTGTGCTAATAAAATTGGGATCTGTAAGTTGAGTTTTGTTTGGTTCATTGCTTTATTCTGTTGAATGAATTTATTCATCTGTTTTTCTTAAAATTGGACTTTAGATTCCAGATTTCTCTTTTTGGATCCATACACCAATGATCATGCAAAATTTGTGCAATCAGATGACATGTAATAAGCAAACAAGCTGCACGATGGTATCTTAAGAGCAGAGATAGGATGAAAAAAACAAAATATATCCAACTGACGAGGAAAAAAAGGATAAATAATAGGGTGATAACAGAAGCAGAAGAGCCGTGTACGGTGGAACAGAGAGAAAAGAAACAAACAAGGGAAACAATATATCTTCAACCTCCCGACGTCAATCATGGGGGAAAAGAACTGCAGTGGCAAAAGTGGATGTTTCAACCAGAATGCTTTAACTGAAAGAAAAAAAACCAGCAAAAGAGCGGTGCGTGATGTTGTAGAGACAACGAAAGAAGGGGAAAACATGACATCTCTCACCGACAGGCGTCAATCGAGGGGGAGAAAAACTGCAGCAGCAAAAGAGGATGTTTTTAACCAGCATGCGGTAACTGAAAGAAAGAAAGGAAAAAGAAAAAGAAACAATGGAAGAGCGGTAAGTGATGTAGTAGAGACAACGCAAAAAGAACAGGAAAACATGACTTCTCTCACCGGAAGGCATCATTCGGGGATGGGGTGGTGGTGTAAATATTAGAATATTGGTGGTTGATGGAGTGGACATGTGACACTAAGAAGCTGGACCACTGAAGAGACTGAACTAATGCGTATGGACCAGAAGCTAGAAGGAAAAAAAGAACATACAAAACGAAGGACGCGTAGGAGACAAAACTATGACTTTTATGTAAGGGTATAGAAATGCAAATGATCTGTTAGCTTATTTTGATTTTTTTCCCGGTCTCCGTTTTGTTGCTTGAATATTATGTCAAAGACTCAAAACAAGATGTATTTTGACTGAAATCTGAAATGCTAAAAACCACTTTGAATTGTATTTAATCTCTGTATACATCTTTCTATCTCAAGTAATTGTTTGGTCAGATACAACGGATGGTTAGCTAATTCACTTTATCTTTTCTAGCAATTATATTGGCAATATTCAGTTTGTGAAATGTGAAAATATCAAATTATTTTCTTTTTCAAGTTTTCATCCTATTTTTATCATAGAATCTTGTACCTATTGTCATATCACACTGTATTTAGAAATTGCTTTGTTTTTTAGCCATGATTCATTGTGCCTTTGATCGTTTGAACCGTTCATGTTTATGTTTTTCATAGGTTGGGAAATGGCCCCTTACATTGAGGCTATTGATGCTCAACATCAATCGTGCTACGTAGTAAGTAGTAGATTCTTAATGCTGTTTCTATTTTCATTTTATCCGTTGTTTTAATAGTTGCTATCTTAGCAAACTTGTCCATCCATTAATGTGCTAGCTTTACCTCCTCGATATGGGGGCAGCCTATTACAAGGTTGTTAAGGCAGCAAGGCGAGGCGAGGTGCCTAAGGTGGTGCGTCTAGCCGGTGCCTTGTGTTTTTTTTTTTTAAATACGGCCAAGTAGGATATTGTTATCATTTGAATATGCAATAATGCAAAGTATGATGAAATTTGTAGCAACTTAGCATGATGAAATTTCTATAACATGAATATAGTGACTGAAGTTCGTGACATAACAATGAACAATGAATAATGAATAATGATAGATTCTATAGCCTCCAACAGATGAAGATATGATTGAAGTCTATCACAAACAGTTAATGAACAATTAAGCACGTGAAGCTGAAATAATCAAATGACTGAAATCATCACATAATAGTAAACAATTGATATATGACAAATGAAATCATGAATCTAGGCCAAAAGAAAATAAATGGATAAAGAAGCATTGCCCCCCCCCACCCCCCCCAAAAAAAAAAAAAAAAAAAAAAAAAAAAGCATAAGGTGCACATTTTTGACTGTGCCTAGGCGTGCGCCTTATGCACATGCGGCTAGGTGGCTTGCGCCTTACGACCCTTACCCTTCCGGAGCGCCTTGTCGCCTGCCTGGCTGCCTTGACAACACTGGCCTATTTGATCAAAGCATGATATATTAATTATGTTGATTTTCTTAAACATGTTTTTGGTTGACACTAAACCTTTGAGTGGAGTTGAATTTGGGGGTTAATGCTTTTGTCAAGAGAGAGGGCCTTTTTGAAATTTGGAAGAACTATCAATGGGTAGGAAACTTACGTAATTGGCAATTTATGCTCATGCAATTAAAACTAACCTTTCAAGATTCCCATAGATATGCAATCAGTATGGAAAATGATGGAAGAAGACACTTTAATATATGGAACTACTTTTCTCTCTGACATTTGATGACTCTAGAAGTTTTGGAATTTTCAAATTTTTGGTGAGGATGATCACCTTACCTAGATAACACATCCACCAAAAATCACCAAATTCTAAAACTTTTAGGGTGGTAAACAACACCTGAGGTGTAGCAACGAAGCTACATCTCGAGTTCATGGTTCAATTGTGAACTTGAGTTTTCTAACTGACACGTGTACGTGTTTTCCCTCTTTTTCAGGTACAAGGTATTCTCTCTCTTTGTAAGTACCATAGACAGTAAATGCTTGTCCCCCCTCTTTAATGCCTTGCACCTTTTCACTTGACACGTGGCACAATAAAAATACTAGTTCACCATTTATTTTCAAATGACACGTGGCACAATAAAAATACTAATCCTTTCTTTTATTTTCAGATGATGTTAAATGTTGTTTTCTACAAAGAAGATATTGATTTTAAAGTGGAAAGAGTTCACTTTTGATTTTTTTTTTCAAAATAAAAAGTAATGGGAGAGGGGAATCTTCTTATGGGGAGAGGAGTCACGTGATTTCTCTCTCATGTGGTTGACCCCACGGGTAAGAGTTCCTAACTCCTTTCTTTGTGGTAAGGTAGTCTGGTCATCTTCTCTTCCCAGGAATAAAGGCTTTATTTTAGTGATTATGAAGAGGAAATCTATCCATTTATTATTTGCAATCTTTGTGCTTTTTTCTTTCTGCCATTAAGTTCCTCTAAATCTAGTAAAAATCGCTATTGGAGCTTATTGTCTGGAATACAATTAAAATTCCTAAATTTAAATAAAATTATCCTGATGGGCTAGATTAAAGCAAAAACATCAAACCCGTAATTTTCAATTTGAGTCGACCCCTATATTCATATGTTATGACATTGCCAACGCCACTAAGTCAACAAGTGTAGGGATCCATGCAAGGTGGCTGGTGACATGAGAGTATTGGCAAGAGGGGGTGGTTGAGAAAGACGCAAAATCTCTACATAACGGAGTTGCTAGATGAATGATTAGAGTTTACGACTTTTGAGTATTATAACTCATATGAATCCAATCATTTCACACATATAATGACCACAGATAATTTGATTTGCAAACGTTATTGTGAATATGTGACTGTGCGTAAGTGACCCAGTTAGGCGCCTAAGCCTAGCTAAATTAACAGACGGGCTCCTAAGTGCTAAGGGACAGGCGCCTCAGGAGGCTGCTACTTAGGCGTTTAAGCCTCCCATGAGCGCCTAGGCGGCTGCTTGTGACATTATTATGTGCGTGTGTACATATGCATAGGGTGTGTATGTGCTTGTGCATGCACATGTGCATGTGTGCCGTGTGGGTGCACGTATCTTACATTGATTTTATCATTGAAATCCTGGTTTATTGAACCAAAAAATTGGATAAATCTACGGCATTGCTTAACCAAAGGAACATAATGGATATTATTTTAAATGCGACCTTTTGGATTGTGATCTTTAGAAGTTGTTAGATTCTATTTTATTCTTTAAGGTTTATTCCTTTTCTTATAAAATGTGTTTCTTTTAGATCAGAAGCTTCTGCAACATTTTGCGCATTCGGTGGGAGTCTACCCGCAGTCATACAAAGGAACGTGCTTTTTTAATGATGGACAAACTGGTTAGATAGTATTACAATTGTACCAAACTTAATTTAGTGCTACCCCTTTCAGAAGTTATTTTGCTTGTTAGTGATGGATAAGACGCAGCTAATGATGTTTATTACTCATTCATGGATATATGCATGAAATGCATGCGTGCATAAATATTTGCATACATGCCTCGATAAATACATGCATGTGTATATCTATATACATGTAAGTAGGTACAAATGTATATATAGTTATTCGCATGAATCCTTTTATACAAATATACACTTTTATGTTTGTACATATGGATGTGTGCATGCTTGCATGTGTGTGCCTGTTGATTAGATCATCTCTCTTTAGAAACATGCAAATATATAATATGTTCATGATATTTGTGCAAAGTCGTACGTTATCTTATTTATGTTGCTTCATCCTAATGTTTTGCAGTGAGTTTCTCTGAATTATCTTAACAAGTTTCTGCCAACTCTCCTTTCCCACTTAGAATTCATAATATTCATCAATTTTTATTTAGTATCAATATTTTCTGCTATCAATGCTTGTTCATTCTCAGCTTAGCTTATCATTTTCATGCATATCTGTGCGGCCAAAGTTCTTCATGTTGATGTATCATAGTTCTTCTGTGTCTAATATAGTAAATGCCTGTGCCCGTCGGCACTCGGACAGCCACCTTCGGCGGCCGTGGCTGCCTTCGGGTTGTGATTCATTTGTTAGAGAGAGAGAGTACTAATTAACCTTCCAAAAAAATACTAATTAACATCAAATGGTGAGTAAATGCCATTGAATAGGTATTTACATCTTTATAATAGGTTTTTAATATATTTATAGTAGGCTTTTAATAGGATTTATGAGAGCCGTATTCACACACGGGAGAGAGGGCTTCGTTTGAATTCCCTTGCTTTCTCTCTCTCTTGTAGATCTATCCCTTGCCTTTTTATCCTAGTTAGCTTGTGAACAACCGTAGCATGTTATATAGATTTAAACTTTAATGGTAATTTTTATTTTGAAAGTTGGCTAAATGGGAAATAACTATGTTGCCATAGAAAAATACATTAGTTTCTTGTGTCTGTTTCTCGAATTTGCAAGAAAGGTCTTATTGGGGCCTTTCTTTCCTTCTTGCTTTACTTTTTCACCATATTTCAATGTTCATTAATTGTTGTTTTGGTGTTGGGTGCTATGGGCATTTCATAGTCTAGTTACTAATGACTAGTTGGTTGCATGTCAAGGGCATGCAGTGGCGGAGTCACATAAGAGGGGGGGTGGGGGTGGGGGGGGGAGGCTTAGGGGCAGGCTGGGCAGCTACCCCCGTCAAATGCCCTTTTTTCTAAACTATAGTATTATGTATAGCATCAAACAAAAAACATCACTATATTGCCCCCACTTTCCACCAGTTGTTAGGAAAAAAATCATAGTTGTTTGCTATCATGCATTATCACCGTTGAATGAGATTTGATTTGTTTTACCAATAGCCAATAGCCCCTTCCTACCCTATGCAGTCAAAGTTGGTAGTCAGCCCCTAGCAAGGTTATAAAAAGCGCTAGTCGAGCGGTGGGTGACTGCCTACCACTTTGGCGACACCTAGGCATTTTGATTATTTTTAATTATTAATTTTATATTATATATAATATATATGTTTTAAAATTACTATAAATTCAAGATTATCCCAACCATTATTTTAAAGAACAATAATCATTTACATAACCATAAATTCAAAATTAATAAGAACAAAAATAAGTATGATATTATGAGATAATATGCATGATTTTAGTAA
Organism: Chamaelirium japonicum; assembly: GCA_947650365.1. NCBI lineage: Eukaryota > Viridiplantae > Streptophyta > Magnoliopsida > Liliales > Melanthiaceae > Chamaelirium > Chamaelirium japonicum. The sequence continues at coordinate 36,427,404 of OX393549.1, forward strand.
AATCCAAACCATAAATTCATGATTACCAACAACAAAAGGAAGCATGATATTCCGATAAAGTATCCAAGATTCTAGTACAATCCAAAACAAAAAGTTACAAAATACAAAATCATTTTCCTTTTAGGCTACAGTACTAGACTCCTAGTACTCTTCTTCTTCTCCATATCCCTCCAAGACTTATCTTTATTAGACTTGAACTCTACCTCCTCATTACACTCTTCGTTTGTCTCCTCATCTGATACAAAATCTTCTTCATGAAGTTCTCTAACTTAACGGGATGAAGAGCTACCACTAACATTTCTAGAACTTCTCATAGGCACTTGAATATTATCCGCTCGCAACGCCTCACCAGACATTCACCAAGTAAGTCCCGTACCGACGTCGACCTCTTCATCATCACTACCATCAATAATCCACCATTGAGCCTTACTAGCTATAGTTGCTATTAATACATATACTCCTCACTCCTTCCCCATTTTCTTCTATCTTGAAATTGAATTTGACATAGACTAGGTTAAAAAAAAGGAAAGCCCAGCTTGCCTGGATCGCCTTGCCCACCCAGACTCTTCTGGGAGCCCACAAGATTCGTCTGGGCGCCCGTCGGGTTTGCCTGGGCGCTCGCCGGGTTTGCCTAGGCGCCCGCCTAGCCTCGCCTAGGGGCTTGGGTTGCTTTTCTGCACTACCTAGGGGCTAGGCTAGGCGATGAGGGACCTTCTAACCCCTAGGCCGTGTGGGCCGCTTTTTAGAACTCTGGCCCCTAAGTCGGGACTAATTCGGGGCTAGTCGGCCATAACCTATTTTAACCCCTCCCCCATCCCTAAACATATATGATATATGAACTAGCATAAATGTTAATAAGTATTTGATATTAATCGATTAATAACAATGCACCTTCACACTTCACAACATGGGGATAAATACATAAGTAACAAAACATAGTTGTATTGGCTTCATGCCAATGTCAGAAGACTCAGAACTAAGAATTCATCACAATATTTGTTTGCTGGTGTTTTATCTGTGAACAACCCCAATTTTAATTATAGGGTTATATGGATATCAACAAATAAACAATAATTATTTGTCTATGTTTTTATCTCAGATTCTTAGGTCCTCAACAAATGATTATAGGGAATAGGCATAATTATGAGTTATGACTCAAGACTTCGAGGCAATGAAAAAAAATCCAAACAAAATTGCTTGCAGATGAAAAAAAAAAATTGCTTGCATAGACTAAAGACCGAATGTGTATCTTGCCAAAAAAAAATCCCGACTAGTCTAAGTTGCTAGTCGGGTCTAGTCGGGCTTCTGCCCGACTATGAAGGAATCTAGATTAGTCAGTCGGCAAAATACCACCTGGCAACTAGTCGCTGACTAGTCCCGATTTTGATTGCATAGTTCCCACCACATGATTAGTCCGCAAAATTCCTTTTGACTATGGATGGGTTGCCCAAGGTAGAGGTATTTGTAAGAGTTTAAGGGTTTTGAGAGATAGGGGAGTTTTTGTTGTGCTTTTGTCCCTTCCGTGATTTGAGCTTCCATCGGATAGGGGACGTTGGCGTCATTCCTCGATCTTCATGTCTCCCTTGGATCTTGATGTGATTTTGTTCTTCCGGGCTTTGTGTCGTATTGGATAGATCGTGTGTTGTTTTGCTCGTCTTCCTTTGTAGTTCGTCAGCTTTGGCACCTGCATTACTTTGGCGCGGGCTTTGCTTTTGCTTCGCTTTGGTTTTGACTTTGGCTTGATCTTCGCTTCATGTGATGATGGCGATGTCTCCTAATCTCCTTATTTCCTTGGCTTCCTCCTTTTGGGGATGGAGTTTTGATGCAAAGTTTGTAGTTTCGGTTTTGGAGTTTCGGATTGTAATTTTGGTGGTTTCAATTTCGTTTTTTAAATTTAAAATAATTACAAAATATAAAAATAATATAAAATAATTACATCGGTACTCATTTCATAGTGGTCTTGTTTTCAAAAGAGCGTGGCTTTTGTTTTACTCTTATTTTTTGTCAAAAAGTTGAAAAATTGTGATTCTGAATTTTGGCTAAGTCGTGTTATTGTGAAAGAATGTTTTTATAAATTCAAAATATTTTATCGAACTTTGGGTTTTTAAGTTGATCTTATACTTCTAGATTTTTGAGATTTTTTTTGGTCCGAATTTTCTTTTTAGCCAAAAGTTGTAAATTTGATTTTGTATAGGAACTGAAAAATTACTATTTGATTCCTTTGGATTTTGATTTTTCTGATATTTTTATTAAATCCAAATGGGGGTTATTTGTTTATTTGCATAAAATAACTTAAATTAAATGGAGAACATTAAGATAATTTACTTAAATGGTTTTTTATGTAAGTTAAGTTGTCATGCTGAAATACACTTTATTCTGAACCCAAACATGCTTTTATTGAGTGCTGAGTTCTGAAACCCGAAACTAGAGGGTTTCGGGACCGGTTCCGACTAAAACCAATCCTAAACGGCTGAAACGGATCGGTTTCGGCCGAAACTTCAAACCTTGCTTTGATGGCGACGGGTGTAGCGTTGTCTTTGGCCTTCTTCTCCAAGCTTTCTTTTTCGTGGACGGAGTCGATGCTTTTTTGACGTTGAAGATGATGGGTGTGGCGCCGGCTTAGTCCTTTTATTCTGTGCTTTCTTCTTCGTGGACGGAGTTGAAGCTTTCTTTGACATTGAAGATGACGGGTGTGGCGCCGGCTTCGTCATTCTTCTCCGAGCTTTCTTCTTCGTGGACGGAGTTGAAGCTTTCTTTGATGTTGAAGACGACGGATGTGGAGTTCGCTTCTGGCCTTCTTCTCCAAGCTTTCTTATTCTTGAATGGAGCGGAGCCTTTGATCTTCTAGTGCAAGGCTTCACGTTGATGGGGACTTTTATGGACTAAGCTATTCCCGTGGAATGTGTTTGCCCGTTCCTCGTGAAGCCTTCGGTTTTTGAGCATAGGAGCCTCCTTTTTCTTTGCAGAGCCTCCATATTTCTTCATCTTCGACTTTGGTTCTGGATTTGTGAACCTTCTTGATGGCTTTATTGATCTTGATGACGATGGGTGTTGCCTCATCAGATCGTCTTCTTTGGGTTTTCTTCTTCGTGGACGGAGCGAAGACTTCGTTGGCTTTGACGACGAAGGGTGTAGTGTCAGCGCTGACGTCCTTCTCCTGGCTTTCTTCTTCGTGGAAGGAGTGAAGCCTTTCAATCTTCAAGTGCGCTGCTTTATGATTGAGGGTTTGTAGACTCAAGCAGGGATCTCCATGGGGGATATGCTTATCCACCCTCTTGAAGCCTTTGGTCTTCAAGCGTTGGAGTCTCTTTCTTCTTTACAGAGCCTTCGCCCTCCCCCTTTATTTATAGGTGAAAGGGTGGGGTGGGAAAGATATGGAATGATCTTTTCGTTTGCTTGAATCTCTCTCCTAATAATTACTAGGATTTATCCCTTCATTGTTATGGCATTTATTTAGGGTCTATCCCGCTAATGGTTTGATCCCTTGCAACTCCCAAGATTTATTTCCTTATTTATCTCGGGTTGTTAGGGCCTTGATTCGGGTCTATATTTTATGATTCTATCCTCATAACCATGAGATTCCTTTCCTTATTCATGTCTAGTAATTGTGGACGTTGGTTGAGCCTTGATCCTTTTGTGGCTTGGGCCTGCTTTCCACTTGATCGATGACGACTCGATCTTGTGTTTTCGACCGTTGGATTGCTAGGATCGTTGCAGATCCACGTTTGGGGTAGACATCCGCACTACCACCTTTTCTTTCCTTTTTGGCCGGCCGCACCTCCCTAAGGAGAGGGGGCCGTGTGGCTTGAAGGAGGGGCCGGTGGGAACCACTAGTTTGTGGGCCCACCCGAGACCCGACCCTCTCTTTGATTGGGCTTAGGCCTCTTGTGCGAGGGGCCCGATGGGCTCCACTTGTGGGTGGGCCTGATTGGTCCTTTTTTTTTTTGAGGTGGGCTTGGGCCTTGTTTGTAGTGGGTCCTTGCACAAGCTTTAGGATTTGAGGGGGCCTCACCATTAGCGTGGCATGCCAACTTGTGCGAGCTTTAGACAATGATTTTTCATTGTCTAAAAAATCATCACAGCTTCTGAGATCAGGGTCCAAATTTTGAGATCATCACATTGTTTGGTTTGTTTTCCCCCCTTTTTGGTAGTTCTTTTTTAATGCAAGAGATGCTGGGAAATTATTAGCGGTGAATGTGGACTTGTTATCACCTACATTTTCTTAGAAATTAATTATCTAATACTTGAAAGCATGGTTGTCATATCGTGTATCGTTCTCTTTTTTGTGTGTCGTGCATCGTATCATATCGTGTATCGTAAGATACAATTAAATTTACACACACACACACATACATACATACATACATACATACATACATACATACATACATACATACATACATATATATATATATATATATATATATATATATATATATATATATATATATATATATATATATATATATATATATATATATAAAGAGCATATTAGATTATTAATATGAAGAGCTAAGAGTAGAATAGTAGGACATTCCCTTTTATTTCCGAGCAAACATAATTTTGGCATATACAAAAATTATGATGTGTCTGTTTGTATAAAAAAGGAACCCTATTTGATCTATTTATATATATATTTTTCATCGTAAAATTTCTTCTATCCTTTGCTACCATTTTAAGTAAAGAAGATCAAATATGAAAAGTTTCTTGCCACTTCAAGAAACTCGAAAACAAACAAGACTTGTGAAAAATTGTATGCATTTGCCTCCCCCTCCCCCCAAGTTCTAGACTGCTTTAGAAACAAACGACATTGGATTCAAACAACTCTTGTGAAAGATAAAAGAAGACTTGTGAAACCCCTAAAAACCCAATCCAATGTTTAAATAGCGCTAGGTGGATCTAAGACGGTAGGGAAGTTCCAAGGCGGTAAGGCGGAAGGCGGATGCCTAGGTGGGGGCCCAAAGATTGAGGCGCTCAAATATTTATAGAACATTTTACTTGGAATTTGCAAAACTATTATGTTTTACAGTCTCATCCTCCTTCCAGGAGTTCACAATGGGATAAGGGTACTGCTATAATCATTCTTCCAGGTGTTCACAATGGGTCGAGAGCCACCACACACTAATGTACTAGTTTTTAAAAGATTCAGAAGATTAAAATGAAGAATATGAACGAGACGAATGGGATAAATGAAATTTATGAATGACTATTTTCAACGATAACATCGGCGGCCTTTCTCTTATGGACATCGAGGAAAGCGGGTCTCAACTTAGGCGATGCAGTCCAAGACCCAAAATGCCTAGGAGGACGCCTAGGCGGGCGCTCGAACCACATTTCAGAACAGTGCCCCAATCTTTCTTCACCCAAGATTAGAAAGGGTTACAAAGTGTTTTCTTAACTTGGACGGATTTGTATAGTCCTTTCGAAACTTAAGAGACAATAAAACTATAAAAACCATTTTAGAAGTTTCAATATAAATTAAACCCAAAGCCCTCATTTTTACTAGTATCGTACATATCGTATCGTGTATCGTACGATATGGTGAAAAACGATACGTACACCCGTATCATATTGTTTCCCTCCATATCATATATTATTGTATGTATCATGTGTCGTAAGATACTAACAACCATGCTTGGAAGTTTGATATAACTCATATTTTCATGGCTGTATTTGTTTTGTATGGCTCATTTGTTTAGGCTTAATATCTTCGGAACCCGTGTTGTCTATTATGATGGTAGGTAAAAACTGCTGTGATAGTAGGTAAAAACTACGTGCGCAAGCACTCTACATGACTGCATGCGCAAGCACTTCACCTGACACTATTTTGCATGAGGATTCACAAAATTCTACTGGAATTGTTTCTTGTCCTCCAAGAGCCACCAATTTTGTTGGTGCCTTAAGAAATTCCTTTGACTTTTTTGCCGAAACTTTTGACTCTTCAGCATACTTACAGTCTAGTGTGCGGCCTATATTCACAGTTTGTACATTAAGGGATACTGTAACCTCTTCTGAACTAATTCATAGAATAAGTTGTTTATCTATGATGTTATTTTCGATGAACTTTGGACTAAGTTACCTTCCCGTTCTCCTAGGTTCAAGTTGTTTCTGAAGCTTTTCCTGTGGCTGCACAGAGGATTCAATTTTCATTTGGTGTTCATATCCCGACTATCTCTGCATTGCGCAAGTGTGTACTGACGATATGTTTCTGGAAAATAACAATTGTAGAATATTTCTCGTTTCTATGTTAGATAATTGTGTTATTATTGTTAATTTTTTTGGAACTGTGTTTTTAGACATGCTCAATGTTTTTTTTCTGAATTTCAGAGAATATGGTTTACTTTCTGTGAGTTTTGGTATGATTCCAGAGGCACTCAGGATTTTTGAGGATCTTGAATTATGGGACAACCTAATCATTTGCTATTGGTAATATGATATTCCCATTCAGATGTCAGTGTTTTTTTTAAAGGTTATTCATGTCATCTTCTCAGTCCAAAATCCTCGAAATCTAATACTTCCTATTTGACAGCTTACTAGGGAAGAAGGCAGCAGCTGTTGACCTTATCAACGCACGACTGCGTGACATGCCTACTGACCCAAGATTATGGTAACCTGATAGCTTACTTGATAAGTTATATATTTTAATCCTTTTTTGCTTTGTTTGAACATGTGTGTTTAGAAGGTCCTAATAACGTGGCTTCGGATCTGTTCTTTTTTAGTTGAACACTTGAACATTGTGTATGTATCATGCGTATCTTGTATTCTGTTATTTTTTCGGAGCAAAAACTTATGTACCTAGTACCTACAGACAGTAATATCCAATGATCAAACTTCCATGGCAAAATGATTCTTTTTTTCTTCGAACTACTTTAAACCTGGTAATGTTGAAGCAAAATTGGTATCCTGGAAAACACTTTGAACTGGAAGAATTAGACAAAGGTAGGTGGGGAAAGGGTTCCTTTTTTGCAACATTTATCGCATCAATAATTCTTAATTTATGATGTTACAAGTTACAACCATTGCCAGAGATATGGTAAAGATATTGTGGTGCTATCTCTTAGGGACGGGGGGATATGTCTTATTATCCCTTTAAGAAGTTTTGTGGTAGAGGTGGAAATTTTGATCTAACTAAATTTTCTTTCTGAACTTTATTGGCCAATATTGGAAGATACAATAATACATGATCTGAGGATAAACTAATATATGCAATTATAATATACTATGAAACCTCACCCACGATACTCAAATTAAAATTGCTTCTGACCCGATTCGTCTCTTTTGCCCAAGGATCCAAAGCAGCTTTAAGTTCACGTTGCTATACTGAAACCAGAAATGTCTTGGACAAAACATTAAGGGGTCGGCTGAATCCTCATCTATGCTATGAATTGATAAGAAACAAAGAAATTCATGGTCTAATAAGATTCGTAAGCAATGATATCAATAGCTATTCAGATTCTAACTATGCTTTAGTGATTGTGTCAGATGAAGTGACAGTCATAAAGAATACCATGGAACAAAAAATCGATATATTTCGCGAAATATCGCGAAATATATCGGAAAAATGAAACCCCGATACGAAATATCACCTGCAATCTCGAGTATAATTGAAAATGTCAAAATATTGAGCAATTTCGCGAAATATCGCGATATTTCCACGAAATATTTCCATCTCCACAAAATATCGCGATATTTCCACGAAATATTTACATCTCCACGAAATATCGCGATATTTTATCAAAATTTCGCGAAAATTTCGAAAAATTTCGCGAAATTTATCCGAAATTCTGTGACTGACTGGTTATAAAAGGGGACTGGGGGACCTGGTTCTCAGCAGCTTATTTACATATAATAACATTTAAGTAAATGTCGTTTTACTTAATTTTTATTTTCTCCATTTACTTTAAGTTATTATATGTAAATAAGCAAATACCCCCCCATTTGATTTCAATAAAAATATCAAAAAAATCAAAAAACAAAGGAATCAAAAAGTAAACTTTCAATTTTAGTAGGAGAAAACAGTTTTTATGGATTTTTATAAAATCTACATGGTGAGAAAAGTGATTAAATCAACTCCTTTTTAGCTCAAAAAATTTCACAAGATGTAGAAGTACGAGTACATCTAGAAAACCATGGTCCGTCTTAGGAAATTTTGAATGTATAAAAACTTTTCTATATAAAAACTCGTTTTTTCAGACTTAGTAAAAAAACAGTGTTTCACATTTCAGCATAATTTTTGCACAATTTCAAATTTGCATAACTTTCTTGTTTTAAGTCCGCTTTCAAAATCGTTTGAAACATTATTTTAACAATCAACTAATCTTTATTTCAAAAATATTTTTATCCAAAAAAAGGATTAAAAAATATTTGAAAAATATATATCAAAACCGAACTAAATAAGATTGCACAACACTCACAAACTTAATACATTGAATACATGTTATGTGAAGATCTACACCCCTTGATAGGGTACACATATTATGTGAGTGTTCCAAAGTGTGTATCTATACTTGGTTTATGACTATCCGGAGTTTCATTAAAAAATTCCATCAAAAAATCAATATTTCCACCATTTCTATAAAATTGCAATATTTCCACACTGTCGAAATATTTCCACGAAATATTTCCATATCCAGAAGGTCGAAATTTCCACCGAAATGGAGATTTCGAACCTTGAAGAATACACCATGCAACTATTATACTACCCAGATATCTCACATTTATATCAATCATTTTTGTAGTAATGATCTAAGTATTTCGACAATTTAAAGTATTGTGGTTGTTTTGATATTATACTTGCTGTTTGTTGATTTTTGAATTTTTCGTTGCCTTGCACTCCATTGAAGTTGAAGTTGGTGATCTTTAATTCATAGAATCTGTAGAAGAATTGGGATATGCTATCTTAAAGTTGATAGGTGGCTGTACGAACTAGCTTTTATCATTGAGCAGATCGACATGTTAGTTGAGTAATATAATTTGTCTCAATGCCTCTTTGCAACCTTCTATTTACTGTATAAACTCTTTCTGATCACTCACATGACTTATTTTAATATATTATGACATAAAAATGTATTTTTTGTATGTCCCTTTCTTGATTATTTCATTTCAATACATAGTTAAATTTTTATTATATTATTTTTTTCCAGGTGTTCACTTGGTGATGTCACAAACAATGATGCTTATTATGAGAAAGCTTTGGAAGTATCAAATGATAAGTCTGCTCGAGCTAAGGTGAAAACATTTTCGACACGGTTTGTATACCTACTTGAATAGTTTAAAGTGATTACTAATCTTTAATAATTTTTTTTTCTTCCTAACAGCGATCTTTGGCTCGTAGTGCATACAACAGGGGTGACTATGCGACATCTAAAATACTTTGGTATATGATTTGAAGCTTGAATATTTCTTTCATCAGCGTGATTTACAAAAGGATTTATATACGCTTACTACATTTGATTTCCATTAATTATTCTAGTTTTTGATATTATCGTTATTTTTCATTGATCCGTACGCTAGGGAATCTGTGATGTCACTCAACTCTTTGTACCCAAATGGCTGGTATGCACTTGGTGCAGCTGCGTTGAAGGTGATTCTTATATGTATTTGTGCTTTGGGTTACCTTCAAGGCATAGGTTAGGCATACTTGTTTGTATAAACCGTAATCTTAGCCAACAAGTCTTTTCCCATTGACATGGGGCCATTTTTCAATTATGGTGTGATCTATTAAATTTAGAATGTTTTATAGCTGCCTCTGGACTTGATGGACACCCTCTATGCAATTGTGCCTAATCTCTGGTCAAGGCAACTTTGGGCAAGATACGGCATTGCAATAAAATTTAGAAGTCTAGTTGGCATGTATGATAACCTACTTTATCCGTTATGCTGTTTCAATATAGGAAACTGCATATTTGTTTACATACATGCATCTTTGTTGCTGAATTGGAATTTATTTTTGAAAATTGGCTACTTTTCATGTTACTGGCCTAGTTAATCATATTGACTTCCCCTACTGTTGAACAAGATGGTGTTGTACAAGTGGTACCCACCTTAGTCACTAGGGGGGGCGGTACAGGTCCAAACCTCGTTGGGAGCAGAAGAGGAGAGGTTGTGGATTTGAGAGAAGAAAAAAAAGAGAAAGGGGTCATCCAAAAAAAAGAAAAGAAAAGAAAAGGAAAGAAAAGACAAGAAAAGAAAAGAAAAGAATTCCCTCATTACTTGAGACGTAAACCTGGATCCAGTTGAGTAACTATGCTCTATTCTTCTTGTCCTTAAAGAACATAACATGATACATGATACATAAGTTGATTTGAGCTCTTGGTCCTGTAAACAAAGTTGATGAGGGGCAGTTTATTTTGAAGCTTCTCCTTGACGAAACCCAATACTTATTGATGTACCTAATATGTTGGAACATGCAGGATCGAGATATTGATAAAGCGTTGGATGCGTTTACTCGTGCTGTGCAGCTTGATCCAGAAAACGGAGAGGCTTGGAATAATATTGCTTGTTTGTATGTTTTTACCTATTATGTATTTTCCATTCTTCCTTGATCAAGTATCAAATATGTTTTGTCTTCTCTGTCGGGTTCTCCGTTGATACCGTGCCTTATCCCTCTATGATTTGACATTCAACTGTTTTTTCTTCTATCAAATGCATTTTCTTCCTTTTTTCATTATATTTGTAGTTGCTGTATTATTTGCTTAACTTGTTTCAGTACTAACGTAATAGTGTAATACCCACAATTTCCCTAGCTGCTGTTGAACCTCCATATACAAATGGATGACCTATGCCAGTGTATATGGATCATTTAAGGAGCAATCCTAAACATCTTGGTCTAGCAAGAGGTTTGGTATTGTTCTCAGTCAATGAAATGATTGCATATTTACACATTGTCATGTTACTTTTGTGTTTTTCGGTGCTTTGAATGCATTTCATTTAGTATATATTTAGGGCTAGATGAACAACTAATATGTTTCACAATTTGGTATCATTTAGCTTTTAAACCTTAGTTGAAGTTTTAATGCTTAAACCATATTGTTTTTCATGTTACTGACAGTTGCTATTACACTTTGTGAATTATGTAGGCATATGGTCAAGAAGAAAAACAAACCAGCTTTCATTGCTTTCAAGGAAGCGTTAAAATTCAGGTATCCGTAATAACTTTTCCTCATTTCTTATCGAATAACTTAATGGAAGTATACCTATCTATGGAACGATTGGCAGGAGGAACAGTTGGCAACTTTGGGAAAACTATAGCCATGTTGCTTTTGATACCGGCAACTTTCAGCAGGTGAATTGTTATTATAGTTTTGAGTTATTCTTTTATATCTCTGTTTGTGAATATAAGGTATCTGGCTATCCGCACTATTCATGTTGTAAAGCTCGGTGCTTTTAGTGGCAAGTTACATAAGACAATCAAAGCAATCCAAGGGCATCTTTCAAGTCTCATCTTTTAGTTTATTGGAAACTTTGTTCACATTTATGATAAATTTCCCATGCAAAAAAAAAGCGATTCTAGTAATTTTCACTCAGTCATTTTTTTAAAGGAAAACTCGTAAGTTATTTATGTTGAATCTCAACCTACATTCTCTGCTACCTGGACTGGAGTCTTTTGTATAGCTGAAATACATGTATCATACCAAGACAATTGCTTATTCTAAGGTGTCTCATAATCCTACCCATTAACTTTTACGCTGTTTGGTTAATGAGAAAACAAAATGAAATACTTGAGAAAGAAAATAAAAGAAAATAGGAACATAATATATATCTTTTTCGTGAAGGGAATTAGAGGAATTATTTTTTGAGCAGTAGAAAGAGTCCACATGGAAAAGGGAAGAATGTACACACCCAGTCTTTTTTCATCCAAAATATCTAGGTATAGAAGTTATGTTAGTCAAGGAAACTTTCGGGTTAAATTTATTTCAAGCTTTTTTTTGTCTTAGAGCTCCTAAACAACCAAACATGAGAAAAAGAGTCCCATCAATTTTATTTTATTCTAAACAACAAAACATAACATTAAAGAATCTATTAGCTTCATTTATTCTAGTGCTAAAACTAACCTACTAGATTATCAGTAGATATTCAAGAAACATTTGCGTGTGCTTGAGAAACACTAAGTCGGTAGACATAGGTGTTTGTTTTTTTGTAGTTAGTCTTGTGTTAGTATTTGGCTTAATCTATCATAAATGCCTCATTAATTATTTGATTGTATATGATTTCGTACTTCATAATGTTATATCACTATAGATACCTGTTGATCCTTAAATTTGATATGAACTCCAAAGATTGGGTATACTTGCAGATGTAGACATACTATTATGTTGTCATGTCACCATATTCATTCTTATTCTATTTGATCTTGGAGTTCGAAACATACCTGATAGCAATATACAAGCACATAACATATAGAAATATTCATAACCGGTGTTCAAAAACTTGAAACTCGGGTTCGACTCAAACGTTAGACGTGTTGAGTAAACTCAGTCTGACTTGGGGAGAGTTCTATCTAAACTGGTCTGACACAATCAAACAACTTGATTCAAAATCTGGCTGAGTCGAGTTGGGTTGATTTGCCTCGGTCGAGTTTTAAAACACTGCTCTTAACCAATAAGCCTTTTGTGGGTGGGATTTACTTAGAGATTCCGCCACGTATACCAATGACCAACAATTAGACACAATATTTACGTGGGAAAACCATTCGTAACACGGAGGGAAAAAACCACGGGCCAAGGTGAACGAATCCACGATCATCTGGTTTCGGTTACAATTACACTGTCCTTTTTGTTCTATCTTACTGCCTGAGCACAAATTAATCGAGAATGGATTAGGGTGTACCCCGCCAAGTCTGTCGAAGTAGACGGATCGACCCATCAGAGGGAAGCTCCACAATGGCCGTCGGAGCAGGGGAGCGGGTGGATGTGGGAGCTTTTGTCGATCATTGTCGTGCTTTTGGAAGTTCGTCGGGCTCTCACCCTCACCTCTCACTCTATACATGCCCACACATGCAAGCGCACACTCCCTTCACTTGGCTACACAATCATAGTATATACGCACGCAACCTACGAGCATCATGTCTCTCTAGTACCAAATAATCGCTTACTGCTACCAAGCCGCGCTCCACCGAGCACGAGTGTCGTCGTTGTTCCTTTGGGAGCCCTCGTCGCTAGCTCATATTACTTGAATGGATTTGTGGTCCGTGTCGCTGTACCACAGTGTGGGAAAGAGGGGGTGGATGCTCTCCCTCTCCGCTGCCATCGTCCGTTGGGAGCGGAGGTGGCTGCCTCTAGTGTTTTCAGAGCGCCTGAGGCGTAAGTGCCTTAGGGCGAGGCGTACGCTTCAAGTCCGAGATGTACACCTCAGATGTGATTTTTGTGAATTATTTTTTAAATTGTGATGTATTTTTTATTATAAAATATAATTTTGTGGGTCCCAGGGATTATATGGCTACTCGTATTATTAAAATACTATTTTTTATTATAAAAATACGGTTTTGTGGGTCCATTTGGTTTGAAACTTAGAATTTTATAAATATGTATCAAGTACTGTATAATTTAGGTGCAATGGTACACTTTAGATACTTTACATATCTGTTTTGGTAAACTATTATGATGAGTTGTGGATGTGGTATTGTGGATTTTGATTTATAATGTGAAAGTATTAATTTTCATAACTTTCTCTATTTTTTCTTTATTATTTAATTTTTAATATTTAGTTACATAATTAATTAATTATAAAGTACACTCGCTAGAGGCTTACGCCTCGAGGTTTTGGTAGTCAAACACCTCACATCACTCCTTCGATTCTGAAAATTTTGGCTGCTGCCTCCCCTCTCGCTACCGTCGGTGGGTAATCGAGGATGGAGGAGGAGGGAAGCTCCTCTCCGGGCTATGCTCCACCAGATCTAGTCGGGGAGGGGATGGTGGCCCTCCCCCTTTACCACCGCCAGTACCAAATCTAGAGGGGGAGGGAGTGGTGGCCCTCCCCTCTGTCGTCACCAGTTCGGAGTCGAGTAGGGGGAGGAGGGAAGCTCCTTCCCGGGCTCTACCGCACCAGATGTCGAGGGGGAGTGGGTTGTGGTACTCCCCTCTTCCTCCGCCAATCGGGATCTGGGAGGGGGAGCTTCTCCCCGAGCTCTACCTTATATGATACGAGGGGGATGGGTGTGGTGGCCCTCCCCTTCTCTCTTGTTGCTGGTCGTTGGAGAGAGGTGAGGGTCTCTCTCTCTCTCTCTCTCTCTCGCTCTCTCCGTGGGGGTTGGTGGGTTGGGAATCCAAATCTTCTGCCCCGGAAGTCACAGCCGTCCATTGCACCCAGACCCGACTGGTGCATCGCACTTAGTCCCAACCGGTAGGCAACGGGACGACAATGATTAGGTACAATCTGGAGCATATGTCGGGGGGAGGGGGGGGGCAATCACATCCGTTTCTTTGCCTGCCAGTTGGGGCTGAGTGCGATGCACGGGTCGAGTATGGGTGCAAACTGTGACTTAGGAGGCAGACGATGGGGTAGGGAAATGGGGCAGAAGATTTGGGTTTAGGGGGGTGGGGGGGGTGGGGGTGGTCGCGCCGAAAGCTCCCACTTCGTGCCAAGCATGCACTAGTGTGTGTGTGTGTGTGTGTGTGTGTGTGTGTGTGTGTGTGTGTGTGTGTGTGTGTGTGTGTGTGTGTGTGTGTGTGTGTGTGTGTGTATATATATATATATATATATATATATATATATATATATATATATATAATGACGATACATTACGGCGGCTTAACGTGCGGCCACCCCCCCCTCTGGGTTTTTTTATAAATTTTTTTTGGAGGTTAATCACCTACCTCTTGATAGCATACACAAAAAATTTCAGCTAATTCCAAGACCTATAAGCCATTCAAATGTGCTCGGCTTTTATCGGTCGTTCATTTTTACCGTCAATTTGATGAGCACATTTGAATGGCCTATAGGTCTTGGAATGAGCTGAAATTTTTTGTGTGTGCTATCAAAGGGGAGGTGATCAATCCCCCCAAAAAGAAATTTCAAAAAAACCCCCATAAGGGGGTGCCACACGTTAAGCCTCACGTTAAGCGGCCATACAGTATCAGCACCCTATATATATATATATATATATATATATATATATATATATATATATATATATATATATATATATATATATATTGAAACGGGAGTATATTCGGACCTAGTTAGCATCATATGGTATAACCTTGACTTGTGCTAAGCTCTTTACAAAATACCCTTTTATATTTCTAACCTGATCTCTCGCCCTTTTATTTCATATACGAAGACCTTTGTGTTCTAGCTACCAGGAACACTTCACATTTTGGTTTTTTGATTTGGTTTTATGTATTTTTTCTTATCTCGAGCCCTATAATTTAAATGAGCCTGATTTCTTGAGCCTATTCCTTGTTTCTTTATTGACCTCAAATTTCTTTGAAACGAACCTCTCTAATATTTCTACAAGGTCTCATAATTGGAGAATGCTGCTTTCTTGATCAATTTGGATATAGTTGTTCTTAACTAATATGCACAATATTTTCTAAAATGAGTGATACAGACATGTTATGCATAATAAATATTAGCTTCTTTATTTGTTGGTAGGAAATAAATATATAAAAGTGACTAATACTTTACTTTTGTCCTTATTCTAGATTTGCTAAATTAAGTTGGATCAACTTTATTTTAAATGTTTATGAAAACTAGATTTTTGTAATTTGGTGCTAGGGTTAAAATTGTATTTACGGTCACGACTGTAACATTTAACAATCAATTTGCTTACACCATCTAGTTCATTTTATGTGTAATCAGTTTGTATTGAAGGAATCTAACTCTTCAATGATGCTAAACAATGTTATATTGCAGGCACTTGAGGCTATTAAAATGACACTTGATTTGACCACAAATAAAGAAGTTGATGTTGAATTGTTGGACAAGTTGATGACGAGGGTTGAAGAAATGACTTGCAATTCTGATGAGTCTGGATACTTGGAATCTGTCCGCAAAGAATCACGGGAAACTGAGCTCTTGATGGACATGCTTGGCAATATTTTGAAGCAGGTGTGTCGATGTTAAATGGAGTTTTTCTTCATCAATTTTGTTATCTGACTAAATTCTTCTATAATATATTTGAACCATGTAAATCTCCAACATGTACATCTTTTTTTTTAAGATCATCTTTCTTTTGATCTTTATCGCCTTTCAAAAAGAAAAAGGTAGTTCTTTTGAAGTACAAGTCTTAAATTTCACTTGAAGGGTATATTTGATGGTCAACTGGTATTGCAAATTTTATTCACCTATTTTTTGTAGGTAATACAAAGTAGTAGCGGAAAAGATATTTGGGGTCTATATGCAAGGTGGCACAAGATCAGGGGAAACCTAGCTATGTGTTCCGAAGCCCTCTTGAAGCAAGTTCGATCATACTCGGTATGATTATCAAGTAATATACTTTTGCTCCGTTATCATTTTCCCATCTTACGTTTGATGTTTGCATGACTGTCTTCTATGGTCTTGGAACTGGTTTGAACACGTACTAATTATTTGCTTCGTCATCTGTGTCATTTGGAGAAATCAAGGGGGCTTGGTAGATCCCTACAGTCTATTAATAAAATATTTAACAATGAAGTACACATGTATCCACTTTTGCTCCTCCCCATGATAGCACTCATAAACAAAGGACGATTACAATCGATTGACAAGCAGATGGCAACCTTTGCCTGGTTCGTTTAGTTCTCACCATTACCCATTTGGAGCCATTAACAACCATTTTGGAGTTCATCTTTAACTGAAACTTCCACCCCTTCATTTCCAGTCAACTTCTCTCCATGGGAATGCCTTTATTTTCTGTTAATTCTATTAGTGACATAGACAAGAAACTTCCAAATTGCAAATGACTTTTTGTTGGATAGAAGTGGTCTCAAAAACAATCTATGAGCTTTCCATCCCTCCAATTATTAGGTACAGAGTGAAACATGGTAGCATTTGAAGATGACCAAGGACACCAATTTGAGCAAGATATCTTAGGGGAGCTCTAGAGACATGGCCAATCCTAGGTCCCACAAGTCAATAAAAGAGGATATGACATCAGATATGGTGGGAGGACAATGGAAGAGTGATACATAAGATATGGATGACACGGATAATACACCCTCTTGTCCTAATCATTTTAGCCACTGATTTGTGGTATCATATGAAATTGTGAAATTGTGATAAACTGTCTAGCTGAAAATATGGTTCAAAAACAGGTTAGGAACATGCAAATATAAATAGTATATAGAAACATCTGGTGACATTGGAAAAAGAAGTATATGGTGAATCCATTGAGGGTAACGGGCAAGGAGGAGCTATGGTCAAGTATGGTGGCATCAAGACTCATGGGCTAGAACCATGAGGAGGGTTATGCAAGCGGTTTGTGCACTTATGCAGTCGCGCAATGCATTTTCTTATTGCTTGGACACACAATCCAACGCCTAGTGTTTTTACCCTTCTTTTGTCTAGTTTTTTTGCCTTGTTTTAATATTTTGTAACATCCGCCCCAAACACACAAGATATTGTCTGCTTTGTCCGTGCCTGCACGAGGACTTCCCACGAGGTCACCCATCCTAGTACTACTCTCGCCCGAGCACACAATGTCCTAACTCACAGATTATACAAACCTCACAGAATCAGTTTACGCTCACAAATTTTACCAGCAACTGAGATGTTCAACACAAGAATATAACATCTGGTTGCCATCATTGGGTATTTTGGATGCAATCTTCATACCATTTTGAGATTTTTGAAGTGCATTGAATTTTCAAATTTCAGCAATTTGCAAAAAGTTTTAAACTTATTTGTCATGGGAATATAAAATAGATGTGACCTTGAGGAGCTTCTCCACGAGAATGCAAAAGTGATAAACCTGAAAATTGTGCATTATGAAGTGTGTGATGTAACTGAACAAGAATCACACAGACTGTTCATCCAATAAAAAGTTATGCCCATCACAGGACAGACGTTCAAGCACGATATTTTGCGCGACAAAAGTACTTTCAGCTTAAAATCAAACGGGCTATCTCAGAGGCTTATGAACATTTAAAATAATAGATTTTTAGCATGAATAAGCATATGAACATTTATACATAGCGTACTCCATCAAGAGAAGGCATCTTTTCACTCTTGTTTCTTCCCCACTCTACAATATTGTAGTTCCCCTTCATCAAGAGCAAAGCCTTTTCTATTCATTATTGTTTCTTCTCCCACTCTATAAGATGTCTGGTCTTATAATAAGTTCCAAGACTCAATTCACACACACACACACACACACACACACACACACACACACACACACACATATATATATATATATATATATATATATATATATATATATATATATATATATATATATATATATATATATATATGGGGAGGGATACTCTTACTCATGGCCTCTTACTCATATAGTTACCTATAATCCGAGCCGTCCATTAGATCCCAACGTACGGTTCGGATTAGATGGGAAGTTAAAGCAATGATGTCTGCATTAAATGCCCTGTATTAAAAGCCCGTATTAAAAGGCTGCAATTAATGGGACACCTTTGCTTTAACTCCCCATCTAATCCGAACCATACATCGAGATCTAATGGATGGCCCGGATAATAGGTAACTATATGAGTAAGAGGCCATGAGTAAGAGTATCCCTCCCCTATATATATATATATATATATATATATATATATAGGAATGATACGGTGCGGTGTGTGCCCGCAGCTGTTTGATGCACCTGCCTCGTGTGCGTCGTACACGCAGAGATGCATTGGACGACTGCTGGCTCGTACCGCACACTGCACCGTATCATCCCCCCCCCCTTCTCTCTCTCTCTCTCTCTATATATATATATATATATATATATATATATATATATATATATATATATCAACATGACTTTTTATGCTCATGCAAAGAGAGCCTTATTGTATTCTCCTCTATTAACATACATAGTGGTTTCCGAATTTGTTTATTTTTTGTGGATGTGCTATCTATGTTAAGGGTGATCATCCTCACAAAAAATCAGCATATCAAATGAACTATTTGAATTAGCGATTGAAATGGACGGATGATACAGTTTCTATCATTTTGATACACCTAGAGGTTTTAGAATTTGCAATTTTTTGTGAGGGTGATCATATTGCTATAGATAACATATCCACCAAAAATCAACAAATTCTGAAACATCTAGGTTCATCAAAATGTTAGACGTTTTATCAGTCGTCCATTTCAACCGTTAATTTGAAGAGCTTATTTGATATGCTTAGAGGTTTCAGAACTTGCTGATTTTTTGTGAGGATGATCACCTTAGCATAGATATCACATCCACAAAAAATTAACAAATTTGGAAACCTTTATGTATGTTGAGCATACAATGAGGCCTTCTTTGTATGGGCATACAAACTCATGCTCCTATATATATATATATATATATATATATATATATATATATATATATATATATATATATAATGCGGCATGCGGTACGTGCGGCACTGCACTGCAGCCGTCTGATGCACGCGCTGTGTGCATCGCATCAGACGGCTGCGGTGCATCAGACGGCTGCGGTGCTGTGCCGCACTTACCGCATGCCGCATTATATATATATATATATATATATATATATATATATATATATATATATATATATATAGAGAGAGAGAGAGAGAGAGAGAGAGAGAGAGAGAGAGAGAGGGAAATGCTTAAATGCGGTCTTGTGGTCCGCACCCGCAGCCGTCCGATGCGGTGCACCGCATCGCGCTGCGTGCATCGGACGGCTGCGGATGCGGACTGCACGGACCGCATCTAAGCATGCCCATATATATATATATATATATATATATATATATATATATATATATATATATATATATATATATATATATATATATATATATATATATATATATATACGGATGACCCAGCAAATTTTGACCCAGCACCCTTTGATGCACCTAAAGGTTTTAGAATGGGCTGATTTTTTGTAGGCATGTTGTCTATGGTATGTTGATCATCCTCACAAAAAATCAGCCCATTCTAAAACCTCTAGGTGCATCAAATGCGCTCTTCAAATCAACGGTTAAAATTGACAGTCGAAAACCGTTGATTTGAAGAGCACATTTGATGCACCTAGAGGTTTTAGAATGGGCTGATTTTTTGTGAGGATGATCAACATACCATAGACAACATGTCTATAAAAAATCAGCCCATTCTAAAACCTCTAGGTGCATCAAAGGGTGCTGGGTTATTGCTAGGTCAGCCGATTCCGACCCTATATATATATATATATATATATATATATATATATATATGGGGTCCGGGAAGCTAAACTCGAGTTCACCATTCAAATGGTGAACTTGAATGGAGAAGCTGCCACGTGTCCTGAGAAAGTGTTCAAACCACTTTTACTTTTTGCTTATGTCTTTTCAGTGTTCAACCCTCTTAAATGCCTATCCCCTCTTACTTACTTTATGTCTTTTTAGTGGACACATGGCGCAATATAAACCATGTTTCACCATTCATTTGTGAACTCAAGTTCACCAAACCCTTTCCCTATATATATATATATATATATATATATATATATATTGATGAAATACAATTGTGATTGCAAAAATTGGATACATGAGAGCTCACAGAATGCATAAAAAGTAGAAATCCCTCATATCCTACCCAATTATGACAACCAGATGTCATCGATTCATCACACCTAGAAGGTGTCTGGGAATTCTCCTTAAGAGATTACCTTGTTGTACAATGTTTTCAACAGTTCCAAGATTCATAGAGAGATATCTGAGCGCTCCATTCATGACATTGCAACATAGAAATAAGTCAATTCCAAAAATAAAATAAAATTGTGCCTCTCATTTTCAAATTCTACAACCACAAATTTGCTGTGACAGTTGAAAGCCAAAAATGAGAAATATGTTTGGTAATCTAAATGATTGTCATGTGATGATGTCTCTCATCTGCTGATTGCATAAACTATCAATTCTGAGATGTTCGGGAACTCGAGACTTCGTGTCAGTCACTTTGACTTACAAAAAAGAGAGACCAACATGCTAGTCAATACCTGTTTATGTTGAGTGGCATGTACTGAGTTCTCGTGAACGCCATCCATTGTCCAGGGATTCTAAACTCTTTTAACGAGAAGGTATCTCATTAAGTAACTTCCATGAAACATTACTAAAATTTTGTGAAAGGTTTGCCAAATGGGAATATTAGAACACTCCATATCTTCAAAAGGCTAACCACTTTGAGGTGAGGTAGAGCACAACGGATATGTTAAGCGGTGTATAGGTGGCCCCCCTTACCATGACGAGGAATTGTGGAGTGAGATACATAACACTAGCAAATCATTACATCTTTTATGACAAATGTAATTATCTGCCGAATATTACCTGAGCATCACTAACGTAACCACTTTCAAAATTTTCACCTTTAATGCACCTTCCTGTTTCATCTGATGCCAGCAAACAAACTAAAGAACAATTTCAATAGTTGTTTTGAGCATTACACATGATTGATTCTTTTTATGAGCGGAATTCCTCTCCAAGGTGGAGAAGATGGGGTTAAGCCATACCCCAAGCTTATATTATTAATAGATAAATTGAAAGGAGATTACAGAAGAAGGAGAATAGGAACAAACTTAGTCTCTATCTTATCTGAAAACCCTACACTCTAACTCTTTGAGATCGCAGTTACGGCAGACCAAGGATTTTCAACTGTTGCCTCTTTGTTCTAGAATATTCTCGCATTACGCTGCTTCCAAAACCCCCAGCAGGTGCAGATTGGCAGGTAGTCTCAAGCTATCCGAATGACCTTCATAATTCTCTTCTTGTGCCAGAGTGTCCAGAGAGAGAAAGAGAGTATTGTTCCCGGGTGTCCTCTCACACCAAGAGTTGTTCTGAGGCGTTTTCGGATAGCTCTCGATAAAGGGCAATGCAGCAGCAAGTGGTTGATATCCTCTCTAGCACCTCCACAGAGGACAACTCACTCCGGAGATTCCCGGATCTTAATGGCCCACTGAATCAACCATTCTTGTTGAAGATAATCATTGATATCCTTCATGGCTCCACAAGAACGAGGAGCAAAATTGATGAGCGATGACAACTCATCTCATTTGTTCTTAAGTTTAGTAAGATAGGAACCCATGAAAAGTTGTTCCTGTTGATACATCTGTGATAGCAAAAGATAATATAATGGGTACATGAGAGCTCACGAACTCCATTAAAAGCAGAAATCCTTCATATCCTTTCCATATATCATTTAGGAATGCCTCAATGTTCCTACAAACTTGAGTCCGTTTGTTCATCTAGTTGCTCTATTGGTTCTACTGCTTCAATTTCTTATATTTATTATTCCATTAGTTCAACGGTTCAACCTTTTCTCAAGGATCCAAAGTTGGAGCAAACACTCAACACAAATGTATATGCTCAGGATGAGCATATGTGGATCGAATTTTAAACATGGAATAAGTGTTCTAGAGTTCCGATTAAAGAACAAATTATAAAGTATTTCCGTACACCCAAACATTGTAGAAAAGACATTTATCCAACATAATTGTGAACTTTTTTTCATGGACACATGAAATACAGAAATAGATGACACCTTGAGGACCTTCTCCACGAGGTTTCCGACACATACCTCAGTCTGGTAGACTCTATAGACAAGATCGTACAACGGTGATCGCATACAGGAGTGCTGTCCACCAGGGGACGAAGTTCCCCGACACCCTGGTGATGAACAGGTGTCGGGGAGCTTCTGTACCACACAAAAAATATACTCGTATTTTTTGCTTGATTTTTATATTCTATAGGTTTCACTGTGCCACATTTCTCCACAATATGCATGCCATATGAGTGACTTTTGTGAACTTTGTTCGTGCAATGCGGTCATTGTCATGAGCCATTAGTTCCCCACCTACAGATTTTTTTTCTATGTAAAATGCTATCTAGGCAGCTGTTTGGGTTTATGTTGTCCATAATACTTTGTTCCTCATTAAATTCATTGTTTCCAGGGCTCTGACATGTGGCATGATCAAGATCGGTTCAAAAAATTTGCCCATGCCTCTTTACAACTTTGCGAGGTTTACATGGAAATTGCTTCGTCTAGTGGTAGTCGTCGAGAACTCATTATGGCTGAGATGCATTTAAGAGACTCAGTGAAGAAGGTAGCAACTGTTTTGCAGCATTCAGTTGTTTGATTGGGAAGTTTTATTTTTTCTTTAATACCAATACAATCGCTCATTACCTGTCATCCATTTCTGGAAAATATTTTCTGAGCTGGCACGTAGGCCTGTGTCGAACTCTTTCGGACTCTTAGGTCGCTTGTCAGACTCTTTTGATATGTGTATTTAACAGAAAATTTGGAAGGCCACATCCGAAAGAGTATTTGATACACCACTTAGCTTTAGGACTATCTCCATTGAAGAGCAACGGGTTTACCTTAATACTTTCTACCAATATCATCTTGTTTATCTTTCGTTCTGTTGATATATTTGTATGCTACAATGTTGAGTTGAACTTGGTCTTTCAGTGTAGATGTATTTATGGCCCTTGTGAATGACCACAAGTTAAATGTGCATTAATCATACATCTAATAAGGGATATTAGAACATGGAGATATACTAGAGTTATGATTCTCGACTTGTATGAAATATAAATAGAAGACAAAAAGTATACACGGATGTACAAACTGAGTTGCTATTAAAGTTCTTCAAAATTCTCAGCAAATATAATAATTGAATAATGTATTTTTTTATTGTTAATATTCATTAAAGTTAAAAATTTTACTTTAATCAACTCAGCATGTCCTTGATTTTATCTTTTCGGTCCTTACCGAGTTGGACACATGTCCAAGTATCCGAATGATACGGTCTCCTTATCCTAGAAACCACTAATATGATGATACACACATGTACTTTCTATGCATCATAACTAATGCCAATACAAGTTCGCATGGCTTTTATTTTGCGACATGTACTTCTATGAACCATCATGGAAGATAGGTAAGTTGTGTTTTGTTTGGGAGTTTTTTAAAATTAAAACTGGTGTATCTCCCAGTCCCAAATTAGAAGATAAAACATGGAGCTTGACATCAGGTTGTATAAAGAGGTCAAGCTACTGAGTAAATTCTTATGTAGTTATTGCGAATGCTAGGCTGCCCTTTTGGTGGATATGGCCATTAGATTGAGTGAATGATAAAGAAGTCAAACCAACTATCATGTCCCCAAGTGGCAAATTAAACTGATAATCTTTTCGGTCTTTGGTTTCAATCGGGTTAGGATTTTGACAACATGGAGACCCTATCCTGCATGTCTTCATACATTAGTTAACATGATGTTGTCTAAGAATCACATCCGTCCAAACATCCCTTACACGAGATAACCAAATCTCTTCCCCTTAGGCAAGGCCTATTATTTCATTCTTATTTACTTATCACGAATGGTAATCTGGACCGTCAATGCAAGGTGCAGAATCTGTTCTTCATTGTTGTATCTTAGGCGCGTGCGCGCACGCGCGCGCAGACACACACACACAATGCAAGGCGCAGATTCACAGAATCTGTTCTTCATTGTTGTATCTTGGGTCGAGAGACACACACATCCAGCATATTTTCCGATGTATGAAAGAGAAAAGGCGATATTTGTTGCTCTACGTAGATTAATATTCTGATGTAGTTGAACTCATTCAATTTGTTTGTGCATAGTATAAACTGGGAAATCTTCATGAATAGTCTGCTAGGCCATATCACTATTGCACTCGCTCCGTACCCGTGTCCCGCCCATCAAGCCACCATCCACATTGAAAATGACTTACTTAGAGTTTTTTTTTTTTACTTTTCTACCGTTCATGTATATTTTTGGATGCTTTGTTTCGAGTAAACAACCCTATATGTTTTTCCAGGCGGAGAACTTCTCAGATACCGACGAGTACAAGGATCTTATGTTCTGTATCGATGAAATAATGAAGCGCCTCGATGCTGCACCTACTTAAAGGGGTGCCTAGGTATGTTGGGTGTATAATGGAGGTTAAGATGACTTAATACAATTTCCGCCTCTCTCCCAAAATGTATACGGTAACGAAATTCATCATGCGTTCCACATTTGGCAGGTGCATTGTACCGGTTGATCGAAGTGTTCATCTCGTTGCATATTTTCAGTATAAAGGAAGGTGAGAGACTATTATTCTCTCTCTCTCTCTCTCTCTCTCTCTCTCTCTCTCTCTCTCTCTCTCTAAAAGTAACAGAGCAATGAATTTTGACATGTTTTCACATTTGGCAGGTGCATCGTACCGATCGAGATGCGGCACATCTTTTTCGAAGGTTATGCTACTTATAGTAAGCAACCGCAGTATTAGGTTATATTATCTTTTCGGTTGTCAACTAATCTACAACCCACGTTGCAAGGATTAGAGAACCGTTAACTTGAATAGATGCTTCGAGCCAATGAGAACAGTTTTGCAATGCTGAGTTGTCCCTATATTATGTACACTAGTAGGGACAAAAGTATATAACTATTTAGGAGAATACTATTAAATCTGAATGGTCAACCAGAATGATGTGTCCGGATCACAGCTGTCTGTTGCACTCAGCACCTACAGGCAGCCAAAGGGAGTCTGATTGGATGCCACGTCATTCTGGTTGAATAGCTTGAAAAATAGAGTGAAATTGGTTGGATGTTGTTCAGAATCATAAGCTGCGATAATTGGGACAATTGTTTAGGGCAATCTATATATATATATATATATATATATATATATATATATACTTACTAAAATGGAAGCCTCTCTCCCATGTTGTGACACGTGGACGTCTTTTAAAAAGCTAGAATTCTTCTACCATGTGTGAACGCTGCTCTTTTTTAAATCTATTTAAAAACCCACCATAAAGATGATAAGTTTTTATTCAATGACATTTAATGGTTATTCGATGTTAATCTCTCTCTCTCTCTCTCTCTCTCTCTAACAAGTAAATCACACTTACTTTCAGATTTCACGCTTCTTCCAACAGTTGTGATGTCGTCTTTGCCAAATGGCATGCATCAAGCACATTCAGACATTGCCCGAGTTTCTTACTAGTATCTATACTTAAAAAGCTAGAATTCTTCTACCGTGTGTGAACGCGGCTCTTTTTTAAATCCATTTAAAAACCCACCATGAAGATGATAAATTTTTATTCAATAACATTTAATGGTTATTCAATGTTAATCTCTCTCTAATAAGTAAATCACACTTACTTTTAGATTTCATGTTTCTTCCAACAGTTGTGATGTCGTCTTTGTCAAATGGCATGCATTAAGCACATTCGGGCATTGCCCGGGTTTCTTACTAGTATATACTAAAATGGAAGCCTCTCTCCCGTGTTATGACACGTGGACGTCTTTTAAAGAGCTAGAATTCTTCTTCCGTGTATGAATGCGGTTTTCTTTTAAATCTATTTAAAAAATTACCATAAAGATGATAAATTTTTATTTATTGATATTTAATGGTCATTTGATGTTAATCTCTCTCTATAATAAGTGAATCACACTTACTTCAGATTTTACACTTCTTTGAACAGTTACAATGTCGTCTTTGCCAAATGGCATGCATCAAGCACATTCGAGTATTGCTCGGGTTTCTTACTAGTCTATATATATATATATATATATATATATATATATATATATATATATATATATATATATATATATATATATATATATATATATATATATATATATATATATATATATATATATATATACTAAAATGGAAGCCTCTCTTCTATGTTGTGTGACACGTGGACGTCTTTTAAAGAGCTAGAATTCTTCTTCCGTATGTGAACGCGGCTCTCTTTTAAATCCATTTAAAAATCTATCATAAAGATGATAAATTTTCATTCAAGAGAATTTAATGGTCATTTGATGTTAATCTCTCTCTTTCTCTCTCTAACAAGTGAATCACACTCACTTCAGATTTCATACTTCTTCGAACAATTGCGATGACGTCTTTGTCAAATGGCGTGTATAAAGCACATTCGGGCATTATCCGGATTTCTTCCTAGTATCTATACTAAAATGGAAGCCTCTCTCCCGTGTTGTGACACGTGGATGTCTTTTAAAGAACTAGAATTATTCTTCCGTGTGTGAATGCGGCTCTCTTTTAATAACCATTTAAAAATCTACCATAAAGACGTGCATTGTTCTTTGCCAAAAAAAAAAAAAAAAAGATTTACTACATTATATTACATTGAAAGAAGTGTTTATCTGTAGGACATGACAGCCATGATTCATGCAATTGAAAGGATACCATATAAGAAAACAAGGGTACTGGTTTCTTCCGAAAGTCATATGTACATACTAAGATTGCTTATTATCCATTAAAGATATTGTGTCAAGTAGGAGAGTGTTGGGTTTTGTCAGTGCATTAGCCACACGGCTTGAGGATGACCCAATACAAACACTTGAGTTGGCCTTTAATGAATGTGTTACATCCATATGTTATGTGTTTAAGTAGGGGCGCAAGTTGGAATGGATATTTTGATTCCGTCAGAAGCCTATCTGAAAATTTATGATTTTGGCACCATATAACTAAATCCGAATTTCAAAATTTTGATTTTCATAAATTCTAAAAAGAAATTGGATCGGAATGGGAAGGGTGTTGAGTATTCCAAAAATTTTGATTTCCGATCCAAAAATTTCAAAAACATCCGATCCGAAAAATTTCGATGTTTTGTTCCGATCCGACATGACCCATACCCATCCGAAACAGCAGGTGCTGTGCAATGTTGGCTCTTGGGGAAAGCAACCAAAACCATTGCTTTGGGCTGCACTCAAGGGCAAGGTACCAGATTATTTTTTTACTTAAAACAGATCCAACCCAACACCAACGGGCAATAGCCCATGATGTACCGTATATAAAACTTAAAAACCCTAAATTCCAATCAAATCCTACTCTTTCGTCTCCACCCTCTGCCCGACCTGACCCAATCCGGGCCCATCCGAAATAGTAGGTGATGTGCAATTCCGAAACTTCCAAAATTAAAAAATTTAAAAAATTCTGCCAAAATTGAAGAATTTAAAAAAATTTCAAAAATTTAACAATCCAAAAAATTCTAAAATTTTTGATAATTCTAAAAATTCTAAATCGAATTGGATTTTGAAATTCCAAAATTTTGGTATCAGAATCGGAATACCATTTGGAATTTTGAAAATATTTTGAACACCCCCATTCCGATCCAATCCATTCAAAAATCAGCCCTATTGTTAAGTGATGAATCTTGGTATGTCATCTAACCCTATAGATGGATGGATTAGACTTCAGGCATTTAGGTATTGGCCGGCTGGTGTCCCAGTTTAGTTATAAATAAATGCGCCTCCCATCCATTAACCATCCACCAGCCAAGCTCTAAACCGGAAATGCCTCCTCTTCCTCGTGAATCGGCCTCCTCTCCTTCATCCCTGATTTATGCGTTGCAAGGAGTTGTGTATGATTTCTCATTCGTAATCAAAGAAATTTCTTCAGATCTACAATCTCGACATCCACAATTAGAGGTACGATCTTCTTTCGCTTTCGCTTATTGTTGATCTGATCTTCTCGTTATTTGTTTCGGATCTATAAAATTCCATATAGATTTCTTACAACCTGCTTGAGTGTTGGCGCCCACTTAAAAAAACGCCCCCCCTTTTGATCTGCTCGAGAAACAGATCAGAATTCATGTTAGAACAGTGATCTCACAAGATGTCCCGTACCTATGGTGGCGGGACCGGTTCATTAGTGCTCTCTGGTGGCAGGCAACCTGACAAGTGAATGTCACTCAGTCCGAACAGATAGGGATAGATGCATCAATCCCGCCACCTTATAATACATGACACCTTATAGGATCACCATTCTTCATGATAAGCACCATGAACTTACTTCTAAACCATCCTCTCTCTCTCCATGAACTTACTTCTAAACCATCCTCTCTCTCTCTCTCTCTCTCTCTCTCTCTCTCTCTCTCTCTCTCTCTCTCTCTCTCTCTCTCTCTCTCTCTCTCTCTCTCTCTCTCTCTCTTATTTGATAGGAAGGATATTTGGTGATGAGGTTACAAGCCCCCTTGAATGCAAAAGGCATTTTTGTAAGAGTAATGTTTAGAAGGGGAGCATTTTTTTTTTGCTACCGACCCGATTGTGGTTTTTGCTTACGAATCAATCGGACCGCTGCCTCCAGCGACATCGACTGCTGAAACTTGGGTCCAACTTATCACATCGACTGCTACATATAAAGCAAATGAGGCTGATCGTAAAATTCTCTCGTTTAAAATTCATCCCACTAAGTGTCTTTTTATCATGGCCCCTTCCTTTCTTTTAAAGGAAAATAATTAGAAAGCAAGTCTTGATTTTCTTGACCCAAAGCACATCCTATCATCATTGGAAAGAAAGGCAAAGGGCTCACTGCCCTTTTATTTTTTGTCCCCACAAAAGCTGCGATTTGTTTATTCCCTTCACACGAGAAGGGGGAATCTACATTGCGCCGCAATGCCCTAGTTGAATGGAAAGGGTGATGCTATTTAGCCAACCCCATCACCAACATGATAGGTGGCATCCCCCGATTGGTGGAAGTATGGGCCATGGGATGAATCTAGGGGGATGCCGCTGCGCACCATTGGCCGCCGTCCACAGTCACCGTCGCTCTATCCACAACTACGGGCGATGAGTGGTGGCCGGCGGTAGGTCGTCAGTGGTGAGCGGCGGGGGGAGGTGGCCGACGGGACAGTGGCGGCTGGTGATGGTGGCATCCCCCTTGGATTCATTTCAATCAGGAAATGCCACCTATTAGGTTGGTGACGAGGTTGGTTAAATAGCATTACTCAAATGAAAAAGGATAAGGAATAACAGGGGAAAAAAAAGAAAAGAGAATTGATGTATGATACGTCCCCAGCAATAGATTGCTAGTACGAAAAGGACCCGCACGAGATCCGGTTAATGTAAGAGCCCTGATCTTTTACAGAAACCTGAAAATGCCCTCACCGACTTCTCTCTCGAGCATGACAGATGATGGAGGCGGGCGCGAGTAGGCTGAGCAGTAAATTCGCATCTGCTCACGAGCGGAGACGAGAAGGTACGAGATTCTGATGAGTTCGGTCTAGACCCCAGGGCTAGCGTTCATCCCATGGCCCATAGATCTTGGGTTTAGGGTTTGGTTTAGGTTCGGTTCGGTTCGGTGGTAGCGAGCAAGTGACAGGCTTTGGTTCGGTAGTTGGTGGCTCACTGGTAGTGCAAAAGAAAATTTGAAATGCTATGAAGGGTATTTTCGTCCACAACATTTCAAAGTCCTTTCGTTTAACCGATCTGGGATGGCTCACTAAGTCCCCCCCCCCCCCCCCCCCCCCCAAAAAAAAAAAAAAAAAAAAAAAAGTGAGATGAAGTGGGTTGTGAAGGGTCCATTGGCCTTCTTGATTTGTAGGAGTGGGAGTGAAGGCATGTGCAAAGGAATACAAGTGTGTGTGTGTGGGTGGGGCAACATGGAGCCATATCCTCCTTGTAGGTGTCAAATGTTTATACCTATAAGTCATGGCTGGAGTTGTCTGGCAAGAATCAAGTGAGAAACCAAATTCCCACCACCCCAACTAAACCTTTTTTTCTCCTTTCTTAGGGTTCCCACTTTCTTTTATGAGGGGGGGTTGGCCATGGAACTCTTGAGCTACATGTGTCTTCCCATCCTTGTAGGGAATCAAACCCATTTCCTCTTTATTGGCTCTGGTGGGTGCACCACTGTGCTGCACCATAAGTTCAAGCCTCCTATTTTTTCCAGCTACGAATTGATGATATGGATAGTGATGGCAACTAAACCGGTTTAGCAGGTTACCCTATCCTATGGGTAGGGCTGCAAATGACCCGAGCCGAGCGTTGGTCTGTTTGAGCTTGGCTCATTTAATAAACGGGTCTACTGGAACGAGTTCTTACCCAGCTTGTTCATAAACTCTATCTTAGGTCAAATCTTGGACAATATATTGTTGGTCTATTCATACCTTCAATTAACTTATTCACAAGTCTATTTATGTGCTTGCTGACAATCCCTAAACGAACATGTTCGCGAGCCCAATCGAGCCAGACTTTAGTATAGTTGAACTTGACTTATTTATTAAACGAGCCTAAACTCTAGGCTTGGGCTTGGCACAAATAGTATTCGAACAAGTTGGAACGAGTCTTTACCGAGCTTGTTCGCGAGCTACTCATGAACAATTTGGTTCATTTGCAGCCCTGGCTATGGGGACGGGTTTGGGGTGGAATTAAATGGATTTGGGCGGGCTCGGAATTGTTTGAAAAATCCCAATCGGATTTGGAACAGGTTCGGATTTAACCTATTCCGTGATTACATACATATCAATGAACATATAGATCATCATTAGTTGTACTTGCCATAGTATTTTTGGTTAAAATGAATTTTTTTCTTCATACTAATACTTTGTATCTCTCTTTTAGTTCAAACCTAATCCAACTCGCTTTGATTCGTTGGTTGAATTATATTTGGGGTGGGATGGTTTGGGTTTTCTCTACTATAACTGAGATGGGTTTGGATTTTTTCGTCCAAACCCAATATAGGTTTGGGATAAGGTATTCCTTAATGAAACAGGTTTGGTATAGAGCCATCGGTCCCAAGCCTAGCCGGTCGCCATCCTTAGTTGTGGAGCTTGACTCGGCTCCAATTAGACTAAGCGCCCGGTAGTGGCCGAGCCAGGTAGCTTTCAAGAGGTTGGCCTCAAAGGCAGATGGGTTCACATGCTCTTAATGGTATAGAGAAATGTGGGGCTTATCCCTTGGGGGGGCAGCAGCTAAAGGAAAATGATGTTTGGAACGAGAGATTTCCTCATGAACATGGAAGGGCTGACCGGATGCCCGACTACATCGAGTGCGGATCTCCTCCAGTCAGTCGGTCCCGGTCGGTGGGTCCGGTGTGCATCACAGTCACATGAAGTCGACAGGAGTACGATCCACTTTGGGGTCGCCGGCCATCGTGTGGCTGTAATGCGTGCAGGCCCACCGACCAGGCCAACCGACTGAAGAATATCTGAACTCGACTACGACCGTCCTTGCGCACAGCCCGATCGGTGAATCACATTGGGCCCCCACCGGCGGGCCAAAGCAACTGTTGTGATCGAATGCCACGTTTGGGAGGAAACCCTTTGTACCAAATAGCATTACTCGCAACCAAAGGAAACATCCCCTCCCGTGATCTCTGGATTGTATTGGGTGGGGAGAAAGCTGGCACATGTAGATATTTATATAACAAAGGACGTCGGTTTTGTGATGACTAGGCAAAACGGAACAAAAAAACTGATTAGGATAAGCTGACTAGACAAAAATAAACCGAATAGATCTAACCATTTGTTCAAAAATCAACGCACAATATCTATTTCCCCGACAACCAACTCTCTCCTTTTGGTTTCAAATCCCAACCCATTTAAACTCCACTAAACCCCTAAAATCCCGGCTCATTTAAACTGCACTAAACATGATCGTTCATCCTGCCTACTGAAATTTCAGCTGCCCCAAGCTATCGGGTCGATCTCGAGGAATCCGTTCGAACGAAGACAACTGTGATTGATCGATTATAGGGGGAGGGAGAGATGGTCTCAACGAAGGCACCCACTCCATGCCAATCGTCACGGGCGAGGAAATGAGTGTCCCTTTGAATGTTGGTGTTGTCGTCGAAAGTGTTTTGTCACCGAAAGCGTTCAGGTTTGTTACCGTTGAATGCGGTCCGTTACAGTACCGACAGATGTGTTGCCGCCGAAGACGGTTTGCTGCAGTGCCGACAGGCACTAGTTATCAACAAATTGCATTCAGACTGGAACCAGGGTAGGTCTGAATTTGATCCGTTTATATTTTGAGTCAAGTCGGATCGTTTTTAATTGGGTCTCGGATCAAAATGCTGATACCAAACCTGAGTTTTCGGATTCAGGTCGGATTTCTGACATGACCCACGTAGTCCATTGACAGGTTGGGAGGTCGGAGCAACATAAACTCACGGCTTCTAGGTTTCAATCGTTGATTCGTTCGGGTTCAATGGATTTGGTGATCCATAAATCCGATGGCTAAAATAAGATAGTCGGATTGGGTATGACGGTTGAAATAAGTGGGACGTCGGACGGACTATGATATATATTATAAAAATCGAGTAAATGTGTTGGATCGGATCTTGTTCGGATCAGATTTGGCCGATCCACATTTGAAGCGGCTAAACTTTTAAACAGGACGGATCAATTTTAATCGGGTCTTGGATCAAGAAAACTAATACCATACCCGGGATTTTCGGATCGAATTCAGATTATGATCTCGTCTCTTGAAAGAACAATACTACCTTGCTCTTTGCTACCCTGTACGTGCAGGCCTCTCTTGCATGTGGCGACCATGGACTAGCTTAGAGATATGGGGTCCATGTTGTGCGCAGCGGAAGCGGTGATCGGGGATCGTCCAAACCAGGTTTTTTTTGTATGGGCGATCATTATTTTGTTTGGGAGGAGAGATTTGAGAGTTGTCATTTGGGGTTCTTATTGGAGGGTTCGAAGAACCGTTGTACGCTCTTCTTTGATTGATAGTGGATCTCTCTCGGTCCCATCTGTGAATATAGACAAGATTGTCGAATCACCAGCCTAAAAGCTTTGATGTTCTTTATGGTTCGTGTTTTCTTCTCTCTTAGTTGATTGGCTTTTATATTCTACGTAACTTGCTATTTGTGTCGTTAGTTTGGGCGATCCTCCATCGTCGCTTCCGTTGCGCACAACAGCCCCACAAGTTTAAATGTAAAAAAATATTATTTGAACATACATGGGGACACACAAGTTTAAATGTAGAAAAATATTATTTGAACATACATGAGGAAATACTTGCGTACATACTGCGGAGGTGGGGGGCCATCGGCCACTGTGTTGGCCGATGCACTGAGTGCTTGCCGATGCCCCTCACCTCTGCAATATGTCCATGAGTATGCCTCCTAATATGTTCAAATAGCAGTGCTCGTTGATCTTAAATGTATGATAAACACAAAAAAACTTAGGAAAATGGGTGTTAGGTCCCATATAACAAATCAGGTTAATGAACACGACACTCATAAGATTCGTTTACTAGGAGGTCCCAAATTTATTTTTTAAATCCGAAATTGCCCCGTCCCCCTGTCCCTGTTCTCTCTCGAGCATCAGGCAACAGCAGCAGCGAGCGGTGACAGCAGCGGCCGCGAGCAGCAGAGATGCGAGGCGACGACGGTGAGCAGGGTTCGGTTTGATTCGGATTAGGTTTAGGATTAAGTCTAGGGCTCACCTCATGGTTTGTTGATCTTAGGATTAGGTTTAGGTTTTAGGATTCAATTTAGTTTAGAAGAAAGTGACATGTAAATAAAAATTTAAAGTACATTAAGAGGCATTTTCGTCCTCTGTCCTTTGGCTTAAGCTGAACCATTGTTTCTCACCTATCACTTTAAAGTGATAATGTGGAGCCCATGTACTAAATAAGCACTTACCACACATTTAAAATGCATGGGCCCCACACCTCTAAGCCAATCCATAATTGCCATGGGTGCAGCCTCACCTACAGTGTTTTCCATAGAGGAAAGAATGCACTAGGGGTGGCAATCCTTGACCCGACCTGCCAACCCGATCTGAACCCAACCCGAAGTTAGCGGGTTTGGGTTTGCCTAAACGGGTTGACCCGATTGACCCGTTTATTTAATGGGTTGGGTTCGGGTTTGTACTTATAATCCGATTGACCCGACTTGACCCGTTTACCAAATGGGTCGTGTCAACCTGACCTGACCCGACACGTGCCAACCCGAACCAACCCGACCCAACCTGAACCAACCCGGCCCAATCCGACCCGTCTTGACCCAACCCGACAGGTTTACATGGGTTCTGTTGACCCAACCTGAGCCAACCTGACTCGACACAACCCGACCTATTTAGTAAACGGGTTAAATGGGTCGGTTAAGTTCAACCTGTTTATTAGTCGGGTCGGGTTTAGGTTTAAGTTTTTGACTCGTTTAATAAACAGGTTGGGTGTTTTAACCTTATGGCCTTATACCTATGTCTCAACCCGACCCGACCCGACCCGACCCATTGCCACCCCTAGAACGCACCAATAGATTTTGGCGAGGCCAATATGTATAATCTGAATGGCTCATCTTCTCTTGGAGGCATCACGACTAGGGCTGGCAATTTTGGACCTGACATGGCAGACCCGACTCGAAGTTAGCGGTCTGGATCAGGGTTAAACGGGTCGGGTAGTAAACGGGTCGACACAATATATCCGTTTAATAAACGGGTCGGGTCTGGGTTTAGGGTTTGGACATGGTGGACCCGGGAAGACCCGTTTAAAATTCAACGGGTCGTGTCGGGTCGGGTCGGCCCACAATCTGATACTGTAATATATAGTACCAGCGGGTCTATAGGGTCAGGTCGGGTCGAGTCGGATTGGGTCGGATTGGGTCAACTGAATAGAACCGTGTGGTAAACGGGTCTAACGGGTCGGGTACAGGTTTAGGATCTGGACACGATTAGTTAAACGGGTCGGGTCATCCTGACGTTACATCTGATCACAGTTGTCTCTTTGCCTGTGTTGACGGTGATTCAATTATCGATAATGGGTCCAACGAACGGATATGATCATGTGCCAAGGATAACTCTATCTGGGTGGACACCATATATTTCCTTTTATTTAGCATGCGTATATATACCCCCTTATGTGTTGAGAATCCGGCCACGAGAGTTTGTGCCAACAATCCCTTTGTCGAGATGATTCAGAGATAAAGAGAACAATTACAAATCACAAGCTCAAGAGAACACTTGTGGAAACCCTTGTGGAAAAAACCACTATCGAGCAATCGCTCCGACAATCGCTCCGAAAAGGTTTCACTGTCAAAGGCAAGCAAAAACGGAATACATCCGACTCCTCTTCTTCTTCCTCCAATCTAGATCTACCTCTCCCCTTAGGGTTCGACAACCAACACCCTAGAAAGCTTTGAAAAACTCACCTTCCGATGAAGCTTCGATTCGATCAATTTCCCGTTGATCAATCTCGATGATTTACTCTTCCAATGTGGTAGAGAAAATCGCCTCAATCTCCCACACGTTCAGCCGTCGTCGTCTCCAAAAACCTTGTTCTAACCTAAAAAGAGGAAACATCCCTTTTGTAGGTCAAAACCCGAGAAAGAAACAACACGCAACCCGTGTAAGTTTCACCCTGGGCGCTCAGACTGGCGCCTAGGGCGCCGTCGACCTGGAGCCCGAGCCCGAGTCGCCCTCCTCTGGGACTGGCACCCAGAGCGCCGTCGACTGTTTGCCTTGGGCGCCAACCCGAGAGCCCCAATCCTAGCACCCGTCAAGGAGTGTGCGCCCCTATACCAGCGCATAGGGCGCTAAGTGCCTGAAGGCACACCCTGGGCCCGGCGCTGTGCCACTTCTGTGCTGCTCCGTCTTCTCCAAATTTGGGCCAAGCACCAACACCTCCAGCATGGGGATGGAACCTCAACACTCTCCCCCTCCAGACCCATGAAAAGGGAGGAATGCCACCATGCCAGTCAAACCATGCCAACGAGCTCTCGACAGAGCTCGTGCTTCTCCTTCGTGACTGTCTTCGATATCATATCTGACGGGTTCTTGCTGGATCTTCTTAACCTGTAGATCCCCACTTACTTCCTGTATCTAGCGATACCGTACTTCGATGTGCTTGGTCCGCCCATGATGAGTTGAGTTCTTGCTCAAGTCAATGGCGCTTTGACTATCGCAAAAAAAGGAGAACATCTCCTGCTTCAAGCCCAGACCCTGAAACAATAGCTTCATCCACATTAGCTCCTTCCCTGCTTCTGACAGGGCAATGTACTCGGCTTCAGTTGTTGACAGAGCTACACACTTCTGAAGTTGTGACTTCCCAAGACACTGCCCCCCTGCGAGTGTGAAGACGTACCCCGACGTCGACCTCTTGTTATCGATATTCCCTACCATGTCTGAGTCTATGAACCCTTCCAGCACCGACTCTCTTTCTCCGAAGCATAAGCGCACCTTCGATGTTCCCTTCACGTACCTCAGAATCCACTTAACAGCTCTCCAGTGCTCTTTCCATGGATTTGTCAAGTATTTGCTCACCACGTCAACTGCATGAGCGATGTCTTTTCTTGTGTAGACCATCGCATACATCAAGCTCCCCATGGATGATGAATAAGGGATGTTTGACATCTTCTTTCTTCCTTCTTCGATGGTCGGTAATATCCTAGTGCTCAGCTTGAAGTGCCTAGCAAGCGGAGTGCTTACTGCCTTCGCTTCCTTTATATTGAATCTATCTAGTATCTTGTTGACGTATGTCTCCTGAGACAACCAAATCCTTGGAGCCTTCCCGTCCTGCTTAATCTTCATTCCAAGCATTTGTTGTACCAGCCCCAAATCTTTTATATCAAAGGATTTGAATAAGTTCTTCTTCAACTTGTTGATTAGAGATACATCCTTTTCCACAATCAACATGTCGTCGATATACAACAGTAGAATAATGAAGCTATCCTCTGAGAAGTGCTTGACATACACACAGTGGTCTGCATCGGTCCTTGTGTACTCATGACTCGCCATAAACAAAACGAACTTCTTGTACCATTGCCTCGGGGCCTACTTGAGCCCATAGAGGCTCTTCTTCAACCAGCATACCCACTGTTCCTTGCCTTTCTCATCAAAGCCTTCCAGCTGTGCCACGTCAATTTCTTTATTCAGCTCACCGTGAAGAAAATGTCTTCACGTCTGAAATCTTTTTCTCTTTGATGGTCTTATAGGGATATAAATGCTATTTGCATCACATGTAGATTTCCTGATGATCAATAATGTATGTGCTGAGGGTTAAACATACATGGCTTGTGAGTAAATGTTATTTGCACCACACTCAAATATCATTTTCTCTCCGATGGTCACTATGGGTATAAGAATATACAAAACCCTAGCAATTTAGATCACAAATAACGATTTTTACATGAAAACTCCACAGGAAAAACCACACCAAGCCTTATTTGGATGTGCACACAATCCATAGTGGCAATAGAAATGTACAGATTCTAGAAGTTACCCCTAATGTTGATAGCGAATTGAAACCTGCGTCACACGTAGCTGCTTAACTACTTCGCACGCACCATCACATTTGCTCGGTAGTTTCCTTCGCTATAAGCTTTGTAGCTTCTTTCTTGCTCAAATACAGAAATATCCTTGGAGAATTCTTGGAATCCATCGAGAAATCACATCACACAAGTCACCAAAAGCACTGCACAAGCCCTATGGATGGACCTAACTAGAAAGGGATCTACCTCATTGCAACCAACAAGAGAACCCTATATAAAAGGATTTTCTCCTCTATGTCTTGGGGGAGATCCCCCGAAAAGGGATTTTTGACCACCCGATCAATCGGGTGACGTAACCTAATGGGATTTCATCTTCAGCTTGGAAATCGAAGAATAGGAAAGAGAAAGAGTTTCTTCTAATATAAATAAATTAGCAACCTCCAACTCCTAGGATCGAATATCCATAAGCAAGAGTAAAGGAAAACTAGATGTCACGCCCCAGAAATCCGGAACCGATTCCTGGGGTGTGAATTGAGAAAAACCAAGGGATTTGGGTTTGGTCAACTGTCTATTCCAATTAGGGTATCTCACCAGGCTTCTACTCTCTCGAGAATTATTTTAAATCTTACGAAAATATTTTATTTTCCAAAGAAAATATAGAGATACAATTTTATCGATAGATAAATGATCACTCTCGACCCTCAACCGGGCTATCCTCTCAGCATGTGCGGCCTTCTAGTGCTCCATGTGCTGACAGAATTCCCCCTGAAGGGAGCACGAGGCTCAAGCCTCTGACGGCGAGCCGAGTAGCCTTGCCCGCTCTCTAGCACACGAGCACTGGTTTAAAGGTCCTATCTATGGGGCTAGTCAATTAGCTCATTTTATATCTTATATTTTTCATAGTGAGCTACCCCAGGCTTGGGGCCTTGAGGTGAGGCCTACCCAAAAAGAACACAGCTGTATCATTGCCATTAATGACATACACTAAGCCAAACTTAGTTCGTTTATAATGCCATAAAGAAACAGTACTGCTACACTACATACTGAAATCTAAACTCTGCCACCGTCCTAACTTTGCCGCTGGCCTCGTGCTGCGGCTACCCTTGAGTCTCCGAACCTGCAGAAGAGCCTACTCGTGGGAATGAGTAGCCCCCAAAATAAATTGGGAGATTAGCCAAATAAATGGCTAGTGACAAGCTAACTGCCTAGGTAATTAATGACGCCCGTATTTTATTAACAATTTACTGATTGACCTAATTGTCCGACTATATTCTCAATCACGCCCTAAGTGTCCATGCATTTTCTACATTTGCATACAATTCCTACTGTCACTAGGTAATCGAGAGTACCATTTTACAGTTAATAAAATTAAGCACACACAGTGTGAACCCCGGATATTTTGTTCATCCTGCCCCCGGTCGGGCATTACTATAGGGCTTTTTATTTCGATGTAGAGGGCCAACTCTCTCGCCGCGCATACTCCAACACCATGCGCAAAGTCACCCATATGATCATAAGGGGTTTCCCGTCTTTCACGGTGGAGCTCTACCGCCCAACTAGCTTTCTTTAGGGTCTTCAACTACCCCGGGACAGGATTGCTAGGCCAATCCCTCGTCGAGGGCACCACCTATTGGCTTTACCACAACCCCTGCCCGTGACCCCCTAGCCTACTGATCTTCGGCTGTGCGCGCAGGGTGGTTCACGGCCCTTGCGCGCACGGGGTCCGAGTCTTTCCACATGCTAGAATATCACACCATTTATAATAAGAAAGTGATTTCGATGTTTTACCCCGGGATTCGCACCGCGCTAACAACCCATGCATCATAATAAATTTACTCTCGCCCGTATTCCCGTGTGCTCGGGTCTCCACACTCCATCCAGGAGAGTGAGCCCGATTATTATTTTATCATTAATTCGTAATATTAAGGGGATTCCTACTTACGGTGTCCAAGCAATCAGAAGATTTATTATTAAATTATATTATTAAGCATGCGTCGCCGGACTCGCGACTCCGCATGCAAGGCGGGGTCCACTCGACCACATGCGACGATGTCCGGCGGGACCCGCATGCAGCGTTATGGACACCTACCCTTAATTTCTATAACAACATAGTTAATTATCTAAACAGCGTGCAGTGTCACCTGGAAAGTGTGCTCGGGCTGATACTGCTAAGCGCCCTCTGCTCCGCCTTCGACTCGGTCCACGTGCTCACCAACTGCCAACATAACAGCAGTCTATGGTCATTAAGTGCTACTCAAAATATTACCGGCTTAGGTCTGATTGGCCGGGCCGAGAATTTATGCGTCATCGGACGCCGGTCTACTGGCACGCAAATCGATGCGCCAAAGGTAGCGTCATTGAACACCGGTTTACTGGCACGCAAACCGATGTGTCAAAGATAGCATCATCGGATGCTGATCTACTGGCACGCAAAATGATATACCAACGGTAGCGTCATCGACGCCGATCTACTGGCACGCAAATCGAGGTGCCAAAGATAGCATCATCGGATGTCGGTCTGCTGGCACGCAAATCGAGGTGCCAAGATTGTGTCATCGTTAGTTGGCGTTACCGACGCCAAAAGCCACATTAGGGTCCAAATGCTCTAATCCGGCCAAACGGTCATAACCGCGTCGGTCGGTGGCAAAATCGGCAAAAGCCGATCTCGGTCGGGCTTAGGTGTTGGAGGTCGGTCTCTTGCGCAAAAGGCCATGCGAGGTGGTTTTGGCCCGCATCGGCATCCACGACCTTGCTACGAGCGTGACCCGGGAAGGTCGGGCCCGCTAACCATGCGTGTGGGCCAAAGGGCATGATCGACATTGTGGGGAGGTCTGGGTTGGTGTGCCAAGCCACAACTTGGCGTGATATCGTCGGGGCTACCTACCGCCAGTCCACCGGTTGTCAAGCAACCGGCAACGATCGTGCAAGGTAAGGGTTGCGACCGGTGAAACACCTAGCTAGTCGGCCGGTCGGATGGGGTTTGGTTTGGCTTGGTCGGCCTTGCCGACCGTACTGTCGTCGGCTACTTGGCCAGCCATCATGGCTGGAACCATGGCAATTGCCACGGGGGTGGGGTCTCGGCGATCGCACCGTCGCCGGCCACCGGGCCGGTGGCCGTGGCCGTAGCACGAGGTGAACAGGGGTGGGTGTGGCCGGAGTCACACAGGGCAACAAGAGGCGGTGGCTTTTGACTAGGTCGAGCCTTACTATTGGCGTAATCGCATGCCACAAAACCGGAGGCTGTAGCCGTGCATGGGCTATATGGGTCGGGTTGGTCGGATCACACAAAAGAGAAAAAAGAAAAGGGATTAGGCAAACCCGGTTGGGGTTGGGATCGTCGATTGCAACCGCTCCGGCCGACAGCTCCTTCTCGGGCACCGGCACGGCTCTCCTCCGATCGGTTGTGCTCCGACTGCCGCACACCACACATACACTACGAAGGAGAGAGAGATTGAGAGAGGGAAAGACAGAGTGAGAGAGAGAGAGAGATGAGAAAGGGAGGGAGGCGGTTCGGAGGGGGGTAAGGGGGTCGGGCAAGGGTTTTAATAGGGAGGGAGGTGGCCGGCTTATGGTCAAGGGACGCGGGCGGCGGCCGGCATGATGGGATGGAGGGGGCGGCGGCCGGCGGTGAAGTCAAAAAGGGGAGGCGACGGGCGGCTGCTGGGTTCAAGGTCAAGGTAGGGCGGCGGCGGCCGACCTGATGGGACGGAGGGGGCGGCGGTAGGGGCGGTGGTTTAGGGGCTAGGGGGGAACCTAGGGGCGGCAGCAGCCGGGTAGGGGCGGCTCGGGCGGCTGCTGATGGGGGAGAAGAGAGGAAGAGAGAGAGAGAAGAGAGACAGGGATGAAGGAGGGGATGGGGTCACGGGCTGGTAAAGGGGGTTGGGGTCACGGGTCGGGTTCGGGGTTTGGGGGGTGGGTCGGGTTTAGGTTTTAGTTTTTATTTTATTTTATGTTTTTTTTTTCTTTAGTTCAGTTTTTTTTTTAATCTGATCATTACATCCTACCCACCTTAATAGAATTTTCGTCCCGAAAATTAAATAACACTAGTCATCAAACAAAGATGGGTACAGGGATCGCATCGCAGACTCAAGCTCCCAAGTAGCTTCCTCCTCTCTGCAGTACTACCACTGCACTTTCACCATGGGGATGGTTTTTGTGTGAAGCACTCGATCCTCATTAGCTAGAATCCTGATCGGTTGCTCCTCGTAGGACGCATCTGAACTGAGTGCCAGGTCCTGCCAATCCAGTACATGGGACGGGTCCGGCTCGTACCTCCGAAGCATCGACACGTGGAAGACACCGTGGACGCTCGAGAGCTGTGGAGGCAGCGCCAGCCGATATGCTACCTCACCAACTCTCTCCAAGATCTCAAAGGGGCCGATGAATCTCGGAGCCAACTTTCCTTTCTTCCCAAACCTCGTGATGCCTCGACGAGGGGAAACCTTCAAGAAGACATGGTCTCCTACGGTGAACTCGAGCGGGCGTCGACGCACATCAGCATAGCTCTTCTGTCGACTCTGCGCTGCTCGAAGTCGCTCCCTGATCAGCTGAATCTTCTCCGTCGTCTCCTACACGAGCTCTGGTCCCAAAAGGCTCCGCTCTCCTACCTCTGCCCAACAAAGAGGTGACCGACACGGCCTCCCGTACAAGGCCTCATAGGGGGCCATGCCGATGCTAGCTTGGTGGCTATTGTTGTAGGCGAACTCCACAAGTGGTAGATGCTCCTCCCAACTGCCTCCAAAATCCACAGAACATGCCCGCAACATATCCTCCAGAATCTGAATCGTCCTCTCAGACTGACCATCTGTCTGAGGGTGGAAAGCTGTGCTAAAACTGAGCTCAGTCCCCAAGGCTGTCTGTAGGCTTTCCCAAAAGTGAGAAACGAACCGAGGATC
The DNA here is from genome assembly GCA_947650365.1 of Chamaelirium japonicum. Taxonomy (NCBI): domain Eukaryota; kingdom Viridiplantae; phylum Streptophyta; class Magnoliopsida; order Liliales; family Melanthiaceae; genus Chamaelirium; species Chamaelirium japonicum. Next base: position 36,470,365 of record OX393549.1, read on the forward strand.
CCGATCTGAGATGATGGAAACTGGAACTCCGTGCAGTCTAACAATCTCCCTCACGTACAACTTTGCCCTGTCGATGGACGTCATCGTCGTCCGCACGGGAAGAAAGTGCGCCGACTTCGTCAGTCTGTCCACGACCACCCAAACTGAGTCATGCCTGTTTCGGGTCAAGGGCAACCCTGAAACGAAGTCCATCGTAATATGCTCCCATTTCCACTCAGCTACTGGGAGTGGCTGCAGCAATCCAGCCGGTCTCTGGTGCTCAGCCTTGACTTGCTGACAAGTCAAACATCTGGAAAGAAGGCGGCCACATCCCGCTTCATGCCCTTCTACCAGAACTGCCTCCGCAAGTCGTGGTACATCTTGGTGCTGCCGGGGTGCATCGAGAATCTAGATCGATGCGCCTCTGATAGCACCTCCTCTCGAACCTCCTCATCAGTGGGAAGGCATAACCTCCTCTGGAACCTCAGACCCCCATCAGCATCAACTGACCAGTCTGGAACAGACTCCCCACTATCGCACCGTGTCCTCATCTCCTCCAGCTCTGAATCCAACCTCTGTGCTGCAATCACTTTCTGGAGTAGGCTAGGCTGTACTCGTATGGTGCGCAATATGGTACGAGAAGGCTCCCACCGAACCCATAAATCAAAGCCCTCTATCGTAGCCAAAAAGTCATATCGATCTGTTACCAGTCTGGCAAGTTGGCTACGGGACTTTCGGCTCAGGGCATCAGCAACAACATTCGCTTTACCAGGATGGTAAAAGAGCGAATAGTTGAAGTCCTTCAGGACTTCGATCCACCTCCTCTGCCGCATGTTCAGATCCTTCTGACTTGCGATGTACCGCAGGCTCTTGTGATCACAATACATCTCAAACTCCTCACCGTACAAGTAATGCCTCCAGATCTTCAGGGCGAAGACCACTGCTGCCAACTCCAGATCATGGGTGGGATAATTCTTCTCGTGAGTCTTCAGCTGTCTTGAGGCGTATGCGACCACTCTGCCATCTTGCATCAGAACTGCTCCAAGCCCCATCAGTGAGGCGTCAATGAAGACAACATAGCCCTTGTCGCTAGCAGGAATCGTCAGTACTGGGGCCGAAGTGAGACATCGCTTCAACTCCCGGAAGGACTTCTCACAATCCTCCGACCACTCGAACTTAACACCCTTCTTAGTCAGACGGGTGAGAGGTGCAGCCAGACGCGAGAATCCCTCCACGAAGCGTCGATAGTATCCGGCTAGCCCCAAGAAACTCCTGATCTCGAAGACATTCCTTGGTTGCTCCTAGTCCATAACGGCCTCTATCTTCATTGGATCCACCGAGATACCTTCCTTCGAGACAACGTGTCCGAGGAACTTCACCTCCTGCATCCAGAACTCACACTTACTGAGCTTGGCATACAGTTGGTGATCTCTGAGGGTCTGTAATACTGCGCTCAGGTGCTCACGGTGATCATCCTCCGTCTTGGAGTAAATGAGGACATCGTCCACAAATACCACCACAAATCTATCCAGGAATATGCTGAAGACGCGGTTCATCAGATCCATAAATACTGCAGGAGCGTTCGTCAGACCGAAGGGCATGACTAAGAACTCATAGTGCCCATATCGCGTCCGAAACGCTGTCTTCAGAATGTCCTCTGCCCTTACAGCCAATTGGTGATATCCAGTCCTCAGATCAATCTTCGAGAAGCAACAAGCACTTCAGCTGATCAAACAGATCCTCTATCCGCGGCAACGGGTACTTGTTCTTTATCGTGAGGCTATTCAGCTTGCGATAATCGATGCAAAGCCTCTTCGTCCCATCCTTCTTCTGAGCAAAGAGGACTGGGGCTTCCCAAGGAGATGTGCTAGGACGAATGAAACCTCGGTCAAGCAACTCCTCCAACTGAGTCTTTAACTCCTTCAACTCAGCAGGAGCCATCCGGTACGGAGCAATCGAGACCGGTGCTGCTCCCGGTACCAGATCTATAGCAAACTCAACCTCCCGAGGTGGAGGTAAGCCTGGGAGCTCATCTGGAAAGACGTCTGGAAACTCACGAACCATCGGCGGGAGTACTACTGGGTTCCCATCTCGATCCCTGCTCGGTAGCTGCGCCAGTAAGCTGAGGGAGATCTGTTGTAGCGGTACCAGGCACAAAACCTTCTGCTTATCTCCCATAAAGTAGAAGACATTTCTCTCCGGAGGTGAGAAGGTGACCTTCCTCGAGAAGCAGTCGAGGGTGACGTGGTAAGCCGACATCCAGTCCATCCCGAGCAATACGTCCACTCCTCCCAAGTCTAAGATAATAAGGTCAGCCGAGAGCTCCCTGTCTCCAACAAGAATGATGCAGTCTCGGCAGACTCGGTCCACATCGATACTCACCCCGAGCGGTGAAAACACCGACAGAGTGTGACCCAATGGAACCGACTCCAGTCCCAAAGTTTTGACAAAACTAGGGACAATATAGGAGTGCGTGGACCCGCTGTCGAAAAGAACGTGGGCTAGGGTCGAGAAGACGGGGAGGGTGCCTAACAATACCGAAAGAACGTAAGGGGCTAAGCTAGCTATGACCAAAACTAATCCTAACAAGCCTCAAATAATCAAAAGCAGTAAGGCAGCTACAACTAAGAATTGAACTACGAAGTTCAGGGTTACCTTCGATCGCTCCCCCAGAAGCCCCTGGGTCTTGACCAACCAACAAGTATGCCCTGCCCTGGGCCTGATTGCCTCCTCCTCCCTGACGGGGGAGAGGCCTCTGCTGCTGTGGCTGGGGAGGACGCTGCTGCTGAACTCTCTGCGGGGGCCTCTGCTACTGCACAGGTGGTACCGGCAGTGCAGGCCTGAGAGGTGGAGCTGGTAAAAGCGGCTGCCGACGGAGCTGTGGGCAACTCCACTTCAGATGCTCAAGCGAGCCGCACTGGAAACAGCCACGCCTCAGGGGTCCAGGAACTGGAGGACCATGGAAATGCTGAGGCTGGCGAGGCGGGGGTCGAACTTCCGTGGATCTGAACCTTTTCTGAGCCGGTGGGCCATGGCGACTGCCATTTCCCCGCTTCTCCAAGATAGCACGGGACTCCTTCAGCTCCTGCTCCACCGCTAGGGACCGGTTGACAAACTCCTCATAGGATTGCCCCAGGAAGGCAACAACCCTACCTCTGATCGCCGGGTTCAAGCCATGCTCAAAGCGCATAGCCCTCCTGCCATCGGTCGCCACCTGGTGAGGAGCATACCTCGCAAGCTCCGAGAATTTGGCCTCATACTGGGACACAGTACGAGACCCCTGGTAAAGCGCCAGAAACTCCATCTCCATCCGGTTCTGCACGGTGACCGGAAAGAGCTTCTTCCGAAAGATCTCCTCGAACTCTGGCCAAGTAATCGCTCCTCAATCTGCTACTCGGGTGCGCTGAACCGTCTGCCACCAGAAGTCTGCCTCCGCCTCGAACTGGTAGGAGGCGAAGGTGACTCTCTTATCGCCGGTGATGCCCAACGCATTCAGTATCTTTTCCGTCTGCTGGAACCATCGATCGGCCTCCAAGGGGTCTGGCTCACCCCTGAAGCTCGGCGGTCCCATCGCCTTAAAGTCCTTCAATAATTTCCCCTGCCGCTTGCCCTCGGCCTGCTGACGAGCTTGGGCCTGGGCAAGGGCAGTCTGAGCTAGCTCGGCTTGTTGCTGAGCAGCTGTCTGCTGCTGGGCAACAGCAGCCTGCTGCTGCTGGACCATGGCAGCCATCCCCTGGAGCATCTCCATCATCATCGCCGCGCTGTCTGGCCCAGCGGACGATCCTGCTCCGTTGTTACCACCATTACCACTCCTAGTACCCGCCATCTGAAAAGAGAACAGATCAGTCTAACACTAACCACTTATTAAGACCTTAGACCTAACTAGAGACTACTCCTAGGAACATATCCCTAGGCTCTGATACCAGCTGTCACGCCCCAGAAATCCGGAACCGATTCCTGGGGTGTGAATTGAGAAAAACCAAGGGATTTGGGTTTGGTCAACTGTCTATTCCAATTAGGGTATCTCACCAGGCTTCTACTCTCTCGAGAATTATTTTAAATCTTACGAAAACATTTTATTTTCCAAAGAAAATATAGAGATACAATTTTATCGATAGATAAATGATCACTCTCGACCCTCAACCGGGCTATCCTCTCAACATGTGCGGCCTTCTAGTGCTCCATGTGCTGACAGAATTCCCTCTGAAGGGAGCACGAGGCTCAAGCCTCTGACGGCGAGCCGAGTAGCCTTGCCCGCTCTCTAGCACACGAGCACTGGTTTAAAGGTCCTATCTATGGGGCTAGTCAATTAGCTCATTTTATATCTTATATTTTTCATAGTGAGCTACCCTAGGCTTGGGGCCTTGAGGTGAGGCCTACCCAAAAAGAACACAGCTGTATCATTGCCATTAATGACATACACTAAGCCAAACTTAGTTCGTTTACAATGCCATAAAGAAACAGTACTGCTACACTACATACTGAAATCTAAACTCTGCCACCGTCCTAACTTTGCCGCTGGCCTCATGCTGCGGCTACCCTTGAGTCTCCGAACCTGCAGAAGAGCCTACTCGTGGGAATGAGTAGCCCCCAAAATAAATTGGGAGATTAGCCAAATAAATGGCTAGTGACAAGCTAACTGCCTAGGTAATTAATGACGCCCGTATTTTATTAACAATTTACTGATTGTTCTAATTGTCCGACTATATTCTCAATCACGCCCTAAGTGTCCATGCATTTTCTACATTTGCATACAATTCCTACTGTCACTAGGTAATCGAGAGTACCATTTTACAGTTAATAAAATTAAGCACACACAGTGTGAACCCCGGATATTTTGTTCATCCTGCCCCCGGTCGGGCATTACTATAGGGCCTTTTATTTCGATGTAGAGGGCCAACTCTCTCGCCGCGCATACTCCAACACCATGCGCAAAGTCACCCATATGATCATAAGAGGTTTCCCGTCTTTCACGGTGGAGCTCTACCGCCCAACTAGCTTTCTTTAGGGTCTTCAACTACCCCGGGACAGGATTGCTAGGCCAATCCCTCGTCGAGGGCACCACTTATTGGCTTTACCACAATCCCTGCCCGTGACCCCCTAGCCTACTGATCTTCGGCTGTGCGCGCAAGGTGGTTCACGGCCCTTGCGCGCACGAGGTCCGAGTCTTTCCACATGCTAGAATATCACACCATTTATAATAAGAAAGTGATTTCGATGTTTTATCCCGGGATTCGCACCGCGCTAACAACCCATGCATCATAATAAATTTACTCTCGCCCGTATTCCCGTGTGCCCGGGTCTCCACACTCCATCCAGGAGAGTGAGCCTGATTATTATTTTATCATTAATTCTTAATATTAAGGGGATTCCTACTTACGGTGTCCAAGCAATCAGAAGATTTATTATTAAATTATATTATTAAGCATGCGTCGCCGGACTCGCGACTCCGCATGCAAGGCGGGGTCCACTCGACTACATGCGACGATGTCCGGCGGGACCCGCATGCAGCGTTATGGACACCTACCCTTAATTTCTATAACAGCATAGTTAATTATCTAAACAACGTGCAGTGTCACCTGGAAAGTGTGCTCGGGCTGATGCTGCTAAGCACCCTCTGCTCCGCCTTCGACTCGGTCCACGTGCTCACCAACTGCCAACATACCAGCAGTCTATGGTCATTAAGTGCTACTCAAAATATTACCGGCTTAGTTCTGATTGGCCGGGCCGAGAATTTATGCGTCACCGGACGCCGGTCTACTGGCACGCAAATCGATGTGCCAAAGGTAGCGTCATTGAATACCGATTTACTGGCACGCAAACCGATGTGTCAAAGATAGCATCATCGGATGCCGATCTACTGGCACGCAAAATGATATACCAACGGTAGCGTCATCGACGCCGATCTACTGGCACACAAATCGAGATGCGAAAGATAGCGTCATCGGACGTCGGTCTGCTGGCACGCAAACCGAGGTGCCAAGATTGTGTCATCGTTAGTTGGCGTTACCGATGCCAAAAGCCACATTAGGGTCCAAATGCTCTAATCCGGCCAAACGGTCATAACCGCGTCGGTCGGTGGCAAAATCGGCAAAAGCCGATCTCGGTCGGGCTTAGGTGTTGGAGGTCGGTCTCTTGCGCAAAAGACCATGCGAGGTGGTTTTGGCCCGCATCGGCATCCACGACCTTGCTACGAGCGTGACCCGGGAAGGTCGGGCCCGCTAACCATGCGTGTGGCCCAAAGGGCATGATCGACATTGTGGGGAGGTCTGGGTTGGTGTGCCAAGCCACAACTTGGCGTGATATCGTCGGGGCTACCTACCGCCAGTCCACCGGTTGTCAAGCAACCAGCAACGATCGTGCAAGGTAAGGGTTGCGACCGGTGAAACACCTAGCTAGTCGGCCGGTCGGATGGGGTTTGGTTTGGCTTGGTCGGCCTTGCCGACCGTACTGTCGTAGGCTACTTGGCCAGCCATCATGGCTGCAACCATGGCAATTGCCACGGGGTGGGGTCTCGGCGATCGCACCGTCGCCGGCTACCGGGCCGGTGGCCGTGGCCGTGGCACGAGGTGAACTAGGGTGCGTGTGGCCGGAGTCACACAGGGCAACAAGAGGCGGTGGCTTTTGACTAGGTCGAGCCTTACTATTGGCGTAATCGCATGCCACAAAACCGGCGGCTGTAGCCGTGCATGGGCTATATGGGTCGGGTTGGTCGGATCACACAAAAGAGAAAAAAGAAAAGGGATTAGGCAAACCCGGTTGGGGTTGGCATCGTCGATTGCAACCACTCCGGCCGACAGCTCCTTCTCGGGCACCGGCACGGCTCTCCTCCGACCGGTTGTGCCCCGACTGCCGCACACCACACATACACTACGAAGGAGAGAGAGATTGAGAGAGGGAAAGAGAGAGTGAGAGAGAGAGAGAGAGAGAGAGAGAGAGAGAGAGAGAGAGAGATCAGAAAGTGAGGGAGGGGGTTCGGAGGGGGGTAAGGGGGTCGGGCAAGGGTTTTAATAGGGAGGGAGGTGGCCGGCTTATGGTCAAGGGACGCGGGCGGCGGCCGGCATGATGGGATGGAGGGGGCGGCGGCCGACGGTGAAGTCAAAAAGGGGAGGCGGCGGGCGGCTGCTGGGCTCAAGGTCAAGGTAGGGCGGTGGCGGCCGACCTGATGGGACGGAGGGGGCGGCGTTAGGGGCGATGGCTTAGGGGCTAGGGGGGAACCTAGGGGCGGTAGCAGCCGGGTAGGGGCGGCTCGGGCGGCTGCTGATGGGGGAGAAGAGAGGAAGAGAGAGAGAGAAGAGAGACAGGGATGAAGGAGGGGATGGGGTCACGGGCTGGTGAAGGGGGTTGGGGTCACGGGTCGGGTTCGGGGTTTGGGGGGTGGGTCGGGTTTAGGTTTTAGTTTTTATTTTATTTTATGTTTTTTTTTTTTTTTTAGTTCAGTTTTTTTTTTTTTTAATCTGATCATTACACTAGATCAATACTTAGAAGCATCGAGATGGGATATGAAGAATCAAGCTACCAATATCGAATAAGAACAAGTGCTCTATATAGATTTCACATCCTTCGCATGCTCCAAATAAACAGACAAAGAGATTCCCTAGTAGATCTAATCAAATCAAAAAAGAGTAACAAAGGAGCATGGGTTTCGCTAGGTTACTAAATTTGGAGAAAGCAACCAATCCTTCAAGAAAGAAAGAATAAAAGCCTTACTATTTTTGCTCAAGAATGCATATTTATATGTAGGTCAACTTTCCACATCAAAGTCATTCGATTTGGGGCTTCAATAATCAAGATTGGCCCACTATAGAGGCAAACTCATCAACTCTCAAAACAGACGGTCCACACCACATTTGAGCTAGTGCACGTCAATTTGGTGTGCACCACTTTGTACGAAAGCAGTATGCACACCCTTAAACATGATGCACACCACAAACTCAAAACTCGGGAAAAATTTGATATCATGCACACCACAGTACGTCTACATCACATTGGGGCAGTCTATACCACATCAAGGTTGTGCACAACACATGCACTAAAGCGGTGCAAACTCCCTTGTTGGTCCGAGTACACGATGGAAGCGTGTTTTCGCCATCCAAAAGGTGGCATAGGAATTAGGGTTCTGACTATCCGGCGAAAAGTCAGGATGTAAAATTTTTCGCATTGGATCAAAACCAAATTCGCACCATAGCTAGATAATAGTTAATTATGAATTATCATGGTCTTAAAAAATTAAATTCTAATGGCTACCATCATCTGTGAATTATTAGAAGTTTACCTCTTAGGATTTATAGATGGCTAAAATTGTAAATATGATAAACACGAATGTTGAAGATGAAGTTGCGAGCTTGCTACCGTCTTGATTCAATGTTTATCCTATGTACACGAGCTATGATGGTACACTTGTGGGAGTTTTCTTCTTCTTCTAGATCCTCTTAAAGAATGCTCGATGAAGACGAAAGGATCTATCGGGTGGAAGCCTGAAAGGGAGGAAGATCTTTCTTCTTTCTCTTCTTTCTTCTTTCTCCTTTTCTCTTTCTCTTTCTTCTCCTTTCTCTCTTGGTTGAAATCCACAAAGGGGGAGAGGGGTATTTTAGTTTTGGCTTGCTTGGATGGCCAAAGGGGGATGGCTAGGGTTAGTTATAGGTCGAAATCCCTATAAATAGGGTTCTTATTATGAAGGGATAAAGATCCCTCAAATCTCTCTCCTCATAACATCCTATGGATGTTACCATATGAGGATTTCGGCTAAGGTTTATCCATTGGCCAAAATTCTTATTGGTAGCACTCATAGGGGCTGACCAATTACACCAAAGTTGCACCCATAGGTTCTGGCACCCACTTAAGTCGAGAAAGGCTTGCGCACTTGTTAACTCGGTTTGACTACGGTCAAACCCTAACTTGTGCCATGACTTTTCCTAGTCCAACTAGGCAACCAATAAGAGACAATAATTAATTATTTATCAATATCTATTTTGGACAATTATGATATACCTCTGCACTCAGGGGTTATCTCCTTAATCCATTAAGATGTCGACCAGGGAGAGATGAAGTTGCACTCCATCCCGGGTCACTTATGGCACTTCCTATATTTTACGGAAGTCATTAAAGTCCATTTAACTAGGCTTTAATGACTTCTCCTAGATTGTCCGAGGTCGAACTTAGCCCTTAGTTGATACTTATGACTTTTTCAAAGAATGTCAACTTAGTCAAGATCTAGTGATCTTAGTAAACTCTAAAGATCACACATGACTACTTCCACACTACAATATTCATATCTTTATTACATGAGTCTAGGGCCCACCAGGTGGGTCTCACTTACGAACCCTAGTCAAACTAGGTTTCCTCTGTGCGAGGGTTCTAGAAATGAATCGCTTAGGTAAACTTAAGCTATAACTTCTGATCCAATTGTCCCTGAGTTTATCGGTTTTCATGGTGTTATCCACTATTAATAAACCCTAGCGACATATTGAATTAGGTTCGATGGCTGTTAGTGGTGGCTAGGAGTTGGAATCTTCAGAACCCTGATACCTTGTCTCTTATTGGTGTCATGGCCTAGGCTATACTAGTACGTGAACAATGCCTATAACTACTACTAAGGCACTACTGCACTCCAAGGCTATTAGTATATATTTATGCGAATACTCTTTACCCTGCTATACTGCACTTGAACCCTTCCAATCCTATGTCCAAGAAACGAACTGAGATCAATATGGACTGTCCTTCTCAGATTAGTTCACCCACTTGAGTCCTGACTTCTCAAAACTTTATGATCACCATCACTACAAGGAAAATATTTTTTCTCGATAGATTATATCCATCAGTAAAAAACACATTCCGTCGCTAAGTATATTTTCCGACGGTAAATTTTTTTTTAGCTACAATGATTTCACCATAGCAAGAGAAACAAGTGATTTCACTGTAGCAAGAGCTAGTAACAATCAGTCCGAAAAGAGTTTTCATTGCTATAATGATTTGTGTATGTAAATCTAGATTCTAATACTTTCATGTACATTTCACGTATAGGGGTGTTTTTGTCTTTTGCACGGTTTGAAAAGTCAAATTTGATGGTTGGAGGGACTTGTTATGATATTTCAAGGGGGGTCATGATGCAAAACCATAATGTTGTCTATCCTTTAACTCAAAATCATTTCCTAAAAATGAGTTTTCAAGGAGTCTCTCTTATTTTTACCTATTAATATTTTATATATATTCTTCGCGTTAGGAGAATATTTTATATAGATGAGTGTCCCTTCCACCGGCCTTCACTTACCCCATTAGCCTCTTTTACCCAAGGGAATCCCAACATTGCACATTTGGTGATGATGCAAGCAAGGAAGAAAGGGGAAAAAAAAAACAAAGAATCAAGAAGAGAGCCACTAGATCCAAGAAGGAGAGTAGGTTTTACAGAAGCATCCAAGACCCAAAGCATATACAATGTAACACTGCATATAAACCAACATCCAAAACATCTATCATTAACTAAAATGAAGGAGAAAATCAAAGAATGACAGTAAAGAATATCCCCACACCGTACAACACCATCACCTCTCTCCCGCCATTCCGATCGGTTCGAGCATTTAAATCTCCGTTGCGACCTTATGTTTCCTCTCCCTCTCTTAGCTTAATTCTCTCCCGCCGCAAACTCGATCCATAACCTTGAGTGCAGCCTTTTGATTCTTGTGTGCCCGTCCCTTTGGCCGGAGATCGAGGATCCTTATTCCACAACAAATTGATAAAATATCGAAGGATCGATGGATTCATCGATCATCGAGAATATCCTCGTCTCGATGCAAGCCAGGACGTACGCCATCGAAGTAGTACTAGTTCCAGTACATGATGATGATGATAAGGGAAAAGGAGGAGATGATGAAGGATGGGTATGAAGAGAGATGGGTATTGGTAATTGGTACATATGGTACATTTGGAGAGAGAGAGAGAGAGGGGGGGGGGGGGGGGTTGCGGCGGAGGAGCAAAGGGAAGTGATTGAATTGATCGAAGGTCTACTGAACCATAGCCGGGGGGTGGGGCAGGGCGGTGGCGGAGGAGGAGCAAAGGGAAGTGATCGAATTGATCGGAGGTCTACTGAACCATAGCCAAGAAGGAACCTGATGCACTCTTCTCTCCACCACCCACATTCGGCCTCTGGAACTCTATCTTATATTTCATCTTCCCGCCATCCTCATCATCGTCGTCGTCGTCATCGTCGTCGTCATCGACGATGCTGTCGCTCTCAGGATCCTCGAGCTTCTCGTAATCATCCATGGCTGCTGATTGCTGGTGCTGCCCTTCCATCAGCTCCTTCACAATGTCTTCTGGCTTCAATGCAGAAAAGAGAATCAATCCAATCAGACGATGCCCTTTGAGGAAGTGATTAATGGAATGGGAAGCAATATGACACCATGGCTTACCTTCTTCATTGTAGCGCTACCGGCGGCTCCTTCCTCGAAGAAGATAGGCGGAAATCCTCCATTGCTGGTTGGTATCTGTACCTCTGGATTTCCAACATCTCCATTGCCGCCCTTCTTGGTTTCGGCCTCGCGGTGAGGATGCTGCTGGGTTGCCGGTGGCGGTGCCATGCTCATCAGAACGCCACTCCGTTCTTGGGGATTGGGGTTGGGATTGGTTTCTTGATCGTGCGGCCTCTGGTGTCCAAAGGCACTTCCTCCGGCGGCGGCGCCGCCGGAGCGGTCGAGCTTCTGGCGGTATAGAGCGTCCAGTTGGTGGAAGTAAGGGCAGGTCTTGGCGTCATCGGGCCGCTTCCTGTTGCTCTCCTTCACCTTCTTGAAGTACTTGTTGATGTTCTCCCACTTCTCCTTGCACCTCTTCGAGCTGCGGCTGTAGCCGAGCCGCCGCATCCCTGCCGAGATCTCCTCCCAGAGTGGGCCCTTCGGGCCGGACTCCTGGTACCTCGAGTCGAGCTCACTGCGCAGCTTGATCAGGGCATGCACCTCCGGCTTGGGCCACCGCGAGGAGGTCACCACCTCGAAGCCGACGCTCTCGACAACCTCATATGGTTCCGGGACCGGGACCGGGACCGGGACCACATCGGTAGATGATGTGGATGGCTGGTGCCGTACAATCTCGGTGCTTTGACGATGAAGATGATTCTCAGGTTCCTTCAGCTGCGGTGGCGGCGGAGGCGCCGGATGATGCTGCAGCTGCTGTTGTGGCGGCCGCGGCGGATGGTGTTGCTGAGGTGGCGACGGTTGCGGTGGCGGGGCTGCAGGTATGGCGACGGCCGGAGGAAGGTGGAGCGACTGGCCGCTCATCTTCTGCAGAAAGGATATGACGGCGGCGTCCCTGGACGCGGCCGTGGCCTGCTCCTGGGCCATGAGCTCGTGCTCCCGGTTGAGCCTGGCCGTCTCCTGCCGCTTCCACGCCTCCTCCCGCACCATCCGATCCTCCTCCCTCTTCTCGAAGGTCTCCAGGAACCGCTGCTGCATCGCCTCCTGCCTCTCCATCACCTGCTTCATCAGCCCCTCAAAGAAGGCCATCATCTTCCCCACTCCGCGCTTCCGCTTCCGGCCCTCCATACTCGCGCCGCCCCCGTCCTCTTCCGCGCCCTCGTCGTCGGAATCGGAGAACGACGACGATAACGTGTCGGCGGCCGCCGGCAGGGCTGCGGAGCTGGGTATTTTGGGCGGAGCAACGATAGGGGTTGGGAGTACGGGGGCTACGTGGGTTGGGGTGGAGGTAGGGGGCGGAGGCGGTAGCGGTGGCGGAGCGGCCAGGGAGGGTGGTGTTTGGGGTCTAACCGCAGAAAGTCCCGCCCCCTGTATGTGAGTCAGTGCGGGGGCCGCGTTGGTAGTCGGGTTGGCCATGGCGGCGGTAGTGCTGGCGATGCTGCCTCCGCCGCCGTGTAGGGCTTCGAGCTCGGTGAAGAAGCGGTAGCTCTTGCCGTCCTGGCGGCCGGCCCTGCCTTCCTTGGTGCGCTTGTAGTATTTGTGCACGTTCTCGAACTTCTCTTTGCATTTCTTGGCGCTCCTCATGTGCCCCAGCTCCGCCAGCTTCCTGCCCACCACCACCACCACCACCACCACCCCATCATAACCCAAAAAAAAAAAGTGAGGAATGGATGATGATTGAGCACGCAAATGCCTATCCACACAAACAGCATCCAACTCTAATTATTTACGTAATAATTATAAAAAAAAATGTAAACAAGGACAGAAAGTATATATATATCTAGAGAGATAAAGAGATGGGGAGAAAAAAAAGGTGGAAAATTAGGTAAACAAAATCTTCAGAAGTAGCGAGGGAAGCTCTGGATCTGCATTCAATTCTCATGGTCCCTGACCCCTCTCGGCAATCAGGAAGATGGGTCTAGTTGGGATTGATGCAGCGGATCTGACGCGCCTCTTATCGAATCCAGAGATCAAGAATTAAAAAGAAATGGATAAGATGCTTAGAGAGAGAGAGAGAGAGAGAAGGGGATTGCTTTCTTCTTTCCAAGACAGCATCTCTGCGTAGCACAGCAGAGTAGGTACGAATCCAGTCACTGATCCTTACCGAGGAAACCGTTAGCTACTCCAGCTCAAATTTAAGGCACCATCGACGATCCGGAGTTCCACACACATCACATGCGGATGAGAGAGAGAGAGAGAGAGAGAGAGAGAGAGAGAGAGAGAGAGAGAGAGAGAGAGAAGGGTCGGGGTCTCCACATTTGCAGTCGGATAGATGGGGGTACCGTGAGCATTGGCGTAGAATTTCAATGCCCGTCGGGTTTTACCTGGAGACGTCATCCCAAAGAGGGGCCTTGAGGGTGGCGTCCCGGAATGCGGCGTCCATCTCGGAGCGGATCTTGAGCAGGGCGAGCGTCTCCTGCCTCGGCCACCGGTTCCCGGGGCCCCCGCCCCTCTCCACCTCCTCTCCGGCGGCGAGGGCGTCCTCGTCGGGGAAGCTCCCGGGCGCCGGCGCGGGGGGCGACTCATCGAAATTCGGGCGGGGAGGCGGCCGGCTGCTGATGGGAGACGCGGCCTCGGCCGGTTGGTGCTGGTGGTGGTGGCGGTCGGGGCCGGAGGGAATTCCGAGCATCTGGGCTCTGGGTCCGGCTCCCGGGGAGGCGAATGGGGCCGTATCCGGTGGTGCCGCCCCGTACTGGGACCCTCCGTGCTGCTGCTGCTTCATAACTAATAGAATTTTTCTCTCCACTCTCCCACCGCCACCTTGAGCAGATACTGGCAGCGCTCACTTGGGGTGGGAGAGGGAGGAGTGGGAATTCGAAAAGGATAGAAGCATTTAGAGAGAGAGAGAGAGAGAGAGAGAGAGAGAGAGAGAGAGAGAAGCCTCACGACTGAGTAGATCGTTGGCAAAATAACTCTGAGAAAAAATTTCAGAATACAATTTTTTCTGTATAATATAAATAAGAGGGAGATGTTGAGACTTGAGGGTGGTGAGGGAGGGGACCGAGAAAAAAAAAAGAAGAAGGAAACGAATAGAGTGAGGTAGTGAGAGAAAGGGGAGGGACGGTAGAAAGAGAGAGAAGTGAGGTAGAGATGATAATGATGATGATGGTAGAGAGAGAAAGAGAGAGAGAGAGACGATAAAACAAAGGGGTGCTGCGCTGTCAGGAGGGGCTTACTTTCGTTGCCACATGATGAGGTTTTACCCAAAATGACCACCAAAGTGACCACACTATTGGGTGAAACCGACAACTGTGATCAAGCCACGTCATTCGGTAAGGCTCTTTGGGTATGAATGACATTTCCCGTAATCTGTATTGTTGCTCTTTGGGTAACCTTACAAGGACCTTCGACAAGGATTCCATCGTAAGATAAGGAGTGGAGTTTCTAGTGACATCTAGCGAAGGGATCGATGCAGAGAGAAAAATTACGACGGGCTTTCGACGACCTCATGTGAAGCAACAAAGAAAACTAACAACTATCGACCTCCCAATAGCCTCCGGCAAGGGCTCAAAAGCATGAAAGAACACATCTGATAAGGTTTTCGACGATCTCCGACATATAAATGGAGAAAACAAACTTCTAGTGACTTCCTAATGACCTCTGGCGAAACAATGAAGAAAGTATATCCCAAAGACCTCCCAGCAACGTCTGACAAAGATTCCATAGCAAGAAAGAAACTCAAGTATTAGGGTTCTTAGAAGCAATTATTTCATTTAGGATCCTATACACAACCTGGATGAAAATTGGACGCAACCTGGATGTATATATATAGGCCCCATCAACAACTCCTATGATGTGGTAAACATCCAACATACTAACTCTCACATGTGAAAAAAATGACAAAGTTCAAATGATTAAAATGCCCTCAACAACAGACTCTATATGCGGTGAGTATCAGGTGGGTGAGCACCCATATCTATCAGGTTTTTTAAATAATATTTTTTAGGAGTTGAGTTTTTCATTTAAAAAATCCATCACTTTTTGTATACATATCGAAATTTTGAAAACTTGTACTTTTTGAATCTACTCATTGAGTTCTACAACACTAGACCCACGCTTATGAAATTCTAAGAAAAAAATTCGAATACAAAACTATCCTATAATTAAGTAATATTTATTGAATTAAGTGACATTTACTGATAATTATAAATAATCCAAATAAATCATTTCAAAATTCTTGATTTCACGCAAACTGACTAAATATCACTATCAAAAGCAAATGTCACGTAAAAATGATATTTAAAAAATAAAGAGACTTTATCGGACGCAAACTATTGATAAAAATGTCTTAATTTTACAACTGTCAATTTATATGACATCTAGCTTTGAAAAGTGATATTTAGCCAGTTTACGTGATGATTTTATTTTAAAAGTAAATTTTTTTGGTTATTTATAACTATCAGTAAATGTCACGTAATTTGATAAAATAATATTTAATCATGGGTCACTCTTGTATACATTTTTTTTTCTTCAGAATTTCATAGTCATAATAGGTCTAGTTTTACTGAGCTCGATGAGTAGATTCCAAAAATAAAAATTTTAAATTTTTTTGATAAGCATATAAAAAGTTATGGTTTTTTAAATAAAAAATACAGCTCCCCAAAAAACGATCAACTCATTCTTTAATCCTTTTAAAAATTCCAACACACTTGTGCTAATAAATGGGTCTAATAGAGGGGTAATATGTGCCTTTGTAATCATGTATCCTTTTGGCATCTAACAAATGTCGTACTGGATGAAGGCCATATATATAGAGGCCTACTAGGGGCCTATATAATAGTGAGATACGAATCATTTTCATAGGGAAAAACCTCCCAAATGATATTAAATCCATAAGGAGAGAGAAAAGGAGGATTCCAAGTCGTCCGGCCCATTGCTATGTGCCATCGTATGTACCACATGTCATAGCCGTCCCATTACCTATCGGTTTGGGCTGAGTGCAATGCACCAATCAGATACGGGTGAAACGGATTACTATATGACATATGGTACATATGATGGCACAGAGCAATGGGCCTGGCAATTTGATCTCGAAAAAGAGCATTGTGCTTGTTTTTGCCCCCTAACCTAACACTACCGCCTAACAAATTTCATAGTAAAAAATTAACAGGCCGTAGTTTAGTAATGAAATAATATAATTAAAAATTAAGATATGTTGATATATATTGTTAATTTTTTCTTTATGTGTTTTAAAAACAAGAATCATCATGTGTAACGTGTAACTTCTATAAAAGTTCATACTAAATAAGATCTAATGGTTTGGTTTTAAAAGTCCATTAAATCCAAATAAATGGACAGTCATCAATTTACCGTCGATATCATTACCAGGCGACCTGGGTCCGGGAATGAGCAAGGAGAGCATTGTGTATGGCTTTTTTAAGCACATCCAGGGAGGCAAATTGTATGGAACTAGGACAACTGGCCAAATGCTGTACGACACACTTATATTCCCAAAGGGATTGAAGCCATCGCTAGCAAGCCCTAACCTGAAGTTGCGAACTTCACATGCGAATTCAGGATAGGTATGATCAAAATCTTTCCACGTCAGAGAGTCGGCCAGATGTCTCATAATCCCGCCATCTGTATGTTCTCGTGCATGCCACCTCATGTGCTCAGCAGTCTTCGATGACATAAACAACCTCTGAAGCCTGTCTCTAAGCGGGAAGTATAGAAGAACCTTTGCAGATACATTTTTCTTCCTTCGATTGGTACTAGACTCGACATCTGTCTCTTTATATCTCGTTGCTCCGCATATGTGGCATGACCGCACATGTTCGTACTCTTTCCGGTACAACATACAATCGTTCACGCATGCATCAATTTTCTCATAACCCAGACCGAGATCTTTAATTGTCTTCTTCGCCTCGTAGAATGATTTTGGTACTGTCTCACCCATAGGAAAAGCCTCTTTCAGCAACTCTACCAACATATTAAATGACTTATTACTCCAACCATTGAGGCACTTCAAATGAAGAAGCTTTACAGTGAAAGAGAGTTTTGAAAACTTCTCACACCCCGGGTATAGAGGTTGTTCGGCATCTTTAAGCAATCTGTAGAACTTGTCCGCTTCAATATTGGGCTGATCACCTGACGGTGTTTCCATGCCTATTCCACCTTGCAAATCATGTATCATACCCTGCATGTCATCGTCATCGTCTGTATTAATATTATCATCAGCGATCACTGTGTTTGCAGTTTCACCGTGAGCTACCATGGGGACTGCATCTAGTTCCTCACCGTGCGAGAACCAACGGGTATAGCTAATGTCAATGCCACGCATTACCAGATCAACCTCACATTCCTCTCGAACCTTCCTAGTCACCCTTCCGCAGTCTATACAGGGACACACAATTTTTTCATCAAGCGGTGCAAGACGCTCAAATACAAAATCCAGAAATTTCCTGACTTCTTCTCTGTACTCTTGGCTCATGCGATTCGAATTACGCATCCAACTCTTATCGATCGAAGATATCTTTGTCTATCTGGCTATACAACACCTGAAGTAATTTCAAACAATGTTATAAGACTCCGCACAAATTCAGTTTCGGTTCCCGGATAGGTGGAGAATTAAATAGGTGGGGTAATACTGAAATTAACAAATGGAGGCAACATAATTTGAACCTAGGACCTCGCAGAAACCAAAACTCTGATATCACGTAATCATCTTAAGCTTTTGGGTAAGATAGTTATCTAACATCTAGCTAGGCATTCCCTGTGACCATGACCTGACTGTCGAGCTGTTTAACTATGCTCATGAGTCGTTTATAGCTTAATTAAGACCACTTACGTACAAACCCAGTTAGCCATATGCGTTTGGGACATATCCAGAGTTGCTTGGCTTAACCAACAGCCCTTGATAGCATCCTTTTGGGTTCAAAATTAAATTAGGTCCCTTGTCAACAAACACTTAGGATTTAAAGAATTCATCAATGATCACCCACACATCATCATTTAGAATTATCCAAAACTTCTTGAAGCTATGGATGAATTCATCATTTATGCAATGTACAAAAGATGCCCATACGGTTGTTCAATTCTATTTTTTCTTCTCTTCTTGTTATTTTTTATCCCTTTAGTCCGCCCAATCATGCGAGTATAGAAGAACCATTAATGATGTTATATCAATTCATCAGGTTTATGATTCACCAACCTGCTAGTTCTTTTTATGAGGCACAAGCAGGGGAATTTCTCCTAGAAGCGGAAGAATTACTGAAACTCCGCGAAACCATCACAAAGGTTTATGTACAAAGAACCGGCAACCCTTTGTGGGTTGTATCCGAAGACATGGAAAGGGATGTTTTTATGTCAGCAACAGAAGCCCAAGCTCATGGCATTGTTGATCTTGTAGCGGTCGAAAATCAAAATACCGAGGATTTCGTGTAAATCAACAATGCTATTTCAAACCATAATTCGAATTTTCCACGATTTGATATTGACTAGAAATAATTCATAATCATCAATCATAAATCAGGTTAAGATCAATCTAAACCAACCCATTCTTCTGTAGAATATATATACAACATGCCAACTATTAAACAACTCCCACACATCAATGATCACCCACACATCATCATTTAGTTTGGGGAGAGAGGGAGGAGGAGGAGGAGGAGCTCACCGGGGGGAGGAGGATCTCACCGGCCGGAGCCCACGAGGAGGAGGAGGAGCTCGCCGTCGGTCGATCGGTCGGCCGGAGGGACGAGACGCGAGGGAGGCCGGGGAGGGGGGGAGATTTAGAGAGAGAGAGAAAGGGGCGGGGAGAGGTTCAGATCGAAATAGAACAGAAGGGGATCGCTGAAACTAATTTATCGCAGGCTTTTTACCGACAAAAATTTTTACTTCCGTCAGTACAAATAACCTTTTTACCGACGGCACAATAATATCCGTCGGTAAAAACCAACGACGAAACTCAGGGTTTCATTTTTTTCAGAGACTCGGTTTTTACCCTGAGTTTCGTCGTGACCTTTTTACCGACGGACATTTAATTTCCGTCGGCATAATGGCTTTATACCGACGGAAACATAACTTCCGTCGGTAAAATGCCACGACGAAACTCAGGGTTCTATTTTTTCCAGAGACTCAGTTTTTACCCTGAGTTTCGTCGTGACATTTATACTGACGGACATGTAATTTCCGTCGGCATAATGGATTTATACCGACGGACAAATAACGTCCGTCAGTAAAATGTCACGACGAAACTCAGGTTTTCATTTTTTCCAGAGACCCGGTTTTTACCCTGAGTTTCGTCGGGATATTTTACCGACGGACGTTATTTGTCCGTCGGTATAAATCCATTATGCCGCCGAAAATTACATGTCCGTCGGTAAAAAATGATACTTTTTACCGACGGAAATATGTCCGTCGGTATAAAGTAACGTCGTGACTTTATACCGACAGACATTATTTTTCTGTCGGTATAAACTCATTGTACCGACGAAAATATATGTTCCGCCGGTATAAAATATTGTACCGACGGATTATATATGACCATCAGTAATAAATGTGCAAAAAAAATTAAAAAAATCGAAATTATAATACCGACGGAAATTATTGTCACCGTCGGTAAAAAGTATACTATTACCGGCGGGAATGAAAATGTCCGTCGGTAAAGAACCTATTTCTTGTAGTGCTTGCTGGGTTCCTGAAAGCTACTTTGGGATTCGCCATACACCCTCTCGAAGTCGTGCCGGGAGGGAGAGCCTACCGGCTTGGTCGTCGTATCTCTACTAGTCATTGCTGGGAGACCCGAACGCAGGGGGCAATTGACTTTTAGGACAGTGCTTGCACACTTCGACCAAACAGGCTCCATCTAAACTCTATGTTTTAGATCTTTTTATTTTACAAATTAGAAATCTTAGATTATAATCAACTAGCAACTACAAATCTAATAGATAATCACTTTATTCTAGGTAGATAAATATATAAATATTTATTAGAGCATAATCCTATTTTTATTAGCCATCACATGATTAGTATATCATCATACTTCTATCAATATAGAATTGGCTTAATTTTGTTGAAAAATTTTATATCACTTAGTTATTTACGTCTAATTAGAAATTAAAATCTAATTATATATATATATATATATATATATATATATATATATATATATATATATATATATATATATATATATATATATATATATATATATATATATATATATATTCTAGTAGAGCTTTCTTCACTTGTAGCCAACATATATAAGCTTTGGATCCTCTATGTAACCCTTCATGTAAGGACCCATCGTCATCACATAAACGGTGAAGATAAAAGTACATAGGGTGGTGATAGCTCAGCTAAGGAGTGCCAGTGGTGGGTTATTGCTATTTAAGGGTGGTTTAAATAATAATAATAATAATAATCAGGGGGACTTAGTGATAGGTCCCTGACAATAGATCAATATAGTGTAAAGGACTTGCTCTTCACTACAACAAAAGAGTAACAATCTATAATTATTACTCTTTATTACCGAATTGAATAACAAATACTACAATGATTTCATTGTATTATTTTTTTATAAAAATCTTGATAAAAAAATTTACTACAGTGAAATCACTGGAGCAACTGTTACTCAATTCAGTAATAAAGAGTAACAATTGCTACAGTGGTAGCAAAGAGTAACAATTTGGTGATAAAGTAGTAACAATTGCTATAGAGATTTCACTGTAGCAAAAATAAAAAAATCAAATCCCGTTTAAAAAAAATAAATTTTACTACAGTAAAGTCACTTTAGCAAATGTTAATAATCTGTTTTTCTGAAATGTCACTCTTCATGTGATTTCCTTGTACAGCTTGTGCCCAAGTTCCCTAACAAAAGATCGGTTTAGTGATAAAAATCGATAACAAGAAGGTTTTGCACTAGACCCTTCTGCTTTGAAAATGCCCATTTTATCCTTGACCTGTTGAAAAATAACCATTTTATCCCCTAATAATAACAGGAGTGACAGGAGTGTCCGGAGGGAAATATAATTGGAGCTAAGAGAAGGAGATGAACATTAGGACATAGTTAATTAGGCCCACCTGATTGAGAGGGAGGGAGGGGGAGTAGTTTTGCTACCGATTGCTTTGCTGCACTTACTTATGGTCCAATCCTTATTTGCCATGTCGTCAAAAAGAGGGCATAATCCTATTACGCCCTTTCCTTTTGACGATGTGGCAGATCATGATTGGGCCATAAGCAAGCTCTGCAAAGGAAGGAGAGAGAGAGAGAGAGAGAGAGAGAGAGAGAGAGAGAGAGAGAGAGAGAGAGAGAGAGAGAGAGAGAGAGAGAGAGAGAGAGAGAGAGAGGTGCAATTATCACGGATCCCACAGATGAACTCTCAACCGCCATCTAATCACCTACCTCCCCCCACTAATAAAAGCACACAGCATTGCATGTTTGCTGCTAATTCTTTATTATTATACTAAGACAAGAAAATAGATAGATCATTTTACTACAAGAAAAGTAAGTGGCAGATAGTTTATATATATATATATATATATATATATATATATATATATATATATATATATATATATATATATATATATATATATATATATATATATATATATGTAAAAGAAATCAGGTAACCAGTGTTGTTGGGGGAGTAAGGAATCTATCCTGTCACACCATTTTTGGGTTTCTTGGCTTCAAGTATTGCTCGCAATCAAGGTTCAAAAATCACGGTATCGGTTGATCTCGAACCAGTATGTATCAGTACAAACTAGGTATCAGGATCGGGTCCTGTACCGATCTTGAACCGGGCAAAACCCATACGTACCGGTCGGTATGTTTCGGCATCGACCGAGATTTCAAACCCTGCTCACGATATAAAATATGGGCGACTGTATACAACACAATTTTTTCAAAGAGTGACCCATAAATCATATATTAAATATGCCTAAAATATAAGGGCTAACCCATTTAAATCCATAGTTTACCAAAGGCAGCCCAGATATGGAGTCTCACAAAATCCTATTTTTACCCTTTTCATCCTCCTTTCTTCTCCTCCACCACCATTTATCAGCATGTGCATACCCCGCCCACCCCGATTTCCTCCACCCCGTCCCTCCTCGCTCCTGAATAGTGACTATATCATTGCAGGACAAGTCTCTATGCATCTGATTCAGCCATTGCAGGCCAAGTACTCCTATAGACCATTCAGTCTGTTGGAGGTCGAGTGCTCCTACAGACCATTCAGTTATTGGAGACCAAGTAATCAATTGTGTCCTAGTGCATTGTATTTAGCTATCGGAGGTCGAGTACCTCTACATCGCATTCGGCCATTGGAGGTCGAGTGCTTCTACTATCAATTCGATCATTGGAGACTGAGTGATTGATGGTGAGCGAGTGCCACTAAAGTGCACTTGGCCTGAAATATGGCCTAATGTAGCAGGAAGAAGAAGGGAAGGATGAAGGGGGAGGAGGAAAGAGGAGGAAGAGGAAGGAGGGAGGAGAGGAGAAGGACGAGAAGGAGCAAGGAGGAGGAGGAGGAGGGGGGAGAAGGAGAGGAAGAGGAAGAGGAAGAGGAAGAGGAAGAGGAGAGAGGAGGCCGGTGGGTTGGATGTGATTGATTGATGGCGGCGTATGGGCGATGGCCTGTGCGGGATCAGTGGCATGCATGGACACCGACGAGTTAGGAAGGAAGGGAAGAGGAAGAAGATGTGAGTTACCTATAGAGTCAAGGGTTATGTTACCTTTAGTCGCGAGTTACTCCTAGAATTTATGAAAAGTTATGATGTATATTAGGGGTGCAACTTGGGTCGGGTAAACCCGAGAACCAAACCAACCCGACAAAAATGGGTTGGGTTGGTTCTCCTTTTCCATGATCAAATTAAATCTGGGTCGGTTCTGGGTTAGGGCTCGGGTAAACCTGAACCAACCTGAGAACTGAACCCATAGCAAATTATAATATACATTTCTGAATCGGGTTCAAAATATACTATAGATTCCTAAGAAGCGAACCGAACCGACCCAATTAACTTTGTCAATTCATCTTTGTGAATTCACTTGATAGTATCTATAAATATTTGTATGAATGTTTCCTCCACTTGATAGTATCCATGAATGCATCACATATTACTACATATTTTGGAGGAACACTTGGAATGATGGATAATTTATGTATATATGTGTCAGATTTACCCGAGAACCGAGCTTAACCTTCCGATTTGGTTCTGGTTGGGTTTATGTGGGATTCAGGCTAGGTTGGGTCATGAAATTGTAGAACCGATCACTTTCTGGTCGGTTTCGGTTTTGATTAAACTTGAACCAACCCGACCCGAGTTGCACCCCCATTGTATATAGCTGCTGCCCAGGAAAATCATTTTCAATGTGATACTTTGCTCAGTGTAAATGAAAGCTGTACTTTTATTTTGGGGAGTAAAAAATAATAGGTAAGATCAAACCTTTTCGTCTTGCGGAGATAAAAACGGGCGATGGACAAAAAAAGAAAAGACCAAATGGTTTTAACGGTAGGTCTTCATTGAAACGCGCTCTGCATGCGGATGGGTGTTGAGAAGTTAGTCACACATCGAGTAATGAAAATAGAGATCATTATCTTCATGTATCCATTGTGCTCTCCTCACTCCATAAGATCGTCCTTTGGAGCACTCTTGGTGTTCTCACACTCATCTCTCTCTCTTTTTCTCTGTTTGTCTCTCTCTTTGTGTGTGTGTGTGGATGGGTCGCTCTTTGATACGCCATCTTTCTCTCATCCCAACAGAACTCTTTCTCAACTGTTATCTCACCAATCGATAAAGAATCTGAAAGAGAGAAAATGGTGGTATGAGAGAGAGAGAGAGAAGATTACATATGATATTTTAGTGATAGGGGATAAATTGCACGGTTTAAATAGTTAAAAAAATGAGCTTTGTGTAGGATATTACAAAAGGAAAAACAATCCTTTTGTTGCGAAAAGTGTTTACATATTATTAACACAAGACCCCTATATATAGGCATAATCGGAGGTTGGGATAGAGACGGGGTAAATCTCTAAATCCCAATAATCCAGGGGTCTTTATCCGGTGGGCATCCATATCCGATGCAACCACCGTTTCATAACACTCCCCCTTGGATGACCACCATTTATCAATGATTGCCTCATTAAAACCTTTGATGGAAAAACCCAGTGGGAAAAATCCTATCAAAGGAAAAAGAGTACAATCTTAGTTCTTCAGGAACAAGTTCTTCAGGAACTATGGTGGGTGCGCATAATGCTGCCTCGTTAAAACCTTTGATGGGAAAACCCTGTGGGAAAAACCCTACCAAAGGAAAAAGAGTACAGCGCGCATACAGCTCCCCCCCTGATTATATCTCCTCCTTATTACATTATTACATCTCTCCCCCTGATTATATTACATTAATTTGTTTGGTGATTGAGCCGTCGCAGTCCGATGCCGTATACCATCTTCTGGAAAGTAGACTTGGGCAAAGCTTTGGTGAAGAGATCCGCAAGATTGTCGCTTGACCGTACTTGCTTGACTTCAATCTCCCTTTTCTTCTGAAGTTCGTGGGTGTAGAAAAACTTTGGTGAGATGTGCTTTGTTCGATCTCCCTTGATGAAGCCAGCTTGAATTTGAGCAATACATGCGGCATTATCTTCGTGGATAACTGTCGGCTCTTTGGTAACGGATGCCAACTGGCAACTGCTTCTGATGTGCTGCACAAGTGACCTCAACCATACGCATTCTCTACTTGCTTCATGCAGGGCTAATATTTCAGCATGGTTCGATGATGTAGCCACAAGTGTTTGTTTGGTCTATCTCCAAGAAATAGCTGCATTGTTATTCAAAAATACATACCCTGTTTGGGATCGACCCTTATGGGGGTCAGAGAGAAAACCTGAATCTGCATAACCAATCAAGTGAGGAGTACCACAAGAATAAAACAATCCCATATCAGTGGTTTCTCGCAAATATCTAAATATTTGCTTTATTCCATTCCAATGCCTAAGAGTTGGTTCTGAACTGTATCTTGCCAATAGATTAACAGAAAAGCATATATCTGGTCTAGTACATTGAGCTAAATACAATAAAGCACCAATAGCACTTAAATACAGTTTTTCAGAACCAAGAATAGTTTCATGTTCCTCTTTAGGTCTAAATGGATCTTTATGAATATCAAGAGGTCTAACTACCATGGGAGTGCTTAGTAGGTGACATTTATCCATATTAAATTTCTTTAACAAATTTTCAGTATATAAGGATTGATGTACTAGAATCCCACTAGAGTTACGCTCGATCTGCAGGCCGAGACAAAACTTAGTATCACCAAGTTCTTTCATTTCAAACTCCCTTTTTAGATAATCAGAAGTTTTCTTGAGCTCTTCAGGAGTCCCAATCAAGTTTATGTCATCCACATAAACTGCAATTATAGTAAATCCATTTTCTGATTTCTTTATGAAAATGCATGGGCATATGGGATCATTCTTATAACCTTCCCTAGACAAGTATTCACTAAGGCGATTGTACCACATCCTTCCGGATTGCTTCAGGCCGTACAATGCTCGTCTTAGTTTTATCGAGTGCGCACTCTTTGATGTTGCTTCAGGCAACTTGAATCCTTCTGGGACTTTTGATGTTGCTTCGGGCAACTTGAATCCTTCTGGGATTTTCATATAAATATCTGTGTCTAGGTTCCCGTATAGGTATGCCGTTACGACATCCATTAGTCTCATCTTTAGTTTTTCAGAAACTGTGAGACTAATGAGATATCTAAATGTAACTATATCCATAACAGGGGAATAGGTCTCTTCATAATCAATCCCGGGTTTCTGCAGGAATCCCTGGGCTACAAGCCTTGCCTTATATCAAGCGATTTCATTATTTTCATTTCTTTTTCTTACAAACACCCATTTGAAACCTACAGGGTTTACGTTATTTGGTGTTTGTACTATAGGTCCAAATACTCCACGTTTCTTGAGAGATTCAAGTTCAGCTTGAATAGCTTCTCTCCATTTTGGCCAATCAGTTCTATATCGACATTCATAGATACTACGTGGTTCATTAACTTCATCATCGCCCTTTGTTATTTTAGTAGCTACTTTGTATGTAAATATGTCATCGATGACTATTTCCTTTCGGTCCCAAATTTCACCCCTCATATGGAATATTGAGATCTCATTATTCGGTACCGGTACCTTATCCATAATCACTGCAGGGATCTCTTCAGGAGTTTGAAGGAAATTTGGCCGTTGGGAAATATTTTCTTCTGGAAAAATATGGTCCATAATCTCTTCTGGAGCATTATGACCAGGTTCTTCTGGAACCTTAACTTCTTCTGGAGTTTTAGGGCATGATTTCTCATTCAACTTCCTCTTCCGGGGAACTGAATCTTTGGAACCTATAGGTCTGCCACGTTTCTGACGTGCAGCAGTTTCATTAGTGGGAGTTGGAATATTAATTCTTGCAGGTACATTCTTGGCTGGAACAAACGACTTAGTTACATTAGTTGCATCATTGAAGGCATCAGGTAATTGATTTGCAATATCTTGCAAATGCAAAATCCTTTTTACTTCTACCTCACATTGGGGAGATCTAGGATCTAGATGAGACATAGTGGAAGTATTCCACGATAATTCACGCCGTTCTTCGGGAACAGGTCGTTGCCTAGAAACTTCTTTATCTCCCCCTAACGGCGGGAAGACTGTCTCATCGAAATGACAATCTGCAAATCTAGCAGTAAATAGATCACCTGTTAAGGGTTCTAAGAATCTTATGATTGAAGGTGAGTCAAAACCTATATAAATCCCCAATCTACGTTGAGGACCCATCTTAGTTCTATTTGGAGGGGGAATAGGGACATATACAGCACATCCAAACTTTCTAAGATGAGAAATATTAGGCTGAATACCTGACACAAGTTGTGCAGGAGAAAAATTATGGTATGAAGTAGGTCTGAGTCTAACAAGATTAGCAGCATGCAAGATAGCATGCCCCCATGCAAAAATTGGAAGTCTGGATTGTAAGAGTAATGGTCTAGCTATCAATTGCAAGCGCTTGATAAAAGCTTCAGCAAGGCCATTCTGGGTGTGGACATGGGGGACAGAATGTTCGACTTCTATTCCGATGGATGTGCAGAAGTCATTGAAGATTTTAGAAGAGAATTCAGCTGCATTATCCAATCGGATAGATTTGATAGGGTTATCAGAAAAACTAGCTCTAAGTTTTATAATCTGGGATAATAATCTAGCAAATGCTAAATTTCTAGTGGAGAGTAGGCTCACGTATGACCATCTAGTAGATGCATCTATTAGGACCATAAAATATCTAAATGGACCACTAGGAGGGTGTATAGGACCACAGATATCACCTTGAACCCTCTGCAGGAAGGTAGGTGATTCTGTTTCTATTTTCTTAAAAGAAGGTCTAGTGATTAACTTCCCTTGGGAACAAGGGTCACAAAAATGGTCATTTGGAAAAGTCAAACTTCGATTGTTAAGAGGATGACCATAGGAATTGTATATGATCTTTCTAAGCATACCTGACCCTGGGTGACCTAATCTATCATGCCAAAGGACCAAATCTTCAGGATTTGGAAACTTCTGGTTCAAGTGAGTGGCATAGGACTCCATAACCCCAATGTGGGTAAAGTATAACCCTAAAGATAGGGTCGAGCATTTTTCTAGTATGGAAATATGCTCTCCGTTCTTAGATGTGATGCAGAGGTATTCTAGATTGCCTTCATTTTTAGTTTCTAAATGATATCCATTTGCTCGGATGTCTTTGAAGCTCAGTAAATTTCTTCTGGAATTTTCTGAGTAGAGAGCATCCTTAATTAGCAAATGAGTACCATTAGGTAAAAGTATATGGGCTCTTCCGGACCCTGTAACTATGTCAGTAGGGCCAGCCACTGTAGTAACCATACGTGAATTATATTCAAGATTTGTAAAGAATTTTCTGTGTTTCAGTATGGTATGAGTTGTTGCACTATCTATCAGGCAAACCTCTTTGCAGTTGGTCATCGTTCCTAAATGATAAGTTATGAGTCAATAAATACCATAAGAGAAGTATCAATGATAAAACTTACTAACACAATTTCTAAGTAAAATCACCAGAACGATAATATGAATTGATAATATCCAATAGAATATAAAAATTACTCAACAATGTCTGACAGAATAAGAACTACTGAGTAATGTCTGACTGGAAATAAAAACTACTTAGCAATGTTTGACAGGAAATAAAGACTACTTAGCAATGTCTGACGGAATAAATAAAAGAAAAAACTAAAGTCTTCAGAGATCCCAAGATTCAGGGATTTAATGTGCCATCGTCTAACTCATCAAAGTAATCTGAACTTTCCAGGTACGATGTCTTCAGGGCATCATTTTGCTTCTGGTAATCTTCAGGCCACTCATTGTTATCTTCATTCATATTTGTCTCTGCAGGGACCCCTGTACTTTTGTACTTATTCTTCTTATGTTTGCTAGCACGGCAGTTTCTGGACCAGTGTCCTTCCTTTCCACATTCAAAACATATGTCCCTCTTATCTTCAGGTTTAGAGGGATTATTCTTTTCTGGATTCTGAGGAGCAATCCACTTGTTTTTAAAGTGAGTGTCCTTCCTAGGACCATAATAATCATCTCTTCGAGGATGATTCTGACGTCCACCTCTTCCAGGGTGATTTCTACCTCTTCCAGGGTAGTTATTGCGCCCTCCTCTGCCGTGTCTTCCACCTCTCCTTCCTCTGCCTCTACCTCTACCTCTACCTTGGTAGAAATCATTGGCGTTTGCTTCTGGCAGTGCCAATGATCCAGTGGGTCTAGAATTATGATTCTTTACCAGTAGGGTATTATGTTCTTCAGCGATCAGGAGAACCTCTATGAGTTCCGAGTACTTCTGGTACTTCATCCCCCTGTATTGCTGTTGTAAAATAATGTTATTTGGGTGAAAGGTAGAGAGTGTTTTATCGATCATCTGAGCATCATCTATTTTCTCCTCACAGAGCTTCAGCTTGCTGACGATGTTGAGTAACTTCGAGTTGAACTCAGCCACAGTCTTGAAGTCCTGGAACCTGAGGGTGATCCATTCGCTCTTTGCTGCTGGCAAAGTGATAATCTTCTGGTGATCGTAGCGTTCCTTGAGTGCCTTCCAGAGATCTGCTGGATCTACTATGTTCATATATTCATTCTTTAGATCTTCGTGTATGTGGTGCCTAAGGAAGATGAGGGCTTTAGCTTTTTCATCTGGTTTCAATTCATTCTTCTCTTCTAGAGCTTTCTCTAAGTTCTTTGCTTGCAGGTGTAGCAAACTATCTACTCGCCAATTCAGGAAATTGCTTCCATTGACTTTTAATGCGTGGAAGTCTAATTTCGTAATATTTGACATCTAAAGATTTAATAAATATTAACATTAATTACTATGATTATCATCACATTAACATATAAAGACATGTTGTAGAAAACAAGTGACATGCCATAGACAAAAGCCTATTAATACTCAGTATTAATAGGATCTTTTTAGAAACCACTTGCCAAGGTAGAGCGGGTTCTATGGAACCGTCATGCGCCTTGCCAAGCTTTTCTAAAAAGGTACTAATTGCTTAAAATACAATTAATGCAGAGAATAACATATTATGCACATGGAACACAAGATAAATATACAGTATAGAGTCTGTTACAATTAAGGACAATTCTATCCTTATCTGTAAAACATATATTGCAAATTGGTCCCTTAGGGGCTAAACAGTTAAATACATAAACAGTGTGTATGAAATAGTAAAATCTGACCGTACCGATGCTTCTGGAATGGTTCGAATACCCAAAATCCATATTTGGATACTCTAGATCGGATCTAAATCGGGTTCGGAATGCAATATTAAAATAGACGGTCTAGATCAAAAAACAGATTAAATAAACAGCACATTGGGCTCAAAAATAGGTTGGGCCTGGATCTGGGGTGGTCTGTGCCTGGCCTAGGCTGGGTCCAGGTCTGGTCTAGTCTGGGCTTTAATATAAAGCGGGTCGGGTTGATTTGTAATCGGGTGTAAAACCCAATTAAAATAAAACAAACTTAGATGGGTCGGGTCTGCTATAAAAACAGTTGGGCCGGGTCTGCACTGTACAGTCGGGTTGGTACTAAATATAGATCGGGTCGGGTCGGGTCTGCCATTAATATAGATCAGATCTGTATTAATCACAGACGGGTCGGTTAGGTTGAAGTTGGGTTTGAAACCCAAAAATCCAAAAGATAAACACTGTTTATCTTCTCCGATTAAACCGGAGAGATAAAAGCTACTGTTCATCTACGCCGTTCGCGAGCGTTACCCGCCTCAGCCGATCGTGTGCGTCGCCGGCAGCCTCAGCCGCTGCCGTTCGAGTCCGACGTCGGTCGTCCGCGCGCGCGAGGTCCGGCGTCCGCGTGCGCGAGGTCCGGCGCGCAAGGTCCGCGCGGGCTGCACCTGTTGCAGCGACAGGTCGTGCGACCAGCGGAGGCGCGCGCGAGGTCCGGCGGGCTGCACCTGTTGCAGCGACAGGTCGTGCGACCAGCGGAGGAGCGCGCGAGGTCCGGCGGGTTCGGGGTCTCGGCCCGAGAGGCCGATCGTCTCAGGGGAAAACGGGAGGAGCCGGAGTCAGGGAGGACGAGAGGACCAGGCGTACCTTTTTTTTTTTTTCCAGAGGAGACCAACGAGGCGATAGGGTCCACGAGATCGGAGCCGGAGTCGGGGTGGACGAGAGCCGGAGCGAACGGGAGCCGGAGCCGGAGTTGAGGAGGGTGAGAGCCGAAGCCGGGTGAGGGATCTCTTCTCTCTCTTCTTCTCTTCCTCTCTCCCTCTGCGATGGGGTCTGCCGGGTCGTGTTCTCCCGTCGTGCTTTGTGATCGGCCAAAGCTCCGTCTCCTCTCTCTCTAGTCGTGCCGGGCTCGGAGCGTACGTTCTCGTGCTGATAACGTGTTGCGAAAAGTGTTTACATATTATTAACACAAGACCCCTATATATAGGCATAATCGGAGGTTGGGATAGAGACGGGGTAAATCTCTAAATCCCAATAATCCAGGGGTCTTTATCCGGTGGGCATCCATATCCGATGCAACCACCGTTCCATAACACCTTTTATATTTTTCGTTGACGTAGCATCCCACTAGATAAATCAGGGGATATTTTGATGCTTTTTAAAATTCAGACTGGCAAAATAAATTTTATATAGTTTAAGGGGAAAATTTTCATCACACCCTGTGCGCACGCTACAATCGTTGCACATTGCCTTTCAGAAGGCTCTATGTGATGGGGTCCACTACCCCCATGTGATGGGGCCTGCTACCCCATGTCTCTTGAATCGCAGTAGGCCCCGTGGTTGTAGCGTACGACAGGATGTGCTGAGAATTTTCCCTAGTTTAAGTGATTTTTTTTAATTTATCCTAATTTAAATGTTCTGATCCATCCCGCCATAGATTGGCAAGACGCTTTCGTTTTGCTTTTTTTTGTTTATTGGTAGTCCATGCTTGTTTGTTTTACAGTGAAAGAGATGGTGATTGATTTAGGGCAAATTATGAAAAACTCGTCTAAACTATTCATCTCATTTCATATTGGTCACTTAACTATTTTTTTAAACAATTTAATCCCTGGACTATAATGCAGGCCCATTCCATCCCACCCCCCGTCACTCTCGTCCAACCAATCTCTCTCTCTCTCTGGATAATTTTTGTTACATGTGCATCAGGCCCCCCGGCGATCACAGCCGTACATCTAGTTTGATTCCTTTTGTGGTCGACAACTGCCCCCTTGCCGCCGGAGCCATCCATACCACTCGATGCACCAGGCTGAAACAATCCTTGTCAAGCACGATATTAACCATACGAACACCACTGGGCTGTCCCGACGTGCCGGGATAGGACCATAATGTAAGAAAATTAAAATAAAAACGCCTCGAAAACAACTTCACATTAGGGGGTGAAACTTGATCGGGTTGGATCGGGTTGGTGCTCAACTCAAATCCAATTTATAGTTAGTATGTCTCAACCCTAACCCTAACCCAACCCAACACTGGATAGGAAATTCTCAACCCAATCCAACCCAAGAGGTTTGTAGTGTTGGTCGAGTTAATACTTTATTTATCAAGTCTACTATATAAACAAATTCATTTAATTTTAAACTAAAGGCTTTGTTAATTAAGTATGTAGTTATTCTAAAAAAAACATTCACTCTTTCTAAACAAAAGGACAACTACTTAACTAATAATCAAGCATACCAAGTTTTACAAAAAAAACTACTCAGAAATAAATATAATATAAAAAATTTATCTTTACAAAATTACCAATACAAAAGATAGACGGGTTAATTAGTCCTACATCCCTCCACAGGTCATTATTTAAGCTAAATGATACAAGTTGTTAGGATATTAGATAAAGTCCCTCTCGAAGGACACGTTTGTACATGTACATCAAGTCCTTAATAAAAAATATTGACTTTTTTTAATTCTTTAAATTACAAAACTGCCCCTCCAGTAAGAATATCCATTCGTTTCCAGTAAGAGTATTCGTTCGTCTTTGGCATGAGTATCCATTCGCCGATTAACACTATACATGTAGCGATTGCTACAGTGATTTCATTGTAGCTACTACAACGAAAACATTGTAGCAAGAGTATAGATTCCTCTCCGGAAAGAGTATCCATTTGTCATCAACAAGAGTATCTATTCACTAGGCGACACTGTGCATGTTGCAGTTGCTACAGTGATTTCACTCTAGCAAGAGTATCCATTCACCTAATTGATACTATTGCTATAGTGTAATCAGTGTACCAGCTACAATGAAATCACTGTAGCAACGGACATTCGCTAAATTGATACTCTTGCCAAATCGAATTGATACTCTTACTATAGTGATTTCAGTATAGGAGTTATAATGAAATCACTGTAGCAGCTATAATAAAATCACTGTAGCAACCGCTATATGCACAATATCAACCAACGAATGGATACTCATTATGGAGATGAATGAATACTCTTTCTATAGCAACCGCACTATGCACCACACCACATAGTGCGATTTCAGTTTTATATAATGGTAAACTGTCGTGGTGCGGTGCGGTTTCGGTGTGGTGGTTTTGTTGTGGTGCAATTTCGATTTTACCCAAAACCACACCGAAATCGCACCATTGACATCCCTACTCTTTCAAAATGTTCTTAATTCAATGTTTAGAAGCTCACAAGAAAATTAACAAATGAATTGATGAATCCGACGATACATGCCAATGTGAATCATGACCAAGGTAACACAACCTACATTATATATATTTATTAATTTATGTATATTTGAATGTCGGGTTCGTGTTGGGTTGGTTAACTCAGAACCTCAACCCAAGCTCGTCCAAGTATTAATCGAGTTGACCGTTTCTCAACCCCACCCATGACCCAACCCATCCTACACCTGCCCAAACCCAACCCGATGTCATTTTGAACACAGGTCGGACGGGTTCGACTCGTCCAAGTTTCAGCCCTATTTCACATACTTCGTTTCCGTTTCGATTCCCTTTTGTCCCTCCTCTGCCTATCCAAAACCATTTCGATGACTAGTACACCCTCCTCATACCCTATCTCTAATCTCATCTCGTAACCCCTTACCTGTTGCATATACTCCATCTCTGATATCTTACTTTGCTGCAACTACCACATCTCGTAACCCCGCATCCCACATCATCCTCCCGACCCATCCAGCGCACGAACCATCGAGCATCCTAGGACTCTGCCTCCGGTGGCTCTAGGGTGGGTTAGGATTTCGATGGCAATGAAAAAGATGGAGGAGAGAGAAGGAGAGAGGAGAACAGAGGATGCAGGGAAGCGGGCTCCGTCTCCGGTTAGCATCCCCGAGCTCTATCTTCGATGGCTCTAGGGTGAGTTAGGGCTTCGGTGGCGACGGAGAAGATGGAGGAGGGAGGAAGTGGCTTTGATGGCAGGCTCAACAGGCACAGGCGGCGGCTCCAACGGTGATGAGGAAGGAGGAGAAGGGGAAGTGGTGACGGATTTGACTGTGACATCTCCAGCAGTGTGGAAGGGGAGGAAAGAAGCATGTGGGGGTAGTTTGGGGTTTCGGTTAAAAGGGGTGAGGACCTTGGGAGGTATGAATTAATGAATAGGCTGGGTATGCGGTGGGAACTAATTTTTAGAAGAAAACCGGTAGGGGTATTCATCGGTTCGGATTGACCCGCCAAACCGAACCGAACTGGTCTATTTAGTTCGGTTTGGATCGGGTATTTTTGGCTATTCGGTTCGGTTCGGTTCCAAAAAAATAAAAACCGCTAAGATCGGTTCGGTTCTGCGTTGTGAGTTTTTTAACCCGAACCAACCCAACCCAAACCATTGGTAGTATAGCCTCAGTAGTTACTACTATACAGTCTCATTAGTTTTGTACATTGCATGGTGGTGACCCCAATCATCATCATTCAGTGCATTCAAGACTTTCAAGTGTTCAACCGTATGATGAAATTAAAAAGTGAAGGGTGTTGCTATTTGCACCCACATAATTACTAGTACCCCCAAGTTCAAACTTATGAAATATCTCAAAGAAAAAAGTTAAGGATGTTGCTAATAATTTTGAGGGCAAATAGTAGCACCCAAAGTTAAAGACTTAAAAGTGAAATATAAACCAATTAGTTACTTAGCCATTCACGTCTCACTGCCAATTCAAAAATATTTGGTTGGATGTTTATTGCCAATTCAATCTCATTGTTTTTGTCAATCAAGTATTTGGAAAAAGTTGAGGAGGCGATCTTTAAGACTATCGAGCGATTTGAAAGACCCGCAGAACCGAACCGAACCAAACCAAACCGAACTTTTCCGGTTTGGTTTGGTTCGGTTTTTACCAAGGAATGGTTTGGTTCGGTTCCATTTTCTAGAGAACCGATCAACTCCGGTTCGGTTCCAAACTTATCAAAAAACCGAACCAACCCGAACCATGAACACACCTAAAAACCGGGTATGTGAAGTAGTATAAATAAAATTTTTCATTCTTTATTCGTGTGGGTCCCACCGTAGTGTATAATGTATTAAACGAGGTACAGGTTCCCATGTAGAAGGCTTTGTATGGCCCTGGCCTTGCATGACACGTCAGTGATTGAATCATATTTCTCTAACTATCATTGGAGCCAAGTATTGTTTTGACAATACAAAGGTTCATATATTGGATCTGATGGACGGCTCATACTGGATGTGGTCAGATTATTGTTCACACTTCTTGTGCACTTAGCATTCTCATGTTGGGGGAAGCAGCCTCATGATTCTTGAAAGCAATTGTTAGGGCATCCCCAACGGCCTCCAAACAGAGCTCTGAAGAAGGATGTGGCTCTCGAGCGAATTGATGGCACCCCAACCGTCTCTGTTCGGTGCTCTGAAGACCGACGTGGCACTCCACATGGCACCCCAACCGTCTCTGTTCGGTGCTCTGAAGACCGACGTGGCACTCCACATGGGTCCTATTTGCTTAGGCCTCCGAACGGCTCCACATACAACAGAGGTCATTCAGAGCTAGCATTCGAATAAATTAATTAATATTTTTTTTACAAAAAACCCTCATCATTTTACAAATAATTTTTTTATGTCCAACGATGCATGCATTATCCAACAGTTATTTTTTACCTGTTTGATGTAAATTTGGAGGGTATGGATAAGATACAAATATGGGAGGGTTTGGAGTAAAGTGACTAGGATATCCTAGTTCGGATGCCGTTGGAAGGGACCTTCTCTCAACTAGCATATTTTGATGAGATGGCTGTCAAAATGGGGCCCATAGTGATTAGGAGGTCCTCCTAGTTTGGAGGCCGTTGGAGATGCTCGTAATGCCAAATTTCATATAGCTAAATGAAAGACTTCCATATCTAGATGAGGGAGAGAAAATTTGATGGGGAGGCCCTACTGCATGGCAACATGGGGATGTGGGAGCACTAATGCCCATGGAATTCAATATAGCAGCTAGAGAACAAGTTGCAGCACTGTTTTGCAGTCTTTTCATATACCTTGTACCTACCATGCATGCCTTTTTGTTTTGGGTAATTCAAAGAAGGGGAGAGGTCACAATCGGACACCCCGGAGACACCACATGCCGGCGTAGCAATAGAGAGTCCCGTGATTTAATGACCGAAATACAGAAGATTGATCACTCTCCGGTGTGATGACCGCCACCCGGCAGGACTCATCATACGCCATTCCGGTGGCAAGAGGAGCACCATAGCCACCACCACAAACCCCCGATTATGAGGGAGGAGAATAGCCTCGCCGGACTCCGGTGCAGAAGCAGCAAAACCACCCAACAACCTAGATCAACAAGATCTAAAAAAAAAAAATCCAAAATGGAGAAACCCAAAAATCCGGCCTGCACTATGCTGGAACCACCTACAGCTCGATGGAGATGGAGAGCAGCACCCGCCTCGACCTCTGGGATCCACGAACTGTCACCGCCGGCCTTGAGCCTCCGAAAACTTTCCGTGCAGGGGGGACTAGAAAAGCCCTCGATAGAACTGGCGACCGAGTCCAGATCCACCACCCCGACAGAAGTCCGGCCGGAAAAACCCGAGGGCCGAACGCAGAAGATGCCGATCCGAGTCGGTGGAAGTAATGCACTGCCGGAGTTAAAGAACACAAAACACCGAGCCGGAGGGAAGCTTCTATTTACATGGAGATTGAAGAGGGGCTAGACCCGTCCCCCCACAAGCCGTCAGAGCCGATCTCCCGGCCTCCCCGGAGCCCTCGGCAGCACCCGGGGAGGCCAAGAGAAGGATCAGGGGGAAACCCTAACCCTAGGGGCGAAGCTGAAACAGAACCGGCGCTCAGAGCCTTATCGAATTATTCTTTCTTGATTCTATTAAATTAGAATCGACCCCCCTCAAACCAATCGTGTGATGCTTGTGCATGCCTAACTATATATAGTGCGCTCGGTCGCTCGGAGGAATCTTAGACAGTAATGGCGGATACGGTTTTGGTAATCCTGATGTCTACTCCGAAGATCGTATTTTCGTATGCAGCTGGTGCTATAGTATTCTCGGTCTGGTCACTCATCTGATCGATCCCTTGCCATAACCATCCGACTGCATCCTCTGATCACAAGGGATATGCCCTGGTAATGAGATTACGTCGGGGATTACCCACCTCGTGGTTCCCTCGGCTTGCCCCTTTTATCTCTTGTTGTATCGGTTGATATGTATCCCTCCCGTTCGTGGGTTCGATTGTGCTTGCCGGTTTGGGAGGCAAGATCGCCACCGTGACACCTGGAGATTCGTCCCTCATGTGTGTCGCGCGTGCATGGATCCTCCAATGTTACATGTCACCACGAGTCCTTTAAATCTGTTTTGGTTGTGAGTGTTAACAAGATAGTACCTGATAACTCACGCAACCCACACACTTCCCTGCACTCCTTTGTGGCTTCGAAAAGCGGTAGCTTGGGCTAGTACGACCTGAGACATTATGATCCTTTGTGTGTATTCATGCCCCATTGCCTCTCAGGCCCCTATCCTAATAGGTGCCTAATTGGTGTTAATAGGGTAGTACCTGATCCTAGATTGGAAGGCTATGTCAAATTATGATTAATTTGGGGGGGGGGGGGGGGGGGGGGGGTAGAGAGAGAGATGATAAAATGCGGCATGCGGTTAAGGATGGCAACAATGCGGTTTAAAACCAAGAACCGCAAAAAATCGCACCACATGGTGCGGTTTTGGTTTGGCAAAATATAAAGCCGTCGCGGTGCGGTGCGGTGCGGTTTCGGTGTTGTGCGGATTCGGTTTTACCCAAAACCGCAAAAAACCGCACCGTTTAGACCATTATAGGCCCGTGTTGTGCGGATTCGGTGTTGTGCGGTTTCGGTGTTGTGCGGATTCGGTTTTACCCAAAACCGCAAAAAACCGCACCGTCTATCGAGTCAGGTCGGGTCGAGTCGGATTGGGTCGGATCGGGTCAACTGAATAGGCCCGTGTGGTAAAACGGGTCTTCCCGGGTCTTATCGGGTCTATCCGTTTATTAGCGGGTCGAATACCGATTTAGGATCTAGACATGATTAGTTAAACGGGTCGGATCCTGGTCTAGGGGTTTTGGACACGATCCGAAACTAGACACGACACGAACCCGACACGACATGACTCGTTGACACCCCTAATGTCACCCCTCCAAACAAAAAAAAAAACACAATGCTACCCCTCTAGATGCTAGTGGATTAGGTTTGGCAGCCAACTGTACTGTTCCCCCTCACTTCGCTAACCCATGTGAAGCCTTTGGATACATCTCAATTGCGTAACGCACGTAGAGAGAGATCTCCAATCCAATGCTTCTATCAAAATAGAAATAAAAATTGGTAGATACTCCGAATGTGACATGCAATGTGGGGCCCATATAATCCCGTGAGCATGCCACAGGACGCCATCAACGGTCAGGCGGTCAGAAGACATGGCGCTAAAGCAATGACTCAAAGAGGTTCAGAGATCGAAACGGAGGAGACAACGATAATTATTTAGTAATTCCATAATCTCGTGAACATGCAATCAACGGTCAGGATTCACATGTGCAAACAAGACACTGTGGCCTTGGGTAAACCTTGCTCCACGATCTGATATGCTTTTTTTTTTTACGGTAAATTAGGTCTAGGTCCTTAACTATTTTGCAATATTAGCCACAGAACGTCATAATTTGCTATATTGAGCTCAGGGGCGGACCTACATTGGGCCCGGGGGGGAGCTCAAGGTCCCCCTCACTTTGGGAAAAATCAAAGCTAAGTTACATTTACCCCCTTGAAATTTAGCTTAAAAACACGTAACCCCCTATAGTTAATTTTGTTCCAAATCACTCCCTAAAGTCTGGAATGTTAGCACAATACCGCTTTTGTCAACTACTTGATTTCCTCATTTGGTATTTTTTTATCTGATCGAAGCTGATTTGAATTGGGTGGGTGGGGGGGTTGTTTTTTAACTATAGGGGGGTTAAAATGTTTTTGAGCTAAACTTCAGGAGGGGAGGGGAGCAAAGTGTAATTTATCCAAAAAAAAACAATTCTAGCCAGTTTGTCAATTTTTGGTTGCCAACTTCCATGGAGGTGGCTCCCACCAATCGGCACTGTCCAATCTACCACCACTCCCTGCCAATCAATGTCTGAGCCGCCTTGATCGGGAACCCCACCCCACAGCCTTGATTGAATGTGGACGATTTGTAGAGTTAGAGAGATGGGAGAATAGATAGAGAGAGTAAAGAATGATGACGCAAGGATTTGTTGTCGAAGTTCGGTTTTACGACCTACGTCTCCGGGCGAGAGGTGCCACCTGATCTTCACTATAATTCAAGTCAATAAGGGGTGAGCGTTCTCTTGACAGGCCAAGAGAAGCTTCTTACAATATGTTTGCACGGAGCAATTAGAAGAGAACAAGAAGGGGAGAATTGAGCTCTAGCACTTGCTCTGGGATCCTCCTCCTCTGATTGAATGGCCAACCTCCTTCCTGGATGCCTTGGGGGTCCTTTTATAGCGTAGGCACGTGTCCGATATGGCAGTGATGACGTGGCGCTGATGATGTGGCACTGGTTCTGGGCCTCCTTGCTGGGCCCTTATTGGGCCGTTGTTCGGGCCCAATAAGGGGTAGGGCTTGATCTGCGAGCCTCGTAGAGTGGGCCCATGTGAGCCCAGGCGGGCTTACCCATTTGGGCCGTTGCGCGGGCCCATGCTGCTCTGATCTGGTCCGGTACAATTTTTGCACCCACAGTTACCCCCTC
Source organism: Chamaelirium japonicum (assembly GCA_947650365.1). Classification (NCBI taxonomy): domain Eukaryota; kingdom Viridiplantae; phylum Streptophyta; class Magnoliopsida; order Liliales; family Melanthiaceae; genus Chamaelirium; species Chamaelirium japonicum. The sequence goes on from OX393549.1 coordinate 36,510,409, forward strand.
CCAGTCGGGTCAGGACCACCTGGGTCGGCTGGGATTCCAAGGTGCAAACGCTTTAGGATCCTGGCGCGGTTGGCGAGGGTTGTCGGTGCCGCGGTTCGTATTAGCAGAGCCTTCTTCCGCCGATGCCGAGACCCTTTTTGGCGCGAGCCAAAAAGTCTCGGTTTTGCGAGGGGGTGTTTCCGAAGAAACAGTGCGTTTTCCAACCGAGTGGATACCGAGAGGGTACCGAGTGCATACCGAGTGGGTACCGAGAGCATACCGAGTGGTTACCGAGACCCTTTTGGTGCAAGCCAAAAAGTCTCGGTTTTGCAAGGGGGTGTTTCCGAAAAGGTAGTGCGTTTTCCGACCGAGTGGGTACCGAGAGGATACCGAGTGCATACCGAGAGGGTACCGAGAGCATACCGAGTGGTTACCGAGAGGGTACCGAGAGCATGCCGAGACCCTTTTGGTGAAAGAACAACTTTTTCCTTTTTCCTTCTCTGACGGTGACTCGAATCGGCAGATTGCTGGAATATCTGGTGAATCTTTTCCGCACAAGTCCGGGCCCCGTCGGATGCATGCAAATCGGACCCCCGAGATCAGCCTCCTTCAATCTCTTTCCTTTCCCCTCTCTCTCTCTTTCCTTTCCTCTCTCTCTTTCCTCTTTGGCTCACGTTCACGTGAGACCGCAGCTAACCCGACCTGGCCTCTCTCCTCTTCGGTTCGCGTGAGAGAGCTGGCGCTGCTCTCTCTTTCTTTCCTTTCTCTCTCTCTCTTTCCAAACGTGAGGGCGGACGTCCCTCTCTCTCTCTCCGTTCGGTGAGAGCAGCCTCCCCTCTCTCTCTTTCCTTTTTTTTTCTCTCTCTCTCTCTCTCCTTTTCTGCGTTCGGTGAGAGGGCAGCAGCGAGTTCTACAACCGGCAGTTCCCGGAGCACATGCAGACGATGGCGGGGTCGCTGTTCTACTGCAGCCTGGCGGGCGCGAGCTACCTGAGCAGCGTGCTGGTGGCGGTGGTGCAGCGGAGCACCACGTGGCTGAACAACGACATCAACAAGGGGAGCGTGGACTACTTCTACTACATCATCGCCATGATGGGGGTGCTCAACCTTATGTACTTCCTGGTGTGCGCCCACTTCTACCGGTACAAGGGGGTGCCCGAGGTGGAGATGGTGGTAGCGGCGTGCGGCTCCGGACGCGGACGGAGGCGGTGGTCAGCGGCTTCGGGCGCGGGTTCTGGCCGGGTTGGAGGTGGGCACGGGTGCTGGCCATGCGGGTTGCACCCCCGCGCCTTCTTTTTCTTTCTTTGCATTCACCCTTGGTGAGAGGAAGAGCAGGCGAGAGAGAGCCCACGGTGAGAGAGAGACCTCGGTGGGAGAGAGGGTTCGAATGAGAGAGCGCGTGGGGGAAGAGTCGGCTTCCTCGTCCCTCCCTTTACTTCATGTCTCGGGCCGCGCCACGTGCTGAGGACGCACGCTGGAGGGGGGGGTCGCTTTGTTCGTCTGACCCTCTCGAGGTTGCGTCGGGCCGATGCGTATAAGGCGCCATTGCGTCGGCGTCGAAAAACTGATCAAGATTGACGTGAAATACGGTTCACCTTGACGTACAACTTTTCCGATGTCTGTCTTTGAAGAAAAATACCTCAAAAACTTCGGATAGCCGTAACTTTTCATACACAAGCCGGATCGATGCGTATAAGGCGCCATTGCGTCGGCGTCGAAAAACTGATCAAGATTGACGTGAAATATGGTTCACCTTGACGTACAACTTTTCCGATGTCTGTCTTTGAAGAAAAATACCTCAAAACTTCGGATAGCCGTAACTTTTCATACACAAGCCGGATCGATGCGTATAAGGCGCCATCACGTCGGCACCGAAAAATCGATCAAAGTGGACGTGAAGCATCATACACTTTAACGTGTAACATTTTCGATATTCATCTTCGTAAAAAGGTGACTTAAAAAGCAAGCAGGCCAGTTTTTTTTTTTTTTGCTCGCATCTCTGAGACGCATTGACTTGCAATAATTCACGTATCACTGGTCGGCACCCAACTGCACCTAGTTACTGTGTTCACTAGGGACTACAGTCAGGCCTCCACGATGACGTGGTGGTTACCGCGGGTCCACCCCCGGATGAGAGAGGAATTTCCAAGTTTGTGAAGTTTGTACAACCAACTTGATAGTTTTATTTGAGATGTTATTCAACCAACTCAATGGAAGATAGCTCTTCGTCTTTGAATGATCATTGTGTGTGGATGACACTTGAATCGGGTTAACTAATAGATTTTGGATGACGTCGAGCACCCTCCCTCTCGGTTTTCTGACGAAACCACGAGGTGGGTTGATATTGATGCCGAACACCCCCCCTCTTGGTTTTCTGTCGAAACCGAGGGGTGGGTTGCTGATGGTGTGCCGTCGCATCCCCCCCCTTGCTTGGTTTTTGTGCGAAACCGAGTGGGGGCTGCTTGTTGATGCCGACACACATCCCCTCTCTGTTTTCTGACGAAACCGAGGGGTGTGCTGCTGACGGTGTGCCGTCACCCCCTCCCCACTTGGTTTTTGTGCGAAACCGAGGGGGGGGGTTGCTTGTTGATGCCGACACACACCCCCTCTCGGTTTTCTGACAAAACCGAGGGGGGGTTGCTTGTTGATGCCGACACACCCCCCCTCTCGGTTTTCTGACGAAACCGAGGGGTGTGCTGATGGTGTGCCGTCACCCCCTCACCACTCGGTTTTTGTGCGAAACCGAGGGGGGGTTGCTTGTTGATGCCGACACTCACCCCCTCTCGGTTTTCTGACGAAACCGAGGGGTGTGCTTGTTGATGCCGACGCACACCCCCTCTCGGTTTTTTGACGAAACCGAGGGGTGTGCTACTGACGGTGTGCCGTCACCCTTTCCCCACTCGGTTTTTGTGCGAAACCGAGGGGGGGCTGCTTGTTGATGTCGACACCCCATTATTGGGGCTGCTAGAAGTGGCCAAAAAGTGTCGGTATTGAAAATAGTGTATTTTTCGAATTTTAGCCCCATTTGAAACCGACACTTTTTCGGTAAAACGCTGGTGCGCGAGGATGTCGGCGAGGGACAATGCTACATTCGAGGGGGTTTCATAGAGATAATCTAGGATGACGCCGCATGATGGCCAGCCGGTCTTCACCCAATGTATTACCGTACCTGGTTACTGTATTCACCAGGTACTACGGTCACGCGAGGGTGTTGACTTGGCCAGGATCAAGGAAGCACCATTTTATCGTGTGTTACCCACCGTCGACTGCACCAGTGTGGAGACACGCACTGACAGAGTCAGACCAACCACCCCCTGACCGGCTTGGAACTGTTAGTCGTCGAGAAAAGGTGATGGCCATTGACAATCTAATGCTTGGACCTGAGTGACAGGACTAAGCCTGGACTTTTGATCGAATGCCAATATGTCGGCGACGACATCTCGGACTTTATCTTTGTGTGTCAAGGGTAGGGCCTTGGGATTATAGAGTGCCGAGGTGTTGGTCGCCTCGGACTTTGTCTTCGAATGCCAAGGACTGGGCCTTGGGCTCGTAGAGTGCCGAGGCATTGGTCGCCTCGGACTTTGTCTTCGAATGCCAAGGACTGGGCCTTGGGCTCGTAGAGTGCCGAGGCATTGGTCGCCTCGGACTTTGTCTTCAAGTGCCAAGGACTGGGACTTGGGCTTGTAGAGTGCCGAGGCATTGGTCGCCTCGGACTTTATCTTCAAGTGCCAAGGACTGGGACTTGGGCTTGTAGAGTGCCGAGGCATTGGTCGCCTCGGACTTTTATCTTCGAGTGCCAAGGGCTAGGCCTTGGGCTCGTAGAGTGCTGAGGCATTGGTCGCCTCGGACTTTGTCTTCAAGTGCCAAGGACTAGGACTTGGGCTTGTAGAGTGCCGAGGCATTGGTCGCCTTGGACTTTTATCTTCGAGTGCCAAGGGCTAGGCCTTGGCCTTGTAGAGTGCCGAGGCATTGGTCGCCTCGGACTTTATCTTCGAGTGCCAAGGGCTAGGCCTTGGGCTCGTAGAGTGCCGAGGCATTGGTCGCCTCGGACTTTGTCTTCAAGTGCCAAGGACTGGGACTTGGGCTTGTAGAGTGCCGAGGCATTGGTCGCCTCGGACTTTTATCTTCGAGTGCCAAGGGCTAGGCCTTGGGCTTGTAGAGTGCCGAGGCATTGGTCGCCTCGGACTTTATCTTCAAGTGCCAAGGACTGGGACTTGGGCTTGTAGAGTGCCGAGGCATTGGTCGCCTCGGACTTTTATCTTCGAGTGCCAAGGGCTAGGCCTTGGGCTTGTAGAGTGCCGAGGCATTGGTCGCCTCGGACTTTATCTTCGAGTGCCGAGGGCTACGCCTTGGGCTTGTAGAGTACCGAGGCATTGATCGCCTCGGACTTTATCTTCGAGTGCCAAGGGCTACGCCTTGGGCTTGTAGAGTACAGAGGCATTGATCGCCTCGGACTTTATCTTCGAGTGCCAAGGGCTACGCCTTGGGCTTGTAGAATGCTGAGGCATTGGTCGCCTCGGACTTTATCTTCGAGTGCCAAGGGCTGGGCCTTGGGCTTGTAGAGTGCCGAGGCATTGATCGCCTCGGACTTTTATCTTCGAGTGCCAAGGGCTAGGCCTTGGGCTCGTAGAGTGCCGAGGCATTGGTCGCCTCGGACATTGTCTTCAAGTGCCAAGGACTGGGACTTGGGCTTGTAGAGTGCCGAGGCATTGGTCGCCTCGGACTTTTATCTTCGAGTGCCAAGGGCTAGGCCTTGGGCTTGTAGAGTGCTGAGGCATTGGTCGCCTCGGACTTTATCTTCGAGTGCCAAGGGCTACGCCTTGGGCTTGTAGAGTGCCGAGGCATTGATCGCCTCGGACTTTATCTTCGAGTGCCAAGGGCTACGCCTTGGGCTTGTAGAATGCCGAGGCATTGGTCGCCTCGGACTTTATCTTCGAGTGCCAAGGGCTACGCCTTGGGCTTGTAGAGTGCCGAGGCATTGATCGCCTCGGACTTTATCTTCGAGTGCCAAGGGCTACGCCTTGGGCTTGTAGAGTGCCGAGGCGTTGGTCGCCTCGGACTTTGTCTTCAAGTGCCAAGGGCAGGGCCTTGGGCTTGTAGAGTGCCGAGGCGCTGGTCGCCTCGGACTTTGTCTTCGAGTGCCAAGGGCTGGGCCTTGGGCTTGTAGAGTGCCGAGGCATCGATCGCCTCGGACTTTGTCTTCGAGTGCCAAGGGTTGGGCCTTGGGCTTGTAGAGTGCTGAGGCGTTGGTCGCCTCGGACTTTGTCTTCAAGTGCTAAGGGCAGGGCCTTGGGCTTGTAGAGTGCCGAGGCATTGATCGCCTCGGACTTTGTCTTCGAGTGCCAAGGATGTCTCCTTAAACTTGGTGCATGTCAAAGCGGCGACGTTTGCCTTGGACTTATTCTCTTCGCCTCGGATAAGTATAGTTGATAGTTCAGCTTGACCTGGATTGTCAGGAGCCTTTTTATCGGACTTTAGCCTCGAGAGGGCGTAGCCGACTTACCTTTGAGCTTCCGACTTGAATGGGCGGAATCGAAGGTCTTTGGTTGACCTGGGTTGCCAGGAGCCTTTTTATCGGGCTTTAGCCTCGAGAGGGCGTAGCCGAATTGCCTTCGAGCTTCCGACTTGAATGGGCGGAATCGAAGGTCTTTAGTTGACCTGGGTTGCCAGGAGCCTTTTTATCGGACTTTAGCCTCGAGAGGGCGTAGCCGAATTGCCTTCGAGCTTCCGACTTGAATGGGCGGAATCGAAGGTCTTTGGTTGACCTGGGTTGCCAGGAGCCTTTTTGTTGGACTTTTGCCTTGAAAGGGCGTAGCCGAATTGCCTTCGAGCTTCCGACTTGAATGGGCGGAATCGAAGGTCTTTGGTTGACCTGGGTTGCCAGAAGCCTTTTTATCGGACTTTAGCCTTGAGAGGGCGTAGCCGAATTGCCTTCGAGCTTCCGACTTGAATGGGCGGAATCGAAGGTCTTTGGTTGACCTGGGTTGCCAGGGGCCTTTTTATCGGACTTTTGCCTTGAAAGGGCGTAGCCGAATTGCCTTCGAGCTTTCGACTTGAATGGGCGGAATCGAAGGTCTTTGGTTGACCTGGGTTGCCAGGAGCCTTTTTATCGGACTTTAGCCTCGAGAGGGCGTAGCCGAATTGCCTTCGAGCTTCCGACTTGAATGGGCGGAATCGAAGGTCTTTGGTTGGTCTTCATCAGCAGTTGGAGAGTTGTGGGTAACAACCCCCGCTCTTTCAGCTACCTTCTTTAGGGAATCCCTCTCTTGCTCGAGGGCTGCGTTCCTCTTGAGAAGGTTCAACAGCTGGAAATCAGCAGCCGAGATCTCGTATGTAGCCTGAGGCTTGCTCCATTGAATTGCGTGTTCTTTGCCAGATCGACGCCTCGGGGATGATGGGTCTCGCCGATCGCTGTGCCCTTCTGGATGGCTGCCTTGCGGCCCCAGCCGCTCCCGAATATTTCTTCGGTTGGTTGCAACCGAGACTTCTTGTTCTTCTTCGATCAGCATATCGTTTGTTCGTTTAGCACCCGCCTTTGGTGGGTTGGTGCTGGCCTTCACCATCGAGCGTGTTGATGTCGGCGTGATGAAGGCATTGATGTTGATTTGGATGAGGACTTGTGGCTCGTCACCGCAAGTTGAATAGGAGTCGGTAGAGGTGTGGGTAAGACCTCTAACGATATCCCACAGACGGCGCCAAAGATTGTGGGGGAAAATTTCCGAGCCGCCTTGATCGGGAACCCCACCCCACAGCCTTGATTGAATGTGGACGATTTGTAGAGTTAGAGAGATGGGAGAATAGATAGAGAGAGTAAAGAATGATGACGCAAGGATTTGTTGTCGAAGTTCGGTTTTACGACCTACGTCTCCGGGCGAGAGGTGCCACCTGATCTTCACTATAATTCAAGTCAATAAGGGGTGAGCGTTCTCTTGACAGGCCAAGAGAAGCTTCTTACAATATGTTTGCACGGAGCAATTAGAAGAGAACAAGAAGGGGAGAATTGAGCTCTAGCACTTGCTCTGGGATCCTCCTCCTCTGATTGAATGGCCAACCTCCTTCCTGGATGCCTTGGGGGTCCTTTTATAGCGTAGGCACGTGTCCGATATGGCAGTGATGACATGGCGCTGATGATGTGGCACTGGTTCTGGGCCTCCTTGCTGGGCCCTTATTGGGCCGTTGTTCGGGCCCAATAAGGGGTAGGGCTTGATCTGCGAGCCTCGTAGAGTGGGCCCATGTGAGCCCAGGCGGGCTTACCCATTTGGGCCGTTGCGCGGGCCCATGCTGCTCTGATCTGGTCCGGTACAATTTTTGCACCCACAATGTCCACCACCATGCCGCCGACCACCACCCCACCGCCACATGGGCCATCCGTCGCCTCCGCCCACCACTCGTATTGGCGACCCACGGTCGGCCTCGCCATCAGCCGGCCACCATCCGTCGCTGGCCATCGATGCCCACTACTGTTCGACGACATCCACCACCGTCTGCCACTACCGGCACACGTGGCATCCCCGTAAAGTTCATCACATGGCCCTTAGTGAATGAGAATTGAGTGAAAATCGGGGCCTATTTACAGGTTTTTGGGGGTACGTATGAAAGACCCCTCCCCCCCTCGCAAAAAAAAGAAAAGAAGGATCTGGTCTATTATTTACAATCCGTGCACTCTGATCGAGTCAGTCAATTACAGCTCCAAATTTTCAAAGAACTCCGAGGATCAAAATTCTCCTTCACTCAAGGTAAAATCCTAATATGTCTTTTGTTGCACGATCGAAGGAATGATAGGGACGTTGTCACGCTGTCTGCCGAAGTATTTAACTGTGAGTCAACAACTGTAGTTACTTTTTAATAATTATGTCCTCCCTGAGAAAGTATCCTAGGTCCACCACTTCTTGAGCTATATTTTGAAATTAACATGTCCTACAACTAATAGTCATCTCTCAAAAAAGACTTATGTCAAACTTTTCTTTTTTTTTTTATGGGCACCACAACCTTCCTCCAATTATTGCATGCCACGTACACCGGGGTGCTTCCGGCCCGATCGCGCAAAGTGCACCCATGTCCTCTAAGCAGCACACGGGGTACCTACAGTTTTGTTCAGTAAAGTTTGCTTGTCTTTGTCGTGTGAGGGGTATACATCCTCGAACACGTGTACAATGGAATGGGGTGTGGCTGCGGTGGTAGGAAAAGAAATCCACATCATCTTTGTTTGTCTCTCGATGTTCCTTATTATATTAGATTTTTTTAAAAAAAAAATTTCTAATATAGAGATAAGCTCCAGCCGACATTGTCGGTTGACAATCCTTGACATGATTTCTGATTGATTTAGGATTTTGACACGGAAAATATCGAAGAGGAAGGAGGTAAGAGAAATAGGAAGTAGGAAGAGATAGGATGGCAACGATCGGAGGAGGCTGGGCATGGTACCGGAAAGGGGGCAGCAAGGAGGGGATGGAGGCACCGTCGAGGTAAAGGACTCAAGGGGTGAGGGATGGTGGGAGGTTAAGGATGATGACAGTTTGTGTATAAAAAAATTTAAAATTGGATGGCGCCAACCTAAACTAGTAGGTCTCTCTCTCTCTCTCTCTCTCTCTGTGTGTGGAATGTTAAATTTTAGAAACAAGGGGTGAAGAAAAATGATCCATTGTTTCAATCCTAATTCCTGCATTTGTACCCATTGGCTACCATTAAGATGCGCCTCTATTAGGAAGTAGTGATTCCTGAAGCAAAGTATGGTGTTGTCAGTGTCGTCACTGCTATGTAGGGATGTCAACGGTGCGATTTTGGATAAAACCAAAACCGCACCGCAACACCGAAACTGCCACACCGAAACCGTACCGTAACGGTGTACCGTTATGTAAAACCGAAACCGCACCATGCGGTGCGGTGCATCGCGGTTTATCACTGGAATGGCCTAAACGGTGCGGTTTTATACGGTTTTGATCAAAACCGAAACCGTACCGCACCAGAGCGGTTTTATATTTTGGCAAACCAAAACCGCGCCATGTAGTGCGATTTTTCATGGTTTTCGGTTTTAAACCGCACTGTTGCCATCCCTACTGCTATGGGCTTACTCTCGAACCGTTAGACAATAACCGCTCTGACCTTCTCATTTTTCCCTTCAAAATACTCCATATCCATGTCTATCCATACTCACCAAACAAAGTTCTTTGCATGACTTGAAGCGCTCTAAAAACAATCGGTCAAGGAAATAGAGCAGTGTGCTTTTGTTAAGGGGTGCAACATCTTCGATAATATTTTGCTGACGCATGAGGCCCTCAATTCCATGAACACTGATCCCTGTAATAAGGATGTCATGGCCTTGAAACTCGATATGGCTAGTGCGTATGACTAGATGCAATGGCATTTTCTCGTCAAAGTCATAGGTTTGGGTTCCGCCCGATGTGGCTCCGATGGAACTAGGGATACATTTCATGGCCTTCCTTTTCCATCCTCCTCAATGGATCTCCTACCGCGTGGTTTGGATCAACTTGCAAGTTTCGCCAAAGGGATCCTCTAGCACCTTATATTTTCATTCATGGTTCGGATGATCTCACTCGCAATATCAATCTGCTTTTTCAAACTAATATGCTAAATGACATCAGCCCTACGCCCCATAGTTGCCCTACTGGGACCATTGTGTTCGCTGATGATTGTTTACTTTTCACTGATACTAAGCGCAACCAGGTTACCCTTATGATGCACATAATTCATCGGTATTGCAGACTTTCTGACCAAAAAGTTAATCTCAACAAATTGGCTTTTTTTTTTTTGGAGTAGAGTTGATCACCAATCCCAAACGGATATCTTGTCCCTACTCCATATGAATCAACTTCAAGGACCTTTCATCAATTTGGGGGCTCTGATTGATAGTTGGCGCATCCTCGTCAAATATACGGATTTTACTATTTAGAAATTCTTAAACGAATTACGGGATGGAAAGCGCACCTCCTTTCCTTTCCAGGCCATATAGCTCTGCTTAAATCAGTTCTCTAAGCCTTACTGATGTTTTATTTTTCTATGATGTGGGTTCTAGAGGCTATTATGGGTACTATTGAGTGTGAATTCTGACGTTTTTTGTGGGCAAAGTGTGATGGTCGACATGGGTTTCACTTTGTCAATTGGGCCAAGGTGTGTAAACCCCTCAATTATGGTGGCCTTGGTGTGCACCAGCTCTGCCCACTCAAACTTTCTCTAATTGGGAAAAAGGTGTTTCAAGTGCTTACTGACCACAATAACCTATGGGTGAACTTTTTCTGTCGTAACTATGATCTGCCTGATGATATATGGGCTTGGCCTTGATTGAGAAAATGCTCCTGGGCTTGGCAGGCCATCTCCGAGGGTACTAGTGTGGTGCGCGATCAGATTATCTGTGTGGCTTGGGTCGGTGCGACTTTTGAATTTTGGACTACGCCTTGGCTAACCATAGCCCCTTTCTCTCATTAGGTGCACACCCTGGATACTCTAAACCCGTCCTTACCCCGGCGTCTTGATCAACTCCTTACCTCTAGTGGGGATTGGGATGTGGCCCTGTTGCTTCGAGTGTTCCCTAGTGAATGGTTGACCCATATTATGTTGATTCCACTTCTACATGGCCGACCAAGATCTACCTTCATTTGGGGATCTTTATGTGCCCCTGTCTTCTTGGTTCGCATAGCCTACGCTTCTATAACCGCGCCTAGTACTACTAGTCATACCCCTGCGATTTGGAAACATATTTGGAAGGTCAAATGTGGCCCTCGGCCTAAGGTCTTCCTTTGGAAACTATTGCACCGAAGTGTCCAGCTTAGATCTACTTTGCAATCTTGGCTTAAACGTTGATCTTGTTTGTCCTCGTTGCTTGGTCGAGGAGGAAACAATTGAACATGCTTTTTTTCTTGTGTCCTCCGGTCTATCAGATTTGGATGCTAACCAAATCACATCTTGGTCTAACAACCATTCCGACTTTCATAGCAAACTTTGAACTCCTTTTATGTCAAGGATCTACCGGGACCCAGTCGAATATTGACCGATCCAAGTCATTTTTGTGTTTCCTGACTTGGCGTATTGAAAAGTGTGCAATCGTGCTTATTTTAAGATGGTTAATGAATCTGCGGGTCTCACTACTCAGGCGGCGATGCAATAATTCAAGTGTTTTGTCTATGTTAACAAGTTGTATAGGCTATTGTCGAATAACTCTCCTCAACCGACATGACATAATACGGTGGGTGTTTGATGGTTTCCAACGAATTCAGGTAAAGTTAAACTCAGCTTTGATGGCTCTTTCCACACTTATACTCGAAGGGGCGGTGCGGCCTGTCCTAAGAGATCACACAGGTAAAATCCTTGCTCCGGGGGCTGTTGCTTTGGTTGATTCATCTGTGCAAGGTGTAGAGACGCAGGGTTTGCGGGAAGGGATGCGCAAACTGGGGTTGTTGTTCCCGACGGTGATCTTATGGGTTGAGGGGGGTTCTCTACACACCATCGCGCAGCTGCAACTACGAGGCCACTATATTCCTTATTGATGGACTGTTGTACCATGCTCGACACCTTTTCTCATTCTCGTAGTTCACACATCTATTGCGAAGGGAACACTGTTGCAGATCACCTTGCCAGCCTAGGACGTATGGGGATATCTTCGCGCCACTGGACTATTGAGTTTCCATCCGATATTACCACTAAGGCTCACTTGGATTGTTCTATTATTTATCATATGAGACATGTCTGACCTTTATGTATTATTAATCTTGAGTAGTATAACTCCTTTTCACCAAAAAGAAAAAAGGAAATACACCACCACTTAGACCTCAACAACTACTTTTCATGCTGCTAGGTGGCTGCAACGTTAAGGCAACAAAAAATGACATGGTTTGTGTCTTCCACTTCCCTCGTGCAATGGCTACACAAGCAGCACAAAGTATTGATTGTGGAAATAAACATGCGATAGGGGAGACCGTAGTCTCGTAGCAAAACATGATTTCTTTAACGTGATTTGCCATTGGCAAGTGGGATTCACCACGGATAACAACTTTTCTTCTGGTGATAGTACATCATGCCCAACGCTCCGATCGGTAGATCATTGCCACGCCTTTGTGCTTCGGTCCATCGCTAGTCGAGGACCCCACCGAAACCCACAACCCTTGCTTCACTCTGTGACGCTGCCCATGCCCATCGCTCCCAAGCTTTTGCCCGTCGACCAACGCTCGAACCTTGTGTCCTGCACCTTGCTGTACGACAAGTGTGATCGTGGCTGAGTTCGTCGCCACTACGACCATTGTCGCCTTTTAGCCTGCCATCCGTCGATAGCCGTCGCCACTGCACCCATCAGCGCCCAAATCGTCTGTCGGCAATCCGCACCGGTGCCCATCATCATCTCCGGCCACCAGTCCCTTGTCAGCATCCCACATTAGTCCGCTCGTCGGTAATTGAACACGATGTCGTCGGTGACTCTATGTGCCATCGATGTACTCCCCCTCGATCGACACCTACACGTACCCTGTGCCATCGCAGCCTGCCGTCACGATCCGTCGAGCCGGGAAGGAGGTGGCCCAGACTGCACCCTCCTCCCGGTCTCACCTCCAGTGTCTCGAACCTCTCCGAGGGAGGAGGTGCTCAACTGCTTCCTCCCCCTTGAAGTCTCTTCTAAAGACCCGAATAGCCCAGGGAGAAAGAGCACTAAACCTCGCATTCCCCAGGCCGCCAGCAGTATTTTTGCCCTGGGCGCCCACAACCTTTACCTTGGGTGCCCGCAGTGGCACCCTGGGGGCCGTCATTTGCAACAGCTGAACCGCCCGGGGGGGGCAGGCGCCGAAACCTACAGCCTCCCCTCGAGAATCGCCTCGCCCTAGCTCCTATTCTCTTTGCTTTGCACGGGTTCTTCCTGAAGCCCTTAGAAGAGGTGCCGCTCCACGAGATCACTTTTCAAGGTGAGGAGAGGCAACACTTTTATAGACTTGTGTGCATGGGAGTTCTAATCCCATTCGTGATTGACTCCCCATGCAACTCCACATTATCCCCTCAACCACCAATATCCAACCATGTTTAGCCAGCCTATCCAACCGCCCATAATTATCCGATCTTCTACAATCCGATGGGCTTGGGTAAGTGGGATGAACCTCATGGGCTACCTAAACCCAACAATTTCCCTCAGTCCATGAGGGAGTCCTACTGCTTCATGGCCCAGACTGCTCTCCTTTTACCTCGCACAGCTACCACCTATTTCTGGACCGAAAGCCGGAGCTTTGATACCAATTGTTGATTGTGGTAATAAACATGCGATAGACGAGACTGCAGTCTCATAGCCAAACATGATTTTTTTAACGTGATTCGCCCGTTGGCAAGCGGGCTTTACCATGACTAACAACTTTTCTTCAGGTGACAATACACCATGCCCGGTGCTCCAATCAATAGATCATCGCTATGCGCTAGCGCTCCGGTCCATCGCCCATTGACGACCCCGTCGTGAACCACGACCCTTGCTTCACTTTGTGACGCTGTCCGCACCCATCACTCCTAAGCTGTTGCCCGTCGGTCAACGCTCGAACCTTGTCTCCCGCACTCTATTGTACCATAGGTGTGCTCGCGGTTGAGTCTGTCGCCACTGCGACCGTTGTCGCCTTTTAGCCCGCTATCCGTCGATAGCCTCCACACCCTGCTAGACCATAGGAGTGCCTGCGGCTGTGCATTCTGCCACCCGCCCATCAGTGACCATATCGCCCTTCAACGATCCGCACCGATGCCCGTCAGCATCGCCACCAGTCACTCGTCAGCATCCCACATCAGTCCGGTCATCGGTGGCTAAACATGATGTCGTCAGTGACTCCGTGTGCCATCAAGGTGCTCCGCCTCAATCGACATCTGCACATACTCGTGCCATTGTGGCCCTCCACCACGATCCGTTGAGCCGGGGAGGAGGTGCGTAGACTGCACCCTCCTCCCGATCTCACCTCCGGTGTCTCGAACCTCTCCGAGGGAGGAGGCCAGTGCTCAACTGCATCCTCCCCCTCCAAGTCTCCTCCGAAGACCCGAACAACCCGGGGATAAAGAGCGCTAAACTGTGCCTTCCCCGGGCCTCCAGCAGAACTTCCGCCCTGGGCACCCACACTGGCGCTTTGGGCACCGGCCCACCTTTCTTTTAGTGGCCTCCTGCCCTTCACCCTGGGCGGCCGCAGTGGTACTTTGCGCGTCGTCATTTGCCGCAACCGAACCCCCCGGGAGGCGGCGCCCAAACTTTCAGCCTCCCCCCGAGCATCACCTTGCCCTGGCTCCTCCTCTCCTTCCTTTGCACGGGGTCTTCTCGAAGCCCTTAGAAGAGGTGCCACTCCTCAAGATCACTTTTCAAGGTGGGGAGAGGCAACCCTTTTATAGGCAAAAGGAGAGGCTGCATGTGTGCATGGGAGTCCTAATCCCATGCACCTCCACATTATCCCCTCAACCACCTATATCCAACCAAGTTTAGCCAACCTTTCCAGCCGCCCATCTCTATCCGATCTTCTACAATCCGATAGGCTTGGGTAAGTGGGATGAATCTCATGGGCTGCCGAAACCCAACACAAAGGAGCACAAGTCCTTCATAGGAATAAACTCCGGCCACCGATACATAATCCGGATGCATTGCATGCTACCTCAAAAACCTTCATGCAGTCGGAGAGACACAATTGGTGCATGCTTCTGTCATTTTAGTCTTGATCGATTTCTTCGAAAACTTTTGTTGCAACTGCTGTCCACACAGATACCCTTTCTCTGATGCAATCTGTGCATGGTAGGGGTTATCGAATCCTTGAATGAACTGACAATAGAAATTGGCGATGCCATGAAAGCCTCACACATCATGAATGTTCCTTGATTCTGGCCAGTCAACAATTCTGGGGGTCCGGCCACACATCTTGATCTGGCATGGTAAATTCTAGGGCTGGCAATTTCGGACCCGACACGGCCGACACGAAGTACGTTAGTGGGTCTGGGTCAGGACTAAACGGGTTCGGGTTGACACGATAGACCTGTCTATTAAACAGGTCGGGTCCGGGTTTAGGGTCTGGACACGGTAGACCCGGGAAGACCCGTTTAAAATTCACCGGGTCGTGTCGGGTCGGGTCTACCCGCAATCCGATACTATAATATATAGTATCAGCGGGTCTATCGGGTAATGTCGGGTTGAGTCGGATCGGGTCAACTGAATAAACCCGTGTGTTAAACAGGTCTTATCGGTTCTACCCGTTTATAAACGGGTCGGGTACGGGTTTAGAATCTACAAACGATTAGTTAAATGGGTCGAGTCCGGGTCAAGAGGTTTTGGACATGACCCAAAACTAGACACGGCACGAACCCGACCCGACACCACCAGTTGCCACCCCTTCTAAATCCCAAGAATATGACACTTCTTGGCATTGGTGAATAGGCTCTCTTTTCAGATACTATCATAAACAAAATGCTAGTGATTGAGTTGTTCCTTTCTGGTCTTACTGTAAGACAAAATGTCATCAAAATAGACATTTTTCCATATAGAGCTATATGTCATTACGTGCATAAACGTACTTGAAGTGTTGACCAGTTTGAATGGCATGACCATCCATTCGAACAATCCTTCACCTTACGTAGTCTTAAATTCGTCTTCAAGACGGATTCAGATATGGTGATAGCCACTTTTGAGATCTATTGAATTAAAGATAGCAGCTTCAGCCATCAGATATAATGTCATCCAACATGGTATTGAGAATCGATACTTGACCGTTATTCTATTGATGTCCATGACGTCAATGCACATTGATACTTGACCCTTACTCTGTTGATGGCCATGATGCCAACGCACCTTCGCCGAGACTCGTATTTCAAGGTGGTCAATAGTGCGGAAACAACGCAAAAGCTCCTTCTCTAACAACGTCCCTTTCTTGTAGAAGCTCATCCACATGTCGCTTCAGGGATTCAACCTATAGTTGGGCAGGTTGGGAATGGTTGCTCCTGGAACAAGATCGATCACTGTTGGATGTCGTGCATCAGGGGAAGTTTATCGGGAAGATCCTCATGAAAGACATCCATAGATTCATTTAATGTCGGGATGACTTCTTTCGGTTGATTCTCCGTGAAACCAGGATTAACTTCCTTTTGAAACCTTAACAAGAGCAATAAATTCCTACTTCACTTCCCTCGCAAATTCCTTCGGACTAATGATGTGAAGTCCGCTTTCGCCCTTGGCTTCCTCTTTCTTTCCAAAAGTTGGGTGCTCGAAGGTAGATGATTTAGCCTGATTTTCTTTCCATTATGAACAAAACCACGTACGTTGTGTCTACTCAAGATATCCAATAGAGAGTAGGGTGAGGAACTTTCTTTAGACCTTGCCGACTTATATCGGTAGACACAGCATTGATGCAGCAGTCGCTGTCATGATGGTGCTGTAGATTTTGTTCTTGCATTTTATCTGTGGAAACAAACCATGATTCTTGGTCTTGTTTTAGTATATGTTAATATATTTATAGTTCATTGTTTACTGAGTCTCTAAATTCAAACACTCCATACCATCTTGCATTAGCATATATAAGTGTGGGTCCTAGTATTTAAGCGACGCCGGTAAGTGCCATTGCAATTGAGAGACCACGGTACGAAGCTTGCCAATTGCAGAAACACAAAGCATTTTATTCCTCGCCAAAAACTGAGTTTTGTTTCTGCCCACAGGTGCACCACCCTGTTTGTACTCTGCACGCCGTAAGAAAAGCCCAAAATTCGATCCTACGACCACTACACCAATTTAAGAAATAAACTATATAAATAAACGACGGGCAAAGTTTGTCTTTATTAGACGACGATCAATTCATATTTTTTAGTTGTAAAAAATGACGGGCATTGAAAAACGACAGAATGAAAAATAACATACCGAAAAACGACGGTCATTGCCCGTCCTTCGTCAATAGTATTGGTGTAGTACTCCCAAGAAAAAAACAATGGGGCTAACGACTGGGATACAACCGTAGTTGTATGTATGCTATTACCCTATAAATGTTGTATTACACTTTTCAACTTAATGAGATAGTGCATCTTAAAATACTTTTCTAAATGTCATAGTAAATCGTCTATAGCATAATGTTTCAACATGTTCATATATTGGATTATGCATCTAATTGTGAGATGTCAACCAAAAAAAGAAGTCTACATCTTATTAATGTGATATAGAGCTTTAATTGAAGTGCAACTAGTAGTGCTCATTTAACATGAAAGAAGCTGTTTCTCCTATTTTTATTGCAGTTTGGGAACTCTCTAAGAGATAACTTTCACTATCAAATTAATGAGCATCTACCAATGTCAAAGGAGAGATCAAAATCTAGGGAAAAGACTTCAGAAGATAAAGATAGGTTTGATAGTGAACACAATTCACATCACAAGAAAGAGATCCTATCGATGGGGACAAAGGTCTCCTGTCGGTAGCTTCACGGCGGCCTCTGGTGCTCCACCCCTTCCCTTCCCACTAGCGCTCACCCTCTCCCTTCGCTCCAAGAGAGAGAATGTATAGGGTTGTCTTCTAGGGGGGGGGGGGATCCTTGGGCTTCGGCATCCATGGCTGATTAATAGCCATGGAGGTCGTCGATGGGGATGGTGAGGAGGAGGGTTGTCTCCCTTCCCCTTCTCCGTCTCTAATGGTTTTCGTGGATTATGTTCTCTCGAGAGGAGCCTTGTCTCTAGGACGTAGATCCAAATCTAGATCTAGCCTTTGAAGAATGGTGTTTGGTTCTGGTGGTCGTGGCACTGGATATCGTGCAGTTGGTGGATTCCAGTCTCACTCGGCCAACGATTTGTGATTGGGGTGGAGGATGGTGGATACTCACCCCTCCACCCCATTGTCAAGCAAGAGGCACACCAAGTGGTCGACATGTTGTCTCAGCGAAGCGATGATGTTGTTCCGCCTGCATCCTCGAATGGTGTGTATTGAACGTCGATTTAGAGGCTCCAACTCATAAATCTGCTCAAAGCAAAGCTTGGAATGCTGTGTGTGGCGCTACTCCCCCCAAATTCTAAACTTTTCTCTTGAGTCTACGGATGAAGTCCTCGGAAAAACCTGGGGGGTTGGACGCACTGTTGATCGGGTATATTCTTGGGAGGAAACCATATTTCATCAAATTCAAAGATATTATGGAGAAAGAACGGAAGACCTAAGGAACATGGAATCTCTTCTCGCGTGAGAACATCAATTTTCTCTTCAAGTTCAAGATGGAGGTTAACTGCCTAAAAATGCTTGAAGGTGGGCCTAATTATTTTGAGGGCCGCCTTGTGATGCTAAAGTATTGGCATAGTGAGATAAAGTGTGAACGCGATGTGTTGAACAAAATCTCTGTGTGGGTTCAGATGCTAGACTTCCGAGTGGAGTGTTAGTCTGACGCTCTATTAGCCGAGTTGCAAATGTAGTGGGAAAAACATTTTACATTGATTCGTCCAACAGCTGCCCAAGGTTATTTCTCCATTTAGCCAATAATTGTTAAGGTGTTGGGTAAAACAATGACAACCCAAAACAGCAAGACCCAGATGGGAAAGCCATGAGAAGGATTAAAATTGATGCTCCAAACTTTTGAGGGTCGTTGATTCCAAAGACCTTTTAGAACTGGATAGTGGACATGGACCACTACTCTCAGTAGTAAGATATTGATACTTTTAAGTAGAGTTATTCATTGCCAATTGCAAGAACATGCATTAAGTGTCGGGTTGAAGCCTCTCTGTTTAGGCTTGTCATTGGTGAAAAGCTTTCAAAGACGAGGATATAAGAATTATGGAACTATGAGTAACATGAACAATTGAGGTGGGTGATCCTTGTTGAGGAAGTCCACCGCTTAGCCCCACATTGGTAAAGGGGGCACCTATCATCCGTTTTATATATCCTCAATGGACCTCCCCTTACAACCCGGGTTTTGGTGCGTGAGGGTATCCAATATGGTATCAGAGCTGGGTTCACTATCTCTGTCCCAGTGCGGCCCCTTCTAATTGTGTCTCGCTCCGCATGCTCTGTTTGAGGGGGGGTGTTGAGGAAGTCCACCGGTTAGTCCCACATCGGTAAAGGAGGCACCTATCACTCGCTTTATATACCATTTGTGGACCTCCATCCCCTTACAACCCGGGTTTTGGGGCATGAGGGTATCCAACAATCCTTGCATTTGCATTTGTAGTATATGATTAGACCAACCTTTTTGGCCAACCGGCTCTTGGCTTGGTGGTACTTCCTCTCTCCCTTGTTGGAATGGTTCCTTGTTCGACTCCCGGTATGGACACTGTGGAGCGAACTTTTCCTTAAGAGTCAAGAACGTTGTGCCATGTTTGTGCGTGGAAATCCTGACCGTTGATACTATTATTCATATTCACTTGGGGCTGGCAACGGGCTCGAATCATGCCCAAGACCGATTGAGTCTGACCCATTTGGAGCAGATTTAGGTCTATATCTAAAACACTGTATATGGGCTCCGTAATATATTTTGGGCCCAAAACTAAAACAGTCTGGGCCAAGGTTTGTATAGGTCCGGTTTGAAGCCGACCCACTTTTATAGTTGGGTCCTCTCACTCTTTTTCATGCGAATGGAGTTCTAGACTCTCACTCTTATTGGTGGGCTTTTTTTTGTCTTTAAAGCTTGTTACAAGTTTGATCCATGATTAGGCCGAAGAAAAAGAAATATGGGCCCGGATCCGGACTCAATTGAGTCTGGCCCAGGCCCGTCCCATTGCTGGCCCTAGATTACCTGCATTTATAGAGAGAGGGTGTGTTATATCACCAAATTTTTATGTTTTGCGTTACTGAGTTAATGATTTATCTCATGGTAAGGCCATGGTTTTAGCTCTCTCCTTTGTACTAGTAAGAAACCCAGACATTGTCCGGATAAGCTTGATGCACACCATTTGGCACGGACGATTGTTCGAAGAAGTGTGAAATCGTAAGAGAGTGTGATTCACTTGTTAGAGAGAGAGAGAGAGAGAGAGAGAGAGAGAGAGAGAGAGAGAGATATTAACATCAAATGACCATTAAATATCATTTTTTTTTTCCAGTAGGAACCATGGGGGTTCTATTTATGGCGCCTCTGCCCGATCAATAGAAAACTCATTACAATTATTAATCTTCTTTAAGTCTGCATAGTAAGATGTTAAAATACCATTAAATGTCATTGAGTGGGTATTTATCATCTTTATTGTATGTTTTTAGTAGGGTTTAAAAGAGAGCCACATCTACACACGAAAGAAGGATTTTGGCTCTTTAAAAGACATACATATGTTACAACATGGAAGAAAATCTTCAATTTTAGCATTATACTAGTGAGAAACCTGGGCAATGCCTGACTCAGCTTGATGCATGCCATTTGGCACAAATGAAATCGTAATTGTTTGAAGAAGTGTAAAATTTGAAGCGAGTATGATTCACTTGTTAGAGAGAGAGACAGACTAACATCAAATGGCCATTAAATACCATTGAATGAGTATTAATAATCTTTATGGTAGATTTTTAATAAGATTTAAAATAGAGCTGCATTCACACATGGAAGAAAGATTCTGGCTCTTAAAAAAACATCCACGTGTCACAGCATGAGAAAGAGGCTTCCATTTTAGTATTATATACTATTAGTCTACTAGTAAGAAACTCGGGCAATGCCTAGATGAACTTAATGCAAGTCATTTGGCACATATGACATCGCAATTGTTCCAAGGAGTGTGAAATGTGAAGTGAGTGTGATTCAATTGTTAGAGAGAGAAAGAGATATTAACATCAAATGACCATTAAATACCATTGAATGGATATTTATCACCTTTATAGTATGTTTTTAAAATGATTTAAAAGAGACGAAGTGTGAAATCTAAAGTGAGCGTGATTCACTTGTTAGAAAGAGAGAGAGAGAGAGAGAGAGAGAGATATTAACAAAAATGACCATTAAATACCATTGAATGAGTATTTATCATCTTTATAGTAGATTTTTAAAAGGATTTCAAAGAGAGTCACGTTCACACACGGAAGGAGGATTCTGGCTCTTTAAAAGATGTCCACGTGTCACAACACGAGAGAGAGGCTTCCATTTTAGTATTATAATAATAAAAAACCCGGGCAATGCCCAAAGAAATTTGAAATCTAAAGTGAGTGTGATTCACTTGTTAGAGAAAGAGAGAGATTAACATCATAACCATTAAATGCCATTGAATAAAAATTTATCATCTTTATGGTAGGTTTTAAAATGGATTTAAAAAAGAGCCGCGTTCATACACGATAGAAGAATTCTAGCTCTTTAAAAGACGTCCATGTGTCACAACACGGAAGTGAGGCTTCCATTATAGTATATAGAAACCCGGGCAATGCCCGAATGTGCTTGATGCATGCCATTTAGCAAAGATGACACGCAAGTGTTCGAAAAAGTGTGAAATCTGGAGTGAGTGTGATTCACTTGTTAGAGAGAGAGAGAGAGATTAACATCAAATGACCATTAAATGCTATTGAATAGAAATTTATCATATTTATAGTAGTTTTTAAATGGATTTAAAAGATAACAACGTTCACACACGGAAGAAGAATTCTAGCTCTTTAAAAGACGTCCACGTGTCACAACACAAGAGAAAGGCTTCCATTTTAGTATATATATAGATATATACTAGTAAGAAACCCGGGCAATGCCCAAATGTGCTTGATGCATGCCATTTGGCAAAGACGACATCACAACTGTTCGAAGAAGTGTGAAATCTGATGTGTGTGTGATTCACTTGTTAGAGTGAGAGAAAAAATGAGAGAGAGAGAAAGAGAGATTAACATCAAATGACCATTAAATGTCATTGAATGAAAATTTATCATCTTTATGGTAGGATTTAAATGAATTTAAAAGAAAATTGCGTTCACACACGGAAGAAGAATTCTAGCTCTTTAAAAGATGTCCACATATCACAACACGGGAGAGAGGCTTTCATTTTAGTATATATATATATATAGACTATTAGGTTAGATTAGATTGGACACTATTAGATATGTTTGTTCTGGAGAATGAGCATCAACAATGGAAAGAAATATTTCTCTTTTTTGGGGGTAAGTTTGTGTTACACCCTCCAATCTAACCCTTTATTTGTGTTACACCACCAACTTTAGAAAATTTGAGTCACACCCGTGCTTTGTCTCTAAGCTGTCTAAGATTGTTAGGCGAGCTGAGCTGGCGTTGTTGATGAGCTGGCTGACTACCACTCGATATATATTACCCTGACTTGAGTGGCTAAATCAACGACTGAGATTACTTCTCTAAACTGAAAGGAGATGAACACAAAATTGCGACCATTTTTTAAGGAGATACACATTGTTGTATGCATAATATAGCTCTTACTCAAAATTGCACGTCTTCTAGCTTTCCAACTTTTCAAACCCTAAATCATTGTTCTTTTTCTCCATTGGTGGTACCTTAAACATTAACCCTACTATACCACCAAATCCTCGTTTACCACAAAACCATAAGGAAGATGAGTGCAGGTGAAGCAACAATTAACCCTCCCAAAGTAAATCCCATGCATTTTACTGTTATGTTGGTATTTAGTACAAGAAAATTTTGAGCTCCACTTTATCTTTAACCTCTGTCTGTGCATTATGGTTTCCACTTCAGCCCAAATGTTCAAAATCTAACAGAGTCTTATGAAAAATCCCACAAATCAAGTATGGCTTTATCAAACAATAGATAAAGCCATAGGTCAGGTTTATCTCTGTCAACATAAATTTAAAGGGTTTTGTTCAAAGACATGCTTAAAAAGATGAAGTTTCTTTTTTGGTAGATTCAAGGGGGGACCTCCGGGAGGCTCCACATGCCGGCGCAACATTAACCACCATCAGGTGGAGGAACACCAACCGTCACTCGACGGCGAAACAAAACCAGACCACTAATTGGTTTGACCCAACTAGCCTGCCCACCGGCATGGAGAAAAGATGAAAGAAGTTACTTCAACAAATGATGAAGAGCCCTTTGACGCTACAGAGAAGATATACAACTATACAAGTATCTTCAACAAATCATGAGGGTGCTTCAATGGCGACTTTGAATCATGTCAAAAGCTTCAACACTAGGTTTCTATGGAGTCTTTATCATCGTAGCATGGAAGCTTTAAGCCAAACTCTAAGGTTCTTCAATGGAGCTCAAATATGGAGTACTTGCGGGTGAAAGTCAAATTAAAAGGTTACTCATAAAAGGATCACAAAAAATCTAACTCAAAAAGATTAGGGTAATTTCGGCAGTCGTCCAGTTGATTAATGCTAGCTCAGTTTGCCTAACACGGCTTGAAGGTAGAGCATGTAACTCAAATTTTTTTAAAAGTTAAAGGGCGTAACACAAAAAAGGGATAAATTTGGGGGTGTAACACAAATTATCCCTTATCCCTTTTGGTAATAAACCAGTTGGAAGTGATGTCTGTCATGATGCTCATATGTACCCAGAGGGGTAATCTCATGCCAAAGGTTGCTGCGGTCGACGGATCGGTTCGGGTCGGACCACCCCAAGACCGAGCCTGGTACAAACTTGTGTGTCCAAACCTGACTAGGCCCAAACTTATGATCGTGTGTTCAAACCCGATCAGGGCCCAAACTAAAAATTTAGAGCTTGACCCAAACCCAGCCTAAACATTTTTATGAAATCTAAGAATGAACCCAACACAAATTAATTAAGCTTGAACTTCTAGCATAGAGATGGCAATGGTGCGATTTCGATAAGATTCTGGATAAAACCAACACCGACCCGTCACACCAAAATCGTACCACGACGGTGTACTATTATGTAAAACTGAAACCGCATCATATATTATGGTGCACCACGGTTTATCATTATAATGGTCTAAACAGTACGGTTTTATACGATTTTGGGCAAAATCGAAACCGCACTGTAATACCAAAACTGCAAATCGAAACTACACCGCACCGCAACGGTTTTATATTTTGGCAAATCAAAATTGAACCATGTGGTGCAGTTTACTGTGATTCTCGGTTTTAAACTACCATCCCTATCTAGCACGATATATACCTAGATCTTTTTGTTTTCCTTCTTGAATACAAGATAAAAGGGGGAGTAGAATTGTTTAATGGTAATGTTTATAAAATGAAATATGTGTAATAATGCTCCTAAATGTAAAAAAAAAAAATCGGACTTCGGTTTGGACTTTAGGTCGGGTTAGTGGTTGCCAATAGCCAGCCCATAAATTCAGTCAGACTTGAATACTCGTGTAATCCGGACCAAAGCCCAAGCTAACTCTGTCCAAACTAGGCCCAAATCGGTCCTTGGGCTATTTAAGCCCTACCTACATTGGTGAGCCGGTCCACCGCTTGACTTTCCTTCTGGTAAAAGTGGGTTACTTTCGCCTGCTGGATACCAATTACGAATCCGCTCGAGTCTACATTAAGTTTTTTTTTTCAATTTCAAGTCAACCTACTGAAGGCCAATGGCTGCCTTGATTTTTTTTTTTGAGAACCCTCGAGGTGAGGAAGGTTAGGTATGGATCCCAAACAGTTTATTAGTGAAGAGAAAAAGACAGTACAACTCACACTATTACAATGGCTGCCTGGATTCCCTCCCAGAGTTAATAGATTTCTGCGATGGAATCTAAAGTGTTGGGATGGCATTCATCGGCTCAACGTACCCATCGGCTTCCTTGCTCCACACTATCGGCTTCAATCTCTATACAAACTTGGCAACTAGATTAGTCGTTAAGCATGCAGCCGCTCCCACCGAAACTGCCTGATCTTTGTTTGTAGGAAATAGGGGTGTGCATCGGTTCGAAACCAGCCTATTTGGAAAATCCAAACCGATCCAACCTTGATCGGTTTTGAGGATTTTCAATCCAATCCAAGCCGAACTGCGATTGGAATGGAATCTAATCCGATTCAATCCAATTAAAGTCAGTTGGATTGGATTGGATGGTTGGTTTGGGCTTTGGCCCATATTCTTATTGGACTTTTTTTCGCCTTCTATTAGGACCTTGTTTCAACTTAAACATAATAATTATTGTTAAATCATTAGACCTAAATAAGATTTTGATTGATTTTGAGTCACCCTATAATATTGAAAAGGTTCTTAGTTAGTAGCAAGGGTATATGAGGACATCTGGTATATTTAATAAAATACTATATGTATATACATATGTCGGTTTGGTTCGGTTTAATTAGGTCGGTTTTAAATTTACAAATCCGTCAACCGATCCAAACATGTCGGATTTTTATAAACCAAATCCAATCTAATCCATTGAGTGTGTTGTAACCGATCAAAATCGGTCGGTTTGGTTTGGATCCTGCACACCTCTAGTAGGAAATTCCTCGTCCTTAGGATTAGTTGCGTCGCCCAAAGTTGAATCAGCGACTTAATCACATCAGTCACTCTTTGCACACTGAAAGAAATTTGTTCCGGAAGGCTCGTCTATTCCTTTCGTGCCAAAGCCCCAACAGATGGCGACCGAGCAGTCTCTCCGAATCGTTGGTATGATGCGTCTTCTCCTCCATTGACCCCAGAGCGAAGCCAAGGAGGATGGATGGGTTCTGACCTGGATCTTGGATCGAAAAATTGCCCAAATGCTTCTCAATAAATTTGGGCCTGGGAATTTTGGCACCATCTTTTCTGTTGGGTCAGACTCCAGCCCATAAATTTTTGTTGGGCGGCTTCTCTCATCAAACTCATACCTTACCAAATCCCATTTGGTTGTGATAACGGTGCATCTGCCCATTTAATGTGACGGGATGGCCTAAGAACATTACTATTGGGCCAGACTGCATCAACTCCAGGTTATCAGGCTGAGCCCGGGTCTTCTTGATTCGAGCCCAATCCAATACAATTAGGGGTGGCAATGGGTCGTGTCGCCTTGGGTTTGTGTCGTGTCTAGTTTCGGGTCGTGTCGAAAACCCCTAGACCCGGACCCGACCCGTTTAACTAATCGTGTTTTGATCCTAAACCAATACCCGATCCGTTTATAAACGGGTAGACCCGATAAGACCCGTTTACCACACGGATTTATTCAGTTGACCTGATCCGACTCAACCAGACGTTACCCGATAGACCCGCTCCGCTGATACTATATATTATAGTATCGGATTGCGGGTAGACCCGACCCGACACGATCTGGTGAATTTTAAACGGGTCTTCTCGGGTCTACTGTGTCCAGACCCTAAACCCAGACCCGACCCATTTATTAAACGGGTTTATTGTGTTGACCCGTTTACGACCTGAACCCGTTTAGCCCTGACCCAGACCCACTAACTTCGTGTGGGGTCCCAAATTGCCAGCCCTACCCTAAGAACATTATTATTGGGCCAAACTGCATCAACTCCAGGTTATCAGGCCGAGCCCGGATCTTCTTGATTCGAGCCCAATCCAATACAATAGGCCTCTCTCTCTCTCTCTCTCTCTCTCTCTCTCTCTCTCTCTCTCTCTTTCTCTCTCTCTCTCTCTTAGGCCTCTTTCTCTCTCTAGGCTCTCTCTCTCTCCTCTCTCTCTAGGACTCTTTCTCTCTCTAGGCCTCTCTCTCTCTAGATAGAGATAGAGAGAGAGAGAGAGAGAGAGAGAGAGAGGAACTGAAGGTGGGTTTCGGTTTTGACCATGTGGTAAGCGTTGGAACTTGCAACTGGGTCGCATGAACAGAGGGAATCTTTGAAGTTTGGGACGTAAGAAGAAGGGAAAGTTGCTTAACCCGGAGCTTAATCCTTTTGTTTGACACTGTGAGGCTTTTGCATCTAAAAAGGGGTTTGGAAGTCCAAGTGATATTCAAAATGGGCCGTTAAACAGAACGGAAAGCAAGGAGACCGTCGGCAGAGGCTAGGGTCAAAGCTAAGAGCAGCAGCTGCTGCTGCACTGCAGCTACTGCGGCTGCATGGTTTTCGTCCAACGCCGTGCCCTAAACGCCCTACCTGACTGCAATGGGACTGCAAACCCTAGCTAACATGCGTGCAGTCCTTTCCAACCACTCCCTCCTCAACCTTTTTAATATTTACTGAACCAAGAGAAAGTTTTTTTTTGGTGAGAAACGGATTCCAAGATCGTTGTGGGGAGACACTTTAAGAGCTTTGGATTCCAAATTAAGAGAGAGAGAGAGAGAGTCCTTTTCCACAGTGCTAATATGAGGTTACGATAAGCAAGCACCCATCAAAGGGCACTTGTCTGTGGTCTCTCTCTCTCTCTCTCTCTCTCTCTCTCTCTCTCTCTCTATAGTATGTTCAACTCCTCCGGTATGTTATAGGCATCCTCAAGGTCGTTGTTGTCTTCAATATCTGAGCATTGATATCATTATTTACGGTATTTAAAAAATAAATAAAAGGGTTTTTTATAAATTGACCCTTGTAATCTTGTATATTTACATATAAATCCATGAATGCCAATGTTTATATAAAACCCCTTTATATGATCTAATATTTAAATATCAACCCTTGTAGCTCCCTTCCAAGCTGAAGAAGTATTTTTCAAACATTCACTCATTCGGCTGTTATTTTATTAATCTAAAGAGGAAATAACCGATTTATTCATGGTTTTAATTACTTAAATTGACATATCTTTATTGAACATGGACTTAATCCAAAACAAACACCGACATAACCCAAATCTAACTTGGATCTAATCCAAAGAATTCTAACATTGGAGGGGTATTTACAGAGTTTTGGTAAAATATTAACGATGAAATCGAACATATTCTCTTGTTTTAGATGTCAGCTAACTGCTATGGGTGCAAAATCTGGCTACGCCCTGATAGTGGGACCCATCAGCCTTGCCTGGGGACCACGAAGATGATAGTAGGACCCGCCAGCCCTGTTTGTGGCCCACAGAGATGATAGTGCGACTCACCAGCCTTGCTTGGGGCCCATGAAGATGATAGTGGGACCCACCAACCCTGCCTGGGGCCCACGAATACGATAATAGGATCCGTCAATCCTGGATGGGGCCTACAGAAACGATAGTGGGACCCGCCAGCCCTGCCTGGGGCCCACGGAGACGACAATGGAACCTGCCAACCTAGCCTGGGGTGCACGAAAACGACGATGGGACCCGCCAGTCCTGCTTGGGGCCCACAGAGAATGTCCAGGGCCCGATTAATCTCTCCCGAATATTTGTCAATGCCCCGGATATTCCCAAAGCTCTATAAATAGAAGACCAAGTAAATAATTCAAGCCGGAATTCATTATTTCCAATTTTACTTTCTGTTTTTCAGAGCTCATCGAGCCTTCTGGTAATCAAACTCTAGTCAAACCCCCTCTATCCTCTATCTACTTGTATAAGCACTCCTTGGCCTATCGAGAGTAGCTCTACTTTTTCAAAGTTAGTAGATTCAAAGGTTGCATCGTACCACACGATCGAAGAAATAGGCTTTGACTAAACTTCGTTATCACATTTTGTGTCAACTCTCTCTTTCTCTATCTCTCTCTACTCAACAGTGTCTGTGTGACAGCTCAGCACTCTATAGTGCACCACTCTCGAAGTCAACAATCAATCGACTGTTGGCGAGAAACTGTACGATGGCCATAATTTTCCCCCATATTTTGGCACCGTCTGTGGGATATTCTTAATCGGGCTGCGACCTCCAAGCTTCCCAACTCCTATCAGTCAAGTTGCAACTACCGTCCGGTTCAAGCAACCCGTTTGTCTTTATCACTATACCTGAATAGCGAAGACAAGACCCATGGATCAATCGGAGGGAAGTTATCTACATCAAGACATTCAATACCATATGACTCGCTCAATGAGTCGTAGGTATGCGACGAGTCAACGCCCTGAGCAGCAACCTGCTGTGGACTCAAGGAGTCAACAGTCGTCTGACCGTGCTACTCAAGCTCAACCTTTACAGTCTCCTCAACACGATGACACCACTCTTCAACGTCTGGGGAAATCGCACGTCTCTCCTATTGTAGATCCTCCTATAATATATCATATTTCGATGAAGGACTTTCAACCCTTGACCCCATGAAGCAGAATACTACTCTCATGGTAGAGGGAGACTCCATCCGGCGGATCGCCGTCGAAGCGGGGGCAAATTTTTTCGACATAAGCCGCCGGTATTAACAGCGGAGCAAATTAGCATCCATCGATCGCATGATCCATCTCCTTCTCCTTCCAGATAATTCATCATCGACACCTCTTGATGAACCTCTTGGTTCTGCAACATCCTCCGATCTCTATATGGTGAGTGATGTTTAGAATGATAGACGTCACACGAAGACTCCAACAACTGAGGGATTGGAGATAGTCAACCCTCAAACATCCTCAGGTATTGTAAATTTTCTAAAGATTCAGCCAACCCTCAGACATCCTTAGGCATTGTAGATTGCCTGAAGATTTTGACAACTGAGGGATTTGACACCTAGGCATTCAACAAGTCCAAGGATCTATCCTTGCCACTAGAAGACAAAGTCCGAGGCATCGTCGCTGCCTCGGCATTCAACAAGTCCAAGGACCTATCTTTAGCACTCGAATGCAAAGTCTAAGGCCATCGTTGACACCTCCTCATTCAATAAGTTCAAGGACCTATCATTGGCACTCGAAGACAAAGTCCGAGGCGACATTGTTGCCTTGGCACTCAACAAGTCGAAGGAGACAATCTTGACACTTGAAGACAAAGTTCGAGGCAGCAGACACTGCCTCAACATACACCAAATCCAAAAAGACAACCTTGGCAGTTGAAGACAAAGTTCAAGGCAGGCACCACCGCTTCGGCATTCAACAAGCCCAAGGACTTATCCTTGGTACTCAAGGACAAAGTCGGAGGTTTCTTCGCTGCCTCGGCACTCAACAACTCCAAGGACCAATCATTGACATTCGAAGACCAAGTCCGAGGCAGCCGATGCTCCCTTGGCATGCAACAAGTCCAAGGACCTATCCTTGGCAATCGAAAATAAAGTCTTAGGCAGCTGACGCACCGCCTCGTCATGCAACAAGTCTAAGGAGATAGCCTTGGCATTCGAAGACAAAGTCCGAGGTAGGCGCCACCGCCTCGGTATTCAACAAGCCCAAGGACCTATCATTGGCACTCGAAGACAAAGTATGAGGCGCCATTGCTGCCTCGGCACTCAACAAGTCCAAGGACTTATCCCTGACACTCGAAGACAAAGTCTGAAGCGCTATCGCTACCTCAGCATTCAATAAACCCAAGGACCTATCCTAGGCACTCGAAGACAAAGTTCCTGACACTATCACTGCCTCGGCACTCAACAAGTTCAATGTCCTATATTTGGCATTCGAAGACAAATTCCGAGGCACCATTGCTGCCTCGACACTGAATAAGTCAAAGGAGACAGTTTTCACACTCAAAGACAAAGTTCGAGGCAGCCAACGCCAACTAGACATGCACCAAGTCTAATGAGAAAGACTTGGCACTCGAAGACAAAGTCCGAGGTAGGCGCCACTGCCTCGGCAATCAACAAGTCTAAGAAGATAGCCTTGGTACTCGAAGATAAATTTTGAGGTAGCCAACGCCGCCTTGACATGCACCAAGTTCAAGGAGACAACCTTGGCACTAAATGATAAAGTCCGAGGCAGGTGCCACCGCTTTAGTATTCAACAAGCTCAAGGGTCTATCCTTGGCACTCGAAGACAAAGTTCGACACGCCATCACTGCCTCGGCACTCAACAAGTCCAAGGATTTATCTTTAACATTCAAAGACAAAGTCCGAGGTAGCTAACGCCTCCTCAGCATGCAACAAGTCCAAGGACCTATCCTTGGCAGTCAAAAACAAAGTCCAAGGTAGCAACTGCCGCCTCAGCATGCACCAAGTTCAAGGAGATAGTCTTGCTCTCAAAGACAAAATCCAAGGCAGGCACCACCACATCGGCATTCAATAAGCCCAAGGACCTATCCTTGGCACTCGAAGACAAAGTCCAAGACGCGATCGCTACCTCAATACTCAACAAGTCCAAGAACCTATCCTTAGCACTCGAAGGCAAAGTATGAAGCGCTATCACAGCTTTGGCACTCAACAAGCCCAAGGACCTATCTTGGCACTTGAAGATAAAGTTCGAGACACCATTGATGCCTCGACACTCAACAAGTCAAAGGAACTATCCTTAGCACTTGAAGATAAAGTCTAAGACACCATCGCTGCCTCGGTACTCAACAAGTCCCAGGACCTATCCTTGGCACATGAAGACAAAGTCTGAGGTAGCCAATGTCACTTCGGTATTTACCAAGTCCAAGGAGACAGCCTTGGCACTCGAAGACAAAGTCCGAGACAGGATCCACTGCCTAGGCATTCAATAAACCCAAGGATAGGACCTTGGCACTCGAAGACAAGTCCGAGGCGCCATCACTATCTCGGTACTCAACAAGTCTAAGGACCTATCCTTGGCACTCGAAGATAAAGTCCAAAGCGTTATCGCTTCCTCGACACTCAACAAGTCCAAAGACCTATCCTTAGTACTCGAAGACAAAGTCCGAGGTGCCATCGCCGTCTCGACATTCAACAAGTCCAAGGAGATAACATTGGCACCTAAAAACAAGGTTCGAGGTAGCCGCCGCCGCCTTGGCATGCACCAAGACCAAGGAGACAACCTTATCACTCGAAGACAAAGTCCGAGGCAAGAGCCACTACCTCGGCATTCAACAAGCCCAAGGACCTATCCTTGGCATTAGAAGATAGTCCGAGGCACCATCATTACCTCGGCACTCAACAAGTCCAAGGCCTATCCTTGGCACTCGAAGACAAAATCCGAGGCACCATCGTTGTCTCGACACTCAACAAGTCCAAGGACCTATCATTGGCACTCGAAGACAAAGTTTGAGGCAGGTATTGCTGCCTCGGCATGCAACAAGCCGATTGACACAGGCTTGGCACTCGAAGACATGCTCGAGACATCACTACAGTCTCGATATTCAAACAACAATCAAACTCGCAACTTCAAAACTTGATGATGAGGCAAGATATCAACATTCAAAGGCATTCCATCAATATTCAAAGGTATTCCAGACATTGATCAATCAGACTATTCAATTAATCAACACATTCAAAGACAGACATCTTCACACAAGTCATCTGACCAAGAGATGTTCTTTATTATCAAATCAAAAGATAGATACATGATGTAGGAGAAAGGAGAAGAAAATATAGTACAGATAATCTAAGACATATAGGGATCAGATCGGGACCCTTTTCGAGTGATCACCACTGGCAACCTTCGACGAGTTTCCGAGTCTTTCGGAGCTGCCTCGAGGATGTGTGAGTTGCCCATAATGAGCGCCTCATCGGCCGTCTCCTGCAGGTTGGCGTTTTCCTCCCGTAGCTCTTTGATAAGCTTCTTTTGCTCCTTCTTATTCTTCTTTAACGCCAGAACATGTCTGACGCTGGTCTGTATCTCGTATAGAAGCGCCTCTAGCTCGAAGCAGCAGCCGTTCAGCCTCTTCAAGGTGTGGTCGTGCTATTTGGCTACCTCAGAGGCTTTGCTCTGGGCAGCCTGTAATGCTGACCTCGCCTCCTCCAGCTAAACCTTGAGGGCGGCAAGCTTCTCATTGGCCCGCTCCTCTTTCTTCTCGAGATGGTGGCTCTTGCCGACGATTTGCACCAGCATTTTGATCTGCAAGCGAATAAGACATATCAACTCTAGCCACACTAGACAGATGCCAAATAACATAAAGACAAGCTTACCATGTTCAAGGCACGGTTGGTGGTGACGTCGGAGGGGGTGTCGAACACCAGTGTCAAGTGTCGGGCAATCGGCACAACGTCGTCAATATCTAGAGCCTCATCGACCCTCTTCATTGCCATGGTCACTTCTAGCATCCTCCGCTTCCTCTCTTTTCGAGAGTTCTTCTTGATCCTTTTTTAGGATGACGACGACATCGCCGGCCGCCCCGTCTTCACCTTAGTCAAGCCCTTTGGGCCCACACTCGTGGTTAACGGGCCCGATCTCCTCGGGTCACGCTCACTCAAAGTTGATGATACCAATGCGGGCCAAATCACCTCGCATAGCCTTTTGCGCACGAGGCCGACCTTCAACAACTAAGCCCGATCGTGATCGGTATTGCCGATTTTACCATCGACCGACGTGGTTACGACCGTTTTATCGGAATAGCGCCATTGAACACTAAAAAGACTTCTAGCATTGACAATGTCGACTAACCGGGATGATGCCCTTGGAGCATCGATTTGCATGCCAGTAGACCGATGTACGATGATGCTATCTTTGGCACATCGGTTTGTGTGCCAGTAGACCGGCATTCGATGATGCTACCTTTGATATATCGGTTTACGTGCCAGTAGACCGACGTCCAATGATGCTATCTTTGGTGCATCGATTTGCGTGCCAGTAAACCGGCGTTCGTTGACGCTACTTTTGGCATATCGGTTTGCGTGCTAGTAGACCGACGTTCGATGGCGCTACCTTTGGCACATCGATTTGCGTGCTAGTAGACTGGCATTCGATAATGCTATCTTTGGTACATCGGGTTGTGTGTCAGTAGACCGACGTCCGATGATGCTACCTTTGGCGCATCGATTTGCGTGCCAGTAGATCAGCGTCCGATGACGTATAAATTCTCGACTCGGCTAATCAGGGCCTAAGCCAATGATATTTTAGTAGCACATAATGACCATAGGCTTTCTGGTATGTTTGACAGTTAGTGGGCACGTGGACCGAGTCGGAGGCGGAGCGGAGGGCGCCTAGTAGCATCAGCCCGAGCATACTTTTTCAGGTGACACTGCACGCTGTTTAGATAATTAACTATGTTGTTATAGAAATTAAGGGTAGGTGTCCATAACGCTGCATACGGGTCCCGCCGGACATCGTCGCATGTGCTCGAGTGGACCCCACCTTGCATGCGGGTCCCGTCGGACATCGTCGCATATGGTCGAGTGGACCCCACCTTGCATGCGGAGTTGCGAGTCCGACGACATATGCTTAATAATATAATTAAATAATAAATTTTCTGATTTCTTAGATACCGTAAGTAGGAATTCCCTTAAGGTTATAAATTAATAATTAAATAATAATTATCGGGCTCACTCTCCTGGATGGAGTGTGGAGACCCGAGCACACGGGAATATGGGCGAGAGTAAATTCTATAATTATTGTGATGCATGGGTTGTGAGCACGGTGCGAATCCCGGGGTAAAACATCGATATCACTTTATTATTATAATTGTGTGATATTCTATCCTGTGGAAAGATACGGACCCTGTGCGCGCAAGGGCCGTGAACCACCCTGCGCGCACAGCCGAAGATCAGTAGGCTAGGGGGTCACGGATAGGGATTGTGGTAATGCCAATAGGTGGTGCTCTCGAAAAGGGATTGGCCTAGCAATCATGTCCCGGGGTAGTTGAAGCCCCCAAGAAAAGCAAGTTGGGCGATAGAGCTCCACCTTGAAAGACGGAAAACCTCTTATGATCATATGGGTGACTTTGCACATGGTGTCGGAGTATGCGCGGCGAGAGAATTGGCCCTCTACATCGAAATAAAAGGCCCTATAGTAATGCCCGACCGGGGGCAGGATGAACAAAATATCCGGGGTTCACATTGAGTGTGTTTAATTTTATTAATTGTAAAATGGTACTCTCGATAACCTAGTGACAGTAGGAATTATATGCAAATGTAGAAAATGCATGGACACTTAGGGCGTGATTGAGAACATAGTTGGACAACTAGGCTAATCAGTAAACTGTTTATAAAATACGTGCGTTATTAATTACCTAGGCAGTTAGCTTGTCACTAGCCATTTATTTGGCTAATCTCCCAATTCATTTTGGGGGTTACTCATTCCCACGAGTAGGCTCTTCTGCAGGTTCGAAGACTCAGGGGTTGCCGCAGCACGAGGCCAGCGGTAGAGTCTTAGATTAGAGTATGTCTTGTAGAAGTCATTTTCTTTCTGGCACTGTAACCATACTTTATTTGGCTTAGTGTATGTTATTAGTGGTAATGATCCAGCTGTATTCTTTTTGGGTAGGCCTTTCCTCAAGGCCCCAAGCCTAGGGTAGCTCACTAAGAAAATATAAGTTGCAAAGTGAACAAATTAACAAGCCCACTAGATAGGATATGTGAACCAGTGTCTGAGTGCTAGAGAGCGGGCGAGGCTACTCGGCTCGCCATGAGAGGCTTGAGCCTCGTGCTCCCTTAAAAGGGACTTCTGTCAGCATGTGGGGCACCGGTAGGTCGCACATGCTGAGAGGATAACCCGGTTGAGGGTCGAGCGTGATCATCTATCTGCCGATAGAACTGTATCTCTATACCTTCTTTTAAAATAATTTTTTTTTTTAAAAAAAAATGAGTAAGTTTTAAAATATTCATTGAGAGAGGAGAAGCCCTGTGAGAAACCTTAATTGGAGTAGACAGTTGACCAAACCCTAAAAGCCCTGGTTTTTCTCAATTCACACCCGAGGGATCGGTTCCGGATTTCTGGGACGTGACAGCTGGTATCAGAGCCTAGGGATATGTTCCTATGAGTAGTTTCTAGTTAGGTCTAAAGTCTTATTAGGAGGTTAGCGTTTGACTAATCCCTTCTCTTTTCAGATGGCGGGTACCAGAAGTGGTAATGGTGCTAACAACGGAGCAGGATCATCCGCTGGGCCAGATAGCACGGCGATGATGATGGAGATGCTCCAGGGGATGGCTGCTATGGTCCAGCAACAATAGGCTATTATTGCCTAGCAGCAGACAGCTGCACAGTAGTAGGCTGAGCTAGCTCAGGCTGCCTTTGCCCAGGCCCAGGCTCGTTAGCAGGCCGAGGGCGAGCGGTAGGGGAAATTGCTGAAGAACTTTAAGGCGATGGGACCACCGAGCTTCAGGGGAGAGCCAGACCCCTTGGAGGCCGATCGATGGTTCCAGCAGCCGGAGAAGATACTGAACGCGTTGGGCATCACCGGCGACAAGAGAGTCACCTTCGCCTCATACCAGTTCGAGGCTGAGGCAGACTTCTGGTGGCAGACAGTTCAGCGCACCCGAGCAGCAAATAGAGGAGCGATCACTTGGCCAGAGGTCGAAGAGATCTTTCGAAAGAAGTTCTTTTCGGTTACCGTGCAGAACCGGATGGAGATGGAGTTTCTGGCGCTCTACCAGGGGTCTCGTACTGTGTCGCAGTATGAGACCAAATTCTCGGGGCTTGCGAGGTATGCTCCTCACCAGGTGGCGATCGATGGTAGGAGGGCTATGCACTTTGAGCATGGCTTGAACCCAGCGATCAGGGGTAGGGTTGCTGCCTTCTTGGGGCAATCCTATGAGGAGTTGGTTAACCGGTCCCTGGCGGTGGAGCAAGAGTTGAAGGTGTCCCGTGCTATCTTGGAGAAGCGGGGTAATGGCAGTCGCCATGGCCCACCGGCTCAGAAGAGGTTCAGACCCACGGAGGTTCGACCCCCACCTCGCCAGCCTCAGCTTTTCCATGGTCCTCCAGTTCCTGGACCCCAGAGGCATGGTTATTTCCAGTGCGGTTTGCTTGAGCATCTGAAGTGGAGCTGCCTACAGCTCCATCGGCAGTCGCTTCTACCAGCTCCACCTCTTAGGCCTGCACTACCGGCACTACCAGTGCAGCAGCAGAGGCCCCCGCAGAGAGTTCAGTAGCAGCGTCCTCCCCAGCCACAATAGCAGAGGCCTTTCCCCCGTCAGGGCAGAGGAGGCAATCAGGCCCAGAGCAGGGCATACTTGTTGGTCGGTCAAGACCTAGAGGCTTCTAGGGGAGCGATTGAAGGTAACCCTGAACTTAGTAGTTCAATTCTCAGTCGTAGTTACTTTACTGCCTTTGATTCCTTTGTGACTTGTTAGGACTAGTAATGGTCATTAACTAGCTTAGTTTCTTACATTCCTTCGTTCTTGTTAGGCACCCTCCCCGTCTTCTCGACCCTGGCCCACGTTCTTTTCGACAGTGGGTCCACGCACTCCTATATTGTCCCTAGTTTTGTCAAAACTTTGGGACTGGAGTCGGTCCCATTGGGTCACACTCTGTCGGTGTTTTCACCGCTCGGGGTGAGTATCGATGTGGACCGAGTCTGCCAAGACTGCATCATTCTTTTTGGAGATAGGGAGCTATCGGCTAACTTGATTATCTTAGACTTGGGAGGAGTGGACGTGTTGCTCGGGATGGACTGGATGTCGGCTTACCATGTCACCCTCGACTGCTTCTCGAGGAAGGTCACCTTCTCACCTCTGGGGAATGAGGCTTTCTACTTTATGGGAGACAAGCAGAAGGTTCTGTGCCTGGTACCGCTGCGGCAGATCACCCTTAGCCTACTAGCGCAGCTACCGAGCAGGGATCGAGATGGGAATCCAGTGGTACTCCCACCGATGGTTCGTGAGTTCCCAGACGTCTTTCCAGATAAGCTCCCAAGCTTACCTCTATCTCGGGAGGTTGAGTTTACTGTAGATCTGGTACCGGGAGCAGCACCGGTCTGGATTGCTTCGTATCGGATGGCTCCAGCTGAGCTGAAGGAGCTGAAGACCCAGTTGGAGGAGTTGCTTGACAGAGGCTTCATCCATCCTAGCACATCTCCTTAGGGAGCCCCGGTCCTCTTTGCTCAAAAGAAGGATGGGACAAAGAGACTTTGCATTGATTATCGCAAGCTGAATAGCCTCATGATAAAGAACAAGTACCCGTTACCGCGGATAGAGGATCTGTTTGATCAGCTGAAAGGTGCTTGTTGCTTCTCAAAGATTGATCTAAGGACTGGATATCACCAGCTGGCTATGAGGGCAGAGGATATTCCGATCACGGCGTTTCGGACACGATACGGGCACAATGAGTTCTTAGTCATGCCCTTCGGTCTGACAAATGCTCCTGCAATATTTATGGATCTGATGAACCGCGTCTTCAGCATGTTCCTGGACAGATTTGTGGTAGTTTTTGTGGACGATGTCCTCATTTACTCTAAGATGGAGGAAGATCATCGGGAGCACCTGAGCGCGGTATTGCAAACCCTCAGAGATCACCAACTGTATGACAAGCTCAGCAAGTGTGAGTTCTGGATGCAGGAGGTGAAGTTCCTCGGACACGTTGTCTCAAAGGAAGACATCTCGGTGGATCCAGCGAAGATAGAGGCCGTTATGGATTAGGAGCAGCCAAGAAATGTCTTCGAGATCAGGAGTTTCTTGGGGCTAGTAGGCTACTATCGACGCTTCGTGGAGGGATTCTCGCGTCTGGCTGCACCTCTCACCCATCTGACTAAGAAGGGTGTCAAGTTCGAGTGATCAGAAGATTGTGAGAAGTCCTTCCGAGAGTTGAAGCGGCGTCTTACTTCGGCCCCTGTACTCATGATTCTAGCTAGCGGCAAGGGTTATGTGGTCTTCACTGATGCCTCGCTGATGGGGCTGGGAGCAGTTCTGATGCAAGACGGTAGAGTGGTCGCATACGCCTCGAGATAGCTGAAAACTCACGAGAAGAATTATCCTACCCATGATTTGGAGTTGGCAGCGGTGGTCTTCGCCTTGAAGATCTAGAGGCATTACCTGTACAGTGAGGAGTTTGAGATGTATTGCGATCACAAGAGCCTGCGGTACATCGCGAGTCAAAAGGATCTGAACATGCGGCAGAGGAGGTGGATCGAAGTCCTGAAGGACTTCAACTATTCGCTCTTTCACCATCCTGGTAAAGCGAATATTGTTGCTGATGCCCTGAGCCGGAAGTCCCGTAGCCAGCTTGCCAGATTGTTGACAGATCGATATGACTTTTTGGCTACGATAGAAGGCTTTGATTTGTGGGTTCGGTGGGAGACTTTTCGTACCGTGTTGCGCACCATACGAGTACAGCCCAGCCTAATTCAGAAGGTGATTGCAGTACAGAGGTGGGATTCAGAGCTGGAGGATATGAGGGCACGGTGCGATAGTGGGGAGTCTGTTCCAAACTAGTCAGTTGATGCTGATGGAGGTCTGAGGTTTCAGAGGAGGTTATGCCTTCCCACTGATGAGGAGGTTCGAGGGGAGGTGCTATCAGAGGCACATCGATCTAGATTCTTGGTGCACCCCGACAACACCAAGATGTACCACGACTTGCGGAGGCAGTTCTGGTGGAAGGGTATGAAACGAGATGTGGCCATCTTCGTGTCCAGATGTTTGACTTGTCAGCAAGTCAAGGCTGAGCAGCAGAGACTGGCTGGATTGCTGCAGCCACTCCCAGTAGCTGAGTGGAAATGGGAGCATATTACGATGGACTTTGTTTCGAGATTGCCTTTGACCCGAAACAGGCATGACTCAGTTTGGGTGATCGTGGATAGACTAACGAAGTCGGCGCACTTTCTTCCTGTGCGGATGACGATGACATCCATCGACCGGGCAAAGCTTTACGTGAGGGAGATTGTTAGACTGCACAGAGTTTCAGTTTCCATCGTCTCAGATCAAGATCCTTGGTTTGTTTCTCACTTTTGGGAGAGCTTGCAGACAACCTTGGGGACTGAGCTCAATTTTAGCACAGCCTTCCACCCTGAGATAGATGGCCAGTCAAATAGGACGACTCAGATTCTGGAGGATATGTTGTGGGCATGCTCTATGGACTTTGGAGGTAGTTGGGAGGAGCATCTGCCTCTTGTGGAGTTCACCTACAACAATAGCCACCAAGCCAGTATCGGCATGGCCCCCCATGAGGCCTTGTACGAGAGGCCATATCGGTTACCTCTTTGTTGGGCGAAGGTAGGAGAGCGGAGCCTTTTGGGATCGGAGCTCGTACAGGAGACGACGGAGAAGATCCAGCTGATCAGGGAGCGACTTCGAACAGCGCAGAGTCGACAGAAGAACTATACTGATGTGCATCGACGCCCGCTCGAGTTCACCATTGGAGACCATGTCTTCTTGAAGGTTTCCCCTCGTCGAGGCATCACAAGGTTTGGAAAAAAATGGAAGTTGGCTCCGAGATTCATTGGCCCTTTCGAGATCTTGGAGAAAGTTGGTGAGGTAGTATATCGGCTGGCACTGCCTCCATAGCTCTCTAGCGTCCACAGTGTCTTCCATGTGATGATGCTTCGGAGGTACGTGCCGGACCCGTCCCATATGCTGGATTGGCAGGACCTGGCACTCAGTTCAGATCCGTCCTACGAGGAGCGACCGATCAGGGTTCTAGCTAGCGAAGATCTAGTGCTTCGTACGAAGACCATCCCCATGGTGAAAGTGCAGTGGCAGCACTACAGTGCGGAGGAAGGTACTTGGGAGCTTGAGTCCGCAATGCAATCCCTGTATCCATCTTTGTTTGATGACTAGTGTTATTTAATTTTCGGAACGAAAATTCTATTAAGGTGGGTAGGATGTAACGACTGGTATTAAAAAAAAAAGAGAAACAAAAAAAAAAGAGAAAAACTAAACTAAAAAAAATTAAAACCTAAAACCTAATACCCTACCCTCCTCGAACCTAACCCACTACCCAGCCCAAACCCGAACCCACCCATCTCTCTCTCTCTCTCTCTCTCTCTCTCTTTCTCTCTTTCTCTCTCTCTCTCTTCTCACTCCTCTCTCTCTCTTCTTCCCCATCTCCCTGACCTCTCTTACTTCTCTCAGATCTCTTCCCCTCTCTCGGATCCTCTCTCCCTCTCTCCCCCAAACCCGATCCGACCCAGCCCTTCCCCCAAAAAAACCGCCACCCCTCCCTCGATCCCCGCCCCATTGACCCCGGATTCCCACCAGCCACCGCCGCCCCTATTCTGTCCGCCGCCCCCCTACCCTACAGTTGTCGC
Organism: Chamaelirium japonicum; assembly: GCA_947650365.1. Taxonomy (NCBI): domain Eukaryota; kingdom Viridiplantae; phylum Streptophyta; class Magnoliopsida; order Liliales; family Melanthiaceae; genus Chamaelirium; species Chamaelirium japonicum. The sequence goes on from OX393549.1 coordinate 36,550,911, forward strand.
CCCTCCCTTCCCCCTTTAAAAATCCCTCCCCCTCCCCCCTTTCCCTATCCGATCCCCCTCACCCCCTTCTCCTAGCCTCTTCCCCACCCGATCTCTCTCTCTCTCTCTCTCCTCTCCCTCTTGCTGCGTGTGTGGCGCGCGACAGCCGGAGCGCTGCCGGCCAGAGGAGGAGCTGCCATCGGAGCATACCGGCGCCAGGGAGGAGGACGCACCAGAGCCGGGAGGAGCTATCGAAGCCGATGACCCCGACACTAGGTCGGCCCGTTCCCCCCTTCTTCTTTTTTTTGTATGTGTGTGTTATGGGATGACCGACCACGGCCACCCCCCCCCCCCCCCTATTCACCTCTTGCCACGGCTATGGCCGTCGGCCCGGTGGCCGACGATTGTGCAACCGCCAAGACCCCTCACCCATTATGACCTACGCGACCATGGCCATCGGCCATGTGGCCGGTGGCTGTGCAGCCGGCGAAGCCGACCCGGTGCAGGTGGCATTTTTGTGGACCCTATCGACCCCACCCCCGTGGCATTTGCTATGGTTGCAACCATGACTGCCGGCCAAGTGGCTGGTAGCTGTACAGTCGGTAAGGTCGACCGAGCCAAGCCAAACCCCCATCCGACCGGCCCGGCTAGCTAGGTGCTGCCCCGGTTGGTTTCATGACCGAGGTTGCCGATGGCCTCGCCGTTGGCGGCCGGGTAACGGGTAGCGCACCCGATCGCCCTTCGCTCAACGCCATCTCGCACCCAACCACCATCGCGCCGACCGAGCTAAACCGCAACCTTTCCCTTACACGGCCGTTGCCGGTTGCTTGACAACCGATGGACCGACGGTAGGCAGCCCCGACGATCTCACGCCAAGTTGTGGCTTGGCACACCAACCCCGACCTCCCCACAATGTAGATCAAGCCCTTTGGGCCCACACTCATGGTTAGCGGGCCCGATCTCCTTGTGTCACGCTCACTCAAAGTTGATAATACCGATGCGGGCCAAACCACCTCGCATAGCCTTTTGCGCACAAGACCGACCTTCAACAACTAAGCCCGATCGTGATCAGCATTGCCGATTTTACCATCGATCGACGCGGTTACGACCGTTTTGTCGGAATAACGCCATTGAACCCTAAAAAGACTTCTAGCATTGACAATGTCGACAAACCGGGACGATGCCCTTGGAGCATCGGTTTGTATGCCAGTAGACCGGCATCCGATGATGCTACCTTTGGCATATCGGTTTACGTGCCAGTAGACTGGCGTCTGATGATGCTACCTTTGGCACATTGGTTTGCGTGCCAGTAGACCGACGTCCGATGACGCTACCTTTGGCACATCGGTTTGCATGCCAGTAGACCGACGTCCGATATCGCTACCTTTGAACATTGGTTTGCGTGCAAGTAGACGGCATCCGATGACGCTACCTTTGGCATATCGGATTGCGTGCCAGTAGACCGACGTCCGATGATGCTACCTTTGGCGGATCGGTTAGCGTGCCAGTAGACCAGCGTCTGATGATACATAAATTCTCAACTCGGCCAATCAGGACCTAAGCCAACGATATTTTAGTAGCACATAATGATCATAGGCTCGCTAGTATGTTTGACAGTTAGTGGGCACGTAGACCGAGTCGGAGGCGGAGCAGAGGGCGCCTAGTAGCATCAGCCCGAGCACACTTTCCAGGTGACACTGCACGTTGTTTAGATAATTAACTATGTTGTTATAGAAATTAAGGGTAGGTGCCCATAACGCTGTATGCGGGTCCCACCGGACATCGTCGCATGTGGTCGAGTGGACCCCACCTTGCATGCGGAGTCGTGAGTCCGGCAACGCATGCTTAATAATATAATTAAATAATAAATTTTTTGATTGCTTGGACACCGTAAGTAGGAATTCCCTTGAGGTTATAAATTAATAATTAAATAATAATTATCGGGCTCACTTTCCTGGATGGAGTGTGGAGACCTGGGCACACAGGAATACGGGCGAGAGTAAATTCTATAATTATTGTGATGCATGGGTTGTGAGCGCGGTGCGAATCCTGGGGTAAAACATCAAAATCACATTATTATTATAATTGTGTGATATTCAATCATGTGGAAAGATTCGGACCCCGTGCGCGCAAGGGCCATGAACCACCCTGCGCACACAGCCGAAGATCAGTAGGGTAGGGGGTTACGGGCAAGGATTGTGGTAAAGCCAATAGGTGGTACCCTCGAAGAGGGATTGGCCTAGCAATCCTGTCCCGGGGTAGTTGAAGCCCCCAAGGAAAGCAAGTTGGGCGGTAGAGCTCCACCGTGAAAGACGGAAAACCCCTTATGATCATATGGGTGACTTTGCGCATGGTGTCAGAGTATGCACAGCGAGAGAGTCGGCCCTCTACATCGAAATAAAAGGTCCTATAGTAATGCCCGACCGGGGGCAGGATGAACAAATATCCGGGGTTCATATTGAGTGTGTTTAGTTTTATTGTTTGTAAAATGGTACTCTCGATAACCTAGTGACAGTAGGAATTATATGCAAATTTAAAAAATGCATGGACACTTAGGGCGTGATTGAGAACATAGTTGGACAACTATGCTAATCAGTAAACTGTTTATAAAATGCGAGCGTCATTAATTACCTAGGCAGTTAGCTTGTCACTAGCCATTTATTTGGCTAATCTCCCAATTCATTTTGGGGGCTAGTCATTCCCACGAGTAGGCTCTTCTGTATGTTTGGAGACTCAGGGGTAGCTGCAGCACGAGGCCAGCGGCGGAGTTAGGACGGCGGTGGAGTCTTAGATTACAGTATGTCTTGTAGTAGTCATTTTCTTTCTGGCAGTGTAATTGTACTTTATTTGGCTTAATGTATGTTATTAGTGGCAATGATCCAGCTGTATTCTTTTTGGGTAGGCCTTTCCTCAAGGCCCCAAGCCTAGAGTGGCTTACTAAGAAAATATAAGTTGCAAAGTGAACAAATTAACAAGCCCACTAGATAGGATATGTGAACCAGTGTCTGAGTGCTAGAGAGCGGGCGAGGCTACTCGGCTCGCCGTGGAGGCTTGAGCCTCGTGCTCCCTTAAAAGGGACTTCTGTCAGCATGTGGGGTACCGGTAGGCCGCACATGCTGAGAGGATAGCCCGGTTGAGGGTCGAGCGTGATCATCTCTTTGCCGATAGATGTGGGGGAAAATCTTCGTGCCGACCCGAAGACCTCACCTCACCAGTCAATTGAAGTTGAAATGGAAGATCGTTGCTCGATCTGTTGATTGAAGTCGTTGCTTTTGATATGCAAATAGAGAGAGAGATGCACTCAGAGATTTGACACGAGAGATATGATTTCGGAGTTCAGCCGAAGCCTACGTCTCCGTGCTATAGGGAGCAACCCGAATTTACTAACACTTATATCGAAGTGATCTCGACAGGCCGAGTATCACTAAAAACACTCTGATCTCCTTGAAAGAGAGAAGAAGATCAAAGAGAGGTGGAAGATAGAAAGCTGAGAGATTCCAGAGCTTTGGATTCTGAAAACCAGATCTCAGAGTGGAAATCAGAAATTTTGGATCCTTATACATTCGAAGGCTCTGCTATTTATAGGATTCTCTGGTGGTAAATGGCGGTTTCTGCTGCAGCATCTGGGGATCCTCCAGGTAAAGGTGGTGGGCCCCGCTATCGTTCTAGGGGGCCCACCAGGCAAGGCCGGTGGGTCCCACTGTCGTCTTCGTGGGTCCACCAGGCAGGGCCGGTGGGTCCCGCTGTTTGCAGACTTCTTGCCAAAATTTGCACCCACAATATAACTGTATCTTTATACCTTCTTTTAAAATAAAAATATTTTTGAAAAAAAAAAGTAAGTTTTAAAATATTCCTTGAGAGAGGAGAAGCCCTGTGAGAAACCCTAATTGGAGTAGACAGTTGACCAAACCCTAAAACCCATGGTTTTTCTCAATTCATACCCTAGGGATCGGTTCTAGATTTCTGGGGTGTGACAGGCTTCGACTGAGAAGACTTCCCTTTCTTCTATGGCGTCTTCGACTCGGGGTGAGGAAGCTTGCCCTTCTCCACTGACTTCACCTCTGGATGAGGGTTCGAACCCTCGGCCTCCGACGGACACTTGGAAGATCCTTTGACCCCTTCTTCAAATGAAGGATGGCCCTCTTCTGTCTTATTGATCTAGCAGCACCCTCAGGCGAAATCTAGCTAAGGGATAGACAAGAGCTCGAAAAATTTGAAAGTTGGGGAGTTAAGGAATTTCAAAAAAGTCTCAGCACGGTGACAAATAAGGAATTGTCGAGGCTTATTTATAGAATTGAGGTATTTTCTCGCCAAAACTTTATATTTTCTCACTCAAAAATTCAAGGAAAAGGAGGGGAAAAACCCCGAGTGGCGGCCACGTGCCATCCCGAGGACTCTCCATGTCATCCGCATATGCCACTGCAACGTCATCCTTCAAGGTGATCACCTAAAGCTCGAACAAACCAAAGGCCTACAACCAACCGGCCAACTGGTCGCTTCAACCGATTGCGGCCAACCGATTGACTGAACCAACCAACCGCAGATAGGGCAGTCGGTCACGGGGACACTGCGATTAGCCACCGGAGGCACCAAGCCACCAACTGCCCTAGCCGTGATCGGTTGGCTGCGAATGATCGACCGATCGATTGGTCGGTCATCAATTCCAAAGGATCCGGCACTAGAATGTACCCTTCTGGCACCCAACCACCTCGACCTCGGTCGGTTGGTGGCAACCTTCTGACCGGCCGGTCGACTGACTGATCTACAGTGCTAACCGATTAATCGCCCGGTCGGTCGCAAGCATACTACGATCAGCCGTCGAAGGCACGCAATAACCGACTGCCCCAGCTACGGTTGGTTGGCTGCGACCGACTGACCCGTCGATCAGTCGGTCGCTAATTCCAAAGGATCGGACGCTAGAACCCCTCTGGCGCTCGACCCCCTTGACCTTGGTTGTTTGGCGGCGACCGACCGTACCAACCGATCAACCGCCCGATCTGTCATGAGCGCACTACAGTCGACCGTCGGAGACAACCAGCGACCGCCCGCCCCTACCGCGATCGGTTGGCTATGATCGGCCGATGACGATTGGCAGGTCGCCCCTCCTGTCAGCTGGCTTGACGAGCGTTGGAATGAATCTACTGACGAGCGTTGGAATTTGCCGTTAACGAGGTGGTTTGGCGAGCGTTGGAATGAATCTGCTGACCAGCTATCCGGGATTGACTAGAGATTTGTCTGTCGACCCGCTGCCCGGGGCACTCCTCGGCATGTCAAGAGTAGATCTACTTTTTCAGAGTTAGTGGATTCAAAGGTTGCCACTTACCGCACGGAGAGATAGGCTACGGCTGAACTTCGTCACCACATCTTGTGTCAACTCTCTTTCTCTATCTCTCCCTCTACTCAACAGTGTATGCATGACAGCTCAACAGACGACAGCTTAGCACTCTACAGTGCACCACTCTCGAAGTCAACAATCAATCGACTATTAGTGGAAAACCGTACGGCGATAATAATTTCCCCCCCACAACTACAGGGGTCATATGTAATGTTTGAATGATTTAAGAGGTTTATATGTACAAATCAAATTTTATAGAGATTTATATATAAATAGAGAAGATTGTAGGTGTTGATTGGTAAAAAATCCTAAATAAAAATAACAGTCATGCTGCATTCCCACCATTTCGAGATTCGGATCTTTCTAAGCCCATGCTCTAGCGTCCTATCCTCAGACTGATCGCCTATGGGGCGATCCAAGAAAAAATAGATTAGGACCAAAAACAAAAGGCTGTAATAATCTTCTTTTTTTTGTCGCAAGAATAATAATTATATTGTTATTATCATTATGATTACATATAGTAAAAAGAGCAATGCCATAGCCCCCTATTACCGAACTTAAGGATTGTGTGGGACCCACATCCAGGCGTCGTGCACAGACACAATATACAAATTTTAAGTCAAATTCGATGGCCTACCCGAACGAAGCAATCATATAAGGCGGCAAAGCGTCCGTTTCATATTGTAATATTTATTTTTGGGTTATTTTGACTTTACCCCCCAAATTTTACCTTAAACTAGACTTTAGTCCCCATATTTTCATTAATTAGACTTTACCTCCCAAAACTAGCTGTTCCGTCAACTCACCCTCCAAAACTTTATTTCTTTACTGTCAGCTCACCCTTTCTCTTAGATGGTGAGCTGACAGAACAGTTAGTTTTGGGGGGTAAAGTCTAATTAATGAAAATATAGAGGTAAAGTCTAATTTAAGGCAAAGTTTGGGGGGCAAAGTCAAAATAACCCTTTATTTTTTTACCCTTCTTGGAAGACTAGATCAGACATTGGGTTGCGAGTCGTTGTAGGGCCGAGAAGGAAGAAGTAGAAGAGGAGGAACCTACCGGCAAGGGATTGAGTGCGGTTCACCTCTTGATGGTGCCTACCCTCGAGACGAGTACAATTCACCCGTCAGTAGGGGTGGCAATGGGTCGGGTTGGGTCGGGTTCGTGTCGTGTCAAGTTTTGGATCGTGTCCAAAACCTCTAGACCCAAACCTGACCTGTTTAACTAATCATGTCTAGATCCTAAACCTGTACCCGACCCGTTAGACCAATTTACCACACGGGTTTATTCATTTGACCCGATCCGACTCGACCCGACCTTACCCGATTGACCCGCTGATACTATATATTACAGTATAGGATTGCGGGTAGACCCGACCCATTGAATATTAAACGGGTCTTCCAGGGTCTATCGTGTCCCGACCCTAAACCCGGACCCGACCCGTTTATTAAACGGATCTATCGTGTCGATCTGTTTACGACCCGAACCCGTTTAGCCCTGACCCAGACCTGCTAATTTCGTGTCGGGTCCGAAATTGCCAGCCCTATCCGTCGGTGGTGCCTATTGTACGGGTTCGAGAACTTCGTCGGTCGGAGAAGAGCTATTTCTTCACCATCGGTCCATCGGACCCAAAACCAATCGAACACACAGTGACGTGACGTGCATCGGCTCTGTTCCATGATTCTGTGTCCCACGTTTGTCTGAATAGCATTATTCTGTATCACAGTTGTCACGGTTGTCTATGAGTTTGTCAACTGGGCGGAGAAAGCATCACTCATATGGCTTGTCCTCGTTAGGTAAAAGCATCAAATCAAAATGGGTCATTACCTAGATAAAGAGGTTTTTACCGAAATGGCCACCAACTCTCAACTATTGTTGAGAATGGACCCCGTCAAAAAATCTGCACGAAAATGGCCACCAGCACGTGGAAAACAGGTCGCACGGTGACACTAAACAGGTAAAAAGACATATTGACCCTTACCACTGTAAAAACCTATCTCGGCTGGGTAACTTGGTTTCTTACGAGTTTTGAGAGAAAATCGAGCCTTTCGTCTAGTTTTCGTCACGAACAACCTTCGTCGAGGCTGCGTCCGACAACCTCCAACTCAACCGGCTGCGTCGTCGTGGCTGGGTAACTTGGTTTCGCCGAGGCTGCGTCGTCGAGGGTTCATCTTCGAGGGTTCATCGTCGAGGGTTTGTCACGATCAACCGTCGTCGAGGGTTCGTCGGACCGGCGTCAACGTCAACAGTCGCTGAGGCTTCGTCGTTGAGGCTTCGTCGCTGAGGCTTCGTCTTTCAGGCTTCGTCGGATTTGCCAAGGTATGCTCTATAGACCCAAATCCTTAGCCCTATATTTCTGCCAGGGACTGGCTTTAAACTGTGAGACGAAAATCAGACGAAATAACAACTTTCGTCTAGTTTTCGTCGCCGTAAATTACAGTCAGTTCTGGCAGAGACTGGCTATGGCCTGTGTGACGAAAACCGGACGAAATAACAAATTTCGTCTAGTTTTCGTCGCCGATAAATCACAAACAGTTCTGGCCGAGACTGGCTATGGCCTGTGTGACGAAAATCGGACGAAATAACAATTTTCGTCTAGTTTTCGTCGCCAAAAAATCACAGTCAGTTCTGGCAGAGACTGGCTGTAGTCTGTTTGACGAAAATCGGACGAAATAACAAATTTCGTCTAGTTTTCGTCGCCGAAAAATCACAGTCAGTTCTGGCAGAGACTGGCTAAGGTCTGTTTTGACGAAAATCTGACGAAATAACAAATTTCGTCTAGTTTTCGTCGCCGAAAAAGCACAGTCAGTTCTGGCAGAGACTGGCTATGGTCTGTTTGACGAAAATCGGACGAAATAACAAATTTCGTCTAGTTTTCGTCGCCGAAAAAGCACAGTCAGTTCTGGCCGTTACTGGCTATGGCCTGTGTGACGAAAATCGAACGAAATAACAAATTTCATCTAGTTTTCGTCGCCGAAAAATCACAGTCAGTTCTGGCAGTTCTGCCCGAGACTTGCATTGAGCTGTGTGACGAAAGTTGGACGAAAATTGGACAAAATTATAAATTTCGGCTATGTTTCGTTGCCGAAAAGTCACAGTCAGTTGACAAATTCTTTATCTGTATCCATGGACTAATGGAAGGATATTTTGTTCAATCTAGAAACTGAGAGATCAATTCTCTTCAAACAAAGCTTACAGTATTTTCGTATTTGGAGAATAACTAATAGTAGTTTCGTCCATATTTTATGTATTGTTTCGTCCACATATCATCCAAATTTTCATCATATATATATTTTGTTTACAGATGGTGAAGAGACACCGTGGTCGTGGGCGTTCTCGTGGAAGTGGTGATAGGGACCCTGCTTCTTCTATAATTACACAACCTATTGAAGTAAAGAAAAAGAAAAGAAAGATAGAAGAGGGAGAGAATGTTGAAGAAAAGAAAGTGGGCACGGAGCTAAGTGAAAGATTAAGGTATTTTGGTAAAGCTTCTGCAAGGAACAACATTAAATACCTTAATGAAATTGAGGAGCACTTCAAGGCAATGGATACAAAAACCAATTCTACAGATATGATGGATAGGATGAAAAGGAGTTGTTTTGGTTTCTTATTTGATTGGAGACGTGGTGCACGAGCTATGATTTCCCCAAGTGTCATTCATTATTTGTGGCAAAGACACTTAGGTGGTCTGAAGTTTGATTTGGATGGCCAGACTATTTCCTTATCTCCGTTGGAGTTTTCTTTAGTTTCTGGACTCCGGTTTGGTCTTGGGCCTCCTCCTCCGATGCTAGAGATAGGGTCAGACAACTTGAGAAGCAGATACTTTCCACGCGGGGCTACTCAGGCCTCCTTAATGGCTTCAATCATAGCAACTGCAGTTCCAGATGATGCAATAAAACTTTCTTTGGTACTTCTTTTGGAAAGTGTCATTCTTGGGAGCAACAAGAATGTCAACGTACCGGAAAGATATTTGAGATTGGTGGATGATCTGGACGGTTTCAATAGCTACCCTTGGGGTAACCTCTGTTATAGCAATATTATATCTGGGCTTGAAGGTGCAGTAAATGTTACTAAGTGGCCACCAAAGTATAATATTTTTGGATGCATGTACATTTTACAGGTATTATTCTATACATAAACAATTCATAGTATCTATTGTTTGATATTTGTATTAATTTTTCTTTAATTATTTGCTACAGGCATGGGCATTCTAACGGATTCCCCAACTGGGGAGTGTATGTGCCATGATGCTTGAGCATCCAAGATGGCCGAGATTACTCAATTGGTATGACACAAGAGTAACGTCACACCAAAGAATAAATGATATTGTGAATTCAAATAAAGTAAGTATATGAGTTTTTAATTGCTTAGATTAAAGTAATAGATGCATCGTATAATTATTAATTTTTTTGTCTGAATGTATTAATAGGCTCAGATTTTGAAAGAGCTGACTCTCACAGAAGAGGAGAAGACAAATGATCTGCTGCAAAACCTATTTGATGCTGAGGCTTCTCCCTTCGAAGGCAATCAGCTGTTGTTGACTGCACCGGAAGCCTCAGGATTCTCCTCACTTGAGGAGAAATTTGAAAAAAAATTATGCTCACTTCAGGAGAAGTTTGAGGAAAGATTCTCCTCACTTGAGGAGAATTATGCAAAGATGATATCCTCAATAGAAGAGAAATGTCAAAGGAAGATCTCCTCAATTGAGGAGAAATATGAAAAGAAGATATCCTCAATTGAGGAGAAATATGAAAAGAAGATCTCCTCAATTGAGGAGAAATATGAAAAGAAGATCTCCTCACTTGAGGAGAGAGTTGGAGAACTATTATGCATCATTGCAGAGAGTCAGGTAAACCAATAATGATTTCTATGTATTCTATAATTATTTGCTTTTTGTATACGTATGCATTAACTATATGTTTATCTTTAACGGTATGTGCAGAAGGAGAAGGACAAGAAGAAGAAGGAGGATGAGGAGGAGAAGAAGAAGGAGGAGGAGGAGGAGGAGGAGGAGGAGAAGAAGAAGGAGGAGGAGGAGGAGGAGGAGGAGAAGAAGGAGAATGAGAAGAAGAAGGAGGATGAGGATGAGGATGAGGATGAGGAGGAGAAGGAGAAGGAGAAGAAGAACGAGAAGAAGAAGGAGGAGGAGGAGGAGGAGGAGGAGAAGGAGAAGGAGAAGGTGAAGGAGGAGAAAAAAGAAAAGGATAAAATGGAGAAGGAGAAGGAGAAGGAGAAGAAGAAGGATGATGAGGAGGGAGACGAGGTGGTGGTGGAGAGGGTTACATTCAAAGGTGCAACATCACAGCGGTTGAAGAAACCGGGTCGAAAAATAAGCTCTCCATACACCACCTACAAAAAGAAAAAATTTCTCCGTAAGGAAATACAAGAAGAGGAGGTCGTTGACGTAGAAAAATCGATAAGAAGACTTTCGTCTGAAGAGAGAGAGACAATGATAGCTTTTCTTGATAACAACAGAAATCATTTGTAAGTATAGTCACTATATAATCTATTTTTGAATGATAACATATTTTGCCTCTTAGTAATTAATTGGATAATTATCAATATAGGCCTGAAGTTCTAATTGATGGGTTCATTATAACCCCTTACTTAATTAACAAACTATATGAGCGCACATCATGGGTGATGAGCGAGGTGAGTTTATATCAATTATTTTTTTTGATATATCTCGATATGTCATATTCAATCGTTTAAAACTTTATATTGTTGCAGCACATTGATGTATATATGTACTTACTTGAAGAGCGTATGTTAAGGAATAAGACCAGTACAACATTGACCATTTCTTTGGCTAGGACATATTCTTGGGTATATCTCTCATTCTTAATAGTATTTGTATAAAAATTTTTCTCACAATTCAATAAATATTTATTATTCATTTTTGAATTGCAGATATTATGTCAAACATGCTATAAGGAATGGAAGGACTTTGTACAAAGTTACGATGGAAGCAACCTAGATAAAGATCACCTTATGTATGCCTTCATTGCATCATATAGGTGGCCCAAAGAATTCGGCAGTCCTCTCAAAGATGATAAAGGGGATATCATTCCGTTATGGAAGTGTTCATACGTAATAATCCCTATCAATGAAGAAAACCAACATTGGTATCTTGGGATTCTTCATATGCAGGATAGGCAATTAGTTTTGATAGACTCTCTTTATAGTGATCCTGTTTCTAAGTATAGGAAAAAGGTAGAAGCATTTTTAGAAATTCTACCAATGTTTTTAAATTTTTTGGGAGATGAAAATGCATTACAGGGTGCAAAATGGATAAGCAAGAATGGTAAAGATCATCCTATGCAAAACAATGGGTAAGTTTTTATTACGAAATGCTGACAATAAAATATTAGTCCTTTTATACAACTAACAATTTTATATGTTATATAGGTTTGATTGTGGCGTATTTTTGATGTCTTTTGCCAATTATTATAGCTGCAACAAAAAGTTCGATTTCAGTCAGGTATAATATTCAGTTGTTTGCAATGTAATATTCAGTCAGTTATAATATTCAATAATTACACTTGCAATCTAATTGTTTAAATTTGTAGCTTTGTATGCGCAAAAAAGGTACGGGTCGGCTTTATTGCACAAAACGAGATTACAAGTGTGGCCGGGACCCGGGTTGCTCGGGTGTAGCGAGTCCGGGTTGCGGCGAGTTTTGATCAGGGGATTGTGGGAAAGATCTTCTGGGGGATCCCTTTGATCCGCGTCTCCACGTGGTGTTCGTGCGAGAGCTCTGAAGGGGCTGCCCAGGACAGAGGTTTTACAGGGAGAGGGTTTTGGAGAGGCTAAGGAATATCCACCGTTGCTTTGTCCCTTCCGTGCTTCGCGCTTTCTCGGCTAGGGGGTTTTCGGCTTCGTTCCTCGGTCTTCGTGTCCTCCTCGTTCCTTGCTTGACCTCGGTGTCCTTGATCGTCGGTTCGCGGCGTCGATCGAGCTTTTGGCGTTGGCTTTGGCTTTGGCTTTTTGGCTTTGGCTTGGCTCCGGCGTGGCTCTGGCTTTTGCTTTGCTTTGGCGCTTGCACTTGGACGTAGCTGGGAGAGACTTGCGATGCTTTCGTTCTTCCGGACTTCGCGTCGTATCGGCTAGAACGTGCGGTGCTTTTGCTCGTGGCCGGCGTAGTCGCTTGGCTTTGGCACTTGCGTTGCTTTGGCGCGGGCTTTACTGGGGGCTTTGCTTTGGCTTCTTGCGTTGGCTTTAGCTTCAGCGTCAACTCGATCTTCTTCCTCGAACGACGTGGGCTACTTCTTCGGTGCTTCGACGGTTTGCGTGTCAACGGGACTTCTCTTCTTCTCCGGGCTTCTTTGGCGTGATCGGGGTCGAAGAATGCTTTCGAAGATGGTGGGGGTAGCACCGATCTCCGTGCGACGGTTGTAGCGTCGGCTTTTGTTGATGAAGACGACGGGGTAGTGACGCTTCAGATGATCTGTTCCAGCCTTTCTTCTTCGTGGATGGTGCAGATGTTTGTCGAAGACGACGGGGTGATGTCGCTTCGCTTCTCTCCTCCGGGCTTTGGGGCTTGATCGGGATCGAGGACTTGTTGGAGACGACGGGGTAGTGCCGCTCCTCTTCTTCTCCGGGCTTTTGGGCTTGATCGGAGTCGAAGCTTGTTGGAGACGACGGGGTAGTGCCGCTCCTCTTCTTCTCCGGGCTTTTGGGCTTGATCGGAGTCGAAGCTTGTTGGAGACGACGGGGTAGTGCCGCTCCTCTTCTTCTCCGGCCTTTGCTTCTGGCGTCCTCGGAGTCGAAGGGTTCTTCTTCTCCGAGCTTTCTTCTTCGTGAACGGAGTCGAAGGGGTGATCTTCGTGCGCAAGGGTCTTCACGTTGATGAGGACTTTCAGTAAGCCGATCCCTCGGGACAGGCTTGACTGTGCCTCGTGAAGCCTTGGGTCGATGAAGAAGCGTGCTCTCTTCTGCAGAGCTCTGGCGCTTCGTCTTCAATTTCTCGACCATTTTTTCCTTCCCCCACCCCCTCTATTTATAGGCAAAGAGGTGGGGAGAGAGATATGGAAACTTTTTAATTTTAAATCCCCTTTGTATCTCTCTCATAATTACCCGGATTTTATTCATCCATTGATGAAGGGAATAACATTTAATTGTTTTCCTTTTCTGGCGGGTGCAATTATGGCTGGATTTTGCGCACAAAATCGATGGCGATCGGGCGCTTCGTCTTATGCGTCGGATCGAGGGATCGGCGCAGATCCGCGTGTGTGAAGACGTCATACGCTACCTCCCCCCGCGCATGGCGGTATTTTTTCCTTTTCTTTCTTTTCTTTCCTTTTCTTTTCTTTCCTTTTTCTTTTCTTTCCTTTCTTTTCTTTCCTTTTTCTTTTCTTTCTTTCTTCTTTTCTTTCCTTGCAGGGCCGGCCGGCCCCTCCTTGGGGTTCGGTCCCCACTAGGGGCCGGCCCCTCTTGGGGCGGGGTCCGAGTCCATGCCGGCGCGCGCGAGTCGGGTCTGCGTGTCTGGTTTGCATCCACGTTGGCGCGAGCGAGTTGGGTCCGCGTGTCGGGTTTGCATCTGTATCGGCACACGTAAGTCGGGTTCGGGTCCGACGAAATTCGTGTGTCTACAAATGCCCCCTCAAGGACGAGTGCGTCGGTGAGAGCGTGTCGGGTTTGGACACGTAGGAATCGTAGAGCGCTTGTCCTTGATTCCTTTTGTGGGAAGGGTTGGGAGTCTATTTAAGGACCCCTACCCCCTTCTTCCGTCATTGCGTTTCTTTGCGAAGGTTCTGCCGGCTTCTGGAGACTGCTGTCGGAAGAGAGCTGCCTGGGTTTGCACGAGACTTGCTCCGTCTTCCCGGTGTCGCTTCTTTCGTCGGCCTTGTGCTTCTGCGTGACGGTTCTGCGGGCTTCTGAAGACCGTCGTCGAAAGTGTGCTGCCTGGGGTTGCACGAGACTTGCTCCGTCTTCCCGGTGTCGCTTCTTTCGTCGGCGGCGATGGTGCGCGATTTCGCGGTCGTTGCGAAGGCGGGTTCGAAGCGACGATGCGACGAGGCTCGCGGCGGGGAGGATGGAGGAGCGCGGCTGAGGTGCGGGTCGCCTTCGCCGCCTCTCTCTTCCTCCTTCTTCTTCTTCTTCTTCTTCTTCTTCTTCTTTTTCTTTTTCTTTTCTTTTTCTTTTCTTTTCTTTTCTTTTTCCTTTTTTTTTTTTTCTTTCTTTTCTTTTTTTTTTTTCTTTCCTTCTTCTTCTTCGGCTCCGGGCTGCATGGCAGCAGCGGCAGCAACGCCGGGCGCACGCGGGGGCTGCGCGCGGGTGGCGCGAGGCCGGAGGCGGCGCAGGCGCAGGCGGCCGGCGGTGCAGCGGTGCAGGGTGCGCACGGGGCTGCGCGCGGCGGTCGGCGTCGCGGGCGGCGCGCGGAAGCCAGGGCCCGAGCGGGTCGGGGTCGCGGGCGGCGCGCGGAGGCCGGGGCCCGAGCGGGTCGGGGTCGCGGGCGGCGCGCGGAGGCCGGGGCCCGAACGGGTCGGGGTCGCGGGCGGCGCGAACAGGTCGGGGTCGTGGGCCGGCGAAGAAGAAGGAGAAGAAGGGGGCCGCGGGCCCCCCCCCCTTTCTTTCTTTGGCTGTCGGTCATTGATTGGGGGAGAGGGGCCCGTGGGCCCCACTCGTTGACTCTCTCTTTTTTTTTTTTTTTTTTTTTTTTTTTTTTTTTTTTTTTTGCGTCGCGGGTGCCGATGATAACAGTGTCGGCTCGTGGCGCACGGGTCGCGACACGGGTGCGGGCTGGCTGGAGGGTGACTTCGAATCGGGCAATCCTCTTGACAGGGGTCCGGGCTCCCTTAGCCCCTTTTTTTTTTTTTTTTTTTTTTTTTTTTTGACTTGCCTCCCTTCATGGTCTTCCAGGGCTCGTGTCTTCGAGAGTTTGGCTTCCTCGGGCTGGATAGACGAGGACTTCTTTGACGGGAGGAGATGCCTTTGCTTTCCTTACACTCGCGTGCGCCGTTACCGCAACTCAAGGCGGGAAGACCTTTTGTCGTTGCTCCGTGTCTTTGTGCACGAGCGCATCACAGAAGATGGAGTCGCGGATGCGACTTGCGGGATGCTGAAATTAAGCGAGAAGATCCATACTGACGAAGGGATCTCCATGAAGCTTCTGCGGCCGAGTTTGAGTCTTCCGTTTCATCATTGCGGTGAAGAGTTTGTGCCTACGCCAGTTGTTGCCTCGAAGATATGTGCTAGGCTGACCCGATGGGGCCCCGATTCTTGGCCTCGGGGCGACGTCCAGTACCTTTGCGGCTTTCGCGAGTGGATGGACGAGCTCTACGAGGTCTTTGGCGCGGAACCTGAGATGAACTTATTGGCCAAATTTCTGGCGCCGGCCCGTCGGGAGTACAGTCGTCCTGAGGGGATGTACCGCGCGCTTTGTGAGCTTTGGTGTCCGGAGACTAACACCTTCCTTACTGGGGCGGGGGAGATAGGCATCTCGCTTCGTGACGTCCATATCGTTTCGGGGTGCCCCGAGGTACGGAACTACTACCAAGAGGAGGTGCCTGCCTTGAAGGATCTGCTGGACAGCAGCTACGCTCCGAGTTCTTGCCTCCTTCTGTTCAAGGCATATGCTATCATTGCGGCGAGGGATCAATCAGATCGAGTGGGTCCTTCTTCTTGGGTCGATTTTTGGTTCAGAGGCGAGTATAGAGCTCCAGCGCCCTCAGCTCACCCGATGTGGAAGATCGCTCAGATGCAGAGACCTCCGCTTCGCTCCTTTGTGAGGCCTATCGATTCCTTGGCTCGAGAGAAGCACTCAATGGAGGGGAAGCAGTGCCCCTGGGAACTCCTTGGCCTGAAACGGGACAGCGAGGAGTGGCGATCGGTTTACCGAGCCGCCGGGCTGGTCATCTTTCTTTGCCGGTTCGTGCTTCCGTGTTCTGGGGAGGCCATTCGTCCGGGGACCTTCCTTGCTGCTTCCAGGATGGAGAGGGGCGAGCTCTTCAATCTAGCCCCAGCCATACTATGCGCCTTGTATCGGGCTCTCAGCGGGACTTACTGGGACTTGTCTGGCTCAGATAAGGCCAAGGAGGAGCTTGGCCGGTCGGCTGCTTTCGGACCCTTGCATTATTTGTACGGCTGGATAGCTCTGCATTTCCCGAAGGGGATCTTTGCCAGGCGCGGGCATCCAGCCGAGCTACCTTTCCTACCCGGGGTAGGAGGGATCTTGAACGCCTTTATCAGTTGGGAGCGTCCGAAAGAGTGTGCTCGTACCCTTTTGAGGAGGATGGGGAGCGTCGATTTTGAATTTCTGTCGGAGCATTCGGTGCTGCCTTTGGAGAGGGCGACTGTGTATGACAACGACGGGCTCCCGGACAGTCTTTACTGGAATATGGTCAGCTGCCGTCCTGGCTACTTGGTCTGGCGCAAAGGAGATGTGGTGGAGGTGGAGCAGTACTCCCCCCATCGCTTTGCCCGTCAGCAGGGGTTTCGACAGGAAGTCCCTGGCACGCCTCAGCAGTTGCAGGGGCGTTTCAGTCCGCAGGAGGGTTACCGTCTGTGGGCTTCTCTCTACGCTCGCTTTACTGGCAGTAGTTTCTTTCCTGGGGCCAAATCCGGGCTTCGGGACGCCGCCACTCCGGAATACTGCCAGTGGGTTAAAGGGCGAGTTTCCCCTTTACTTGCGAGTTTTCCAGTCGACGTCTTAGTGAGTAGTGGGTTCAGGAATTTCTGCTTTGATCATTCTGCGGGAGTAGAGGACCGCCGCCTCCGACTGGGATTTCGGAGGGCGCAGAGGAGCGGTAGTCGTTCTTCCAGTGCTCGTTGTGTCCCTTCTTCCGTTCCGGTGCTGGATGTCGAGCTTACTAGTGCCCCTGGGGCATTCTGTTTCCCGAAGGCCGAAGTTGAGGGCGCCCCTCCCAAGAGAAGAAAAATGTGCATTCCTCGCGGGATGGTCCCGAGAGTCCCTTGTTTGACGGAGGATGCCGAGGAGCCTGGACTTCTGAAAGATGAAGTGATTCCTCCGTCCCGGACCGCTTCGTCCGACCACACAGGTATGGAACTCTCTTCATTTTATTTGCCCTCTACGTTCAGGAAGTTTTATCACGCTGAGCACCGTTTCTTTCTTTTGATCAGATTCTGTTATAGTGGTAGAGCGTGGAGTGAGCTCTTCAAAGGCGACTCTTGGGCATTCGTCCACCGGTGCCGCACAGGAAGTGCCCGAACCTTGCGGGCTAGATATCCCTCCGGATGATCTAGATCTCCTCGGACTTTGCGGGGAGAACTTCCCTAGGGGCGACATTAACCTGGACGACATCGATGTCGACGCCTTGTATTTTGGCGAGGAGGCTGAAGTCTCGAGCGTCGACAAGCGGCGTTCCCCGATGACTGTGCCCTCGTGTCCTTTGGTGGAGACGGTTGTTGCAGCGGTAGCGGCGGTTTCCCCAGTTCCGCCACCCTTGTTGGCGCAGGCGGCTCCTGTGGCAGTTGCAGCGGCAGGGAGGGTCTTGCCTACCTACTCCGAGGCGCCTCGTCCGGTTTTAAGGCCGAGGAGCAGGGTCTCAGAGTTCCTTCTTTCGAGCTGTCGGCAGTACATCAAGTCGACGTTGGAGCCTTTCCAAACTGCCGGTCTTGGCGCCCTCCAGGACTGGTGGTCGGCAGATGGTGCGGAGTTTTGCGCGAGCCTGGCGGAGTTCAAAGTTGACAGCTCTCTTTTCGTCGCTCAGATGGACCAGCTTGTGACCGAGAGCGAGGCTTATCGATCCCTGCGGGCTTTGCTGGAGGGGAGTTCCCCTTCTGAGTTGGAGGCTGCTGAGACGAGTCTGAGTCAGTCCGAGAATCAACTTGCAGAAGCTACATCCAGCCTATCGAAGGCTCAGAGAAAGATAGAGTCTGTGCGCGCCTCGCTTCGAAAGGCGGAGTCTCGTCTGGAGCGGGCCGAGGCCGCGGAGAGCGCTTTGAAGGCGAGTTATCTGAAACAGCAGTCGGACTTGGCGACCCGTCGCGAGCTTCTGGCTGCTCGTCCCGTGGAGCTTCAGCGAGTGGAGGTGACTAGGGAGGAGCTGCTGCGCCGTCTTCAAGCTCTAGACACCTTCTTTTAGTCGTTCCTTGTTTCATTGTGGCTTTCTTTTCAGGACTCATGCAATGTACTGTCTTTGCTTTATTAATAATATCGCCTTGTTTCGCCACATCCTTTCCATGGAACTTTGTTGTCTTTTTCTTTTGGTCGGACTGAACCTGAAGTAACTTCTCAGGCTGCCTACGTACCCCCCTAAGGGGGATCAAGTCGCACGTAGTTCATTTTTTTTTTTTTTTTTTTTTTTTTTTTGAACAAGGGGTGTGGCCTTGCTTTAGGCATAGTACCTTTTGAGGTACTTGCCGTTGATAGGGCCGAGTGTCAGCCCTTCTGGCGTGGTGAGGAGATAAGCACCGTTGGAGTAGACTTCCTTAACGGAATGCGGGCCATCCCATTTGGCATCAAATTTCTTCCCTCCTCGATGCGAGAGAATGATGGGGCGTTTGACCGCCAGTACCAGTTCCCCTATCTGGAATGATCGAGGACGAATCTTCTTGTTGAAGGCGCGAGAGAGCCTGGCCTGATAACACTCCAGACGCTGTTGAGCTTCGAGGCGTCTTTCATCCAGTGCTTCCAATTCTGCTAGGCGGAGCTGGGCGTTGTCATCGCTGGTGAGGCCTTCCTGGACTGCTATCCTGAGCGACGGGATTTGGAGTTCGAGCGGAAGAACGGCTTCCACGCCATAGACGAGGGAATACGGCGTTGCTTGTGTCGGCGTGCGGAAGGATGTTCGGTAAGCCCATAGCGCTTCGCCCATGCGTTCGTGCCAATCTCTCTTTGTCTTCGAGACGGTTTTCTCCAGCAGCTTGCACAGAGTTTTGTTGAAGGCTTCTGCTAGACCGTTGGCCGGAGCGTTGTACATTGTCGAACAATTCTGCTTAATGTTGTACAATGCGCAGAACTGGCTGACGGCAGCATTCTTGAACTGCTTCCCATTATCTGTTACGATGTAGCGGGGGACTCCATAGCGGAAGATGATGTCGTTCTGGATAAAGCTGATGACGGAGTACTTTGTAACTTCCCTCAACGGTATCGCTTCAGCCCACTTGGAGAAGTAGTCCGTTGCCGCCAAGATGTAGAGATGTTGCTTGGACGACTTGGGCAGAGGACCGACGATGTCGAGACCCCATCCGTCGAAAGGCCAAGACGCGATTGTTGGGTGTAAAGGCTCCGGAGGTTGACGGATGTAGTCCCCGTGCATTTGGCAAGCTTGACATCTTCTCGCGTACTCCAAGCTGTCTTTGATCATGGTAGGCCAGTAGTATCCCATCCTTTTGACGCGGAAGTGAAGCTTCGGACCGGACTGGTGCGATCCACAGATTCCAGCGTGTACTTCTTCGAGCGCGGCTTCTGCTTCCTCTTTTGCGAGGCACCTCAGGAGTGTGCCGTCATAGCTTCGTCGGTACAGTTCGCCGTTGAAGTGGTAGAACCTTAGAGATCGTCGACGGATGTCACTTTTGCGCTTCGGATCTTCGGGGAGTTTACCATGAACGAGATACTCCACAAACGGTTGCCTCCAGTCTTGTTCTTTAATCTCGAGGACATGCACCGCGTTGGTTTGAACCGGTATTTCGGGCGGACCCTCTTCTTCGGTGATCACGAATCTCCTGCAGACGGGGACGACGAGAGAACGTTCATCTGGGAATGGGAGTGTAGCCGCCAGATTTGCGAGTGCGTCAGCCTGCTGGTTGAGGTTCCGGGAAACGTGTTGGATGGAAGCAGCCTTGAGTTTTTCGAGGAGCTTCACAGCTCGCGCGTGCAACGGTACCAGGTCTTCTTTGTTGACTTCGTATGCCCCCAGGACTTGCTGGATCACGAGTTGAGAGTCGCCAAAGATCTCTAGTCCTTGAAGGTTCATTTCGTCGGCCAGTTCGAGACCAATGAGTAGGGCTTGATATTCTGCCACGTTGTTGGAACATGCTTCCGAGAGCAGGAATGAGAAGGGGAGTATTTCGTTGTCCGGAGTGACAAAGATGACTCCGGCTCCCGCGATGTCTTGCCTAGCTGCGCCGTCGAAGAACATTTTCCAGGATGGGGCGATGTCGACGGAGAACACTTCTTCATCTGGGAGATCTTCTGATAACTCCCATTCTGCCGGGAGAGGGTATTCTGCGAGGAAGTCCGCGAGGGCCTGCCCTTTAACCGCTTTCTGTGGCACGAAGGTGATGTCGAATTCAAGTAGCAGCAGGGCCCACTTGGCCAGACGTCCGGAAAGCACTGGTCTCGACATGATGTATTTGAGTGGGTCAGCCTTCGAGACGAGTCTGATGGTGTGAGCGAGCATATAGTGTCGCAGCTTTTTCGTGGCGAAGATGAGCGCTAAGCAGACCTTCTCGATTGGGGAGTAATTCAGCTCTGCGCCGACGAGAGTGCGACTTAAGTAGTAGCAAGCTGTCTCCACGCCAAGCTCATTGTTCTGGGCCAGGAGTGCCCCCAGGGACTGCTCTTGGGCGGCGATGTAGAGGATGAGCGGCCTCCCTTGAACCGGTGCTGATAGGACTGGCGGCTTCAGTAGATATGCTTTGATGTTTTGGAATGCTTCTTGGCAAGCTTCATCCCATTTAAACGGTGCTCCTTTCTTCATGAGGCGACTAAAAGGGTGGCACTTTCCAGCCAGGTTGGCGATGAATCTCCGGATATACGCCAAGTGTCCCTGGAAGCCTCTAAGGTCTCGCACTGTCTTTGGTACGGGCATATTGACGATAGCATCAATTTTGGATTGATCTATCTCAATGCCACGATGTCGGACGACGAAGCCGAGGAATTTGCCCGAGGAGACTCCGAACGCGCACTTGAGCGGATTCATGCGGAGTTGGTACCTTCGAAGTCGTTTGAAGACTAGCTCAAGATCTTGTAGATGTGCCGATTTCTTCTTGGATTTCACCACGAGGTCGTCGACATAACACTCCACGTTTTGATGAAGAATGTCGTCAAAGATCTTCTGCATAGCTCGCTGGTAGGTGGCTCCCGCGTTCTTTAAGCCGAACAGCATTACCTTGTAGCAGTAGATTCCTTTCGGTGTGCGGAATGCCGTGAGCTCCTCGTCCTTGGGTGCCATCCGAATCTGGTTGTAGCCCGATGATCCGTCCATGAAAGTGAGCACCTCGTGACCAGTCGTCGCATCAACCATTAGCTCCGTGATTGGCAAGGGAAGTCGTCCTTTGGACATGCGTTGTTCAAGTCTCTGAAGTCCACGCACACTCGGATTTGGCCGTTCTTCTTTTTGACGGGGACGACGCTAGAGATCCATGTCGGGTACTTGACCTCTCGAATGAAGCCGGCTTCGATCAATTTGTTGACTTCGCCTTCTATTTGGGGTACCAGTTCTGGCCGGTAGCGTCTTTGTCCTTGCTTGATAGCGCTGGCTCCGTGTTTGACGCTGAGCTGGTGCACTGCGATTTTTGGATCGAGGCCCGGCATCTCCTTGTAGGACCATGCGAAGACGTCTCTGTATTCTTTAAGCAGTTTGATGTATGCAGCTTCTTCCTCCGGGGTTAAGAGTGTGCTGACGAATGTAGGCCGAGGCTCCGTCTCCGTGCCCAAGTTGATTTCCTTCAAGTCATCAACGGTGGACTGCCCCCCTTCTTCGAGGACTGGCGGGGCGCCGGGCAACTCGTCGTCCGACGTAGAAGTTTCACCGTTGTCGGGATCCGTAATGGAGATATGATTGACGGCAGCCATGGGTGGGTGGGTGGGTGTTGAGACGAAGTCCTCGATAGGCATTTCCAGGCGATCGAACACTGACTTCTTCTTTGATTGTTTGACTGGCCCGAGCCTCTCGAACACGGATGTGCGTTTTCGGTTCGACCAGTCTTTACCACCTCTGGTTTGCTTCCGGAGCAAGGCTTGGCATCGAACCCGTTGTCGTCTTCTCCTGCTGTCTAGACGGCTGAGGTAGGTAGAGCGTGCATCGGAGATTGTCGATTCTTCGGCCGCTTCATCTACCATCCTCGCCTCGATGTAGTTCGAGGTGAAGGTCTTCTTCGCTGCTGTTCTGATGACTAGCGGAGCTTGACTGGAGCCGATGCCTCGGCGGTTCGGGGGAATTTGCTCTCTGTTTTGAAACAGCCGAGCTTGAGTCCTTGTCATCCCATGCGGAGTTGCTGCTGGTGGGAGTGTGCCCATGGCGCTTTCTTCGTTGTAGCCAGCTCTAAACAGTAACTTGGCAGCATTTTGCCCCCAACTCCCTTCTGGTTTGAATCCGAGTTGCTCGAGGTCTGCTGATTTGACAGGTCTGCTCGGGTTCAGAGCTTGCGTCAGACTAGGTAGTGGCACCGTCATTTCTTGGAGAGTGATGACATTGGCCTGAGATAACATCGGGGCCAGCTTCCTTGTCGGAGTAGAAGGCGATCGCTCGGGTTTGCGGAGCCACTGAGGCGCGAGACGCAATACAGGCGCCGTTTGGATTGGCAACGGGGTATGTTGCATTGCTCTTGGCTCGAAGCTGATGCGCATCCTTTGCCCAGGTTTCATCGTTCCTTGGACCTTGGGTCTCGCCTCGTCAGAAGGTGGCACTGGATTCCCGGGAAGAGGAGTCTTTTCCTTATTTACTTCTTCAATCTTTTGAGCTCGAGGGGTTTTAGCCGGCAGAACTTCCGCGACCAGGCCCTTTGCTTGGTAGAATTTGGCGTCGGCCAGGTGTGTCTCGGCCTCGTTAAATGGCTTGTCGTCCGCAACTATGCACCTCTCCACGCCTTCTTCGTAGTACTTGAGGCACTGGTACCAGGTGGATACTATGATGCCGTTCTCGTGCAGCCATGGTCTTCCTAGCAGGAGACGATATGATGTCTGGCAGTCGATGATGTGGAAGAGGACCATCGTATCTAGCGGGCCGATGGAAAGCTTCAGACGAATGATTCCAACGGTGGACTGTCCGCCCTGGTTGAAGCCTTGAATGACCAACTGACTTGGTGAGAGTTGGTCGTTGGTGACGCCGAGTTGACGCATCGTCTGGATGGGCATGATGTTGACGGCGGAGCCACAGTCCAACAGGATTCGGTTCACTGGCTTCTCCTTGATGTATCCCGAGACGTAGAGAGGCCGGTTGTGCAATCGCGTCCCGAGTTGCAGGTCCTCGTCTGAAAAGGTTATCGTTGCATCACACGAGGCTACAGCCTTGCGCTTCTGGTCGTCCTTCCTCTTCCTGCTGTAGCTATCCGGATCGGCCAAGGCCGCAGCCATTGCCAGGCGAGCCTTCTTCGGGAGGTGCAAAGCTTCTACGAGCGGTATGTGCAAGATTGCTTCGTCGTGAGAGGCGGTGCCCCCTTCGTCGGAATCGTCCCCCTCGTCGGTGGAGTCGCCTTCTTCAGAAGTCTCGCCTTCGTTCTTTCCTTCCGACACTTCATGGACTCCGACCATGCAACAGGACACCTTGATGTGTTGGTCCGCTGGGAGGAAGTGATCCGGGAAGAACTCTTGCAAAGTTGTCGGCTCTGGAAGACTTTGCTGAAGGATATCGTCTTGGCTTGCTGGCGGCACTTTGAACGCCTTCCTCCCCGGAGCCTTGCTTTTCTTCTTGTAGGTCTTCCGCTTGGTGAATCCCCTCATCACACGGTCTTGCTTGAGCTTCTTTTCTTGCCATGGCTTTCGTCGCCGCGGTAGCATGACCCATGCTTCTTCGTCGGTGGATTCCCCTTCGCTAGGATGATGGTCGACAGCAGCAACTGGTTTCCTCAAAGACACTTGTTCTTCGTGAGGCTCTACTGGCTCGTCTTCCGATCCCCAGCCGGTGGGCTTGATTTCGTCGATTGGAACGGACGGAGGCCTTGAGTAGAGGACGTAATAGTCGAACTTCCCCGAAGGCTGGCCCAGCAGACCGACTTCCGGATCTCCCTGCTCGTATCTTTTCTGGAGAGCGTATTGGGACGTAGCTTGACTGGAAGGGACTTGCTCTTCTCGAGGCTCTACTGGTGTGTCTTCCGATTCCCAGCCGGTGGGCTTGATTTCGTCGATTGGAACGGACGGAGGCCTTGAGTAGAGGACGTAATAGTCGAACTTCCCCGAAGGCTGGCCCAGCAGACCGACTTCTGGATCCCCTTGCTCGTATCTCCTTTGGAGCGCTCGTTGGGATGCAGTATTGCTTGGAAGAGGTGCTGGCGTGAGCGATGATTGCCCCCAGGGCAGCGGTGTTTCTTCCTCGGAGAACGCAGGAGTACGTTGACGTCGCTTCGAGATTTTCGGCTGGGAAGTTGACTTAGCGATTGGCGCTTGACGGTTGAGGCGCAATTTGGGCATGCTTCGTCGAGCGGCAACGAGTACCGGCGAGAAGGAGCCGAAGGTGATGGACGTCATGTTGGCCGTAGCAACCTCCCCGGAGTCGATCTCTATCTTCCCTTGCTTGGCGAGTGCCATGATTCTTTCCTTGAAGACGAAGCATCTTTCGATGGGATGACTCACCACCCGGTGGTATTTGCAGAAGAGAGGGTCGTCGACACGATGCATCTGCTCGGGCCTCTTCGAAGGAGGGAGCTCTATCATCTTCTCTTGCAGCAGTTGGTCGAACATGGAGGAGACTTCCGAGTCTGGGAAAGGGTACTCCTTGGCTTCGAGCTCCTCGAGAGTCATCCTTTGTCTTAGCGGCGGAGGCGGTGGTATGGCGACTCCCTTCTTCTGATCTGGCTTGCCACCGATCTTGAGCGGCCTGGAGGTCGAAGCGACGTCAGCAGCATTGACTTGTTTCAGTTTCGTTGCCGGTGGCTTGTCCTTCTTCTCTATCTTCAAGAAGTCCTTGTTCTTCAAGTCCCCGCGGTTTGCTAGGCTGAGTTCCATGTCATGAGCCCGAGTCGCGAGTTCTTCGAAAGACCGAGGTTTGATACCCTTGAGGATGTAGAGCAGACCCCAGTGCATGCCTTGGGTGCACATCTCGATGGCCGAGTCTTCAGACAAGCGGTCTCGTGAGTTCAGTGCGAGGTTCCTCCACCTGTCGATGTAGTCAATCACTGGCTCATCTTTTCTTTGCTTGACGGCGGTGAGTTCGGTCATGCTGACGGTTCGTCTGGTGCTGTAGAAGCGATTAAGGAACTCCCTTTCCATCTGGTCCCAGCTGTCGATGGTCCCTGCAGGAAGATCAACGTACCAGTCGAACGCGTTGCCTTTGAGGGTGCGGACGAATTGCTTCACCATCTCGTCGCCGTATGTGCCGGCATTGTTGCAGGTCTCGATGAAGTGGGCGACGTGCTGTCTCGGATTTCCCTTTCCGTCGAAGTGCTGAAACTTTGGGGGCTGGAATCCGACTGGGAAGCGTAGCTGCTGGATCCTCGTAGTGTAGGGCTTCGAGTATGCCGCCGTGATCGGAGGAAGGCCACTGCCGTGGGTGCGCATCATGTCGGCTATCAACGCTTGGACTTGCTGAGCGTTCATCGTTGCCGTTGCTGGAGGTTGAGTGGCCACCGAGGCTGGCGTTGGGGAGACGACTTCCACTGGGACGGGAGCCGAGGAGAGCGCTGGAGTAACTACTTGAATCGTCGGAGCAACCTCTGTAGGAGCGGGAGTTGAAGACGGAACTGGAGCGGCTACTGGAGAAGCGACGGGATGGCCGACTGCTGCAGCGTCCTTTGCGCTTAGCTTTTGGAGCAGAGTGTTGACGTGACGATCCTTCTCCTCCATTAGCCGAGTAATCTGCGCCATGTGCTCGTTCATCTGCATGACTTGGAGCTGAAGAGCGGACGGAGGGTGATGACGGAGGACATCTCGGTGTTGCATGTTCGCATCCTCGCCATCATCATCGGAGACGTAGTTACGCCGACTTGCTTCTGGCTGATGATTGATGTTTGCCCCCTGCAGAGGAGGTGTAGCGTTTGCTGGAGAACCCGAACGGGTTCGGGGTTGGGGCTGGTCCTCCCCAAACTTCTGGACGTGGGCTCCAGGATCGAGGCTCGTTTCTTCATGCACCAGGGCCTCGTCGGCGCTTTGGTGAGCATCTCCGGTAGTAGCTTCTGGCGCGAAGATGTCCGCAAGAGTCCGAGTACGCCGAGTGTAGACGCGTACCAACGGAGGAGCATCACCCTCCGGATTTACTGGATCACCGTGTCGAAGTAGAGGAGACTCGGCGATTGGTGAGAGGCTTGGAGCAAACGCATCGTTGTTTGTTCCGGCCATCGCGAACTTCAAGCAACTTCTTCAACCGTACGGATGAAAGGAGAAGAGGTCCCACCGGGCGTGCCAGAAATCTGTATGCGCAAAAAAGGTACGGGTCGGCTTTATTGCACAAAACGAGATTACAAGTGTGGCCGGGACCCGGGTTGCTCGGGTGTAGCGAGTCCGGGTTGCGGCGAGTTTTGATCAGGGGATTATGGGAAAGATCTTCTGGGGGATCCCTTTGATCCGCGTCTCCACGTGGTGTTCGTGCGAGAGCTCTGAAGGGGCTGCCCAGGACAGAGGTTTTACAGGGAGAGGGTTTTGGAGAGGCTAAGGAATATCCACCGTTGCTTTGTCCCTTCCGTGCTTCGCGCTTTCTCGGCTAGGGGGTTTTCGGCTTCGTTCCTCGGTCTTCGTGTCCTCCTCGTTCCTTGCTTGACCTCGGTGTCCTTGATCGTCGGTTCGCGGCGTCGATCGAGCTTTTGGCGTTGGCTTTGGCTTTGGCTTTTTGGCTTTGGCTTGGCTCCGGCGTGGCTCTGGCTTTTGCTTTGCTTTGGCGCTTGCACTTGGACGTAGCTGGGAGAGACTTGCGATGCTTTCGTTCTTCCGGACTTCGCGTCGTATCGGCTAGAACGTGCGGTGCTTTTGCTCGTGGCCGGCGTAGTCGCTTGGCTTTGGCACTTGCGTTGCTTTGGCGCGGGCTTTACTGGGGGCTTTGCTTTGGCTTCTTGCGTTGGCTTTAGCTTCAGCGTCAACTCGATCTTCTTCCTCGAACGACGTGGGCTACTTCTTCGGTGCTTCGACGGTTTGCGTGTCAACGGGACTTCTCTTCTTCTCCGGGCTTCTTTGGCGTGATCGGGGTCGAAGAATGCTTTCGAAGATGGTGGGGGTAGCACCGATCTCCGTGCGACGGTTGTAGCGTCGGCTTTTGTTGATGAAGACGACGGGGTAGTGACGCTTCAGATGATCTGTTCCAGCCTTTCTTCTTCATGGATGGTGCAGATGTTTGTCGAAGACGACGGGGTGATGTCGCTTCGCTTCTCTCCTCCGGGCTTTGGGGCTTGATCGGGATCGAGGACTTGTTGGAGACGACGGGGTAGTGCCGCTCCTCTTCTTCTCCGGGCTTTTGGGCTTGATCGGAGTCGAAGCTTGTTGGAGACGACGGGGTAGTGCCGCTCCTCTTCTTCTCCGGGCTTTTGGGCTTGATCGGAGTCGAAGCTTGTTGGAGACGACGGGGTAGTGCCGCTCCTCTTCTTCTCCGGCCTTTGCTTCTGGCGTCCTCGGAGTCGAAGGGTTCTTCTTCTCCGAGCTTTCTTCTTCGTGAACGGAGTCGAAGGGGTGATCTTCGTGCGCAAGGGTCTTCACGTTGATGAGGACTTTCAGTAAGCCGATCCCTCGGGACAGGCTTGACTGTGCCTCGTGAAGCCTTGGGTCGATGAAGAAGTGTGCTCTCTTCTGCAGAGCTCTGGCGCTTCGTCTTCAATTTCTCGACCATTTTTTCCTTCCCCCACCCCCTCTATTTATAGGCAAAGAGGTGGGGAGAGAGATATGGAAACTTTTTAATTTTAAATCCCCTTTGTATCTCTCTCATAATTACCCGGATTTTATTCATCCATTGATGAAGGGAATAACATTTAATTGTTTTCCTTTTCTGGCGGGTGCAATTATGGCTGGATTTTGCGCACAAAATCGATGGCGATCGGGCGCTTCATCTTGTGCGTCGGATCGAGGGATCGGCGCAGATCCGCGTGTGTGCAGACGTCATACGCTACCTCCCCCCGCGCATTGCGGTATTTTTTCCTTTTCTTTCTTTTCTTTCCTTTTCTTTTCTTTCCTTTTTCTTTTCTTTCCTTTCTTTTCTTTCCTTTTTCTTTTCTTTCTTTCTTCTTTTCTTTCCTTGCAGGGCCGGCCGGCCCCTCCTTGGGGTTCGGTCCCCACTAGGGGCCGGCCCCTCTTGGGGCGGGGTCCGAGTCCATGCCGGCGCGCGCGAGTCGGGTCTGCGTGTCTGGTTTGCATCCACGTTGGCGCGAGCGAGTTGGGTCCGCGTGTCGGGTTTGCATCCGTATCGGCACACGTAAGTCGGGTTCGGGTCCGACGAAATTCGTGTGTCTACAAGCTTGATATGACCTCATTTCGAAGGCGAATTGCATATCAAATTTTGCATCGATATGTAGATTGAAGGGCCATGACGATTGGGATGACTCGATGCATCAAAGAACTTGTTAATTGTTGGAATTTGTAATTTGTAATATATTGTTCTTTGTTGTAATTTGTAATGGAATGACTCGATGATTTGGAAGTTGGATCAAAGTTATTTGTAATTTGTTGGAATTTGTAATGGAAGATATGTTGTTTGTAATGGTTGGTAGTTGGATCAAAGTTATTTGTAATTTGTTGGAATTTGTAATGGAATGATATGTTGTTTGTAATTTATTGGAAGTTGGATCACAGTGAAATTTGTAATGGAATGATATGTTGTTTGTAATGGAATGATATGTTGTTTGTAATTTGTTGGAAGTTGGATCACAGTGAAATTTGTAATGGAATGATATGTTGTTTGTAATGGAATGATATATTGTTTGTAATTTGTTGGAAGTTGGATCACAGTGAAATTTGTAATGGAATGATATGTTGTTTGTAATGGAATGATATGTTGTTTGCACTTTGTTGGAAGTTGGAATGATATGTTATTTGTAATTTGTTGTAATTTGCATCACAGTGAAACATGCCAGAGACTGCCCATACAACCTGTTAAAATATAGACGAAATTCGGACGAAATAACAAATTTCGTCTATGTTTCGTCGAAGAAAAATTACACAATCAGGCTAACCGAGACTGTCTTTGGGCTGTGAGACGAAATCAGGACGAAATAACAAATTTCGTCTATGTTTCGTCGAGTTTTCGTCTAGTTTTCGTCCTAAAAAAATCACAGTCATTTCTGCCAGATACTGGCTTTTGGTTGTGTGACGAAAATCGGACAAAATACCAAATTTCGTCTAGTTTTCGTCGCCGAAAAAGCACAGTCAGTTTTGGCCGAGAGTGGCTATGGGCTGTGTGACGAAAATCGGACGAAATAACAATTTTCGTCTAGTTTTCGTCGCCAAAAAATCACAGTCGGTTCTGGCAGAGACTGGCTGTGGTCTGTGTGACGAAAATCGGACGAAATAACAAATTTCGTCTAGTTTTCGTCGCCGAAAAAGCACAGTCAGTTCTGGCAGAGACTGGCTATGGTCTGTTTGACGAAAATCGGACGAAATAACAAATTTCGTCTAGTTTTCGTCGCCGAAAAAGCACAGTCAGTTTTGGCCGAGAGTGGCTATGGGCTGTGTGACGAAAATTGGACAAAATACCAAATTTCGTCTAGTTTTCGTCGCCGAAAAAGCACAGTCAGTTCTGGCCGAGAGTGGCTATGGGCTTTGTGACGAAAATCGAACGAAATACCATATTTCGTCTAGTTTTCGTCGCCGAAAAAGCACAGTCAGTTTTGGCCGAGAGTGGCTATGGGCTGTGTGACGAAAATTGGACGAAATACCAAATTTCGTCTAGTTTTCGTCGCCGAAAAAGCACAGTCAGTTCTGGCCGAGAGTGGCTATGGGCTGTGTGACGAAAATCGGACGAAATACCAAATTTCGTCTAGTTTTCGTCGCCGAAAAAGCACAGTCAGTTCTGGCCGAGAGTGGCTATGGGCTTTGTGACGAAAATCGGACGAAATAACAAATTTCTTCTAGTTTTCGTCGACGAAAGTTGGACGAAAATTGGACGAAATCACAAATTTCTTTTATGTTTTCTTTCTCTATAATTTTTGTTCACTCTAATGTTTATCTCTCTATAATTTATTCTCTCTATAATTTTGTCTCTATAATTTTTTTGTCTCTATAATTTTTTTTCTCTCTATATTTTTTCTCTCTACAAATTTCGTCTATTTTTTCTCTCTCTATAATTTTTGTTCACTCTAATTTTTATCTCTCTATAATTTTTTCTCTCTATAATTTTTATCTCTCTATAATTTTTTTCTCTCTCTATAATTTTTTGTCTCTATAATATTGATTATCTTTCTATAATATTTTCTCTCTCTATAATTTTTTGTCTCTATAATATTGATTATCTTTCTATAATATTTTCTCTCTTTATAATTTTTTTCAATCTATAAATTTTTTTCTCTCTATATAAATTTTTCCACTCTCTATAATATTTTTACATGAGACTACCTCTCCTTATTTTTCTCTCTCTATAATTTTTTTTCAATCTATAAATTTTTTCCACTCTCTATGATATTTTCTCTCTATGTAATAGGAGAAGCAGAAGATATCCAATGTTCTTCTAAGATCAGTTTGCACTTTTTTCCTGCGCCATGAACTCCAAATAGAGGATGCGAAGAAATACCAAATAAGATCAGTTTTCAAACTGAATAACTTCTTAAATGCAAAATCTTAAGAAATGTCATTACATTACAAACTTAAGATATGTCATTACATTACAACATTCGAGACATGCAATACTCCAGAAATATCATTACAATAGAGTTCCCCCTCACATATCATTACAATCACCTTCATTCATATTACAATGAATATAAATAGAAAGACCATCATAGCCAAAAGTGCTCCTAACATACAAAACCCACACTCCCGAGTGGTAAACTTAGGAGCGGGAGGGACAAAAGAGACGCAATCCGAAGGTGCATGACGCTTGCTATCCAAAGGGATATCATGATGTTTATCAGGAGGGAGATGCTCGCTTTAGAACTTGGATAAGTGACCTTCAGCCTCCTCCAAGGAACGGAATGAACGATACCACATAGTATTTATTTGCCATAGGTACGATACCTGTATAATCATGTCATTCAATAAGTTTTATAAATGTTGAAAAAAAATGCAGAAATTAAAAACAAGAATATATATCATAATATGCATATATAACAACAAGTAATCATAGTGATTTCAATAATTCAGTCAGACATGTTATAATGACTGGAAGAAGTATGTGTAAAGTTATAAAGGGAACAAGTAAAAAAACATGATACCTTTACTCTGTAATAATAGGAAAGTTACATGATTTTTTATTATGTCCAGAACGTTTACATCTAGCACATTTGACAGTCCGGCGTTCCTCACCCTGTGAGAGAATTCTTTTTTTCTTTGGCCTTTCCGCTGTTTTTTTTCCAATGGGTGGGATTAGTTTATTAGCTGATTGAATACTTTCTGGGGTCTTCCATTCACTTTTATCAGCAACTGGATATATAGATTCTGCATAGGTTGCCCTGTAGTTATCCGCTGTATAGTAGTGTGCACAAAATAGATAAGGATCCATCTTATACTGTGCAATTCCGGCTAATGCATGTGAACATGGCATGGCCATCACATCAAATTTATGGCATGTGCATTTTCGATTGCTTAAAACTACATGATCACAATATTGTATAGATCTGACCATATACTCATCGAGATTAATAGGATGACACGCTGTGCCACGAGCTCTATCCATATCTCCAGCTAGCTGATTTTCTGCCCATTTTGTTAGTTTTGTTGTCAAAGTTGTTGCCGTATTTCTTCGTTTGAACCATAAAAGTTGGAGCTTTAACCGATATTGCTCCAAAATCATAGTGATGGGTAGTTCTCTGATATCTTTTAGGACACTATTGTAACTTTCAGAACTATTTGTGGTTATAATATTATACCTTCTGCGTGTGAAATACGCTGTAGTCCATTTTGCTGGCTCAATTTCTCGTAACCAGTCATGTGCATCTTCATTCATGTGCTTTATAGTTTCCATCACTTGATGAAACTTTGATTCTCTTGTTGCCTTTGCAGCTGTATAAAAGTAAGAGTATAATCTTTGTTGTTTGAATTTGGCATACATGTTTTGCGAAATATGGAACGCACAATAACCATGTACAGCATCCGGAAAGACAATAGGAACTTGAGCCAATAAAGCCTTGTGTCGGTCGGATATAATAACCAAATCATTAACTTGACCCAAGCTGTCCCGCAGTTGTGTTAAGAACCAATTCCAACTTTCATTGTTCTCCGATTCACCAATCCCAATAGCCACGGGAAATATATGATTATCTCCATCCAAAGTGGTTGCAATAAATAAAGTACTTTTGTACTTGCCTTTTAAATGAGATCCGTCAACGGCTATTACTGGTCTTAGATTTTGTCTTTGAAAACTACGTAAACATGGACCAAGAGCCATAAAAACAGCCTTAAATCTGTCTCCTTCCCTTAAAATATTAGTGATGGTTCCAGGATTATTTTGTGCAACTTCATGACAATATGCTGGAAGAATTACATACGAGTCCTCGTATGAGCCTCTTAAAAGAGCAATTGCCATCTCCCTTGCCAGCCATGCTTTTCGATAAGTGATCTGCACACCAAATTCTTGTTGCACATCACATATAATTGCTTTGGGAGAGTACAATACATGTGCTTCTATTCGAGCTTTCACAAAATCACATATCAACTTGCTTGTAGCTTGTCGATGATCAATTCCACGCTGCGGCAATGAGCAGTTGTGTAGGCCTAGGAAAGTAATTTTGAAAACATCACACCCTTTTTGTCTACTTGCACGTAATCTCCAACTGCAATTTTCTCTTTTACATTTTAATGCATATCTTGTTCTGCTGGACTTCATCACCTTGTACTCAGTGTTTGTAAATAAAGCATTCTTCTGTACCATCTTGATCAATGTGTCTTTATCTATAAACATCTGATTAAGATAAAGTTGTTGATAATCATCTTTTACTTCAACATCAATAGGGAATTCGTTAGGTACGTATTTGTCTTCATAAACCAAAACCGAATCAGGTATTGAAGACTTACGTTCATCGTTTTCCATCCAACTACTGCTGGCAAAACACTCTTTCTGGCTATGTCTCAGTGGTACTTCTTTCTTACTTCTTTGTTTTTCAGTCTTACTTCCTTCTTGCTTACAGATAATATCCTTATCCTTCAGCTGACTATTCTGTTGAGTGTGCTTTGGAGATACTACCATATCCGCAGGAGTGTCAATGAATAATTCCTCCAATACATGACAACCAGCAGGCTTCTGGTTAAGATCTATAGATAATTTTGCATCTCTTCTTGATCCCTGCTGATCGTCATCTATATTCACCTTACTGGGCATATATTATTTAAAAACATATAAGTACATGAACTAATTAATCATCAGAATTACAATATAAGATATTTAAAAAAATTATTCATACCTTCTGTCATTCATAACAATGTCAAATAATAGAGGGTTGTCTTCAGGTTTCTCCATACTCTTGTACTCAATACGTTGACTGACATCTAGTGTGCATGGTACAAAACTGAAATCCTCGCCATAATTAATATCAATCTTTTCATCCGTATGCAAATCTCCAACACCGAATGATGACGATATCGAACAATGAAGCTCCGATGACGTCGAGATATTTTTTAAGTCAACGGGAGGGGTAACTACACAAGGTGTTTTACGAGACACCTGTGTCGTTTCTTTCAACTTCCTCTTACTACCGAGTGGTTCGATTTCAATCGACCTGTCAATAGATCTCGGATTTTTCAGCACTCTGCTTATCAGCAATGGGACATTGCTATTATTGGCTCGGATGTTATGGGCAATAAATACTGCAACATCATTATCATCCACAATTTCGGCAGGAGGACATGCAAGTGTACTTGGATATAAAACCTTCATTGTGATTTCATACTCTTTGAGACTATCATTTGTAATCTTATAAATTTCCTGAAGAAGACAGTCAAAATCCGATTTTGTAGATAAAATGATACTTTTAGTTCTTCCACCCCTGTACTCGTATTTTTCTTTCAAATATAACAATTCTCCATCGTAACAACAAAGTATCGGTAATGTTGAATCCATATTTCAAATCCCTGTTAGCATAGAATCACAATATCAAAACTCAGCAATATAAAATTTGATATCAAATATGAATCATTTTATCGATTTCATCACTTTTTCATCACTTTTTCATCCTACAATGTGATGTTACTATTTTAAGCATAGAACCACAATATCAAAACTCAACAATACCAAATTTGATACCAAAAATTAATTATACGTATCTAATACATACTAGACTTATCACGACCAATACATACTAGACTCATCACGACCAATATAATATAAATTCAGCTAATTTTGTCGATTTCATCCCTTTTTCGTCCTAACCATAATGATGAATAGCCAATTTTATCAATTTCGTTCATTTTTCGTCCATCTTTCGTCCTAAAATGTGATGTTAATATTCACCTACTTTTTGTTGATTTCGTTCCTTTTTCTCGATTGATTATTGTTGTTAATGAAATCATAAAGTAATCAAATACAATGAAGAAGTTAATCAAACATATATGAAAAAAATCACAAAAGCATGGAGGTGAAGTATAGGAGTCGTTGAAAGGGGGTGAAGTGTAGGACTCATCACGACCAATATAATATAAATTCAGCTAATTTTGTCGATTTCATCCCTTTTTCGTCCTAACCATAATGATGAATAGCCAATTTTATCAATTTCGTTCATTTTTCGTCCATCTTTCGTCCATCTTTCGTCCTAAAATATGCTGTTAATAT
The DNA here is from genome assembly GCA_947650365.1 of Chamaelirium japonicum. Taxonomy (NCBI): domain Eukaryota; kingdom Viridiplantae; phylum Streptophyta; class Magnoliopsida; order Liliales; family Melanthiaceae; genus Chamaelirium; species Chamaelirium japonicum. The sequence goes on from OX393549.1 coordinate 36,585,892, forward strand.
TCAACTACTTTTTGTTGATTTCATTCCTTTTTCTCGATTGGTTGTTGTTGTTAATGAAATCAAAAGTAATCAAATGGTACAATGAAGAAGTTAATCAAACATATATGAAAAAAATCGCAAAGGATGGAGGTGAAGTATAGGAGTCGTTGAAAGGGGGTGAAGTGTAGGAGCCGTCGAAAGGGGGTGAAGTGAAGGAAGACTCACGGGATTTGATGATCGCCGTTGAAATGGGTGTCCGTCTCTCAGTTGCCGTCGAAAGAGGTGGAGGAAGCTGCCATCCAAATGAGGGAAGTGAAGGGCGACTCAATGGGAGCTAGGGTTTTAGTAGTAAAGTAAAAGGGTAGTTCGGTCCCAAAGAATTTTCAGTGGCCATTTTCGTGCAGATTTTTTGACGGGGTCCATTCTCAACAATAGTTGAGAGTTGGTGGCCATTTCGGTAAAAACCTCCTAGATAAATGCTATTCAGTCCGAAGGTTTTTTTGATTTCGTCGACCGATTGACATGACAGCATGCAACTGGTGGCTGAAACCTACTAGCGACATTTAAATCTTTTACACCACTAGTCGTACGTTGTCACGTCAATCGGGTTGAGCGGACTCGAGAAAACCTTCGAGCTGAATAGCATTTCTCTATTATCTATAGTCCTGCAACAGTGTTGAGTTACATTAAGTACGTTTAGTCAATAGTTTTCGGTTTATATACGGTCCATAAAATGATTTCAGAGTAAGAGATAATCCTTGTATAAGAGTTATAGTAGGCTTAAGGAATCATTTGCTAACCATTTTTTTTATAATTTTTATTTTAAAATATCAAATTTGCCTATGAGATACTATCCCATATAAGTCACAGCGCTAATTAACTATCATCGTTGTTAGTATAGTGGTTTCGGACTGCTAAAGTGATTTATGTCTGTTGCAATATTTTTGGATTGATACACTGATTTTGAACTTTTACACTGATTCGAATCAGGTTTAGAGTTAAGGTTCATTGTTTGGGATATATAATTAGGATTAGGGTTCGCTGTTTAGGGTATAGAATTATGATTAAGGGTTCACAGTTTGGGATATAGAATTAGGGTACGATTAGGGTTAGGTTTAGGATAGGTTTCACTATTAGGGGTATAGAAGTAGGGTTAGGGTTAGGTTTAGGATTAGGGGTTTCACTATTAGGGGTATAGAAGTAGGGTTAGGGTTAGAATTTACAACTTAGAGTATTAGGGTTAAGACTAAGATTCACTATTTAGGGTGTAGAAGTAGGGTTAACTTTAGGGGTCACTATATACGTAGGGTATAGAAGTAGGGTAGGTTAGGGTTACAAAAACATTTCAGAATTTCAAAATACTTTTTGTCGTGATTGTGGGGGAAATTTTTGTGCCGTCTTGATCATAAGTCACACCCCACAATTCTTGATTGAATGTGAATTGTTTGTATGTTCTAGAGATGGAGATTATAGATCGAGTAGAGAGTGTCACGATGAGTTATTGTCGAAGTTCTGTCTTACGATCTACGTCTCCGGACGAGAGGTGTCACTTGGTTTGCACTATATTTAATGGATGCGAAAGGAGGGTGAGTGTTCTCTCAATAGGTCGAGAGAACCTTCTTACAATAGGGGTTGCATGGAGCAATTAGAACAGAACAAGAAGAGAACTCTGGCTCTTGAATCCTCTTCTCTCTTGATCAATCCATCAACCACCAATCAATTCCTTTTCTGTAAGCCATAGGGGTCCTTTTATAGCTGAAGTACATGTTGTTATGGCAGTGATGACGTGGTGGTGCTGAGGTGGTGCCGCGCTGGTCCTAGGCCTCCTCGTTAGGCCCTTATTTGAGCCTCTGCCATGCTCCAAATAAGGTTCACTCGATCTATGAGCCCTGTGGTGATACTTCTTGGACCTGGAGCCATCACCTGGGCTAGCTGTTGCGCTGGCACAAATAGCCCGATTACAGTCTCGGACAAATTTTGCACCCACGGTGATAGAAAACCGATTTAACTATGTGGTAATTGGAAGGGCATACGTGTCATTTTATAAACTATTAGACCTATTACGATTACATCTTTTACGGTGGATCTTTTATGACATATGAGTTGTGTCGGGACCAATAATTAAGAGGTTGTTATTAAATGCACCTAATGCAATCTTCCCCCAATTATAATTGCGTATAGATTGCTTTCATGTCCCGTGTGGATTGACTTCGCCTATATACATGTTTAGATCCAAAAAAAAAATTCACTATGAATTTGCATCACTCGGACCTTCGGATGTGCCCCTCTTCTTGGATAGAAATCCGTACCCATCAATTTTCTCAGCATCCGTATGAAATTACGTGTGCTACATGGTCCACAAAGGGTTTCCTGATTCTTAGGCAGGCAATAAAGAGAGACTATGACATTGGTCGTGGAACAGCTTGCATGGGATGGGGTATAGGTGAGAGAGAGAGAGAGAGAGAGAGAGAGAGAGAGAGAGAGAGAGGGGGGGGGGGAGGACTTCAAAAGACCAATTGGCAGATAGGGGCACAATTTCTTGGCAATGGATGAAGGCAAGTATATTATAATAAGAGATCGAGTTTAGATGAAAAGAATAAGACAATATTTGATATACGAAACTGAATTCATCTATGTAGAGTACGTAAATTATACGCCCGAGAAATAAAATGAAACAACATTCATCCACGAGTCTGCAATTGTACTGGAATAATTGTACGAATATAAAACAAATAACTCAAAATTGTAGGAGTACGTATTAAGAATAAATAAAATTGAAATTACTTTCTTTTTACACATCAAGAAAAATTATGATTTGATTGATATCATGTGATCAAATGAGTTTCATCCATTCAATCTCACTCCAATCAATGTTTGAAATCACGGTACCATTCAACTCCAGATGGATAGATACTAGCTGGTATCGACCGACCGATATTGCTTGAGGATAAAAAATAAAAAAACTAAATAAATATCCTAGATATATATAAAATGATTGAAATCTTTCAATATTGATCTGTACAGGACGTACCGATCGATACCTACTTGAACTGGTCAATACGAACCGGTGCTAGCCGGTATGACCGAGGTTTTTCGAACCATATCATATCCCTTCCCCTCGGACACCATCCATGCATATATAGCATGCCCAAGCATCCAAACATGGAAGCCACCACATTCAACCATGCCACAAGGGCATTGGTTTATAGTCATTGGAGGCTTCAAAGAGCCAGGGTGGGTGTGGAATAATTTAGGCAGACATCGTTATAAGGAATATGTCCTTGGATGGCCACAAGGACTACAGGCCCATATGAGCATTGCAAAAGTGGCCTCCCCTTCAACCACTCCATGCCATCATGCTTTGGATTTTTCCTCGCAACCTCACACTCTCCCATCTCATCTTTTCTGTATGGAGCAATGCTATTCAGCCCGAAGCGTTTGTCCCGAATGACGTGGCATTCGATCGTCGGTCTGGGCTGCGTGCGATTCACCGATCGGGGCTGAGTGCGATGCGCAGCTATGATCCGGACAAGTTGTTTTTCTCGACCATTCGGGGGGCAAATATTAATTTCGTTTTTGTCTAGGGTTTAAGCTTGATATATGGATATCGTTTTCATGAATCGCTGTGCTACAAAGCTGGGCCACATCCTCAGAATAGCCCCAACGTTTTCATTCGCTATAAATTATTCCATGCACAAGTGGGCGCACAGTGCGGGGGTCGCGATCATCGGTGCCGATTCATCGGCGAGGAATGGGTGGGCCCGTCGGAGTGCTTAGGGTCGTAGGCCTGACCTGACCCCACCCCTATGCCCTACCTTATCTGTCGATGTCGCCTCCTTGGAATCCCGACGCCGTAAAAATCGGGCGAGGTAAACGACCGATTTTTATTTTTAGTAAAAGTCCACCGCTTTAGTGGTTACTTGCAAAAATGGCTTTCGGATCCGGATCCGGATCCGGATCCGGATCCGGATCTAAACCTTGCAAGGTCGAAAGCCAAACCCTACAAGAGATGTTGGATTTGGATTTAGATTTGAATTCAGATGCAAGTTGAAGGATTTAATGTTTAATTGTTAAGATCTAACACGTACCCCAATGATTTTTATTGTTACGGAACCTCCGTCCCCCCAAAAAACAAATTTAATGGTTTCGTATATTCACCAGCATTTATACCGAAAGTACTCTTCATTAAGTCTATCCTCGATGAATTATGGCCATGTCTGCTCGTATGATGCTAAGACGTTAGAGAATGGCGACGAGCGAAGGTGTCGCTATGCGAGGGAGGTGTGGATGCGACTTTGGCAAGAGAGAGACAGTCTCTCGTCTGTTGCTTTGGAGCGATTGATCAGCCATCAGAGAGGTCGATTTTTAATTCCTCTTTTAATTTTAAACTAATGAGTTTATATCCATGACCTAACAAGTTTAGAGACATGCGACCCATTATGCAACCCTGATAGATCCAATTTGGGCCATAACAATAAAAACTATGGAGTGTTTTACTTTAGGGTGTGTTGGGTTGTTTGGAAAAGAAAGGATAAATAACTTCTTCTTTATTTTGTGTGTTTTTTTTTGGGAAATTTTATTCATACCCCAAAAATCTGTAATTAGCCCCCGTATCCCTAGCGTTTCTCAATAACTTACTCAACAATCCTTTAATACCAACAATGCCCTTTTTTTTATACCCCAAACCCCAAAACCCCTGCTCAGCGTCTTTTGTACCCCAACCCAACCCAATGTTCGTTTAAACTTAGCCCACACCCAACCCGTCGGGTTGTGCGGGGTGGGTTCGGGTTAACCCGCCCAAAGTCGAGTTGGGTTCGGGTTGGCCCGCCCAAGTTGCAGCTAGGGGTGGCAATGAGTCGTGTCGTGTCGGGTTTGTGTCGTATCTAGTTTCGTGTCGTGTCCAAAACCCCTAGACCCGAACCCGACCCGTTTAACTAATCGTGTCTAGATCCTAAACCCGTACCCGACTCGCTAATAAACAGATAGACACGATAAGACCCGATAAGACCTGTTTACCACCCAGATCTATTCAGTTGACCCGATCCAACCCAATCCGACTTGACCCGACCTGACCCGAAAGACCCACTGGTTTTATATATTATAGTATCGGATGGCTGGTAGACCCGACCCGACCCGACCCGACATGACCTATTGAATACTAAATGGGTCTTCCTGGGTCTACCATGTCCAGACCCTAAACCCGGACCCGACCCGTTTAATAAACGGGTCTATCGTGTCGACCCGTTTACGACCCGAACCCGTTTAGCCTTGACCCAGACCCGCTAACTTCGTGTTGGGTCCTGTCGGGTCGAGGAGAAATGATTCGGGTTGGGCTCGGATTAGCCCGCCCAAATTTGGGTTGGGTTCGGGTTGGACTCGGGTTGGGTTCAGGTTGGCCCGCCCAAGTTGCAGCTCTACTTGTGCCTTCAAGTATCAGCCAATTGCATGGGGTTTATTTAAGAGTGGGGTGTATTCAAGAGTGCATATAATTGGGGTATATTTAAGGGGGTATGTGTTTGATTGGGGTATAATCAAGTTGGGGCGGGCCATTTAACTGGGTGTATTGAAGGTGGGGTGTAAGGGGGAAGGGTATTTTTGGGATAGGAATGGGGTATGAAAAAAAAAATTGGGGTGTATTCAAGTTTGTTGGAAATGGGGGCTAATTACAGATTTATGGGGTATGAATAATATTTCCCTTTTTTTTACGCTTTTGGCAAAAAAAAATTTTGTAGTCTCTTGACTGCATACTAGTTTCCACAGAAAAAATATTTTCCTATGGGGACCAGACTTTCCCATCAACCAAACAAGTGTGATTCACATATTAAATTATTGAGCATGTACGATTAGCCAAAAAAGGAAGCCGATTAAAATCAGACACCATGATTAAGGCAAGTCGTTTAAAATTAGTCACATGAGTATGGAAGGCCCATTAAATATCACACAGTTAATTCCCCCAAATTAGTTTTTTTTTTGTAAGACCTCAATTAAGAATGGTTGATAACAATAAGGATGGCTGATTAACTTTTTTGTTTTTTGAGTTATTTTAATTTAACTGGTCAGGGGCTGCCTAACCCTCCCTCATTTAGAAGGGGTTCTAGAAAAACGAATAAGGATGGCTAATTACAATAGTGATGGCTCGCTAAGGAAGGTCGATTAATGTATTATCTCTTTAATATATGGTACAAATGGATAGAGTCATATGTACGTGCATAGATATCCAACAGTGATGGTGAGATCTCTTACGTTAGTCTTTTAACAAAGTGATGTTATTTGCACCGAAAAAATTACTAGGGCCCTAAATGTTGGCACTACAACGGCCGCTTTCGGGGCAAACCATGTCGGTTAATTGTCTTCGGTCGTGATTATGTTTTTCCTCCTAAGATGGCCGCTGCATTGCTGACATGCATGAAAAATATATAATTGGCCCTTTAATCCGGGCCGCTATTTATGATATCATCCCCCCTGAAAATTTGTGCCACTCTTTATATCCCTTTTAAATCCTAGCACCTCTTTATCTCAAAATGTTTGTCCCAAAATCATGCTTTATTACATTGATATATTTCATAGAGAGAGGTAGGGGATGGCGAGAGGGAGAGGGAGATCCCGAGGGCGATCTGGTGGTCGTTCACCAAGTCAACACCGGCGATCGGCCGGCGCGGGTTCCCGAGGGGCATCGAGAAGGGCTGGGTCGCTCGGGGGAGGAGGTTCAACGGGAGTGACGGAGAGGAGTTGTTCCCGAGATAGGCGTCTCGGGGGCTCCTCTCACCCCTCCTTGTCGGCCTCCCGTCCTCGAGTCTCCTTCGCCGACGTTGTCCGTCGCCCAGCCCCGCCGCCAGCCAGGAGTACGAGGGTCCCCTCTCGCCGGCCTTCTCTTCCTAATCGCCGGAGGGTTCCTGAGCGCCGCTGTCATCGGTGCGGGGAGCGAGATCATACAGTGGCCTCTTGCCGGAACCCTCTAGTGTGCTTCGCCTGTGGGAAGGTGGGGCATACCTCCCACAGGTGCAGGATGTCCAGATCCTCCGGATCTACGGGATCATCGTCGACGGGAGCAGGAGCCTCGCTTGATCTACCCGACGACCCCAGGCGAACGGAGATGATGGAGGTGCTTAGTAGATCTGGGATCTGCCGGGTCTTCCGGAGATCGGTGTCAGTGGCGGAGCTCTCCGGACACCTCCGTCACGCGTGGCAGGGATCCTGGACCTGGCCGACGCAAGAGATCGGAAATGGGGAATTCCTAGTTGAATTCCCTTTCCGTCAGTTTTCGGAGATCGAGGCAGGCCGTGGAGTCCGGGATCTGGGTGCGGTTTCTGTCTCCTTCCGTCCGTGGGAGGAGCTGGGAGGAGCTGTTGCAAGGAGAAGGAGGACAGCATTGCGGGTCACCATTTTCGGCCTTCCTTTTGATGCCTGGGGTGAGGGATCGATCCGGACACTGCTGGAGCCTTACGGAGAAGTCTGGAAGTGCTTCAATGTCTTCCCCGCAACCTCTCACAGGCGTTTCTGCCAAGCAACGACTCTCTGCTACGAGCCCGTTCTGATTCCTCCCTCTTTGAACTTCACCCACGGCGGTGGTGTGTTCCGGGTTCGTCTCACATCGCAAGTCTTGGGTGACTGCACCACGCTCCCTCCGCCGCCCCTTGGACATGCATCTGCCACCTCTGGAACATGGAGTCGGCGGCAGGATGCCCTTCGGGGAGCCTGTAATCTCGCCTGGCTTCGGGCCACCAGTAGCGGCCGGTCCGCAGCCTACGCGGGTCCGGCAGCAGTGCTTTCGGCCACCACCAGCGCCGACACCAGATCATGAGGCGGGTGGCAGTCGCGACCCAGGTATGCCATCCCTCCAGCAGTTCTCCCAAGATGCAGGTTTGGGTGTTTCGAATCTCGGTTTGGGCACGAATGAAGACTTACCTCCTTTTTCTTTCGAGGGTGCCCATGTTGCTTGCATGGATACCCACATCAACCCCTTTGCTGATGAGCACGAGGGCGTTGATGTTGGTCCGGAGGAGGGGGGTCCCACCTTGGGTCCCCACGATATTCATGTCCCTATCAATGTGGATTCCTCCCATTCGGGGGAACCTCTTGATCCTAACTCTGATGTCAGCAGGTGCGCTGTAGCAGAGCAGGGGAGTGGAGGGCGGGGGATTTCTGCTGTGACCGAACAGGGTTTTGTAGGACGGGAGACATCCGAGGAAAACGGCGGCGTCGCTCAGTTTCAATCGGCCAGGAGGAGCTTTAGGCAGATTTTGCAGCGTTCCTCGGAGGATCCGTCGCTTGCCCAAGCTCTGATCCGGTCGAAGATGCGCCTTTTGGAGCTGGACCAGGCGGACCCTTCGGTTTCCCTCCCCCTTTCTTTTTTGGATGATGATGTAATCCTAGACATTGCGAAGAAATGTGGGTTTATTACTACTCCAGAACTGGAAGGTGTTTGTTTCTTCTTGATTCCCTCAGAGCTATGGAGGAGAAGCGGGCTAGACTAGCCTCGTCCTCTTGAGGAGTGGTTGCGGCAATGTCCGAAGGAGTCTGTGGAGGTTGTTTTTCTTTGTATTTATGAAGATTCTGTCTTGGAATGTCAGAGGGTTAGGGAAGTCGGAGAAGAGAAGGGCCGCCAATTCTTTTACCTCCATTCATGATGTTGACATCATCTGTATTCAGGAGTCCAAACGGGAGAATCCGACGAGCCATTTTTTTCGTTCCCTCAGTACTAGGAAGATTGCGAAGTGGGAAGCGAAAGATTCTACAGGAGCGTCAGGTGGTATTCTGGTGGGGTACAATGATGATCTGCTTTGGTTGAGGAGCACGAACGTTGGAGTTTTCTCCCTCTCCCTTATTTTTCAGAACAGATTAGACGGAGAGGAATGGATGCTTTCTTCCGTTTACGGCCCGACAGACCATAATAGAGGGGACGATTTCTGGACGGAGTTGTCCTTGCTTAGGGTGAATTTCACTGGCCCTTGGGTGATTGCTGGAGACTTCAATGTGACGAGAGGGTCGGGCGAGAGGCTGCGTAGCGGTGGTGATGTTTCGGCTATGAGAGCCTTTTCTCTTTTCATTCGTCAGCAGGAGCTTAATATGAGAATTCGACGCTAAATATGACGAGCAAGCTCAGATTTATTATGAGGAAGCTTATATGCTGGAGCAGGGAGCATTTTGGTAATGTTCTGCGGCAAAAAGCTTCTGTTTTGTCAGAGATTCAGGCTCTTGAAGTGAAGGGAGAATCCTCCAATCTCTCGACTCGGGAGAATGAGAGATCAAAAGAGCTGAATGAGAGCCTCGTCATCCTTCTGCGGAGAGAGGAAGTGATGTGGAGGCAGCGTTCGAAGGAACAGTGGCTCAAGCAGAGAGATGCCAATACCTCTTATTTTCACAGAGTGGCTAATGCTAGGAGGAGAAGAAATTTCCTAACTACTCTGTGGCACGAGGAGAATTCGCTGACATCGACTTCTGATATCCTCGAAGCGGCTACCTCCTTCTTCAAGAGCTCGTTCCGTGAGGATGGCGTAACGACTGGAGTTTCTTTTGACTGGTCTGGCGTGGACTTCCGGAGACTCCCGGAGGATGCGAGTTTTGACTCGGAGTTTACTGAAGAGGATTTCCGTAGAGCGGTCTTCCAGTCCAAAGGCAATGGTGCTCCGGGGTCGGATGGGTTCCCTATGGCGTTCTACCAGAAGTATTGGGATATTTTGAAGTGTGATCTCTGCCGTTTCTTGAGTGATTTCTTCTCGGGCAAGGTGCGTCTTCATTACCTTAACCACTCTTGGGTTATCCTTCTTCCTAAGAAATCTGCTGCAGAGACCATTCGAGATTTCAGACCGATCTCTCTGTCGAACTGTCTCTACAAGATCGTTGCGAAGATACTAGCCAATCGGCTAGCCGACAACATCTCGCTACTGGTCTACCCCTCCCAGACGGCCTTCATTAAGGGGCGCCTGATCCTTGATAGTGTAGCGGCAGCCCACGAGACTATTTTCCACCTGCGGGATTCTGGAGAAGAAGGGGTACTGCTGAAGATCGACTTCGAGCGGGCCTTCGATCAGATTCGGTGGGACTTCCTTCTTGAGCTTCTGGCAGCCAAGGGTTTTTCTCCTAAGTGGGTGGCCTGGTTCAGAGAGATCTTGGTCTCCTCAAATCTCTCATGTCTTATCAACGGGGAGCAGGGCCGGGATTTCAAGGTTTATAAAGGACTGAAGCAAGGGTGCCCCCTATCCCCATATCTTTTTATCTTGGTGGTCGACGCTTTCGATGCTGTGGTCCGCAAGGCGAACTCAGAAGGTTTGGTGGAGGGAGTGGGCGGGCACGGTTGGACGACTTCAAATTTGCATTATGCGGATGATTCGTTACTCTTCGCCAAGGCGTGTCCCTTCCAGATGATTTCGTTGAAGATCCTCCTTTACGGGCTGGAATTGACTTCAGGGTTGAAGATTAACTTCCAGAAAAGCAGCCTGTATTACATCGGCTCAGGGGAAGCTGGCAGCGGTTTGGCCAGGCTTCTGAACTGTAGAGAAGGCACCTTGCCGATGAAGTATTTGGGTCTACCTATCAGTGATAAGGCACTCAGGCAGGAGGACTGGGAGCAGCTGATTCTAAAAATCGAAAGGAGATTGGAGGGTTGGAAGGCTAGATTTTTGTCCTCTGGTGGTAGACTAGTTCTGGTGAACTCGGTTCTCTCTTCGATCCCGTCCTACAACCTTTCTTTCTATTTTCTGCCATCCTGGGTGATTGACAGGATAGACAAAATCCGACGCTCATTCTTGTGGCATGGTGTGGGTTCATCTACAGGGGGGTACAATATGATGCGTTGGGACCAGGTCTGTCTTCCAAAGAAGTTGGGAGGGTTGGGAGTTCTAGACCTACGCCGGTTTAACATCTCGATGCTGGGGAAATGGTGGTGGCGTTTGCAGCAAGGTTCAGATGGCTCCTGGCGGGAGGTTATTCTGGCTCGCTATTTTAGAAGATTCTCCCCTCTGCACGGAGTAGAGTCTCTGGTACAATTTCCCATGTTTGGAGAGGCGTCCTAAAGGTCAAGGACCTCTACAGGGATGCGACCTCTCTTTCCTTAGGCGATGGGAGGGACATCAGATTCTTGCGTGACACTTGGCTCGGAGATAGGCCTTTGGAGCATCTCTTCCCGTCTCTTTTCTCTTTGGCCCGTAACAAGGGAGCTTCGGTCCGATCCCAGGCCAGTCGGAGGCTGGGCTCGATCGGATGGAATATTAAGCTTCGGGCTCCGTTAGATCGGGATAGTCGGCGGGAGCTGCAGGATCTATACGAAATTTTGCAGGCGGCCTCCTTCAGAGCCGAGCGGGATGCTGTGCGGTGGAACTGCTCCTCCTCCGACCTTTTCTCTGTGAGATCTTTTTACAAGCATCTCCTCCCTCGAGTTCAACACCACAGACCGTCGAAGGCCATTTGGAGGACGAAGGCGCCTTTGAAGGTTCAGATTTTCTCCCTGATGGCCTCGAGGAATAAGATCCTTACTAAGGCAAATTTGTTGCGGCGGCATCATCCCCAAGCTTTGGATGCTCTCTGTACTTTCTGCAACGTGGAGGAGGAAACTTCATCGCATTTGTTGCTTGGGTGCCCCTTTGCTCGGCAGCTGTGGGACCATTTCGAAGGCAAGGCCGGTATACTCTCGCACCCGCGATCTTTGCGAGGTCTTTGGAGCTCTTGGAGGAGGAGGAGAGTCCCATTGGGGATCCAAAAACCTTGGGATTTGTTGGTCATGACGATCGTGTGGGTAATCTGGCTTGAGTGGAATAATCGGATCTTCAATGCTACTTCGGCCGGGCAGGAGAAACTACGGCAGTCAGTTACTTCTCTTTTCAGGACTTGGATTATTCCTTGGCGCGACAAGCTAGGGGAGGAGGCCTTTTTGTTTTGTAACAATATTTTGACTTGAGTTTTAATTGATTCTGGTTGGGGTCCGCCAAACCCTCCCTCCCTCAGGAGGGGTTCTCAAAATATATATATATATATATATATATATATATATATATATATATATATATATATATATATATATATATATATATATATATATATATATATATATATATATATATATATATATTTCATATGAAGTCGTCAATAGTCATGTGATCCAGTTAAAACCGATAAAAATATAATAAACACTCAATTAGAGTCTTAATTGACACCTAACAACATTTAATAACACCTATTGTATCCAATCCGGACTTTAATTGGGTAATTTATTATAAAAACTAGCCACTTTAAAATCCTACAGATACCCCTGCATCGATTTACCAAGTTGGAGAATTTTCAACTCCGTTCGAGATGTTGTAGATGCGACTTGTAATCCCTATAGATACCTTGGGATAGCTCTCCCAAGATCACCACGTCGACTTACTCCATGGGCAAATCTTTGGGTTAAAAATCGAAGATAGGATGCATGTGAATTATAATCAATGATTGAATTTTCTTTATGATATATAACCTATGGATTAGGAAGATCCATCTTCCTCTATGGGCATCGATCTATTTGAAATATGCATCGAATAGAAAAGATGAACTACAATTGAATATCATGGATTCCATAGGGGTCTCTTCTATGGAAATCGGTCTACCATATTCCTCTATCAGAAAATTAAAGATTTTAGATGGATCAAGGAGAAATATATGATTGTCTATTTTATGCAGGACGATATAGTGGCGAGCACAAAGAACCATGATCTAGAGCAACCTTCCTCATACTTGTTATTTTTCATAAATTAAAAATAGAAGAAATAAGCTAGGATATCTACGATCTTGTTGATTATTCATAATACCATGAACAATATTACAAAAAATAGATGATTATCAAATGAAAGGCAAAATTGTTCTGACCCCAAAAACTAACATAATTAATATAACCCAAAATCATGACTACCAGAATCCCTAGAGATTTCAGCCTCGAAAACCCAATTGTTACTAATAAAGGCCAAAGTGAAAAAAAGTGATCAAAATGGTCTTATTTGTCTGAAAACGTCAGGGCGATTGCAAAGGAATCAATCTTGTTGATCCCATCGAGATCTATTCGGAATGGGGTCTATTAAAAGATTATGACACCGAAGCCTGAATTGACCCTGTTGACCCATCATATTTAAACTTTCGACGATCCTAGGGTGCTAGGTAGTCTTCCTCTATGCGTGTTGTGTCGCTATCTCTGTACCTTTTCATGTTTCATCATTCAAATATCTTTTCAAATTAAGATAATGCAATCGAACTCAGAGTTCAACAAATTGAACCTTCTGCGTGGATACTCGATTTGCTCTTGCAGCTTCTTCATCGTTCATCTTTCGTTGGTTTCTTCTTTGCAAGGTGTCATGGCCATATTCTCAAAAAAGCAAACTCTGGTAGCTATTTATGTATGAAAAATTACAAATTCATGTGGTTACTTCAATACTTTATTTGCTAGACATGATGAGAATTGTCTAATACATGATGGGAATAAAGAAGGAGAGATAAAAAGATCAAAGGCTCAAAAGCTCTCTAATAATTCAACAATCAATAAAAATAACTTTGATTAATAATAAAAATGAAAATACATGGGGTAGAAGACCTTCTTTAAATATACTATATATAGATCTCTGACACCATTGTAACCTTTTAGGACTCTAATATTCACATTGTAACCCTAACTTAACAATGATACGACTACAATTAATCCCTTAATTATACTTTCGATAATCCTAAGCTGGCTGGTAGGTAGTCTTTTGTTATGCGTGTTGCACATCAATATCTATTTCCATCATTCAAATCTCTTTTTCAATCGTACCTGGAGTTCAACAAATTAAACCTTCTGCGAGATACTCGATCTACAACTTCTTTATCACCTATCATTGGTCTCTTCTTTTCATGGTGTCATGGCCATTTTTTCGATAAAATAAAACATCGTCTCATTCTGGTAGCTATTTATGCAAGGAAAAGTACAAATTCATGTGGGTACTTCAATACGTCATTTGCAAGATAGGATGAGAATTGTGTCAAACAAGATAAAAATCGAGGAGAGCAAGAAGAAGGCTAAAACACTCTCGAATAATTTATCAATCAATGAAAATAACTTTCAATAATAATATAAATGAAATATTTTTTAAATATATTATATGTACGTGACCCCATTGTAACTTTTAGGAATCTAATCTTCATGTTATATAACCCTAACTCGACAGTGATACGATTGTTAATCTCTCATACTAGTTATTTGTTTGTATGGTATTTTTTGTTTGTCCATAGTCATGATTTAATGTATATGTTATTGTTTTTCAACAAAATAAGAACGAAAGGAGAATTTATGAGTACGACATAAGATTGTTTTGTATTTATTTATATTGAAAATCGGACTGCGTGAAAAAGAGGGAGATAAATCCCTAGTCGAAGAAATGAGATTTTGTGCCTCTTCTCACCCAAAAGTAAGGACCATGGGGGATAAGAGGACATGGATCACATATTCTAGAGGTTGGAAAAAAATTTCATTGCTAACTACATACACAAGACAGAATTACGAATGCAAGTCAATTATGGTCACCTGATAGTGTGAAAATGGGGCTGAGTACGATGCATCGGTCACGGGATGCTTGTAAAGTGCTCCATGCGATGACTATGATTGATGTGAATACGTGGTCCAGCGATGCGTGTTTAGTATTGAAAATTTTACACATGGGTATATTAATTAGCTACCTTATTTTGTCTAACAACATTAAATTAGATAATATTTGATTCTCCTGATTTAGACTCCTATCCTAAACAAGACTCTAAACAAATTTTGTATCCACTTCAAATATTATTAAAAAATTAAAAATAGAATAAATATAGAACTCTATAATTATAAAAATGACTCATCAAGACTCATAATTGACACCTAGCGACATTTAATAACACCTAATCATATTTCAAGTTATCAATTTATTAACAAATTTTGACACTTTAAATACCCTATAGATACTCATGCATAACTTACTATAGATCAAGCCAAGTCAATAGAAGCACAACTCTTGAGGGGGCAAAATTTTGCTCCAGCGGACTGTTGCTACAGATGCTCAGTGACGCATCTGGATCATTTCCTAATGTGCAAGAACAATAGGAGCAGTCCTATGTAGGCCTGTCAAAGAGCAGAGCCAGAGCAGGGTTGGGATCAAATTGGGTCCCACCCTTTGTTTTAGGAGGTATGCCCTAGTCCGACCCTAGCCCTTCAGGGCTAAAAAATGATGGGCCCTAGCTTGACCCTTCAAGGGCCAGGGCTGGGCAAGGGCCGATCAAGGGCCAAGTTGATAGCGATAAAATAAGGATTATCGACATGTTTATTTATTTAGTTAGGTCATTAAGAAAGGGTTAAATATATTTTGTTCTTCCTAAACTACTTTTATGTCAGTGCCTTTAGGCTTTTGGCAGTTAAAACCCCACTCTTTTATTCGTGCTTGAGACTGATAATACAACTTAAAAAGTATTATAAGTCTTTTTAGTATATATTATATAATACATCTAATACTAATATATCCAAACTTAATAACTTAAATTCCTACAGGGTCACAGTGAGAGACCGACTAGTAACTGATTAGTCCCACTTAGCCACTAATTTAAATCCTTAATATGTATTATATATATATATATATATATATATATATATATATATATATATATATATATATATATATATATATATATATATATATATATATATATATATATATATATTATAATAATTTGTGTACGTATATGGGGCTAGCGAGGCCGGGCCATAGGTTTTCCTGGCCCGCCCTCATCATGGAGGGCTTATGAAAATTGGGTCTGACCCAGCCCTCAGGCTCTTGGCGGGCAGGGCTTTAGACGGCTTTGGAGGGCCGGGCCGAGCCGAGCAAGGTACCCTTTTCAAAGGACCAAATTGACAGACCTAGTCTGATGGTGTGTAAAAAGGACATGCGTGACATGCACGGGTCATGGGTGGGTGTAAAGTTTAGATCGGATGGCTCCCCTGTACTTTAGTGAAGGACCCAAATGTAAACTCTCTAATTCAAATCCTCCACCGGAGACCATCCGACCCAATTTGCAGCCCTAGATCCAACAACACAATCGTGAGGAGATGATGGGCTCAAGTATCCTTTGATTGTAATTATGACCAAATAATATCAAGTATAACAGAAACAAATGAAAAGGAGATAGCATTCGTGGTCGAGATTATCGGAACGCGCATTAACTCTCTCTCTCTCTCTCTCTCTCTCTCTCTCTCTCTCTCTCTCTCTCTCTCTCTCTCCTCTCTCTCTCTCTCTCTCTCTCTCCAAATTTAGGGTTTGGTTCTCATATTGACCGTAGCCGCTTGATGTAAGCCGACGGTGGATGAAGGGGGTTAGAACATTGGTGGAGGTCATTAATCAGCTATAAATGAGAGTGAGAGGCAACAACAAGCAGGAGAGAGAGATGACCCAGCTCTTGGGTCCGGGGCTACCCATCTCTGTCTTTACTCGTTCCTCTCTCTCTCTCTCTCTCTCTCTCTCTCTCAAGTGAGGGTAATCAATTCCTTCATCACCACTCCCAATCTCTGCAACCCTATTTCTATATGCACAGCCCCTCCCTTGAAAGATCCAAACCCATGGGGAAGAAGAAAGAGGGGGGGGAAGCAACAGATCGAGGAAAGAAAGAGGAAGCTTTCTGTTGTTTGAGGGGAATGTTGTCTGGCTCGAGGCTCCCATGTCTCTGTGTGGTTCTGAGCCGCCATTCATGAACCTCTGAGATCTCGGACCAGGCTTCATTCCCCCCAATAACAGCTTCCATCTCCACCACCGGCCCTTCCTCCGCTGCTGAGTTCATCAGCCTCAGGTGGGTTTCCCTTCTTTTGGGCTGCTGCTCACCGTTCTTTTGCCCTATCATCTGCTAACCCCCCCACCCCCCAAGTTTTTAGTTTTGTTTTTTCTGTTGATTCTCTCAGAGCAGGTGCAGATTGGTGTAATGATGTGGGATTTTGACCCCCCCCCCCCCCCCCCTCTCTCTCTCTCTCTCTCTCTCTCTCTCTCTCTCTCTCTCTCTCTCTCTCTCTCTCTCTCTCTCTCTTTCTGACAGGAAGGGGAAAAGGTTTTCATCATTACCTTTTCATTGGGTCTAGCTGTTTTCTTTTATTTCTTGTGCTGCTTCATCTTTTTTTTTTTCCTTTGGTAATTTGTTCCATCTAAATTGGCTTGCATGCTTGATTGAAGGTTCTCCAAATCTTTGATAACCCTAGATCTTTAATCTTTCTTAATTTAGAATTTTCTTCCTTTTTTACAAAATATACTTGCTATTACATATTTCAGGAGCTAGAATGGTGAGAGAGATCTTCCACACATTCTGAAGGAAATCATGATCTACTAACCACTGACTGCTAATTTCCTCTGGATTACTTTGTTTAGAAGAGCTTGGTGTTCTGGATTATGTTGATCCTTCATCATGTGGTGCAACTGTTCCCATGTTTGTAGCTGTGATTATAGATTTTTGTGATTCAATCTTCTATCCGTTTGAGATCTCTCATGCAGGGAAATGATCTCCTAGCCCCTCTCCTCCAGCCCTTTAAATCTGAGTAGATTTTCTTTGATGCATAACTTGGATCTGATGAGATCTAGTTGAGTACATTCATGAATTCTCTTTGCAAGTGATCCATGCATTAATCATGAAAGGAATGCCTAATTTAGATCAAGTTTGGCATCATTCGTCATGATCGTTCCATTGTTCTTTTCTTTGCATTTAAAAAAAAAAAATTTGAAAAAATATGCATAGGCAAGAACTACGGAGCGATCCTAAGGAACGATCTTGATCTACAGAGACAGGAACAACGGAATGATCCTGAAGAATGATGCCAAACAGACGCTTAGCAACTCAAATGGATGGATAAATTATTGTGAATCTTCTCAGAAATGATCTATATCTAGCTTTAATTTCATCGATCTAGACCTAGTTATTATATGCATTATGGTCAACCCACTTCGAAGATTTTGTCTTATCGACGAGCATTTCAAGCCCACATCTCAAGAGATGCTCTTAGTAACACGAAATTGTGCACTTGTTACCGTCTTTGGGACCCGTATCTCAAGAGATGCTCTTGGTTAGATAAAAATAGTGGATTGTTCAAG
Source organism: Chamaelirium japonicum (assembly GCA_947650365.1). Lineage (NCBI taxonomy): Eukaryota > Viridiplantae > Streptophyta > Magnoliopsida > Liliales > Melanthiaceae > Chamaelirium > Chamaelirium japonicum. The sequence continues at coordinate 36,603,957 of OX393549.1, forward strand.
AAAGATGCTCTTATTCGATCCCTTGCCTTGGAGGCACAATAAGATCTTTTCATCCTAAATCATCTAAAAGGATCGACCAAGAAGTTAATTTCTTTATGTTTTAGAACTCATGGCCGGGTTCTTGGCAAATTAGATGATGTGGATTTTGTTATACAACATCAAATTATTAGTGAAAATGGATCAAGTTCGTTATGATCTAACCATCATTAATTTTATTATTACTTCTCTTTGTGCACGTGCGATACAAGTGAGCTAGAGAGAGAAAAAGAGGAGGGGGAACGATTAGATAGGTAGAGAGTAACTGCATGCACTGTTTCAAATAATTTTTTAGGAGGCTGAAAATAGACCATTATATTCCCTATGATTTTTTTTAAAAAAAATTATAAATTCTTATGCAAAGAGTATAAAAGAAATTGTTGTTATAGTTGTTTGCTGCTTTTTATTGTTGTTGTTTCCATTGATAGTATTGATCTTTATTTCTTTCTCTATTGAAAGAAGAGACAAGAATGGGGAAAAGACAGGTTGGTGATGTGTTTTGGGTAAGAAGAGGGTTTGGAGAAGGGAAGAAAGGCCAATGCATAACTGGAGACACGTGTGATGTTAGGTTGCAGCTCGTGTGAAATGGTCATCTCAGCGACAGTACGTGGACGTGGAGAGAGAGAGAGAGAGAGAGAGAGAGAGAGAGAGAGAGAGAGAGAGAGAGAGAGAGAGAGAGAGAGAGAGAGAGAGAGGTGTTCCAACCCTACAAGGTGTAGGGTTTGCTTGTTGACTGGGTAAGAGGAAAAGGGGGAGGGGGAGGATGAGAGGAAAAAGAGGCAAGCCCCATATTCAAATGGGCCTGCCCGGCTCCTCACGTTCCGAAACAGAAAGGCCAACGTCGCCTGCCATGCATTCAATCCCATCACTGACAACCTTTTCTCTTGTGGTAAGGAGGGCATCTGTCCTCGATCTGAAACCCCACCCCCTATGTGTGCAACAAACCCTAGGGTTCAACGCCATATTTCTACTTAATTAAGCAATAAACAAGAAGTTTAGCTGTTTTAAAACATTGTTTGCCACTTTGTCATCAATCAATCAACTGCTCTCTCTCTCTCTCTCTCTCTCTCTCTCTCTCTCTCTCTCTCTCTCTCTCTCTCTCTCTCTCTCTCCACTTGGTTGCTCCACCAAACTTTTCCTTTTGTCTGTGTTTGGATGCTTTTTCATGGGAGCCTCTAAGTCCACAACTTTGCTCGTGTGTTTGCATCTCCACATTCTGATAAGAATATATGGTACTGGGTGCACCAAAAGCAAGTCTTGAAACCACGTTTGCTCCTTTAGAAGCAACATTTTGATCATCAGAAGTAATGGATCCTTTTTCACTTTAATCAATCATGCGAAGTTCCACAAATCGGGGAAAGCTGGGATCTTCTTTTAATTTAGGGCTTGTTTGGTTGCTGTGTTTTTAGTCTGTAATTATAAAATCACATGCACAAACAGTTTATGATTGTTTGGTTAATGAGGTGTGATGTGTGTAAACAAAAGCACAGTATTATGCTCAGTTTGAACAGCTTTTGAACATAATATTGTGCAAATAAAATTTTACCTAAACACATAAAAACTTTAATTGTACATGCCGCATGTGCAAACAGATGTACCCATATCATTTGCACAACAACTAATCAAGAGAGTTTTGTATTTATTGCCTTGGCAAATATTGATATTACATAAACCATTCCCATTTTTTATGTTTTATGAATAACCCCCTATTATATACTTGACCTCAATGAAAGCCCCTGCATGGTTACTTTATGATCAATATTAGATAAAACCCCTCGATGGGGGTTTTTACTAAAGGTCAGAATTTACTAGGGGGCTATTTATAAAATTTAAAAATTGAGGGTATTTTTTGTAATATAAATATTTGTTTAGTGAGGTAGTGTATGCAAAAATCCCTTTTGTTTATTTTCCTTCTTTTTGTTTGACTTTAAGATTGAGTTTCAGTAAGGTAGGGGATTTCTTTGATGTTTTGTGTTTCTATGAAGGTCAAAATCTAACTGTTAAGATTGTGTGTGTATATGTGTTAGATCTAGCATAACTTACTGTGTAAGTCACCTTATATCTATTTATATATGGCCATAGAGCCCTAATGACACAAGTTATTTTCAATTCCTATCATGGTATTAGAACTACCCTAGTCGCTTTCAAACCCTAGACAACCTCCTCTCTCCTCTGCGATTCGAGCAGCCCAACGTTGCCCGACCTCTCCCGTGCAACCCGATGCCGCTCAGCCTTCCCCTCCTCTGCGTCTTGCCTGACCCCTCCTTTGTGTCCAGCCCGACGTCGCCCGGCTCCTCCTCTGCGTCCTGCCCGGCCCCTTCTTTGTATCCAGCCCGACGTCTCCCGGCTCCTCCTCCGTGTCTAGCCTAGCCACTCCTCCGTGTCTAGTTTGACGTCGCCTGACCTCTCATTTGCGTCCAACCCGACGCTAGCGAGCCCCTTCTCCGCGTCAAGCTCGATGCCGCCTAGACCCTCCTTTGTGTCTAGCCCGACGCTAGACCGACCTCTCCTTGTGTGCAACCCGCTGCCGCCCTCTTTGTTGTGTGCTCCGACTCCGGCCTCTCCTCATGAGCAGCCCGTTGTCGTCCTCCTCGCTGTACACCGACTAGGGATTGACGCTCCCGTATCATGGCCTCCTTCAATGATGATTGGATCTTTGGGAGGCGTCTCCCCACGCACACTGATCTCCTCCTCTCTACTCAAACGGACTGAACTCCTGGCCTGGTCGGTATCGATCTGGAACGAGCGCGAGCAAGTTCCTTTACCATTACCTCTTCCATGTCGTCCTACCCTTCGAGGACATCAATGTACTATACATGTCCGGGACGCAAGCATCGTCCGTGAAGAACACCGATGACACTACGTCCGATATCGCTACCACACTGGTGGTTCCTCTCTCTGTTGCATACCTTCAGCGCGTGATGGCTCGCTGGTCTTACGAGGATGCACATGTCAAGGCTTTTTTGTCGCCTCGGTGGACACCTCCCTATGTAGTGGACTTGTTACCTTTCCGATTACATATGCTATATCTAGACACACCTCTGTGGCATCTTTGTTAAGTTAGATGGCACACGTGAGGCTCATCTTTTACAAGAGATGATGACAGCCCAGTAGAGCACCCAACGTGTGGAGGTGTACGACACTTTCATGGGGACCCTCTGGCAGGAGCTTAAGTAGATGGAGCATGGACTCAATGCCTCAGCATTAGAGGTCCAACTGTTCCGGGAACGTCAAAAGATGCACTTTCTTCTTACCGGACTCGTACCAGCTCTTCAGCCCGTGGCTGGGTAACTGCTATACCGGACCCCCTTTTCACATCTTACTGAGGTCTTCGCTGCACTCCTCTCTAAGCAATCCCGGCTGGAGAGCATCGGCACCACCCCATCTCTTCACGCTCTGGCTACTGCTATCGGCCACGAGGGTGTTCTTGCCACCACATCTCGCTCCTTTGTTCCAGCATCGACACCACCACCGGTTCCTCCTCGTTATGGTGGCCACTCCCGTGGGCATTCTTGTGGTCGTGGTATACCACCCTATTACACTTATTGCCACAAGCAGGGCCGCTTGGTTGAGATGTTCTAGACTCTTCATCCTGAGAAGCATACCAGATCTTTTGGCCAAGAAAAACATATATTCATGATTCTCCTCCTGCTCACGCGGCACTTGTTGAGCCCATATCGATTGCAGATCTTACTCAGTAGCAGTTTCAGTTGTTCCAGTAGTTTTAAAAGTTTTAGTAGTACAAGATGAGCTCCGGCGCCTCCTCCTTGTCTGTACCGCCTATTGCCTAATCATCTAACTCTAGTACTCTATTTCCCTGGGTCCTGGACACTAGGGCTTCCCAACATCTCGCCTATGACTTATATGTCCTTACTCTCTTCACCATCCCACCCCTTCACACTGCAAATGGATCTTATCTCTTTATTTCCCAGTGTGGCTCCTTCTCCCCCTTATCTGACCCGTCCGGTCGCCTCACCTTACCTACTATTTATTATTCCCCTGGCCTATGCATGAACCTTATCTCTATCTTCACCCTTTGTGACTCCAGTCTAACCATATCCTTTTATGTCTCTAGTTGTATTGTGCAGGATCTTCGCTCGGGCAAGACGATTGGAATTGGTTGTAGAGAGGACGATCTCTACCATCTTGAGTCTCTTTACATGCCTTATTTCTCTCTTAGTTTTTGTGGTGTTAGTTCATCTACGATCGACTTAGGGTACAGACGATTAGGTCATGTGTCCGAGCAATGACTTAAAAGCCTTTTGCAGTATGGGGATTTAGGTCATGCTCATTTTTCTTCTCTTTCTCCCTGTATCGGTTGTAAGCTTGCTAAGCTCACAACTTCTCCTTTTCATCATAGTGAGTCTTGATTTGTTGCTCCATTTGATCTTGTTCATTTGGACATTTGGGGGCCCTCGCCCATCTTATCTTTAAAAGGATATTTCTATTATATTTGATTCATTGATGATTACTCTCGCTATTCATGAGTTTAGCTACTTCGCCATCATTCTGAGGTTTTCTCTTTCTATACTACTTTCACCAATATGATCTAAACTCAGTTTCACACTCTAATAAAAACCTTTCGGTCTGATTGTGCATTTGAGTTTCTCTCTACCAATATGTGATCTCTCCCCCAGTATCATGGCACCCTCTTTCAGCAGTCTTGCCCGTATACTCACCAACGTAATGGTGTTACCGAGCGTAAGCATCGTCATATTCTTGAGACTGCCCGTTCTCTTCTCCTCTCCTTCTATATGCTTCACTCCTTCTAGGCTGAAGCCATCCTCACCTTTGTTAATCTAATTAACATCACTCCTTTTGCCTATCTATCTGGTTCCTCTCCTCATGAGTATCTCTTCTTATATCCACATTCCTATGACATGCTTCGTGTCTTTGATTGCACTTGTTTTGTACTACTACCACCTCATGAACGTAACAAATTATCTCCTATGGTAGCTAAGTGCGTTCTTTTGGGTCTCAGTCTCAAATATAAAGGTTATTGTGTGTCGGCCACGCGCGAAGAGAAGAAGAAGGCTAACCTACCGGTAGCCGCAATCTCGTCACGGGTCAGCCACGTGTAAAGAACACACTGCACGCCCCGAAGAAGCAAACGAACTTACCGGGAGTCGCAAACTCGTCGTGGGTAGGCTGCACACAAAAACAAAGAGGAGAAGAAAACGAACTTACCCGGAGCCGCAAACTCGTCATGGGTAGGCCGCGCATGAAAACAAAGAGGAGAAGAAAGTGAACCTACTGGTAGCCGCAATCTCATCACGGGTCGGCCACGCGCGAAGAACACACTGCACCCCAAAGAAGCAAACGAACTTACAGGGAGCCACAAACTCGTCGCAGGTAGGCCGCGCACTAAAACGAAGAGGAGCAGAAAATGAACTTACCGGGAGTCGTAAACTTGTCGTGGATAGGCCGCACATTAAAACGAAGAGGAGAAGAAAGCGAACTTACCGGGAGCCGCAAACTCGTCGTGGGTAGGCCGTACATTAAAACGAAGCAGGTCGGGGGGGTCCAAGCTCCCCCCCCCAGACCGGCCGTGCGCTAAAATGGAGGAAGGGGGGAGTCTAAGAACCCCTCCTTGCCTGGCCGGCCACACGCTAAATTGGAGGGAGGGGGTGTCCAACAACCCTTCCCCCTCTGGCCGGTTGCGCGCTAAATTGGATAGAGGGGGGAGTCCAAACTCCCCCCCACCGAAGGGGTCGGTCGTGTGCTAAATTGGAGGAAGGGGGGAGTCCAAACTCCCCCCCCCCCAAGGGGTCGGTCGCGCGCTAAATTGGAGGGAGGGGGGAGTCCAAACTCCCCCCTAAGGGAGGTCGGCCATGCATTAAAATGGAGAGAAGGGGGACTGCCCCTCCTTTTTGTTACAGATCGGCCATGCACAAAACCGAAGGGGGAGCCCCCCCTCTCTGATGATTGGCCGTGCGTGAAGATGCAGCTCGAAGGAGATCAAGTTACCAGAGAATCACGCCCCCAAAATGCGTGACGCTTGAACCCGGGAAGCTCGGGCGCATGACGGTTACGGGAGTGCAGCCCACGCTCCAGTAATTCCTGGCCAAAGTAATCGGGTGCCAGTTGGGCGCCATGTCCCCACCACACCGACGGTTGAGTACTCTGTGAGAGCACGTTATCAACCCGTCCTGCACGGAGCGCGTGCCAACCGTCAGCCCGGGGATATAAAAGGGGACCTACCCCTTCATCAGGAGGGATCAAACTCTGGATGAGGTGCTGCCCGATTCTTTCTGGAATTTACGGAGCTAGAGAGAGACCGAGATTACGGAGGTCTGTATCATAACCGAGACTGCAGTGGTCGGTATCTTGACCGAGATTGCAGAGGTCGGTATCTTGAGTGAAATTACAGAGATCGGTATCTTGGGTCACCGGTCCTCTCAAGGTGTAACTGGGTTAAGGATGAGAGATTTATAACCAGACAGTTGTTTAGTGTATTCTTGCCCCGCCCCGTGGTTTTTTCCCCTTCGATGTTGAGAAGGGGTTTTCCACATAAATCCGGTCTGCTTTACTTTTTGGCTTGTTGGATTGTGCTTGCCACCCGAACCACCCGGTTCAAGTAAAAACCCCCCACAATCTTGGCGTCGTCTGTGGGATAAGTCTTCGAGACTTTCTACTAGGGCTTTTAACTGTCGACCCGTGGGTGTCAACCAGTCTGAGTCTACCTGCAACCTGCCCGAGTTTACTGACCGACCAACCCGTGGGCGTCGATCAATCGGTAAACTTAGAAGTCACCGCTACGACTACACGGTTGAAGAACGATGGTCGATGGACCGTATCGTACACGTTCGACTTCGTAGCACCCATCCGAGGCTACTCCACTCAGAGATGCTAATGACGTTGGGTATCTCGTGCAACCACCAGCAAACTCGGAGTGCGCGGTCCTGCTGGTGAATCCCATACTGGGGTCGGGGAGTCCAGTCAAGCTCCGGTAGTAACCATGGCTCCTCTAGGAGGAGGACTATCAGAAGCTTTTCTAGCCACCATGATGATGACCCAACAAACTCTCACCGCCCAGCTCCAAATGATACAATGCAATTATAAGGAGCTACGTGACTTCGTGCGGGCCATACCAGCTGGCGACTTACTCAACCAGGGCATGTTGGTCCAAGCGGGACAAAGCCTTCCTACAAAAGTTGCCCAACCATGGCAAATATAGCCACAACCGATGTCTCAGGTGGAGGTTAGGGAGAATTGCTCGGTTGAGGTCCAAAGCGTGAATCCCAATGGGTGAGACTCAAGTAGCCCGGAACCTGCAGAAAGAAACAAACAAGCTCGAGAAGCGTCGGCACGCTCGGATGTCTGGTCTCGGCTTGGGGCACACCCCCGACGGCCATTCGGCACAACCTCACCACTCGAAGCGAGAAGATGAGCATCATCATCAACTGAGTGATAGTCATCATACTCGGATGACGCCGGTTAGTCAGCAGCCGACTCACACTACTGATCGAAAAAGCATCCATGGTCGCATCCGGGCACATACGTCAGAGCGACTTGGAAATCAAGGAGGAATCCAGCAAGACCAACTGGGGGACTGAGCTCCTGATCGGTTAGAGGAGGACGCCATTCAAGGAGCCGCACGGTCGCCGCTCACCGAGAGGCTCCTCAGGGAGCCATTCTCCCGTGGGTGGAATCCTCCACACGGTAGAGCACATGCTTGCTTTCCAGGATGCCCTAGTCCCCCACGAGGATGACCATATCCTCTACCGGACCTTCACCAACAGCTTGTCAGGAACCCCTCTCGAATGGTTCCACAAGCTCAGACCCTCGACCATCTTCTCTTTCTCGAAACTGAGCACGTGATTTATCGACCAATATCGATGCAACCGCCGGAAACTGAAGACTCTGAAGTCACTCTTCGGGATGAGTATGACCCAGAAGGAGACGTTAAGGCAATTATACCATAGGTTCAGGGCTGAGTACCTAAGCTTGGCGGAGGCTGATAAGCAGGATCGCATGGTGATCGCAGCCTTTAAGATTGCTATTCAGCCCAACCAGCTCGTCAACGCATCGCTCATCAAGAGAACCCAGAGACGATCGACGAGCTGTCATGACACATTGAGAAGTACATCAAGATAGAAGACGCGGATCGCAAGAGGAAGGCCGTGGAGACCAGGGTCCCGCACCAGAGCTACGCCAAGCCAGCTAATGTAAAGAACATCAACAAGCAGTAGGGGGAGGCGACACGGCACGAAGCGAAGCGGAAAAGGCAAGATAGGCCAGCGAGGTCGCAGTGAAATAGGGAGTTCACGGTACTGAACACCCCTATAGACCAAATCTTGGAAAAGCTATCAAGAGTGAACCTTACTTCAAGTGGGCGCCATTGCTTGAACCCAGAGAAAGGGGAGCCAGGGATGCATCGAGGTATTATGAATACCACCAAGGCCAAGGCCATACCACCGTGCAGTGCCGGGAGATTAAGCATCATATTGAGGATCTCATTAAGGCCGGCCACCTTGGCTGCTTCATTGACCTCCCTTAACGAAAGGAGACCAAGGCCATCGGAGAAGTACAACAGGGAGCGACAGCACCGCGCTTACCTGATCGCCCACCAGAAAGACACCAGCTCCGAGAGATAGACGCAGTCTATGGGTACCATGGCCCGGTACCATCCTCAAATTCTGTCAATCGTCAAGTACGGCGTATAGAGCAAGCAAGGTAAGTTCACCATATGGTGGTCGACCCTATCATCCGCCCTGAGCCGAGAGTGGAAGCAGCAGTACAGTTTTTGGCAGCTGATCTAGTCGAGATAGAGAGGTCTTACAATCATCCCCTAGTCATACGGCTGCAGATAGCAAACTGCTTGGTGAAGAGGATCCTAGTCGACGCTGGGAGTTCGGTGGACGTACTCTTCCTCAGCGCCTTTGATGCAATGCAGCTAGATCGTGGGCAGTTAATCGAGTCATCGTCAACGATAACGAGCTTCACGGGAGAGACTGCAAGGGTGGTTGGTGAGATCACCCTCCCGATCACAACAGGACATCTCACCAACCTCACCCGGTTCATCGTAATAGAAGCAAACTCGGCATACAATATCATCCTCGAAAGACCTTGGCTTCACCACTTAGATGCGATCCCCTCGTCGGCCCACCAAGTCGTGAAGTTTTGGACCGACAAGGGTGTGATGAGCATTCGAGGCGACCAGTCCTCAACGATCAAGTGCGAGCTTAGCACCATCCATCTGAAGACGATGTGCAAATCGAGAGAGGAGAACCAAGTGAAGACGGAGCTGGGTCGGGCATCTTCAACCTATGGACTATGAAACGGAGTCAAGAAGCTCCAATGTTTTAGCACCTTATCGAATCAAGTATAGGAGCGCGAGAAGGCCAAGTCCTTCAGAAGACCGATCTGTCGGTTGAACTTAAAGAACTGACAGTGTCGAGGAACATTTTGAAGACCGACTAGTCAGTTGAATGTAATGAACTGACTGTACGTGTCAAAGAACTTAAAGAAAATCGGTCAGTTGGTTGAACTTAAAGAGCTAGCTGAGCCGAGCGACCTGTTGAAGATCGACCGCTCAGCTGAATATAAAGAGCTGAATGAGTTGATGCACCCACAGAAGACCGACCGACCAGTTGAATCTAAAGAACCGGACGAGTCAAAGAAGTCAATGACCGACCCGAACACTGAATGGGAAGAGTCGCCTACAGTCGAACCCATTCTACCCGTGGACTTGGGAGAAGTAAGAAATCCGAAGATCATTTTTCTTGTGTCGCAGCTACCAAATCCCCATGCTGAAGCAATGACGACCTTTCTCAAGGCGAACCAGGATGTGTTCACGTGGTCAGTTGAAGACATGCTAGGCATCGACCCAAAGATAGCTGGCGACCACCTCAATATTTGGTAAGGAGCTGCACCTGTCCGCCAGAAGCCCCGATTGGTAACGCCAGAAAAAGCAGCTGGTGTCAACTTGGAAGTGAAAAAATTATTGCGAGCGGGCATCATCCGAGAGGCCCAGTATCCGAAGTGGATCGCTAACGTGGTCGCCGTCCCCAAGAAGTCCGGAGCCATATGGGTCTGTATTGATTTCACGAACCTCAACAAGGCATGCCCGAAGGACAGCTACCCAATACCTCGAAAGTATACCCTGGTAGATTTAACGGCATGCCATGAGAGGCTCTCATTCATAGATTAGTACTTGGGCTATCACCAAATCCCCATGTACCCCGAAGACCAGGATCACTCGACCTTCGTCACAGGCCGAGGACTCTACTGCTATAAGATGATGCCTTTCGAGTTGAAGAATGCGAGGGCGACGTACCAAAGGCTGGTAAACAAGATGTTAGTCGAGCAAATTGGAAGGAACATGGAGGTCTACGTCGATGACTTGCTCGTAAAGAGCCAGGCGGAGGAGACACACATGCAAGACCTGGAGGAAACCTTCGCAACTCTACGAAGGTATAACATGAAGTTGAACCCAGCCAAGTGCGTCTTTGGTGTGACGTCGAGAAAATTTCTAGGCTACTTGGTCACCCAACGGGGGATCGAGGCCAACCCGGAGCAGATCCGAGCTTTGAAAGAGATGTCGTTGCCCAAGTTACGGAAAGAAGTTAACCGGTAGGATCAACACCCTTAACCGCTTCATATCCAAATCCTCGGACCGATGTCGGCCCTTGTTCGAAAGGCTAAGCAAGCTCACACCCTACGATTGGGACCAACGCTGTGAGGAAGCTTTTCAAAAGCTGAAGACGTACCTCGGTCGACCTCTAATTTTGACAGCCCCGGAGCCTAGCACAACGCTGAGGGTGTATCTTTTGGTATATGAGGCAGCAATCAGCGCAGTGCTGATATGTAAGCGAGACAGAGTGGAGAGGTCCGTTTATTATGTCAGTCGCATCATGACGTCGGCTGAAACTAGATACGCATAGATTGAGCAAGTGGCACTAGTGTTGGTGTATGTATTAAGAAGGCTCTGCCCGTATTTCGTCGCCCACCCTATCAAGGTCATCACCGAGCACCCCCTGAAGGAAGTACTAGACAACTCTACTTGGGCAGGTCGTCTGAGTAAGTGGGCAGCTAAACTGCAAGAATTTGGCCCTCGGTACGTGCCCTGGAAAGCAATCAAAGGCCAAGCACTGGCAGACTTCCTCATCGATTTTCCAGTAGAAGACGCTACACCGGTGCCAGGAATGTTGGAAGACTTGTCGGTAGTTACCGGCCGACCCATAGGAGTCGGCACGGTAGCAAGACAAGGGGAAGGCGAAGAAGAAGGTTGGAGATTGTTCGTGGACGATTCATCATGCACGATCGGGAGTGGTGTACGAGTAGTTCTGATAACCCCTGATGACTGGACTGGAAGGGGGTATTGTGTGTACCCTGATGACTGGACCGAAAGGGGGGTTTTTCATCGTAAACTTATCAATAGCTGCAAACTCGTCACGAATCGACCACACGCGAAGAGTAGAAGAAAGCAAACCTACCTGTAGCTGCAATCTCGTCACGGGTCGGCCACACGCGAAGAACACACTGCATGCCCCGAAGAAGCAAACGAACTTACCGGGAACCGCAAACTCATCGTGGGTAGGCCACGCACTAAAACGAAGAGGTGAAGAAAATGAACTTACCGGGAGCCACAAACTCGTCGCAGGTAGGATGCGCATTAAAACGAAGAGGAGAAGAAAGCGAACCTACCGGTAGCTGCAACCTTTGTTACGGGTCGGACACGCGTGAAGAATACACTGCGCACCCCGAAGAAGCAAACAAAATTACTAGGAGCCGCAAACTCGTCGCGGGTAGACTGCGCACAAAAACGAAGATGAGCAAAAAACGAACTTACCGGGAGCCGCAAACTCGTCGCAGGTAGGCCGCGTATTAAAACGAAGAGGAGAAGAAAGCGAACTTACCGGGAGCCGCAAACTCGTCGCGGGTAGACCGCACATTAAAACGAAGCAGGGGGGGTCCAAGCTCCCCCACCCCAGGCCGACCGCGCACTAAAATGGAGGAAGGGGGGAGTCCAAGAACCCCTCCTTCCCTCGTCGGCCACGCGCTAAATTGGAGGGAGGGGGGAGTCCAAGAACCCCTCCCCCTCTGGCCGGCCGCACGCTAAATTGGACGGAGGGGGGAGTCCAAACTCCCCCCACCAAGGGGTCTGCCGCGCACTAAATTGGAGGGAGGGGGGAGTCCAAACTCCCCCCCCCCAAGGGGTCGGCCGCGCGCTAGACTGGAGGGAGGGGGGAGTCCAAACTCCCCCCCCCCCCCCCCCAAAGGGGTCGGCCGCGCGCTAAATTGGAGGGAGGGGGGAGTCCAAACTCCCCCCCAAGGGAGGTCGGCCATGCATTAAAATGGAGAGAAGAAGGACTGCCCCTCCTTTTCGTTGCAGTTCGGCCATGCATGAAACCGAAGGGGGAGCCCCCCCCCCCCCCCCCCCCCCCCCTCTCTGATGACTGGCTGCGCGCGAAGATGCAGCTCGAGGGAGATCAAGTTACCTGAGAATCACGCCCCCAAAATGCGTGACGCTTGAACCCGGAAATCTCGGGCGCATGACGGTTATGGGAGTGCAGCCCACGCTCCCGTAATTCCCGGCCGAAGTAATCGGGTGCCAGCTGGGCGCCACGTCCCCACCACACCAACGATTTAGTACTCTGCAAGAGCACGTCATCAACCCATCCCGCACGGAGCACGCGCCAACCGTCAGCCCGGGGATATAAAAGAGGACCTACCCCTTCATCAGGAGGGATCGAACTCTGGAGGAGGTGCTACCCGATTCTTCCCGGAATTTGCGAAGCTAGAGAGAGACCGAGATTACGGAGGTCTGTATCACAATCGAGATTGCAGTGGTCGGTATCTTGACCGAGATTGCAGAGGTCGGTATCTTGAGTGAAATTACTGAGGTCGATATCTTGGGTCACCGGTCCTCTCAGGGTGTAACTGGGTTAAGGGTGAGGGATTTGTAACCAGACAGTTCTTTAGTGCATTCTCGTCCCGCCCCGTGTTTTTTTTTCCTTCAACGTTGAGAAGGGGTTTTCCACGTAAATCCGGTCTGCTTTACTTTTTGGCTTGTTGGATTGTGCTTACCACCCGAACTGCTCGGTTCAAGTAAAAACCCCCCACAGTTATTGTTGCTATAACCTTGTTGCTCATCGCCTTCGCCTAGCCAAGCATGTCTCCTTCTTTGAGGATGTTCTATTTTACTCTTCATATTCTCAGGATCTCCATTTCCTCTCCCCCAAGTCTGATAGGCTCGAGTGTCCACTGGTTGTCCCTTCCTCTATTGTGCCACCTTTTGTCGAGTAGTCCTACAGACTTGGCCCCTACTCCCCTCCTATAGTAGAGTCCCACCACCTTGGCTTAAGTGCACCCTCTCTTATTGATCCGACCCTTCCCTCGATACCTCTACGCACCATTCTTCCTTTTGAGATCGAGACTCCCCTTGTGTCTCCTCTCTCGCCACCCCACCGGTTTCTCCGCCTCCATCTGAAGATTCTGTCACAGTACTAGAGCACCACTATTCTCCGCGTGACCATTGCCCGACTACCAGGCTTAACTTATTTATTAATGCCTGCTCTGATGCTCCTTTCTACCAGGCTTTCCTTCTAGCTATATACTCCACTCCTTCAAAGCCTTGATCTTATCATGAAGCTATTCAGTACCCAGAGTGGCAGAAAGCTATGGATAAGGAGCTTCAAGCGTTTGCTCATACTGGGACTTGGTCTGTTATCGCTTTCTCTGTTGGAGTCGAGCCTGTCAACTGCAAATTGGTCTATGATCGGTGCATAACTATATCATATTTTTACCCCTAAACCTATGTTTTATCGATTTTTTTTCTGCCATTATCCATGCCTTTATGCATATTTATCTAACTCATAGAAAATCAAGCTACTGCACGAAAAACGGTTCAAACGGAGTAAATTAAAGAAGAATCTAAAAGAAAAGTTGTTGTTAAGTTAACCTTGGATCTCTGGTTGGATTAAAGGATAGCATAGAAAGAATTAATATCTTCGAAATGAGCCTAAGAATATAAAATTTTGACAGCCAAACGAAAAGTTATGGCCAAAACAAGTTTGCATCGTAGGACTGAAATTAAACAGTGAATAGTGCCCGATCGATCGGTCATGAATGGTCGACACAGCTATGCGAAGTCCTTTTGTTGCCTATTTTGAGAAGTTTTCTAATAAAAAAACCCTATGACGAACCAAAAGCCTACAAATAAGCATTTTGGGGCCATCAAATACATCTTTTGGACCCCAGAAGTCATCGCGGAGAGGAGAAGAGCGGAGCTTGCATCCTTGGCTAGGTTGCAGAGTTTCTTTGCAATCATCATCATGATCGGCTAAAGTAGTATCTGGGGTTTCAATGAAACCCAAGTTTATATAGTTTTTTTTGTGTTTCAATCAGGGTTTATATAATTGACTCGAATTATGCATGTAATCTTCTATTCGTTTATTATATTAGTTGATCTTGTTGAAGATGTTGATGATATGAGATGTTTTTAATAAGATTCAATTAGATCTAGAATTGTATGCTATTATTCTTCATGGATTATCATTGCACAAGAGATGTGCCGTGCCAAGGGAAGACGATCCATGCTCGGGATGATGGATCGTGCCAACTGAAGACGATTCATGCCATGCGGGCAATGATAAGACCATATATAATCATCATACATATGATGTATCTCTGTGATGGGCCATGCTTAAGGTAGATGGTTTGTGCTCAGGAGGACGGATTGTGCGTGCTAACCATAGATATCGATGGCCCATGTCGTTGATCATCACAGGATCTTTCTTGAGATTCGTCATGGCCTTGGTCATGACAGATTGACTATTTGACTAAATTTGAATAACCCTAATTAGCATAAGATAATACTACATGGCTAGTGGTGAATCCGCCACCCTAGATCATCTCCAATTGATATTTAGTTTAATCCAATCATTAATTTAGCTCTCTTTAATTGTTTCTTTATTTAATCTAATAATCCAAACCAAACCATTTTTTTCTAAATCAATTTAAAACTTATATTTTGAATCTAGTTCACCATTGCACAATCCCAGAGGACAATACTGGTATTAAGCCCTATAACTACAACACAACCAGCAAAGATATCGACTGTGGTAAAAAATGATCATAAACTTTAGCACCGTTGTCAGGGATTGCCACGATGATAGCTAGAACTCGGAAGATAATTTTTATTTCAGTTTATAATTTAGGATCTCTCTTCTTTGTTTCTCTCTGTGACACTTAATTTGTGTTTACTTTATCAAGACTTTCGCAATGAAGTAAGGACTCTAACGGGTTATTGATTCATGGCCGCCAACCTTCTACTGTAATATTTGCCCCAAACACATAAGATATTGTCTGCATTACCAGTGCCCGCATGAGGACTTCCTAGGGTGGTCACCTATCCTAGTACTACTCTCACCCGAGCACGCTTAACTATGGATGTCATGCCCCGATCCCAGGAGAGCATAAATTTGCGTCCAAGACCGAGGCTGAGGGGTCAGGTGAAAATTGAGGGTTTAAAGATCTTAGAGCGGCGAGTCTGCTCAAGAAAACTCACGGGGGTCAATAACAATAATCCATTCTAAGGAACTAGACTTCCAAGGAAGTATCATTCTATTGCTTAGGTCCTCAAGGAGGGACCAAGGTCAAATATGAATTCAATTCTATATTATATATGGGTGCGCACCTTCACAAGGCTGCCAATGGTATTTCCAAAATTTTATATTTAAAACTTCTAAGTTTTTCCCTTTCAAAATTTTATAAGGGGAGAGCTAGGAGCCCTAACATGGCATTTATTAGAGCATCTATCTAACTAATACCACAACCATAATTTATATTCTAATTATTACAATGTCCAAGTACATTATTACAATGACTGATAACAGAAGTACTAAAACGCTGCCACTCTAAACGGCAAATAGCCTTTCGATAAGCAACTCCTCCAAGGTTTACTCCTATTGCTGTGGTCCTGAAAAAAAAAAGATTTTCTGAGGGATGAGTTTATAAAGTAAACTCAGTGAGTAGTACCAACCTAAGAAACTCACGACTACCTAAAATCAAATGCAATTATATAATAGATCTTTAAAGAACTACAGTAGATAGTTTTATACGAAACTAAGTACCACACACTCTGCAACGTACAACTGCAAAGCTGTAAGTCAAAGAATAAGAAGCTTGTCTAAGTCTACTAAAAATCACAAGTAACCGGGTAGGGATACGAGAAAAAGAAGAGAGAGAAAGGAAAGAAGAAAAACAAGTGTAAACCCCAAGTTTGAGCCGAAACTCCCGACTTGGTCGCATTACTAAGGGTTCCTTTTTCGCACCAGGGGAACCATTCCTCTCGGTACACGGGATACCGCTTTGTGCACAAACTACCCTAGTGGCCAAAAGGGGGCTTGGTCTTTCACCACGGGGCACTCTCGCCCAACTTGCTTTCTTCGGGGTCTATCATGACCCCAGGATTAGGTCACTCCACCTTAATTGTCCTACGAAAATAACCAGTGACCTAACTCCGTGATCCTCCCTACTCTATTCGATCTATACACATCTAGGGGTTCACTTACCTACGATGTGCACCCGGATCTAAACAGAGAGCCAGTCGGGCAACGACGTTGCCTCGACACCATAACAGGTACAAGAAAGATTGAATCAGGGCTTTCGGTCAAATATTTAATACCATAACACTAAGGTGCTCCATATATATTCATTCCTGGTCGTGTGATTTAGGATCTTTCAAAACCTTTTATATTCTCCAGAACTAAAGTTAGTTTATAATATTTTATAAGATAAAATCTCAACAAGTCCTGTAAAATGATTTCATGTATACTAGTTCAAAGGTTTTCCTTTTAGAAAATTAACATACATAGTAGTCATGATTTTTGGAGATTATACCACATATACATCGATCGATCAAATTATGAGCATAATCGTGAACACAAACCCCAAAACTTATTTCTTAATAACTATGAATGTAATGAGCAGACATGGGTCGCAAAGATTGAGTGTCTCTCATATTGGCCGGGGTAGCGAGTCTCTCATACCGTACTCCTAAACTAAAAGAATATGAACTCCGATCGATGCACTCGCACTCTGAAACTGATTCGATGCATGCAAGAGAAAATATATAAGTACAAAATTATTTAAGACTCTAGATCAGGGTCAAGGAAGTCGAGCTGTGCAGGGGTTTAGGCTTCCTAGGAGCTAGTGGCTCTGGGTCAAGCACGTGCGATCGGCATAACCAAAGGGTCAAAGTCGCTCCTCTTAAAATTAAGGGAGATCCAAGGATTGAAGGCAACACGGTGTGGTGAGGCTCGAAACCCGCTTTCTAATGTCGCCGCTTTTGTACAAGTCAGAAAACGGATGTGCAAAATATTACACCATGTTTTTCAGCACAGAATTCCGATTTGGTTTTGGTTGGACTAATGTATCTCTAAGTGCTTTTTAGTAGCTAGTAAATGGGGTGGTGCTCATATAATATAATCAAGGGTGTAATATTGATAGGGGTGAAATTAAACATGGCTAGGGGTATAATTAGTTAAAATAAAGGTGGAATGAATAAAGGAGCATACATTGATAAAATTGGATGGTTCTATCAAAGGGTAACCAAGCCATGCATGTGGCCACTGTCTTCTCTTATATTTCAAAGAGGAATTATGGGGTTCGGGTTTGGCGACCTCGGCCAGAGCCATGGGCTAGCACCCAACTCCTGGCACATGCCGGGGCTATCGGCCATCCAACTAGTGCCGTCGGAAATTATCGAACCCACCGGTCCGATTATGAGTTGAGGGAATGTGGTGGTTAGTTAGGTGTTTCGATGGAAGTGGTGGTCGTTAGGTGTTGCATGGAGTGCGACTGTGTCGTCTTGGCAATGAGTTATCCAAAATGGGTTGGAGGTAGTGCTATGGTGGTGTGTGCGGTGCACTCGCGGCATACCTGACTAGTGGATGGTGGTGATGTTTGTAAGATAGAAATAGAGAACGGAAACAATGCCCACCTTGATGGCTGCTCGTGTTGCTACTTTCCTTATGTGTTGCTCTCTCTCTCTCTCTCTCTCTCTCTCTCTCTCTCACACACACACACACACACACACACACAATTTGAACAACCATGCATTAAGAAGGTAAAGTTCTTTAAATAATGGAAAGAGAGAATGGTTGGTGGGTGTGAACTTGGAAGAGGATTGACGGCTAAAGTGATGGGTGAATTTAATGCACTATGAAACTTGTTCAAATCTCTTGGGTGTGTTATGGCGATTGTGAGATCAAGTGGTCGGGGGCAAAGAAAATCAACGGCGCGATCCAATGGATGCATTTAATGCACTATGAAACTTGTTCAAGTCTCTTGGCTGCGTTACGGCGATTGCGAGATCAAGTGGTCGGGGGAAAAGAAAATCAACGGCACGATCCGATACTCAAGAGATGTGATGAGTGCATTTAATGCACTATAAAACTTGTTCAAGTCTCTTGGCTGCGTTACGACAATTGCGAGATCAAGTGGTCGGGGGGAAAGAAAATCAACGGCATGATCTGATACTCAAGGGATGTGATGGATCCCATTAAATATGATCCAAATATGCCAACGAATTGGGCCGCCCTATTTGAAGTAGACAACATAGCTAGGAGAGTGGGTCCGGGTATATATACCTGGTTGTAGTTCGGTGTCATCTTGGTTCAAACCGCACTACACCAAAAAAATAGAATCGAGTGAAATTTACAAATCGTAAGTTGGATTCCCGCTCAGGAGGACTTGTTGGAAAGCTCTCACTGATGCGGTTCTAATATCATGAGATTCGTTATGATCTGACCACCCAATTGTCATCTCTTCAACCGGCTGCTAATTCCAATATTGGGCAACCGCCTGATAATTTGCACCGATATAATCTAACAAAACGGCCAATATAACTATTATTATTCTTTAAATCCATGATTCTCAAATATAATCACTAATTGATCAGTTAGCATACAAATTAATTAGCGATATAATTAGATAATAAAACCATGGGCACTATAACGGAGTTCTTACGAAATCCGTAGTGATGCACGGTTTTAAAACGCATTGATCTTCTATATTTGGGACGGAAAATTATATAAGTAGTTCAGGATCTCCTTCTCTCCAGGAGATATGGGGCTAATTCGTGGCTATGTACATCTCACCTCACCCCATCCATCTTGGCATCACAGCCTCATGAGTCTTGGCTCTTGGCTATTGGCTCTTGGTTGTCACAATCCACTCCCTTTAATGGCTACACGTCCTTGTGTAGGGTTAGACCCCCTATCCCGAGGAGAACCGAATCTGACACCATTTTGTAACATCCGCCCCAAACACACAAGATATCATCCACTTTACTAGTGCCCACACGAGGACTTCCCAGGGTGGGTCACCTATCCTAGTTCTACTCTCGCCCGAGCACCTTTAACTACGGAGTTCTTGTGAAATCTGTAGCTGTGCACGGTTTTAAAATGCACATTCTATATTTGGGAGGGAAAATTATATAACTAGCTCAGGATCTCTTTCTCTCTAGGTGAAGTGGAGCTAACTTGTGGTCTTGTACACCTCACCTTATCTCACCCACCTTATCTATCTTGGCATCACAGCCTCAGGAGTCTTGGATCTTGACTATTGACTATTGGCTCTTGGTCATCACACAGAGATCTTAGGGTACAGATCTCAAATTGAGGAGAGGGTTCAAAAGTTTGGTTTGTGAAAGATAGTGGTGTTCCGATGGATAAAAGTTGATCCAATTTTTTGGCCATAGCGTCCACTTTGTTGGAGAAGTCTATCGAGCCAGAGAGCTCAAACAGACTTCCCTATTTGGCAATGGCTGTAGGGATTGCCCTGGTGTCTCTACCGGATGAAGCATGTTATAGGGGATTATCTGAAAGATTTCAAAAAGTTTCCATACTGCATCGTTGTTTTTTAGCATAAACGTACCTCCGCATGCCGCGTTGATCACATGGCGATTAGTATCGATTAGTTTATCATAGAGGTTTTGAATGATCTGCCATTGTGGTACGGCGTAGTGGGGGCATTTTCTAAGAAAATCCTTAAGCTGTTCCTAAGTTTCGTGAAACTGCACAAAGTCCAAGTGGGAGAAGTTAGTCATAGCCCTCCTATATTGGTTGGTTTTACCGATAGAAAAGTACTTTTTAAGGAACTCTTGTTGTAACTACGCCTAAGTGGTAATAGTGGTGTTTCCTAAGGTTTGAAGCAAATGTTTGGCTTTATCTTTAAGCAAGAAGGAAAACAAATACAATTTTATTACTTCGTTATCTAGGGTTTGCAACTTGAAGGTTGTGCATAACTCTAAGAATTCGTATAGATGTTTGTAAGGGTCTTCATTAGAGAGCCCATGGAAGGATGACAACATATTAATTATACTAGACTTAATCATGAAGTTTTCTGCCTGAGTGGCGGGGAGTCTTATGCACAAAAGTGAGGTGTAAGCCATGGGTGTAAAGTGTGCCCTAAGTGTTCGTGGGCCCTCAGGGGTCTCCTGTGCCTCACGTGCATTATGTCATGATAGGTTTTCTATGTTGCCTTCCAGGTTTATTTGGCAAAAGTTTTTACGAATAGTTTTGAGAGTCCGCTCGAGATCAAAATCCAATAGAATTAGACCGAGCGACGACCAAGCATACAATTACTAAAGAAAAAAGAATGTACGAAAATTAAATTGCAAAATTAACTAAACTCGTGCTTGCTTTTAATGGGGATGATAGCAGCACACATAAACCTCCTCAGTTTATGTGTCGAGCTTTCCCAAGTAGGCACGAGTTAAATTTTTTTATTATTTATTATATATATATATAGTTTTTATTTTGTTTATTAATAAATACTGAAGGTAAAACCTTAAAAGAAAGAAAATATTAGGGGTACTTATCTGGAGAAGAGGCAGTTAATTCCTATCTTCCGCGAAAGGTATCTGAAAAGGAAAAAGAAAGGAAGAGTAAGTATGAAATTTACAAAAAAAAAAACTAAAAGATTAATTCCTAAAATTATTCTTAAGTTACCGTTGACAATCCCCGACAACGGCGCCAAAAATTTGTGATCTATTCCGATCACACCGGTATCTTATGTCCGAATCGTTTACAGTAAGAGTTAAATACCAGTATCGTACTCAGAGATTATGAATTGGTAACTATGTTCTAATTCTAAGATTTAAAGCAATTAGGTGAGGGGAAGATTGTTGGAGGTTATAATTTAAATTAAAACTACTGAGCAAATAAATTAATGGAAGAGAATTCAAGGGAAGGAGTCTAGGGCAGAGAATCCACCGCTAGCCAAGGTTTAACCTAGTTATACTGATTATGATTTGCAATTCCAATGGAGTGTTTTAACTCGTTATGGATAGAAATCATAACGAGTCTCAACAAGGGTAATTATTATCTTTGACGGCATGAGTTACCTTTGGTCGGCACGATCCGTACTTTTAGGGCACGGATCGTCTCCCCGTGGCATAACTCATCTCATGAAAGACTAATAAAATAGATAAAGATGTTTAACCATCATGCACATGGTAGGCACCATCTTAGTATAGCATTGTCCGTCTCTTTAAGGTACTGATCGTTTTCCTAGGCATGGTGCATCTCTTGCGAGATGATAAGGGACGTTTAAGAATATAGACAAACAAAGTTTAGTTCTATTCAATTCTATTAATAGAGATTCCATCATAAACATAAACACATCGAAAGAGATAAACAATGAATTAAGATTCTTAAAAAATTATGTCTAACCATTCTCCAATTAAAATTACAAAAACCCTAAAAGCATACAAATAATTAAACCAGACTAGGGCTTCATCGAAGCCCTAGAAAGAGACTAGCCGCTCATGAAGAGGATGACGAAAGGAGTGTTGATGGAGAGCGAGCGTGGATCCATGGCAATTTCTTATTTTCTTCTCCTTCTTTCAATATTCCTTTGGCAAAGATGAACTTTGGGACAAAATTCGGATCCCGCTTCTTTAGGCAAAAAGAGGATATATAGGGTTCCTAGCGTATGCGAGTTGTAGATCTCCCACGGTGAATCTCCATCGTCCGATCTAGGTCTTCGGGAGGCTTAGATAGGCACTCCCGATCGATTGGGCCTCGTGGCCGATAGACCAGAAAACACAAACTCTCTATTTGCAGGAAGCGAGGATGCTCGATCGATCGGGCCTCACGGCCGATTGATCGATCATGCTATTTCTTTAGTTAGCTTGGTTGCACATATGGATTGCCTTTAGAATTTGTCTCTCCAGTGGTGCCTTTAGTGATTTCGTCTACAGAGCTGCCATTTGATGTGTTCTTTGCTCTTGAGGCTCTTGTCCTATAAATCATAGAGATGCAAGCAATCAAATCGTTTGAAGGCATAATTCTCATAATTTATCAGAACTTAATGGCTTAGATACGGCGTGTTTATGCACCGATCAGCTGTCTCCTTGGACTTGGTGCATGTCGAGGTAGCAGTGCCTGTCTATGACTTTGTCTTTGAGTGCCTAGACTGTCTCCTTAGACTTAGTGCATGTCGAGGCGGTAGCACCTACCTCGGACTTTGTCTTCGAGTGTTAAGGCTATCTCCTTAGACTTGGTGAGCGCCGAGGCGATGTGAAGCACCTTGAACTTTGTCTACGAGCGCCATGGTTGTCTCCCTAGACTCGTTTGAATACTGAAGAAGTAGAGCCTGCCTCAAGCTATGTGTTCAAATGCCAAGGTTGTCTTCTTGGACCAAGACGGAGCCAACGTCTCAGACTTTTTGTAGATTTTGTATGTTGTCGAGGCAATAAAGCCTGGCTCGGACTTTATCTTTGAGCACCAAGGACTGGACCTTGGGCGTATTGAATATAGAGGTGGTGATCGCACCTTACTCGATCTTTGTCTATTTTCATCACCCTTAAGTGCCAAGGGTAGAGCCTTGAACTTACTAATCAATGCAGGTTAGAATTCATAGTACTTAGTATAATGCTTTTGTATCGATTGGACTTAGGAGAAGCACCATTTCAATCGAACTTACATCGGGAGCACGTAGCTTTGTACTGATACAGGTTAGTCAGTCGTGTCACAAAGTGAACCGAACTAACTATGGCAAGGCACGAGGGCATGTGTCCTTACATAAAACGGAAGCATGTGTGATGCCAATGATTCGAAGTATTTAACATAGTGCCTTTGTATCAGTTGGACTTAGACGAAGTGCCATTTCAGTCGAACCTATATTGGGGGCATGCAACTTTGTGCTGTTGTCGGTTAGTTGGTCGTATCGCAACTCAAATTGAACTAATTATGGCAAGGCATGGGAGCATGTGTCCTTTTGTGACAACAGGAGCATGTGCGATGCCAAAGATTCGTAGTATTTAGCATAGCACCTTAGTGTCGGTCGACTTAGGCGAAGGGCCATTTCGGTCGAGTCAACTTCAAAACATGTCTGCTATCTTTGTATCATTGCAGGTTAGTTAACCGAGTCATAACCCGAACCGAACTAACTATGGTTATGCACAAGAGCATGTATCCTTACGTAATAAAGGGAGCATGTGCGACGCCATTGATTCAAAGTACTTAGCGTAGCGCCTTAGTGTCGGTCGACTTAGGCAAAGCACCGTTTCAGTCGAGCCAACTTCAGGACATGTATGCTAGCTTTGTACCGTTACAGGTTAGTCGGTCTTGTTACCATCCGAACTGAACTAACTATAGCGAGGCACGGGAGCATGTGTCTTTACGTGACAATGGGAGCATGTACGACGGTAATGATTCGGAGTACTTAGAGCAGCACCTTAGTGTCGGTCGACTTAGGCAAAATGTTGTTTTGGTCGAGCCAACTTCAGGATATGTATGCTCGCTTTGTACCACTGCATGTTAGTCGGCCGTGTTATAACCTGAACTGAACTAACTATGGCGAGGCACGGGACTATGTTTCTGTTGTAGCTTGCATGTCTTGAGCATGGATTTTCTGTATTATCATTAATTAGATGACTTTGGTTATTGCTTTAATTAGAATACTACTTTGGTGTATGTTAATTCATATATAATAAAGGACCCTAGGAAACACAGTAGACCACTGATGCGCATGGTGGATCCATGCTTGGGAGACTCAGTGGACCGGTTCTGCGTAGACCTAGAACTAGTTCATAATTTTGGTGATGTCGGTCGCTTTATTGAGAATAAACTGTTGGCAGGTAGAGGATGTGCTGAAGTCTCCACCACGGGAATGTGAGATTTCCATTCACCTGACCAAGCCCGATGATCGTGTTGAACAGGAACCAAGATGGTGCATAATTCAATGATTCAGACACTGGTGCATGAACCATCTTACTACTATAGATAATTTGTTCCAAACCCTAAGGGACCATGTACACTGAGCTAACCGGCTGTATGGTGCTTTGATGTGCCAACGTGTGCAAACCCTTCATAGTCCAATACCATGGTACGTTAGGTTACCCTACTGGCGCTAGAGTAGCATGTAATAACTATAGGTTATCCAAAGTCAAATGTTATATGGGTGTGTTTTGATAAGTCAATCTATCCACATAATTAATCAAGGCCTGGTGGTTGTCAGTATGACTGATGACGTTTTGAATGCTAGGCATAGCACCAGAAAGTATGTGGTGTTATAGATGACAAGTCATCAAATCCTAATCAGATGATCGATCGGGATCTGACGAAGCTCCCCACCACCCGAGTCGAATCATAACACCAGTAATAGGAGGGACTAAAGATTATCAGAGTATCGTAGAGAACAGGGTTACGAGGGAGTAACATAAGTTTAGGATCACTAGAGTTCATATCGTGTTGCACTCTGGATGGCTACTCGGGTTAGTCGGCTTATGGCTGATTAGCGAAACTTTCGATGTGTCACCTGAACAGTTAACCATGGATCTAGATGGAGCTAAAGATCCTGAACCTTGAAGGTTCCACCCTATCGTTGCGTATAGGAATTGTTTCCTGACCTAGTTGGACACGTTAGATGCGAAGTAGCGCGATGGAGTGCAAGCCCGAAGCCTAAGAACCTAATTCATATGTGTTAAGGTGAAATAGGAGTATTTTGGTCAATACTGAAATATGGCTCAAAACATAATAAATATGGATCTTAAAATGAGCGAAATAATTCCAGAAGTTCATAGGTACTGACGAAACTCAATTCCAAGTAGCATACCTCATTCTATATCTCTATCAGCGGTATGCTGATAAAAGGGCATTTACATCCAAGGTGTCATGGAGATAAGCTGGGAAACCCTATCCCATGGATTTATCCTCTTAGAGAAATCTGCTCCCCCTCCCTTTCTTGTGGCCATCATAGGGCCGATCACAAATAGTTTACACTAGCGTAAGCCACTTGGGGACTGATCTATAAAGGCACAAGGAGAGAGAGAGGAAAAAACCCTAATTTTCTCTCCCTCCCCTTGTGAAATCTGATCCCCCCTCTCTCTCCTCTGTGGTTTCAGCTAAAAAGAAGGAGGAAGAAGAAAGAATAACGGAAAAGAGAAGGAAGAAGAAGAAAGAAAGAGAAATAGGAGGTATTCGAGGCACGCCATCGACCTCGCTACGTACCATTCTTCATCAGTGCATCGTCCTTGCACTCAGAGATAGGACGTCGTGGGTTCCTCCCTTCACAAAGGACAATGTGCTATCCGACAGCTTTCCTTTCGATTCTCATGTAGTTCATCATCGTTCTATTCTCTTTGGATTAAAGATGCATAAGGTATGAGGTAGGGCTGTGCAAAAACCGACCCGAACCGCCTAACCGAACCGAAACCGACCAAAATTTAACCGAAATAACCGAACCGAACATCAAACCGAACCGAAAACAAACCGAACCGACAAAACCGATTAAATCGGTTTCGGTTTCGGTTCCCGGGTATGAAACACCGAACCGAAACCGAAAAAACCGACCCGACTTCTTAAATCATAAACACAACGGCCATAATACTTTTGTTTCCAGTAAGTGCAAGTACGAAATAATTATGTTACATCTACAATGCTTCAAAAGGGTGAACGTCGGTTGATTTTGCTTTGAACTTTCATTTTGGCACTATGTAAGAACATAATCATCCACTTATTTGTGATGAACTGACGATTAAGATTCAAGAGCCAAGGGTTCTAGCATAACTCATATTAACCGAAACCGAACCGAAACCGAACCGAAAACCGATCACACCGAACGGACAAAAACCGACCATTTCGGTTTCGGTTTCGGTTTTGATTTTTTGAAAACCGAAAAAAAAATAAAACCGACAAAACCGACACCGAAACCGACCGACAAAACCGACGCTCACCCCTAGTATGAGGATTCTAAATACCTAACTAGATGCATGCTTGCCTTCCGTAGTTTGTAGTATGCCTCTAGGGTGTCCGCACATATGATAGGATCATAGATTCATATGTAGATTGTTTAAAAGATAGATTGTAATGAAACATACACTATGAGATCCTTGGATCTATCTTTTTTTTCTATTGCGACTCTGATAATAGGATTCAAGTCCAACAGTGTCCTTACGTGACAATGAGAGTATGTGCGATGTCAATTATTTGGAGTACTTAGTGTAGCGCCTTAGTGTCAGTCGACTTAGGCGAAGCATCGTTTCGATCAAGCAAACTTCAGGATATGTATGTTGGCTTTGTACCGTTGCAGGTTAGTTT
This sequence comes from Chamaelirium japonicum, assembly GCA_947650365.1. Taxonomy (NCBI): domain Eukaryota; kingdom Viridiplantae; phylum Streptophyta; class Magnoliopsida; order Liliales; family Melanthiaceae; genus Chamaelirium; species Chamaelirium japonicum. The sequence goes on from OX393549.1 coordinate 36,630,551, forward strand.
GTCGTATCGTAACCCGAACCAAATTAACTATGCCAAGGTAATGGAGCATGTGTCCTTATGTGATAACGGGAGCATGTAAGACGCCAATGATTTCGAGTACTTAGCATAGAGCCTTAGTATCAGTCAACTTATGCAAAGAGCCATTTCGGTCGAGCAAACTTCAGGACATGTACGCTAGCTTTGTATCTTTGCAGGTTAGTCGGCTGTGTCGCAACCCAAACCGAATTAACTATGACGAGGCACAGGAGCATGTGTCCTTACATGACAATGAGAACATGTGTGACGCCAATGATTCGGAGTATTTAGTGTAGTACCTGTGTATCAGTTGGACTTAGGCAAAACACTACTTCAGTCGTACCTATATCGAGAGCACGTAGCTTTGTACTATTGCAAGTTAGTCGATCGTGTCGCAACCCGAATCGAACTAACTGTAGCTTTTAATAGAATTTGATTGCCTTTTCATGGAACCTGAAGCAGTTGCCATTTTATTGATAGTCTGAGGATGGTTAAATTTATTGATAGAATCTTTTGAGGTGCGATGCATTCCATGCTCTTAGAAGTCGCTGTCCTTCTAGCGAGATGAGTTGGTATGAACCTTTTTTGCCCGCTGACTTGATAATGTATGGTAATTCTCAGTTCGGAGTGAATTTGTCACTACCATTCTCCCTTGTGTTTGGAAAGATTGCTTTGAGGACCAAATCATCGATGTTGAATCATTTTCTGTTGACCTTGCGATTGTATGCTGACTTGATCTTCTGCTGATAACTGATAATACACAAGGCTAGCTGCATGATCATGGAGCACGTATGCATGGTCGAGGTCATTGACACGAACCTCTTTATTGACCCCTTGCTCTATTGCAAGAGACTTAAGGGTTGGGCAGATGGCGTCTGTTGGCAGAACTATCTCTGACCCATAAAGAGATAATTAAAGTAGCAAAGAGAATGAAAGAATGAAAATACTTGATTAGTGGTACCAATCATATCGATTAGCCTAAAACTCAAACTTAGTTGATATGACAACCAAGATCCAATAGGCCAAGAGCGAAGACTCATTGGGCTGTGATGCTAAGATGGATGAGGTGCGGTGAGGTATCCAAGGCCACTGTGTTAGTCCCACATCGCTTGGAGAGAAGGAGATCCTGAGCTACTTAAATAATTTCCCCTCCCAAAATATAGAAGACATATTTTAAAACCGTGCACCACTACAGAATTCGTAAGAACTCCGTAGTTAAGCATGCTCGGGCGAGAGTAGTACTAGGATGGGTGACCACGTGGGAAGTTCTCGTGTGTCATAGGAAAAGAGGATAATATCATGTGTGTTCAGGACGGATGTTACAAAATGGTATCAGAGCCGTTTCTCCTCGAGATGGGGGGGTCTAACTTTACACAAGGACGTATAGCCCTTAAGGGGGGTGGATTGTAACGACCAAGATCAAATAGGCCAAGAGCCAAGAGCCAAGAATCCTGAGGCTGTGATGCCAAGAAGGATGAGGTGAGGTGTCCAAGGCCATTATGTTAGTCCCACATCACCTAGAGAGAAAGTTATCCTGAGCTATTTAAATAATTTCCCCTCCCAAAACATAGAAGACGCATTTTAAAACCGTGCACTGCTACGGAATTCATAAGAACTCCGTAGTTAAGCATGCTCGGGCGAGAGTAGTACTAGGATGGGTGACCACCTTGGGAAGTTCTCATGTGGGTACGAGCAAAGCGGACAATATCTTGTGTGTTTGGGGCGGATGTTATGGCAATGGTCGGCCCCGGATAGCGGGTAGGTAGACATGCCCCTCGCCGGCCCTTGGCAGGGGGTCGGCGGGCACAACAGTCAGCTATGGATAGTGGGTTGGTGAACATGCCCCTAGCTGGCTCTTGGTAGGGGTTCAGTAGGCACGACGGTCAGTTTTGGACAGCGGGTCGGTAGACATGCCCCTAGCCAGCCCTGGATATGGGGTCAGCGAGTGCGACGGTCAGTCCCAGATAGCATGTCAGCGGACACGCCCCTTGCTAGCCCTTGGCAAGGGGTTGGCGGGCGCGATGGTCTACCCCGGACAGCGGGTCGGCAAACGAACAATGGTCGACCTTTGGCAGGAGGTCGACAGACACGACGGTCAGTTTCGGATAGTGGGTCGGTAGACACACCCCTAACCGGCCCTGGACATGAGGTTGGCGGGCGCGGCGGTCGGTCCCGGACAGCGGGTTGGCAAACGAACAACGATCAGCTCTTGGCAGAGGGTTGGCAAATTCTTTCCAAATACTTAGCAAATCACCTCGAAATCGGCAAACCAGCTAGTTTTGTACTATAGAGTCCTAGCCAGCTAGGTTAGCACTTGCCTAGCTGCATGGAGGTAATTATGGGTGCAAAATCTGGCTAACACCTGACGGCGGGACCCGCCAACCCTGCCTGGGGCCCGCGAAAATAACGGTGGGACCTTCCAGGCCTACCTGGGTCTCGCGAAGATGATGGTGGGATCCACCAACCCTGCCTAGGGTCCACACGTACTATCTGGGGTCTGATAAATCCCCCTAGGTATTTATCAAAACCCATGATATTCCCAAATCTATATAAATAACAGACCCGACAAATATTTTAGACCAAAATTTATTATTCCTATTTCCACTTTCTGTTTTTCAAAGCTCTCTGAACCTTTTAGTGATCAGACTTTAGTCAAGCCTACTACACCCTCTGTCTATTTGTATAAGCACTCCTCAGCATGTCAAGAATAACTCTACTTCTTCAGAGATAGTGAATTCAAAGGTTGTGTTTTACCGTACAGAGACGTAGGCTTCGGCCGAACTTTGTCACCATATCTTGTGTCAACTCTTCCTCTCTCTCTCTCCATCTCTATCTCTCTCTCTATTCTATATCGTCTGAGCGACAACTCATCACACCACAGTGCACCACATCTCGAAGGTCAATACCTTCCATCAACTGTTGGAGGGGGACCATACGACGGCCGTAATCTCCCCCCACAGCCAGAGGCGCCGAATAGCCCATGTGGCAGTAGGGTCGTGGTCAGCGACATAGCAGAGGACATTGGCTGGCGAGGGGTGGTGGCCGGTGAGGCAGCGGCAGCTGATGGTGGGCGGCGTCAGGTGGTGGTGGTCTTGGTGGCATCTCCCGTACTACAAGAAAAAGGTTTATTGCCGATGGAATAGTTTATTACTGTAGGCAATATTATCATTTATACCGACGGTAATATTAAATCCGTCGGTAATAATAATTTAATATTTTAATTATTTTTGCATATTTATTACCGATGGAAATATAATAGCCGTCAGTAATAATATATTTACCGACAGACCAACGTAAAACCGTCGGTAATAATAGATGTTTTACCGACGAATTATATGTGTACCGTCGGTATAAAAACTTTCATATTTTAAATATTTTTTCTATTTGTATTACCAACAGACATATATAATCCATTGGTATAATACATAGTTTTATCGACGAAAATTTAATATCCGTCGGTAAAAATCCCTGCTATATATTCAACCCGGCCGATCCCCTTTTCTTTCGCTGTGCTTTGAATTATTCCCCCCCTGGCTTCCCTGAATTGGAACCCCCCCCCCCCCCCCCCCCCCCCGCGGGCCTCCCCTCCAACGCGCGCACCTCGGCTCTGCCGTCGTCCTCCGGTAAGTCCCCTCCTCTGGCCTCCTCCTCTTCCTCTCATCGTCCTCCTTCTCCTCCTCCTCCAGTCTCCTCCTCTTCCTCTCATCCTCCTCTTCCTCTCATCCTCCTCCTCCTCCTCCTTCTCCTCCGGCCTCCTTCTCTTCCTCATCCTCCTCCTCCTCCTTCGGTTTCCTCCTCCTCCACCGGCCTCCTCCTCCTCCTTAATTTGTTGCAAATCGCACCCTAAAGTTTGAAATGTTAGCATAATACTCATTTATATTGTTCTAAATCGCTCCCTAAAGTTTGAAATGTTAGCACAATATCCTGTTTAGCCAACTACTTAATTCCCTCATTTGATAATTTTTATCTTATCAAAACTGAATTGAATGGGGGCAAAATGTAGTTTTTAGACTAGGGTTAAGTAGTTTTTAGCACAATACCCATTTATATTGTTCTAAATTGCTCCCTAAAGTTTGAAATGTTAGCACAATACCCCGTTTAGTCAACTACTTAATTCCCTCATTTGATAATTTTTATCTGATCAAAACTGAATTGAATAGGGGCAAAATATAGTTTTTAGACTATAGGGGGGTTAAGTAGGTTTTAGCACAATACCCATTTATATTGTTCTAAATCGCTCCCTAAAGTTTGAAATGTAGTTTTTAGATTATAAGGGGGTTAAGTGTTTTTGAGCTAAACTTTGTGAACAAACTCGTGAACAAACTCGATAAGGGATTGTTCAATCACTAATTGAGCATAGCCTAGTCTGAAGTTTAGGCTCGTGAACAAGCTCAAGCCGACCAAAGCTCGGTTTAGGCTCGTTTAATAAACGAGGCAAGCTTAAGCAGACCAAAGCTCGGCTCGTTTGGGCTCGCGAACATGCTTGTTTAGGGTTTGTGAGCAAAGCTCGTGAACAAATTTGATAGGCTCATAAAGGGCTCGTGAATAGGCTCATAAATGACTTGAATAAGCCTAACATATATCCTAGTATGAAGTTTAGGCTCATGAACAAGCTCGATAAGGGACTGTTCAATCACTAATTGAGCATAGCCTAGTCTGAAGTTTAGGCTCGTGAACAAGCTCAAGCCGACCAAAGCTCGGTTTAGGCTCGTTTAAAAAACGAGGCAAGCTTAAGCAGACCAAAGCTCGGCTCGTTTGGGCTCACAAACATACTTGTTTAGGGCTTGTGAGCAAAGCTCGTGAACAAACTTGATAGGCTCATAAAGGGCTTGTGAATAAGCTCATAAATGACTTGAATAAGCCTAACATATATCCTAGTATGAAGTTTAGGCTCATGAACAAGCTCGATAAGGGACTGTTCAATCACTAATTGAGCATAGCCTAGTTTGAAGTTTAGGCTCATTTAATAAACGAGGCAAGCTTAAGCAAACCAAATCTCGGCTTGTTTGGGCTCGCGAACATGCTTGTTTAGGGCTTGTGAGCAAAGCTCGTGAACAAACTTGATAGGCTTATAAAGGGCTCGTGAATAGGCTCATAAATTACTTGAATAAGCCTAACATATATCCAAGTATGAAGTTTAAGCTCATAAATAAGCTCGATAAGGGATTGTTAATCACTAATTGAGCATAGCCTAGTTTGAAGTTTAGGCTCATGAACAAGCTCAAGCCGACCAAAGCTTGGTTCAGCTTTAACCCCCCACATATGAGATACAGTATGATGCTAAAAAAAAAAACTGGTGTGTACTGTAGACACACGAATTTCGTCGGACCCGAACCCGACTTACGTGTGCCGACGCGGATGCAGACCCGACACGCGGACCCAACTCGCGCGCACAGACGTGGATGCAAACCCGACACGCGGACCCGACTCGCGCGCGCCGACACGGACTCGGACCCCGCCTCAAGAGGGGCCGGCCCCTACTAGGGTCCGAACCCTATAGGGCCGGCCCTAGTGGGGACCGAACTCCATGGAGAGGCCGGCCGGCCCTGCAAGGAAAGGGAAGAAAAAAGAAAGAAAAGAAAAAAGAAAGAAAAGAAAAAGGAAAGAAAAGAAAGGAAAGAAAAGAAAAAGGAAAGAAAAGAAAAGGAAAGAAAAGAAAGAAAAGGAAAAAATACCGCCATGCGCGGGGGGAGGTAGCGTATGACGTCTGCACACACGCGGATCTGCGCCGATCCCTCGATCCGACGCACAAGACGAAGCGCCCGATCGCCATCGATTTCGTGCGCAAAATCCAGCCATAATTGCACCCGCCAGAAAAGGAAAACAACTAAATGTTATTCCCTTCATCAATGGATGAATAAAATCCGGGTAATTATGAGAGAGATACAAAAGGGATTTAAAATTAAAGAGTTCCCATATCTCTCTCCCCACCTCTTTGCCTATAAATAGAGGGGGTGGGGGAAGAAAAAAATGGTCGGGAAATTGAAGACGAAACACCAGAGCTCTGCAGAAGAGGAGACGTTTCTTCATCGACCCAAGGCTTCACGAGGCACAGTCAAGCCTGTCCCGAGGGATCGGCTTACTGAAAGTCCTCATCAACGTGAAGACCCTTGCACACGAAGATCATCCCTTCGACTCCGTGCACGAAGAAGAAAGCTCGGAGAAGAAGAACCCTTCGACTCCGAAGATGCCAGAAGCAAAGGCCGGAGAAGAAGAGGAGCGGCACTACCCCGTCGTCTCCAACAAGCTTCGACTCTGATCAAGCCCAAAAGCCCAGAGAAGAAGAGGAGCGGCACTACCCCGTCGTCTCCAACAAGCTTCGACTCCGATCAAGCCCAAAAGCCCGGAGAAGAAGAGGAGCGGCACTACCCCGTCGTCTCCAACAAGCCTTCGACTCCGATCAAGCCCAAAAGCCCGGAGAAGAAGAGGAGCGGCACCACCCCGTCGGCTCCAACAAATCCTCGATCCCGATCAAGCCTCAAAGCCCGGAGGAGAGACGCGAAGCGTCATCACCCCGTCGTTTTCGACTAACGCCTGCGCCATCCACGAAGAAGAAAGCCTGGAGCAGATCGTCTGAAGCGTCGCTACCCCGTCGTCTTCATCAACAAAAGCCGACGCCACAACCGTCGCACGGAGATCGGTGCTACCCCCACCATCTTCGAAAGCATTCTTCGACTCCGATCACGCCAAAGAAGCCCGGAGAAGAAGAGAAGTCCAGTCGACACGTAAACCGTCGAAGCACCGGAGAAGTAGCCCGCGTTGTTCGAAGAAGAAGATCGAGTTGACGCCAAAGCTAAAGCCAACGCAAGAAGCCGAAGCAAAGCCCCAGTAAAGCCCGCGCCAAAGCAACGCAAGTGCCAAAGCCAAGCGACTACGCCGGCCACGAGCAAAAGCACCGCACGTTCTAGCCGATACGACGCGAAGTCCGGAAGAACGAAAGCATCGCAAGTCTCTCCCAGCTACGTCCAAGTGCAAGCGCCAAAGCAAAGCAAAAGCCAGAGCCACGCCGGAGCCAAGCCAAAGCCAAAAAGCCAAAGCCAAAGCCAACGCCAAAAGCTCGATCGACGCCGCGAACCGACGATCAAGGACACCGAGGTCAAGCAAGGAACGAGGAAGACACGAAGACCGAGGAACGAAGCTGAAAACCCCCTAGCCGAGAAAGCGCGAAGCACGGAAGGGACAAAGCAACGGTGGATATTCCTTAGCCTCTCCAAAACCCTCTCCCTGTAAAACCCCTGTCCTGGGCAGCCCCTTCAGAGCTCTCGCACGAATACCACGTGGAGACGCGGATCAAAGGGATCCCCCAGAAGATCTTTCCCACAATCCCCTGATCAAAACTCGCCGCAACCCGGACTCGCTACACCCGAGCAACCCGGGTCCCGGCCACAATTGTAATCTCGTGTGATTCGCAATAAAGACGACCCGCGCTTTTTTCCGCGTCCACAGATTTCTGGCACGCCCGGTGGGACCTCTTCTCCTTTCACCCGTACGGTTGAAGAAGCTGCTTGAAGTTTGCAATGGCCGGAACAAACAACGATGCGTTTGCTCCAAGCCTCTCACCAATCGCCGAGTCTCCTCTACTCCGACACGGTGATCCAGTAAATCCGGAGGGTGATGCTCCTCCGTTGGTACGCGTCTACACTCGGCGTACTCGGACTCTTGCGGACATCTTCGTGCCAGAAGCTACTACCGGAGATGCTCACCAAAGCGCCGACGAGGCCCTGGTGCATGAAGAAACGAGCCTCGATCCTGGAATCCATGTCCAGAAGTTTGGGGAGGACCAGCCCCAACCCCGAACCCGTTCGGGTTCTCCAGCAGACGTTGCACCTCCTCTGCAGGGGGCAAACATCAATCATCAGCCAGAAGCAAGTCGGCGTAACTACGTCTCCGATGATGATGGCGAGGATGCGAACATGCAACACCGAGATGTCCTCCGTCATCACCCTCCTTCCGCTCTTCAGCTCCAAGTCATGCAGATGAACGAGCACATGGCGCAGATTACTCGGCTAATGGAGGAGAAGGATCGTCACATCAACACTCTGCTCCAAAAGCTAAGCGCAAAGGACGCTGCAGCAGTCGGCCATCCCGCCGCTTCTCCAGTAGCCGCTCCAGTTCCGTCTTCAACTCCCGCTCCTGCAGAGGTTGCTCCGACGGTTCAAGCAGTTACTCCAGCGCTCTTCTCGGCTCCCGTCCCAGTGGAAGTCGTCTCCCCAACGCCAGCCTCGGCGGCCACTCAACCTCCAGCAACGGCAACGATGAATGCTCAGCAAGTCCAAGCGTTGATAGCCGACATGATGCGCTCCCACGGCAGTGGCCTTCCTCCGATCACGGCGGCATACTCGAAGCCCTACACTACGAGGATCCAGCAGCTACGCTTCCCAGTCGGATTCCAGCCGCCAAAGTTTCAGCACTTCGACGGAAAGGGAAATCCGAGACAGCACGTCGCCCACTTCATCGAGACCTGCAACAATGCCGGCACATACGACGATGAGATGGTGAAGCAATTCGTTCGCACCCTCAAAGGCAACGCGTTCGACTGGTACGTTGATCTTCCTGCAGGGACCATCGACAGCTGGGACCAGATGGAAAGGGAGTTCCTCAATCGCTTCTACAGCACCAGACGAACCGTCAGCATGACCGAACTCACCGCCGTCAAGCAAAGGAAAGATGAGCCAGTGATCGACTACATCGACAGGTGGAGGAACCTCGCGCTGAATTCACGAGACCGCTTGTCTGAAGACTCGACCATCGAGATGTGCACCCAAGGCATGCACTGGGGTCTGCTCTACATCCTCAAAGGTATCAAGCCTCGGTCTTTCGAAGAACTCGCAACTCGGGCTCACGACATGGAACTCAGCCTAGCAAACCGCGGGGACTCGAAGAACAAGGACTTCTTGAAGATAGAGAAGAAGAACAAGCCACCGGCAACGAAACCGAAACAAGTCAATGTTGCTGACGTCGCTTCAACCTCCAAACCGCTCAAGATCGGTGGCAAGCCAGATCAGAAGAAGGGAGTCGCCATACCACCGCCTCCGCCTCCGAGACAAAGGATGACTCTAGAAGAACTCGAAGCCAAGGAGTACCCTTTCCCAGACTCGGAAGTCTCCTCCATGTTCGACCAACTGCTGCAAGAAAAGATGATAGAGCTCCCTCCTTCGAAGAGGCCCGAGCAGATGCATCGCGTCGACGACCCTCTCTTCTGCAAATACCACCGGGTGGTGAGTCATCCCATCGAAAGATGCTTTGTCTTCAAGGAAAGAATCATGGCGCTCGCTAAACAAGGGAAGATAGAGATCGACTCCGGAGAAGTTGCTACGGCCAACATGACGTCCATCACCTTCGGCTCCTTTTCGCCGGTGCTCGTTGCTGCTAGGCGAAGCATGCCCAAATTGCGCATCAACCGTCAAGCTCCAATCGCTAAGTCAACTTCCCAGCCGAAAGTTTCGAAGCGACGTCAACGTACTCCTGCGCTCACCGAGGAGGGAACACCGCTGCCCTGGGGGCAATCATCGCTCACGCCAGCACCTCTTCCAAGCAATGCTGCATCCCAACGGGCGCTCCAAAGGAGATACGAGCAAGGAGATCCAGAAGTCGGTCTGCTGGGCCAGCCTTCGGGGAAGTTCGACTATTACGTCCTCTACTCAAGGCCTCCGTCCGTTCCAATCGATGAAATCAAGCCCACCGGCTGGGAATCGGAAGACACGCCAGTAGAGCCTCGAGAAGAGCAAGTCCCTTCCAGTCAAGCTACGTCCCAATACGCTCTCCAGAAAAGATACGAGCAGGGAGATCCAGAAGTCGGTCTGCTGGGCCAGCCTTCGGGGAAGTTCGACTATTACGTCCTCTACTCAAGGCCTCCGTCCGTTCCAATCGACGAAATCAAGCCCACCGGCTGGGGATCGGAAGACGAGCCAGTAGAGCCTCAGGAAGAACAAGTGCCTTTGAGGGAACCAGTTGCTGTTGTCGACCATCATCCTAGCGAAGGGGAATCCACCGACGAAGAAGCATGGGTCATGCTACCGCGGCGGCGAAAGCCTTGGCAAGAAAAGAAGCTCAAGCAAGACCGTGTGATGAGGGGATTCACCAAGCGGAAGACCTACAAGAGAAAAGCAAAACTCCAGGAAGGAAGGCGTTCAAAGTGCCGCCAGCAAGCCAAGACGATATCCTTCAGCAGAGTCTTCCAGAGCCGACAACTTTGCAAGAGTTCTTCCCGGATCACTTCCTCCCAGTGGACCAACACGTCAAGGTGTCTTGTTGCATGGTCGAAGTCCATGAAGTGTCGGAAAGAAAGAACGAAGGCGAAACTTCTGAAGAAGGCGACTCCACCGATGAGGGGGACGACTCCAACGATGGGGGCACCGCCGCTCACGACGAAGCGATCTTGCATATGCCTCTCGTAGAAGCTTTGCATCTTCCGAAGAAGGCTCGCCTAGCAATGGCTGCGGCCTTGGCCGATCCAGATAGCTACAAGAGAAAAAGGAAGGATGACCAGAAGGGCAAAGCTGTAGCCTCGTGTGATGCAACGATAACCTTTTCAGACGAGGACCTGCAACTCGGGACGCGATTGCACAACCGGCCTCTTTACGTTTCGGGATACATCAAGGAGAAGCCAGTGAACCGAATCTTATTGGACTGTGGCTCCGCCGTCAACATCATGCCCATCCAGACGATGCGGCAACTCGGCATCACCGACGACCAGCTCTCGCCAAGTCAGTTGGTCATTCAAGGCTTCAACCAGGGCGGACAGTCCACCGTCGGAATCATTCGTTTAAAGCTTTCCATCGGCCCGCTGGATACAACGGTCCTCTTCCACATCATCGACTGCCAGACATCATATCGTCTCCTATTAGGAAGACCATGGCTGCACGAGAACGGCATCGTGGTATCCACCTGGCACCAGTGCCTCAAGTACTACGAAGAAGGCATGGAAAGGTGCATAGTTGCGGACGACAAGCCATTCAACGAGGCCGAGGCACACTTGGCCGATGCTAAATTCTACCAAGCAAAGGGCCTGGTCGCGGAAGTTCTTCCAGCTAAAGCCCCTCGAGTCCAAAAGATTGAAGAAGTAAAGCAGGACAAGACTCCACTTCCCGTAAATTCGGCGCCACCCTCTGACGAGGCAAGACTCAAGGTCCAAGGAACGCCGAAACCTGGGCAAAGGATGCGCATCAGCTTCGAGCCAAGAGCAACGCAACATACCCCGTTGCCGATCCAAACGGTGCCTGTCCTGCGTCTCGCGCCTCAGTGGCTCCGAAAATCCGAGCAGTCGCCTTCTACTCCGACAAGGAAGCTGGCCTCGTCGTTATCTCAGGCCAACGTCATCACTCTACAAGAAATGAAGGTGCCATTACCTAGCCTGACAGAAGCTCCGAACCCGAGCAGACCTGTCGAATCGGCAGACCTCGAGCAACTTGGATTCAAGCCAGAAGGGAGCTGGGGGCAAAATGCTGCCCAGTTGCTGGTCAAAGCCGGCTACAACGAAGGAAGCACCATGGGCACACTTCCACCAGCAGCAACTCCATATAGGATGACGAGAACTCAAGCTCGGCTATTCCAAAACGGAGAACAAATTCCCCCGAACCGCCGAGGCATCGGCTCCAGTCAAGCTCCGTTGGTCATCAGAACCGCAGCAAAGAAGACCTTCACCTCGAACTACATCGAGGCAAGGATAGTAGATGAAGCAGTCGAAGAATCGACAATCTCCGATGCACGCTCTACCTACCTCAGCCATCCAGACAGCAGGAGAAGACGACGACGGGCTCGATGCCAAGCCTTGTTCCGGAAGCAAACCAGAGGTGGTAAAGACTGGTCGAATCGAAAACGCACATCCGTGTTCGAGAGGCTCGGGCCAGTCAAACAATCAAAGAAGAAGTCGGCGTTCGATCGTCTGGGGATGCCAATCGAGGACTTCGTCTCAACACCCACCCACCCACCCATGGCTGCCGTCAATCATATCTCCATTACGGATCCCGACAACGGTGACACTTCTACTTCGAACGACGAGTTGCCCGATGCCCCGCCGATCCTCGAAGAAGGGGGGCAGTCCACCGTTGACGACCTGAAGGAAATCAACTTGGGCACGGAGACGGAGCCTCGGCCTACATTCGTCAGCACACTCTTGACCCCAGAGGAAGAAGCCGCATACATCAAACTGCTTAAAGAATACAGAGACGTCTTCGCATGGTCCTACAAGGAGATGCCGGGCCTCGATCCAAAAATCGCAGTGCACCAGCTCAGCGTCAAACACGGAGCCAGCGCCATCAAGCAAGGACAAAGGCGCTACCGGCCAGAACTGGTACCCCAAATAGAAGGCGAAGTTAACAAGTTGATCGAAGCCGGCTTCATTCGAGAGGTCAAGTACCCGACATGGATCTCTAGCGTCGTCCCCGTCAAAAAGAAGAACGGTCAAATCCGAGTGTGCGTGGACTTCAGAGACTTGAACAACGCATGTCCAAAGGACGACTTCCCCTTGCCAATCACGGAGCTAATGGTCGACGCGACGACTGGTCACGAGGTGCTCACTTTCATGGACGGATCATCGGGCTACAACCAGATTCGGATGGCACCCAAGGACGAGGAGCTCACGGCATTCCGCACACCGAAAGGAATCTACTGCTATAAGGTAATGCCGTTCGGCTTGAAGAACGCGGGAGCCACCTACCAGCGAGCTATGCAGAAAATCTTCGACGACATTCTCCATCAAAACGTGGAGTGTTATGTCGACGACCTCGTGGTGAAATCCAAGAAGAGGTCGGCACATCTACAAGATCTTGAGCTAATCTTCAAACGACTTCGAAGGTACCAACTCCGCATGAATCCGCTCAAGTGTGCGTTCGGAGTCTCCTCGGGCAAATTCCTCGGCTTCGTCGTCCGACATCGTGGCATTGAGATAGATCAATCCAAAATTGATGCTATCATCAATATGCCCGCACTAAAGACAGTGCGAGACCTCAGAGGCCTCCAGGGGCACTTGGCGTATATCCGAAGATTCATCGCCAACTTGGCTGGGAAGTGCCACCCTTTTAGCCGCCTCATGAAGAAAGGAGCGCCGTTCACATGGGATGAAGCATGCCAAGAAGCACTCCAAAACATCAAAGCATATCTACTGAAGCCGCCAGTCCTATCAGCACCGGTTCAAGGGAGGCCGCTCATCCTCTACATCGCCGCCCAGGAGCAATCCTTGGGGGCACTCCTGGCCCAGAACAATGAACTTGGCGTGGAGACAGCTTGCTACTACTTAAGTCGCACTCTCGTCGGTGCAGAGCTGAATTACTCCCCAATCGAGAAGGTCTGCTTAGCGCTCATCTTCGCCACGAAAAAGCTGCGACACTACATGCTCGCTCACACCATCAGACTCGTCTCGAAGGCTGACCCACTCAAATACATCATGTCGAGACCAGTGCTTTCCGGACGTCTGGCCAAGTGGGCCCTGCTGCTACTTGAATTCGACATCACCTTCGTGCCACAGAAAGCGATTAAAGGGCAGGCCCTCGCGGACTTCCTCGCAGAATACCCTCTCCCGGCAGAATGGGAGTTATCAGAAGATCTCCCAGATGAAGAAGTGTTCTCCGTCGACATCGCCCCATCCTGGAAAATGTTCTTCGACGGTGCAGCTAGGCAAGACATAGCGGGAGCCGGAGTCATCTTTGTCACTCCGGACAACGAAATACTCCCCTTCTCATTCCTGCTCTCGGAAGCATGTTCCAACAACGTGGCAGAATATCAAGCCCTACTCATTGGTCTCGAGCTGGCCGACGAAATGAAGCTTCAAGGACTGGAGATCTTTGGCGACTCTCAACTCGTGATCCAGCAAGTCCTGGGGGCATACGAAGTCAACAAAGAAGACCTGGTACCGTTGCACGCGCGAGCTGTGAAGCTCCTCAAAAAACTCAAGGCTGCTTCCATCCAACACGTTTCCCGGAACCTCAACCAGCAGGCTGACGCACTCGCAAATCTGGCGGCTACACTCCCGTTCCCAGATGAACGTTCGCTCGTCATCCCCGTCTGCAGGAGGTTCGTGATCACCGAAGAAAAGGGTCCGCCCGAAATACCGGTTCAAACCAACGCGGTGCATGTCCTCGAGATTAAAGGACAGGACTGGAGGCAACCGTTTGTGGAGTATCTCGTTCATGGTAAACTCCCCGAAGATCCGAAGCGCAAAAGTGACATCCGTCGACGATCTCTAAGGTTCTACCACTTCAACGGCGAACTGTACCGACGAAGCTATGACGGCACACTCCTGAGGTGCCTCGCAAAAGAGGAAGCAGAAGCCGCGCTCGAAGAAGTACACGCTGGAATCTGTGGATCACACCAGTCCGGTCCGAAGCTTCACTTCCGCATCAGAAGGATGGGATACTACTGGCCTACCATGATCAAAGACAGCTTGGAGTACGCGAGAAGATGTCAAGCTTGCCAAATGCACGGGGACTACATCCGTCAACCTCCGGAGCCTTTACACCCAACAATCGCGTCTTGGCCTTTCGATGGATGGGGTCTCGACATCGTCGGTCCTCTGCCCAAGTCATCCAAGCAACATCTCTACATCTTGGCGGCAACGGACTACTTCTCCAAGTGGGCTGAAGCGATACCGTTGAGGGAAGTTACAAAGTACTCCGTCATCAGCTTTATCCAGAACGACATCATCTTCCGCTATGGAGTCCCCCGCTACATCGTAACAGATAACGGGAAGCAGTTCAAGAATGCTGCCGTCAGCCAGTTCTGCGCATTGTACAACATTAAGCAGAATTGTTCGACAATGTACAACGCTCCGGCCAACGGTCTAGCAGAAGCCTTCAACAAAACTCTGTGCAAGCTGCTGGAGAAAACCGTCTCGAAGACAAAGAAAGATTGGCACGAACGCATGGGCGAAGCACTATGGGCTTACCGAACATCCTTCCGCACGCCGACACAAGCAACGCCGTATTCCCTCGTCTATGGCATGGAAGCCGTTCTTCCGCTCGAGCTCCAGATCCCGTCACTCAGGATAGCAGTCCAGGAAGGCTTCACCAGCGATGACAACGCCCAGCTCCGCCTAGCAGAATTGGAAGCACTGGATGAAAGACGCCTCGAAGCTCAACAGCGGCTGGAGTGTTATCAGACCAGGCTCTCTCGCGCCTTCAACAAGAAGATTCGTCCTCGATCATTACAGATAGGGGAACTGGTGCTGGCGGTCAAACGCCCCATCATTCTCTCGCATCGAGGAGGGAAGAAATTTGACGCCAAATGGGATGGCCCGCATTCCGTCAAGGAAGTCTACTCCAACGGCGCCTACCTCCTCACCACGCCAGAAGGGCTGACACTCGGCCCTATCAACGGCAAGTACCTCAAAAGGTACTATGCCTAAAGCAAGGCCACACCCCTTGTCCAAAAAAAAAAAAAAAAAAATGAACTACGTGCGACTTGATCCTCCTTAGGGGGGTACGTAGGCAGCCTGAGAAGATACTTCAGGTTTAGTCCGACCAAAAGAAAAAGACAATAAAATTCCATGAAAAGGATGTGGCGAAACGAGGTGATATTATTAATAAAGCAAAGGCATTACATGGCATAAGTCCTGAAAAGAAAGCCACAATGAAACAAGGAACAACTAAAAGAAGGTGTCCAGAGCTTGAAGACGGCGCAGCAGCTCCTCCCTAGTCACCTCCACTCGCTGAAGCTCCACGGGACGAGCAGCCAGAAGCTCACGACGGGTCGCCAAGTCCGACTGCTGTTTCAGATAACTCGCCTTCAAAGCGCTCTCCGCGGCCTCGGCCCGCTCCAGACGAGACTCCGCCTTTCGAAGCGAGGCGCGCACAGACTCTATCTTTCTCTGAGCCTTCGACAGGCTGGACGTAGCTTCTGCAAGTTGATTCTCGGACTGACTCAGACTCGTCTCAGCAGCCTCCAACTCAGAAGGGGAACTCCCCTCCAGCAAAGCCCGCTGGGATCGATAAGCCTCGCTCTCGGTCACAAGCTGGTCCATCTGAGCGACGAAAAGAGAGCTGTCAACTTTGAACTCCGCCAGGCTCGCGCAAAACTCCGCACCATCCGTCAACCACCAGTCCTGGAGGGCGCTAAGGCCGGCAGTTTGGAAAGGCTCCAACGTCGACCTGATGTACTGCCGGCAGCTCGAAAGAAGGAACTCCGAGACCCTGCTCCTCGGCCTTAAAACCGGACGAGGCGCCTCGGAGTAGGTAGGCAAGACCCTCCCTGCCGCTGCAACTGCCACAGGAGCCGCCTGCGCCGACAAGGGTGGTGGAACCGGAGAAACCTCCGTTGCCGCTGCAACAACCGTCTCCACCAAAGGGCACGAGGGCACAGTCATCGGGGAATGCCGCTTGTCGACGCTCGAGACTTCAGCCTCCTCGCCAAAAGACAAGGCGTCGACATCAATGTCGTCCAGGTTAATGTCGCCCCTAGGGAAGTTCTCCCCGCAAAGTCCAAGGAAACCCAGATCGTCCGAAGGGATATCTAGCCCGCATGCCTCAGGCACTTCTTGCGCAGCGCCAGTCGACGAGTGCCCGGGCGATGCTTTTGGAGAGCTCGCTCCGCGCTCTACCACTATAACAGAATCTGGTCAAAAGAAAGAAACGGTGCTCAGCGTGATAAAACTTCCTGAACGTAGAGGGCAAATAAAATGAAGAGAGCTCCATACCTGTGTGGTCGGACGAAGCGGTCCTAGACGGAGGAATCACCTCATCTTTCAGAAGTCCAGGCTCCTCGGCGTCCTCCGTCAGACAAGGAACTCTCGGGACCATCCCGCGAGGAATGCACATTTTTCTTCTCTTGGGAGGGGCACCCTCAACTTCGGCCTTCGGGAAACAAAATGCCCTAGGGGCACTAGTAAGCTCGACATCCAGCACCGGAACGGAAGAAGGGACACGACGAGCACTGGAAAGGCGACTACAGCTCCTCTGCACTCTTTGAAGCCCCAGTCGGAGGCGACGGTCCTCCACTCCCGCAGAGTGATTGAAGCAGAAATTCCTGAACCCGCTACTCACCAAGACGTCGACTGGAAAACTCGCAAGTAAACGAGAAACTCGCCCTTCAACCCACTGGCGGTATTCCGGAGTCGCGGCATCCCGAAATCCGGACTTAGCCCCAGGAAAGAAACTGCCGCCAGTCGAGCGGGCGTAGAGAGAAGCCCACAGACGGTAACCCTCCTGTGGACTGATACGCCCCTGCAGCTGCTGAGGCATGCCAGGGACTTCCTGCCGAAACCCCTGTTGGCGAGCAAAGCGATGGGGGGAGTACTGCTCCACCTCCACCACGTCCCCCTTGCGCCAGACCAAGTAGCCAGGACGACAGCTTACCATATTCCAGTAAAGACTGTCCGGGAGCCCGTCGTTATCATACACAGTCGACCTCTCCAAAGGCAGCACCGAATGCTCCGACAGAAATTCAAAATCAACGCTCCCCATCCTCCTCAAAAGGGTACGAGCACACTCTTTCGGACGCTCCCAGCTGATAAAGGCGTTCAAGATCCCTCCTACCCCGGGTAGGAAAGGTAGCTCGGCTGGATGCCCGCGCCTGGCAAAGATCCCCTTCAGGAAATACAGAGCTATCCAGCCGTACAAATAATGCAACGGCCCGAACGCGGTCGACCGGCCAAGCTCCTCCTTGGCCTTATCTGAGCCAGACAAGTCCCAGTAAGTCCCGCTGAGAGCCCGATACAAGGCGCATAGTATGGCCGGGGCTAGATTGAAGAGCTCGCCCCTCTCCATCCTGGAAGCAGCAAGAAAGGTCCCCGGATAAATGGCCTCCCCAGAATAGGGAAGCACGAACCGGCAGAGGAAGATGACCAGCCCGGCAGCTCGGTAAACCGATCGCCACTCCTCGCTGTCCCGTTTCAGGCCAAGGAGTTCCCAGGGGCACTGCTTCCCCTCCATTGAGTGCTTCTCTCGAGCCAAGGAGTCGATAGGCCTCACAAAGGAGCGAAGCAGAGGTCTCTGCATCTGAGCGATCTTCCACATCGGGTGAGCCGAAGGCGCTGGAGACCTATACTCACCTCTGAACCAAAAGTCGACCCAAGAAGAAGGACGCACCCGATCTGATTGATCCCGCGCCGCAATGATAGCATGTGCCTTGAACAGAAGAAGGCAAGAACTCGGAGCGTAGCTGCTGTTCAGCAGATCCTTCAAGGCTGGCACCTCCTCTTGGTAGTAATTCCGTACCTCGGGGCACCCGGAAACGATATGGACGTCGCGAAGCGAGATGCCTATCTCCCCCGCCCCAGTAAGGAAGGTGTTAGTTTCCGGACACCAAAGCTCACAAAGTGCGCGGTACATCCCCTCAGGGCGACTGTACTCTCGACGAGCCGGCACTAGAAATTTGGCCAATAAGTTCATCTCAGGTTCCGCGCCAAAGACCTCGTAGAGCTCGTCCATCCACTCGCGAAAGCCGCAAAGGTACTGGACGTCGCCCCGAGGCCAAGAATCGGGGCCCCATCGGGTCAGCTTAGCACATATCTTCGAGGCAACAACTGGCGTAGGCACGAACTCTTCATCGCAATGATGGAACGGAAGACTCAAACTCGGCCGCAGAAGCTTCATGGAGATCCCTTCGTCAGTATGAATCTACTCGCTTAATTTCAGCATCCCGCAAGTCGCATCCGCGACTCCATCTTCCGTGATGCGCTCGTGCACAAAGACACGGAGCAACGACAGAAGGTCTTCCCGCCTTGAGCTGCAGTGACGGCGCACACGAGTGAAAGGAAAGCAAAGGCATCTCCTCCCGTCGAAGAAATCCTCGTCTATCCAGCCCGAGGAAGTCAAACTCTCGAAGACACGAGCCCTGGAGGACCATGAAGGGAGGAAAGTCAAGACAAGTGCGCCAAAAAAAAAAAAAAAAAAAAAAAAAAAAAAACTAAGGGGGCCTGCACCCCTGTCAAGAGGACCACCCGACTTGTGGTCACGCCACCGTCGGCGCCCGAGCCTTCGCAATGCACCCCGTGGGCCTACACACCGCCCATATCGACCCAGCACGCCGACACAATCGCGCCGGCCCGACTGCGCCGACACCGCCCATGTCGACCCATTACGCCAGCGCCACCCAGCCAGGGCCACAGCCACTTGCGCACCCATGCGCCACAGGCCTATCGCTACCATCGCCACCTTCGGGGTCAAGGGGAGAAAGAAGAGAAAGAAAGCGATAGCAAAAAAAACAAAAAAAAGGAGGAAAGCAACAGCAGCTGCCGCTGGGGCCCGCGCCCTCCCCCAATCAATGACCGACAGCCAAAGAAAGAAAGGGGGGGGGGGGCCCGCGGCCCCCTTCTTCTTCGCCAGCCCACGACCCCGACCCGTTCGGGCCCCAGCCTCCGTGCGCCGCCCGCGACCCCGACCCGTTCGGGCCCCGGCCTCCGCGCGCCGCCCGCGACCCCGACCCGCTCGGGCCCCGGCCTCCGCGCGCCGCCCGCGACCCCGACCGCCGCGCGCAGCCCCGTGCGCACCCCGCACCGCTGCACCGCCGGCCGCCTGCGCCCGCGCCGCCTCCGGCCTCGCGCCACCCGCGCGCAGCCCCCGCGTGCGCCCGGCGCTGCTGCCGCTGCTGCCCATGCAGCCCGGAGCCGAAGAAGAAGAAGGAAGGAACCAAAAAAAAAAAAGAAGAAAAAAAAAAAAAGAAAAAAAAAAGAAAGAAAAGAAGGGAAAAGAAAGAGAAAAGAAGAAGAAGAAGAAGAAGAAGGAGGAAGAGAGAGGCGGCGAAGGCGACCCGCACCTCAGCCGCGCTCCTACATCCTCCCCGCCTCGAGCCTCGTCGCATCGTCGCTTCGAGCCCGCCTTCGCAACGACCGCAAAATCGCGCACCATCGCCGCCGACGAAAGAGGCGACACCGGGAAGACGGAGCAAGTCTCGTGCAACCCCAGGCAGCTCTCTTCCGACAACGGTCTCCAGAAGCCGGCAGAACCTTCACAAAGAAGCACAACGGCGAATGAAGGGGGGTAGGGGTCCTTAAATAGACCTCCAACCCCGCCCACAAAAGGAATCAAGGACAAGCGCTCTACGATTCCTACGTGTCCAAACCCAACACGTTCTCACCGACGCACTCGTCCTTGAGGGGGCATTTGTAGACACACGAATTTCGTCGGACCCGAACCCGACTTACGTGTGCCGACGCGAATGCAGACCCGACACGCGGACCCAACTCGCGCGCACAGACGTGGATGCAAACCCGACACGCGGACCCGACTCGCGCGCGCCGACACGGACTCGGACCCCGCCTCAAGAGGGGCCGGCCCTAGTGGGGACCGAACCCCATGGAGAGGCCGGCCGGCCCTGCAAGGAAAGGGAAGAAAAAAGAAAGAAAAGAAAAAAGAAAGAAAAGAAAAAGGAAAGAAAAGAAAGGAAAGAAAAGAAAAAGGAAAGAAAAGAAAAGGAAAGAAAAGAAAGAAAAGGAAAAAATACCGCCATGCGCGGGGGGAGGTAGCGTATGACGTCTGCACACACGCGGATCTGCGCCGATCCCTCGATCCGACGCACAAGACGAAGCGCCCAATCGCCATCGATTTCGTGCGCAAAATCCAGCCATAATTGCACCCGCCAGAAAAGGAAAACAACTAAATGTTATTCCCTTCATCAATGGATGAATAAAATCTGGGTAATTATGAGAGAGATACAAAAGGGATTTAAAATTAAAGAGTTCCCATATCTCTCTCCCCACCTCTTTGCCTATAAATAGAGGGGGTGGGGGAAGGAAAAAATGGTCGGGAAATTGAAGACGAAACACCAGAGCTCTGCAGAAGAGGAGACGTTTCTTCATCGACCCAAGGCTTCACGAGGCACAGTCAAGCCTGTCCCGAGGGATCGGCTTACTGAAAGTCCTCATCAACGTGAAGACCCTTGCACACGAAGATCATCCCTTCGACTCCGTGCACGAAGAAGAAAGCTCGGAGAAGAAGAACCCTTCGACTCCGAAGACGCCAGAAGCAAAGGCCGGAGAAGAAGAGGAGCGGCACTACCCCGTCGTCTCCAACAAGCTTCGACTCTGATCAAGCCCAAAAGCCCAGAGAAGAAGAGGAGCGGCACTACCCCGTCGTCTCCAACAAGCTTCGACTCCGATCAAGCCCAAAAGCCCGGAGAAGAAGAGGAGCGGCACTACCCCGTCGTCTCCAACAAGCCTTCGACTCCGATCAAGCCCAAAAGCCCGGAGAAGAAGAGGAGCGGCACCACCCCGTCGGCTCCAACAAATCCTCGATCCCGATCAAGCCTCAAAGCCCGGAGGAGAGAAGCGAAGCGTCATCACCCCGTCGTTTTCGACTAACGCCTGCGCCATCCACGAAGAAGATAGCCTGGAGCAGATCGTCTGAAGCGTCGCTACCCCGTCGTCTTCATCAACAAAAGCCGACGCCACAACCGTCGCACGGAGATCGGTGCTACCCCCACCATCTTCGAAAGCATTCTTCGACTCCGATCACGCCAAAGAAGCCCGGAGAAGAAGAGAAGTCCAGTCGACACGTAAACCGTCGAAGCACCGGAGAAGTAGCCCGCGTTGTTCGAAGAAGAAGATCGAGTTGACGCCAAAGCTAAAGCCAACGCAAGAAGCCGAAGCAAAGCCCCAGTAAAGCCCGCGCCAAAGCAACGCAAGTGCCAAAGCCAAGCGACTACGCCGGCCACGAGCAAAAGCACCGCACGTTCTAGCCGATACGACACGAAGTCCGGAAGAACGAAAGCATCGCAAGTCTCTCCCAGCTACGTCCAAGTGCAAGCGCCAAAGCAAAGCAAAAGCCAGAGCCACGCCGGAGCCAAGCCAAAGCCAAAAAGCCAAAGCCAAAGCCAACGCCAAAAGCTCGATCGACGCCGCGAACCGACGATCAAGGACACCGAGGTCAAGCAAGGAACGAGAAAGACACAAAGACCGAGGAACGAAGCTGAAAACCCCCTAGCCGAGAAAGCGCGAAGCACGGAAGGGACAAAGCAACGGTGGATATTCCTTAGCCTCTCCAAAACCCTCTCCCTGTAAAACCCCTGTCCTGGGCAGCCCCTTCAGAGCTCTCGCACGAATACCACGTGGAGACGCGGATCAAAGGGATCCCCCAGAAGATCTTTCCCACAATCCCCTGATCAAAACTCGCCGCAACCCGGACTCGCTACACCCGAGCAACCCGGGTCCCGGCCACAATTGTAATCTCGTGTGATTCGCAATAAAGATGACCCGCGCTTTTTTCCGCGTCCACATGTACTTACCACGAAATCCTAATATCAATCATTTAAGCCATTTTAAGTTCTAAGAACTGGTGTAGATTGCCACAGTCGATGATTGACCTTCGGGCTTGGAAGTTTTTTATTAACTAAAATTGGGCATAAGCTATCGCCATTTTTCCATTAACTAAAATTATGCGGAGTCTCATAGACATGGTTTGAAATTACTTCAGCTGTTGTATGGCTAGATAAACGAAGATGTCTTCGATCGATAAGAGTTGGCTGCATAATTCGAATCAAATGAGCCAAGAGTACAGAGAAGGAGTCCTGAAATTTCTAGATTTTGCATTTGAGCGTCTTGCACCGCTTGATGGAAAAATTATATGTCCCTGTATAGATTGTGGAAGGGTGACTAGGAAGGTTCGAGAGGAATATGAGGTTGATCTGGTAATGCGTGGCATTGACATTACTTATACCCGTTGGTTCTCGTACGGTGAGGAGCTAGATGTAGTCCCCATGACAGCTCACGGTGAAAATACTAACACAGTGATCGATGATGATAATATTAATATGGATGATGGCAATGACATACAGGGTATGATACATGATTTGCAAGGTGGAATAGGCACGGAAACATCGTCAGGTGATCAGCCCAATATTGAAGTGGACAATTTCTACAGATTGCTTAAGAATGCCGAACAACCTCTATACCCGGGGTGTGAGAAGTTTTCAAAACTCTCTTTCACTGTAAAGCTTCTTCATTTGAAGTGCCTAAATGGTTGGAGTAAGAAGTCATTTAATATATTGGTAGAGTTATTAAAAGAGGCTTTTCCTATAGGTGAGACAGTACCGAAATCATTCTACGAGGCGAAGAAGACAATTAAAGATCTCGGTTTTGGTTATGATAAAATTGATGCATGCGTGAACGATTATATATTGTACCGGAAGGAGTACGAACATGCACGGTCATGCCACATATGCGGAGCAATAAGATATAAAGAGGCGGATGCTGAGTCTAGTATCAATCGAAGGAAGAAAAATATATCTACAAAGGTTCTCATATACTTTCCATTTAGGGATAGGCTTCAGAGGTTATTTATGTCATCGAAGACTGCTGAGCGCATGAGGTGGCATGCATGAGAACGTACAGATGATGGGGTTATAAGACATCCGAATGACTCTCTAACGTGAAAAGATTTTGATCAGACCTATCCTGAATTTGCATGTGAAGTTCGCAACGTCAGGTTAGGGCTTGCTAGCGATGGCTTCAATCCCTTTGGGAATATAAGTGTGTCTTACAGTATTTGGCCAGTTGTCCTAATTCTATACAATTTGCCTCCCTGGATGTGCTTAAGAGCCAATCACAATGCTCTCCTTAATTTCTCATTTCTGGACCCAGGTCGCCTGGTAATAATATTGACGTTTACTTGTAGCCATTGATTGAGAAGTTGAATAAGTTATGGGAAGTTGGGGCCGATATGTATGATGCCTTGTTGTGCCAGAATTTTCGGATGCATGCGACACTTCTATGGACCATCAACGATTTGCCTACATATGCTAACTTATCCGGGTGGAGTACTAAAGAAAAATTGGCATGTCCTACATGCAATAAGGAGACAGATTCATTACGATTAAAGAACAGAGGCAAGTTCTGTTATATAGGCCATCGAAGATTCCTTATTGATGGCCATAAATGGAGGTAGAACAAAAGAGCGTTCAACGGCAAGAAGGAACTTACAATGGCCCCGGAGCAGCTTTCGAGGGTAGACGTCTTGTGTGAATTGGATCAGCTTAATGCAGTGGCACTTGGGAAAGGCAAAAGGAAGAGAACGTATGAAGAATCAATGTGTGAGCATAATTGGATCGAATCCAAATCAATTTCAAATCCGAAACATACTAACTTATGATTTTTCAATGCTTAGACTCTAAATTGGTCAATCAGAGCGTAAATTATTAAAAAATCCAATTAGAACTTGCTCGCAAATCTGAAATACGAAAAAATTCCAAGTATAAATTATCGGATGCCAATCTGATGCCGATTCAATCGAAGCCAATCCAATTTCAAATCCGAAACACGATAACTTATGATTTTTCAATGCTTAGACTCTAAATTGGTCAATCAGAGGGTAAATTGTTAAAATATCCAATTAGAACTTGCTCGTAAGTCTGAAATACGAAAAAAAAATCCAAGTAAGAATTATCAGATACCGATCAGATGACGATCCGATCGAATTCAAACCAATTTCAAATCTGAAACACACTAACTTATGATTTTTCAGCACTTAGACTCCAAATTGGTCAATCGGAGGGTAAATTATTAAAATATCCAATTAGAACTTGCTCGCAAGTCTGAAATATAAAAAAATTCCAAGTACAAATTATCGGATGTCGATCCGATCGAATCCAAACCAATTTCAAATCCGAAACACGCTAACTTATGATTTTTCAACACCCAGACTCTAAATTAGTCAATCGGAGGGTAAATTGTTAAAATATCGAATTAGAACTTACTCACAAGTTCGAAATACAAAAAAAATTCAAGTAAGAATTATCGGATGTCAATTCGATGACGATCTGATCGAATTCAAACCAATTTCAAATCTAAAACACGCTAATTTATGATTTTTTAACGCTTAGACTCTAAATTGGTCAATCGGAGGGTAAATTATTAAAATACCAAATTATAACTTCCTCGCAAGTCCGAAATACAAAAAAAATCCAAGTAAGAATTATCGGATGCCGATCCGATGATGATCTGATTGAATTCAAACCAATTTCAAATCCGAAACACGTTAACTTATGATTTTTCAACGCTTAGATTTTAAATTGGTCAATCGGAGGGTAAATTGTTAAAACATCCCATTAGAACTTGCTCACAAGTCCGAAATATGAAAAAATTATAAGTACGAATTATTGGATGCTGATCCGATGACGATTCGATCGAATCCAAACTAATTTTAAATCCGAAACACGCTAACTTGTGATTTTTCAACACTTAGACTCTAAATTGGTCAATCAGAGGGTAAATTATTAAAATATCGAATTAGAACTTGCTCGCAAGTCCAAAATACTAAAAAAATCCAATTAAAAATTATCGGATGTCAATCCGATGACGATCTGATTGAATCCAAACCAATTTCAAATCCGAAACACGCTAACTTATGATTTTTCAATGTTTAGACTTCAAATTGGTCAATCGGAGGGTAAATTGTTAAAATATCCAATTAGAACTTGCTCGCAAGTCTGAAATATGAAAAAAAATCCAAGTAAGAATTATCGGATGCTGATTCGATGACATTCCGATCAAATCCAAACCACTTTTAAATCCGAAACACGATAACTTATGATTTTTCAACGCTTAGACTTTAAATTGGTCAATCGGAGGGTAAATTGTTAAAATATCGAATTAGTACTTGCTCTTAAGTCCAAAATATAAAAAAAATCTAAGTAAGAATTATCGGATACCGATCCGATGACGATCCGATCGAATCCAAACCAATTTCAAATCCAAAACATGCTAACTTATGATTTTTCAAACTCTAAATTGGACAATCGGAGGGTAAATTGTTAAAATATTCAATTAGAATTTACTTGCAAGTCCAAAATATAAAAAAAATCCAAGTACGGATTATTGGATGTCGATCCGATGACGATCCGATCGAATCCAAACCAATTTCAAATCCGAAAGACGCTAACTTATGATTTTTCAACGCTTAGACTCTAAATTGGTCAATTGGAGGCTAAATTGTTAAAATATCTAATTAGAACTTGCTCGCAAGACTAAAATACGAAAAAAAATCAAAGTACGAATTATCGAATGCCAATCCGATGACGATCTGATCGAATCCAAAATAATTTCAAATATGAAACATGCTAACTTATGATTTTTCAATGCTTAGGCTCTCAATTATAGATATAAAATATTTTTTTAACAAATATATGTTAATTGCAGGATGTGCAGCGTCAGGGGATGAGAGCACCAATATTGGTGCCGAGCGGCGTCGGGTAGTTGAGCTAGGGCACGTAGCTTCCCTCAGTTTTGGATTGTGTAAAAATAATTTTATAATAAATATGTGGTCATTTTTTGGTTTTGTCTATATATATCTGGTTTTGTGGTAATATTTGATTTAGTCAATTATGGTAATATTTGAATATATTATGGTATTGTTGTAAATCATAGAAATTAAATAACACTATTTTAGTAATTTTTTTAAAAAAATCATATTTTTACCGATGGAATTTATAAATTTCGTCAGCAATAATCTATTTTATTTATTTAAATTTTTTATATATTGCAGATAGAAATTACATTCCATCGATAATATACAAAGTTTTACCGATGGTAAGACCAGTATCCGTCGGTAATAACCTTATATATTGCCGACGGAAGGTAATAGTCCGTCAATAATAATCTTTTATATTTTTAATTAAATATTTATATATTACCGACTGACACAAAATATCTATCGGTATTAATGATTAATACCGATGGATATTTTGTGTCCGTCGCAGATTTTTTCCGACGCCTTTTTTTCCGACAGACTAGCGACGGAAATTGCTTCCATCACGATAAATCTTTACCGACGGAAAATTAAATTTACTGACGGATATATTCCGTCGGTAAAAGTCGTTTTTTTTGTAGTGCCTATTAAACATATATGGGACATACTCGTGGAGTTGTCCCGCCATTTGTCCCTAACTTTGTTCAAATAGCGATAATCGTTTCAAATATCGATACTAATTTACGTCGGCCATTGAGCAGCTTCGCGTGGGCACCTCCGCATGAAATTAGCAACCAAAAGTTGGCAAAAAAATTCGGCTCGTATTATTTTTTGGATAAATTACACTTTACCCCCCTGAAGGTTAGTTCAGAAACATTTAACCCCCCTATAATTAAAAAACTACATTTTGCCCTCCTTCATTTCAGTTTCGATAAGATAAAAATTAACAAATGAGGAAATCAAGTAGTTGAGAAAAGTGGGGGCATTGTGCTAACATTTCAAACTTTAGGAAGTGATTTGGAACAAAATATGTGGTACCCTATCCGAGTCGGTTAATGCCTGGTGATTGAGAGTAAGCACGATTATCAGTACTGCATGAGGTGTCATTGCAACCCCAATGTTGACATATGATTATTTGATGGCGAATCACATTAGAATCTAAGGAGTCCTCCTAGATGGAACATCAAATAAAATAAGGAATAACAAATTAAAACATGCATCAAATGTCTGATTGTACCACAAAGACAAACGATGCGAAGCTAGCGACATTTGCTTCCTATTCGATGGTCCAACTCTACGAACACATCCAACATCGTCATCTAGGCTCCAAATCGATGATCTGCAGCATGAATGACCAATCCAATGAAGCTCTAGCAAATCTAACGATACAAAGTCATCATCGAAAAGACCCAATGGTAAAAACTCATCATATGTGCTTGGAATGTATTGATATCCCTATCATACGCTTCGAGTAGTAAATGTAGAAGTGATAAGTAGCAGAGTAATCGACAATCAAAAGTTAATGATGGAGACCCAAAAAGGAAATGCGATCTATGAAGTCGACTCCTTGGTCCCACACAAAGTATCTATAATACTGAGTCCACCAACTGAAGAAAGTGTTATATGGAAACCTCAACAATAAACTGACTTCTACAAACTCTAAATCCGACTGAGGAAGTACTCGAAAAGTAACAGACACTAAGGGGTCATGTGGTTGCCATGCAAATGATGTGTGTACATCTGCTTGCACATGTGACAGGTGCAATTAAAGTTTTATGTGTATAGGTGAAATTTTATTTGCACAGTTTTATATGCAAAAGCTGCACAAATTAAGCAAGTATGCATCTATTTACGCAGATCACACCCCATTAACCAAACAACACTAAATTGTTTGCACTTGTATTTTCAGAATCACAGGCTAAAAACACAGGAACCAAACAACCACTAAAGAATCATCTAGGCTGCTGATGGAGACTCTAGCCCAATGAAATTAATATATTGTAGGGACTCGGCTAGAGGGACTAGCTCAACGATGTCAACTGCTGGTAACAGCTAGACTAGCAATGAGCGCTTCATTGAAGGCGGTGGAAGGTCCACTGATAGTTCTACCATGAGTGGAGGCTTTATTGATAGTGTTGCAGTGATTAGGAGATCTCTTGGTGCGTAAACTTCTCGGCTAGGTAGCAGAAGATCCACAAGAGGTGGAGGTGCTCCCCAGTTGGAGTTTCTACTGGTGGAAGCTCCATTGATCGCACTATTGGAGGTGGATGCTCAACTGAAGATAGATTGTTCACTAGAGGTACAAGGTCCGTTGAAAGTGAAAGTGCAACTAGAGGCGAACAAGTCTCCACTAACAGTAGCTCAACTAAAGGCTCTATCGGAGGCATTCCTGGAAGTAAAAGCTCGAGAGGTAGTAATTAGGACTCCTCTGATGGTGCCTCTGAATGAGGGAGCTTGACTAATGGTGCTGCCTACCTCTACTAGTGGTATCGCTGAATGTGAAGATGCACACCGATCACCATCACGTCTGATCATGACTCACATTTGATCCATCACTGTTTGTGTTCTTCACGCTCCTAGCCTCTCTTGTCGTTGAATTTGTAGCATGTACTCAATATGATTAATATCACTCTGAACACATTTAAAATTCTCTAGGTAGTTCAAATTGAAGGAGCTAAGCAAGAGGAACCACTGAAAAATGGTTTAGTAGGCATTTTAAGTGCACATGCCCGAACACAAATGCCAGAAGAGTATTCCTCGACAAAAGGGGTATGAGGTAAAATAATATAATGCTAATATTTTACGAGGTTGAAGATATCAAAATATGATATATATATATATATATATATATATATATATATATATATATATATATATATATATATATAAAGAGAGAGAGAGAGGGCCGATCCAATGAGAAACTCCTTATTTGTGAAACCTTGTGCGAAACCCCCCTATAGGTTTCAGAATTTGATGAAACTTGGTAGGTATACTACCATGACATGTTGATCATCCTCACAAAATTTCATCAAATTCTAAAACTTCTAGGGGCATCAAATTTGATAATCAAGTTAACGGTTTTAGGAACGGTCGATAAATCTTCTAACATTTGATGCCCCTAGAAGTTTTAGAATTTGATGAAATTTTGTGAGGATGATCAACATGGCATAGGTAACATGCCTACCAAGTTTTATCAAATTCTGAAACCTCAAGGGTGGTTTCGCACAAGGTTTCACAAATAAGGGGTTTCTCACTCGATCGGCCCTATATATATATATATATATATATATATATATATATATATATATATATATATATATATATATATATATATATATATATATATATATATATATATATATATATATATATATATATATAGGAGTGATCTATTGCGAAACTCGGTTAAGATGCGAAACCCCCTTATTTGCGAAACTAAGCCACAGCCGTCCGATCAACCGATCCAACGATCGGTATTCACCCCCCCCCCGACCGCAGCTGTTACTGTGGCGGGCATAGTAACAGCGATTTCGGTAGGGGGGTTGAACCCCGGCCATCCGATTGGAGCGAATCGAACGACCCAAATCATTTCCGCCCCAGTTTTGGTGGTCCGGATGAACCCCGGCCGTCCGATCGGCTTGAATCGAACGACCCAAATCATTTTTGCCCTGTTAAAAATTATAGCCGTTTGATCGAATGATCGAACGGATAAGATCCCGTGGGAAACAATCGAATAGGACAAAAAGTAATGATTACTATCATTACTTTTTGTCCTATTCGATGTTTCCCACGGGATCTCATACGTTCGATCATTCGATCGAACGGCTATATCTTTTAACCGGGCGGAAAGAATTTTGGCCGTTCGATTCACTCCAATCGGACGGCCGGGGTTCAACCCCCCCATCGAAATCGCTGTTGCGGTCGGTGGGGGGGTGAATACCGATCGTTGGATCGGTTGATCGAATGACTGTGGCTTAGTTTCGCATCTTAAGGGGGCTTTCGCATCAGATCACTCATATATATATATATATATATATATATATATATATATATATATATATATATATATATATATATATATATATATATATATATATATATATATATATATATATATATATATATATATATATATATATATATATATATATAGGGATTTGCTTGAATGCGGCATGCGGTGCGTGCGGCATCGCACCGCAGCCGTGTGATGCACGCGCTGTGTGCATGCGATGCACGCAGCAGTGAATCACACGGCTGAGGTGCGGTGCCGCACGCACCGCATGCCGCAGCATAGCAGCCCCCTATATATATATATATATATATATATATATATATATATATATATATATATATATATATATATATATATATATATATATATATATATATATATATATATATATATATATATATATATATATATATATATATATATATATAGAATACGGGGTATGAGCTGACAGCCCATTTGGGCATTTGGGCTGTCAGCTCATAGCCCTCCGATCTTGATCAACCACCGTCCGTTTAAAACAAAATTAAAAACACTGAACCCAAACCAGTATTCTCTCTCTCTCTCTCTCTCTCTCTCTCTCTCTCTCTCTCTCTCTCTCTCTCCTTTGCTGAAGAAACCCGACCTAGCGCCCCCGTTCCCCTCCGACCCCGGTCCCCTCCGGCGCTGCACCCGTCTCCGACCCCGGCGGCTGCGCCCCCTCCGACCGCCCTCGGCGCTGCACCCGTCTCCGGCCCCGGCGGCTGCGCCCTGCGCGCCGTCCCTCCGGCCCCGGTCCCCTCCGGGGCTGCGCCCGCCTCCGACCCCAGTCCCCTCTGGCGCTGCACCCGTCTCCGACCCCGGTGGCTGCGCCCCCTCCGACTGCCCTCGGTGCTGCACCCGTCTCCGACCCCGGCGGCTGTGCCCTGCGCGCCGTCCCTCCGGCCCTGGTCCCCTCCGGGGCTGCGCCCGCCTCCGACCCCAGTCCCCTCCGGCGCTGCGCCCGTCTCCGACCCCGGCAGCTGCGCCCCCTCCGACCCCGGTCCCCTCCGACCGCCCTGCGCGCCGTCCCTCCGACCCCGGTCCCCTCCGACCCCGGCTGCGCGCCGTCCCCCGGTCGGATCCGGTGCCGGTGTCGGTGCCAGTGCCGGAGGGGGCAGGGCTGCCGCTTCCCCTGTCGCTCGCGAGAGAGAGGAAGAGGGAGAGATTCTGGTGGTTGATCAAGATACTGTGTTTTTAATTTTGTTTTAAACGGACGGTGATTGATCAAGATCGGAGGGCTGTGAGCTGAAAGCCCAAATGGGCTGTCAGCTCATACCCCGTATTCTCTCTCTCTCTCTCTCTCTCTCTCTATATATATATATATATATATATATATATATATATATATATATATATATATATATATATATATATATATATATATATAATAAGGGACGACGGTTGTGGGGGGGACAAATGAACTGAGACAAAGGAGCGGCTCAGATTTATCTAGAGGAGGGGGATAAACTTGGAGACTCGATCACAGTCGTCCGTTTCACCTAACCCAAATGAACTAATCTCACTCAGCATCTTATATCCCCAACTCGATCACAATCGTCCGTTTTCTAACCCGATCAAATCGACTCTTAAATCACCCTCTCCCTCTTTGTCTCGGAAACCCGCCCACCTTCCTCTTCTCTCTCTCTCGGAAATCGGAGCCCCCCCGCGCCTCTCACTGCTAAATCTCTCCTCTCCCTGTAGCCGGCCCACTGTGTGGCCCTCTCCCTCTCTCTAGGAAGTCGAAGCCCCCTGCCCTCTTAAATCGCCCTCTCTCTGAAGCCGGCCCGCCCTCCTCTCTCTCTCTCTCTTGGAAATCGGAGCCACCCGCCCCTCTCACCGCTTATACTCTCTCTCTCTCTCTCTGAAGCCGGCTACTGTGTGCCTCTCTCTCTCTCATATCCGGCAACAGCAGCGATGGAAGGAGGGGCGGCCAAGCTCTCTCCTCTCTCCTCTCCGACCAAGCCCTCTCCTCTCTCCTCCACTGATCGCCCAACCCTAGAGCTCCTCTGCCTGTTGTCACCCGACCACTACAAGCCCTACAGCTGCTCCCGGTCACCGCCCCTGCCGCTACTCCCGCTTCCGCTCCGGTGAGCCTCCCCTCTCTCTCTCTCTCATCGACTTACCTGCGTGGGGCGAAGTGGGTCCAGGCCCGGCTACACCCGGTGATCCGGATCGCGCGTCTCTCTCTCTCTGAAGCCGGCCCCGAGCCTCTCCTCTGTTATCCCTCACTTGAGCCCTCTCCCAACGATCGTTTCTCTCTCTCTCTCTCTCTCTCTCTCTCTCTCTCTCTATCTCTCTCTTCCCATCTCTCAACCCTAATCTCAGTCGTCCCCTCTGTTATCCTCTACTCAAGACCTCTCCCAGTGATCGCACCTCTCTCTCTCTCTCTCTCTCTCTCTCTCTCTCTCTCTCTCTTCCCCTAATATCTCACCCGTCCTCCTGATCCGGTGCTCCCAGATCCGTAGATCGCAGCCCTGATGGATCCACCTACTATCGACGCTCAAGGAGCCGCTCCCGATTGCCCCGCTCTTCCTGGCCGGAGGTGTCACGGCAGACCTCGATGTCCTCGCACGAGATCTGCGTCAGGTCCTGTAGATCGTAGCCCTGATGGATCCACCTGCAACCGGCGCTCAAGGAGTAGATCGCAGCCCTGATGGATCCACCTGCAACCGGCGCTCCAGGAGCTGCTCCCGATTGCCCCGCTCTTCCTGGCCGGAGGTGTCACGGCAGACCTCGATGTCCTCGCACAAGATCTGCGTCAGGTCCTCTCTCTCTCTCTCTCTCTCTCTCTCTCTCTCCCCCCCCCCCCATGGTTCTTTTGATCTATGGTTTCAAGGCCTGTGATCTCTGGTTTTTTTTTTTTTGTTTTTGTGAGGCTGCGATCCATCGCACGTGATCCGATGCTCCCGGAGCCATAGGCCACCGCACGATCGCCACCTGCAACCGGCGCTCACGGAGCCGCTCTCGATCGCCCCCCTCTTTCTGGCCAGAGGTGTCACGGCAGACCTCGAGGTTCTCGCAATGGTCTGATCGGCGTCCGGAGGTGTGACAGTCTCAGGTACTCTCTCTCTCTCTCTCTCTCTCTCTCTCTCTCTCTCTCTCTCTCCCCCCCCCCTCCCCAACCCACGGTTCTTTTGATCTATGGTTTCAGGCCTATGAGCTCTATTTTTTTTTCCTGTGAGGGTGCGATCCATCACACGGAGTTCCTGCACGCCCTCTCTCTCCCTTTGTTCCCTGTTTTTTATTTTGAGTTTAGGTTTTTGATTTGGGCTTCCCACCTGAGCGCCCTCACCATGGCACCTCAGTCGCCCTTGCCTCGCTGGCCGTGGAACCCCTGAGCCGACTGCCACCCTCCAATGGTCCCCATTCCGTCTTGCTGCCTTTAGCCATCGGAGGAGAAGAAAGAGGCGGTGTGACATGCGGGGTCCTCCTCGGGTGAGAGGAAGAGAGGGAAAGGCAAAGGAAGTTGGGGGAAATGATATATTTTTACCGGATCTGAAAGGCATGGAGAGGGAGGCTGTTCTTAGATCTATTGAAACCCGAAAGGTATTAAACTATTAAGATTGTGGAGTACTTCTCTATACATGGATCTGAAGGCCCCGTGGGCTATAAGTTTTTTATTTTTTTTTCACAGAATTGAATTTGTACATGGATTTGTAGGTGTGTTTTGGGAGGATCTTGACTCGATGGTTCTCGGATTTTTGGGCTTTTAAAGTTACCGAAGATGGATCACAAGTGTAAGTACAATTGTCATTCGGTGTTTGTTTTTTCGCTTCAATTTTTAGATCCAATTGAATTCATATAGCCAACATATCCAATTGATATTTGGTCTTATTTTTTGAGTCTTACCCCCTTTAAACCACCATGTGGATTGTCGGTCAACAAGGGATAAGACTCATAAAGTAATACCAAAGAGGAAACTATCCAAACGAATAAACAGCACAATCTGCTGTCATAGGACTCGAGGCATTCTGATTACTATCCAGGCCTGGCCAGGTTCCTGCTCCTTGGCAATTGAAAATGCCTATGACTCCAGTAAACATGTTTAGATTCCAGATCTGCAGAAGACTATTGAATGAAGCAGACGATAGAATTAGATATGCAATAGTGACTAAGTTAAAAAAACTCAGCCATGACCCTTAGTGTTCGGAGAACGTCACCTTTTCCCATCCATAACTGGGTCATCAAATAAGCAATCAAGAGTAGGCCTCCTGGGATATTTAGCTCTGAGAACTGAACCATCGGGAAGTACAAGCTTTTTGAGCAACATAAAATCATGTTGATCAGGTTTATCACTGTAAAAAAATCGGATTAAGACCATCGCAACGCTATTAAGTTTTGCTTCGAATACACTGAAAGCATACTAACAGTAACAACCTTATATAGACTCCACAACCACCCAAAGCTCTTGCAGCTGCATGAAACTCTGCTGCGTAGTGACGACTCTGAAAATAAAGTAAAGAAGCTAAAGAGCTGAAAGTATAGTAATCATGGTGTCCAAATTTCAACAAAGAAAGGTTACATCTTACATAGAACATGTCCCAATCTGGGACCACAACCTCTCCAAGAAAGATGCTATTGAATGCAACAGCGGCGACATGCAATGTCTGCGATGATAGGTTCCTTGGCATGTAATCATCGGACGCTCTGGTGATAGCACTTACTTTTGAACTGAAATTTCGTACCAGGAACATTTTTGTCATGAGATTATAGAAATAAATTGATGTTGGTAGCCTTTACCAACATTTTTGTAAGACTCATAAAGTAATACCAAAGAGGAAACTATTGAATTACCACAATTAGTTGGGGGGATAAAGTCAAAATATTATTATGTTTAATTGTTTGTTCGTCGGGTGTCTGCACATTGTGTCTGCACATTCATTTTCAAGAATGCAATTGTATTTGTATGTAAAAGCTATTGTTTACAAGTTGTTTATGTACATGTCGGTGTGCTTCCACGCTTACAATGCACCTGTTCTATTTATTTGTTTCTCTGATTTTTGTAGCGGGACTGTAATGGGCGCATAAAGAAAAGCTATTTTTAAGCAGCGGTTAAACAATTGTAGGGATGGATCCACAGGGGAATGGTTCTGATAGCAATTCCGTAGGGGTTTATAGATAGTAATTCCCAAATTCTAGAAGTTAAAGCAGTGATCAGGGTTTACTTATACTTGCAATAAGTTTTGGTTATTTGAAATATGCTAAATTTTCTTTTTGAGTACTAATTTTCCATTTCTAGGCATAGAATTAGTGATTTTGTGGACAATATGCAAAAGAGGCAGCAGTACAAAATCCATCTAAGACCAAGCAAATTTTCTTCTTTTATGATAGAACATAAAAGATTAGATCATCTCAAAATGCATCATCTAGCCATGAATTTTTGTTAATCAAGAATCTAAATCCATTAACCATTGACTACAACCTATGCAAGATTTTCAAAATGCATCATCTCCTTTCTCTTCAGCACTGAATTTCTAGGGTGGGTCATTTTGTGTTTTAATTCAATTATCTGTTTGTAGTTTCTCTCCAGCTCAATTTTTATATGATCCACAATGATGGTGTGCCTCTTTATTTTTACAGATCCCCGTCCGGCCCTGATTGCGAACCGTAGCAACTCCGGCAGCCCAAGGAGGCCGCTTCGCCTCATATCTATCTCCCTCTGCCTTCTACTCTCTCAATCGTCGGCCTCACCAACACCTGACCACGGCAACAAGCGTTAAGCTGCCGGGGGTTTGGGGGAGACAGAGAGAGAGGAGGGGTATCAAGCGACAACCCTCTTCCTCATATTCGAGCTTTGATTTTTTTAGCGTTCATTTTTTAGTGATAATATAGAAATGGGGAGGACGCGAAGGTCAATACAAGTGAACAATTACGAGGTAAATACTGCATTACAATCTAGAGAGGCCAACATTATGAGGGCCCACCCACAATCTCTGGGTTTTTTTTTTGTATTTCACTTTTTTTTTTTGTTTCATGGCTATTTTTTTCAGGCCGCCCTCCATGTGAACCTCTAGATTTGAGATCTATAGGTATTAATTTAGAAAATATTGGAAATTTATTATGTTGCTTTGAATTCTAAAGCATCAGGTAAGATTTGAGTGTTTGAAGGAATTTGTTAACATCAATACCTCATGTTTAGTTATCCCATCTGCTCAAGTCCTTCAATTTCATGGGATAGAATATGTTGGTATGCACGACATACCATAAGTTAATTACATGGGATTGGATTTTTCAGGTGGAGCTGATGACGAAGGATGAAAATGTAGAAACCTATCGAATTGATTAACATGTGGAATAGAATTTGATAACGACAACATTGTCAAGAGTCACAAAAATGGTTTCTTATCTTTTGTAAATAGTCACTTTACTTATATTGGTCTTCGTAATTTGTAATTCTTTTGTTACATTGGTTTTTGATCCGTGCTTAGTATATGAATAGCGATTAGATAAATTCATTATCAATTCTTTGCTATGTATTATTAATATGTGCATGATGTATCATTGTCTTTCTTTTAGTTTTTTATATTTTTCAAGTTTATAATTTTGGTTATGGTTTGTGATTGATATCTGATTGGTGTTGGATTGAGCGAAGAAAGAAAAGCTTTTTTTGATGATGAGCACTGTTATTTGAACATACTAAGAGACAGGCTGCGGTGGTGTGGGGTAATTGGCTTGGGTAGGTAGAATGCCGATGCACTGTACACAAGCCATGCCCCCACACCATCGCAGAATGTCTGTGAGTATGCCCCTTTGTATGCTCAAATAGCATTTTACATTTGTGATGATGATAACAACAATGAAAGAGAATGCCCCAAGCCACTGCCGACTTTTGCATGACTTTCTTAATATCCTTCCGACTTCCCCAGGCCAATGGGTAAGATCTCTCCTCCTCCTTCGGTACTTCTCCATTTCAGTCAGCCTTACCCCACTCTCCATTGGAGGAACAAGTAGATCAGAAAGTCTTTTTAATTTTTTTTAATGATCTATGATTCCTCCATGCCCTCAGTATTTTATTTTTTGATGAAAACGGTTACTCAAGTAAATTAAACAGATATTGATAATCGTGCTTCTCCACTTCTAGAAGTTTTAATGGCCTGTGTTATTTATATGATCTTCAGATGTAACTTTTGAAGGAATTCAATGGACAACCATCTCGATTAGGTCATCTCATTTACATCTAAATCCTAGCATTTTAGAAGTTCTAATGCAAATCCTATTCACATATTCTTTATAGACAAGTATAAACCTGGTTTTAGTCTTCAAAATTATTACATATAGTCTCTTAATAAATTTATGTCACAACCCTTAAAATATTGTTGCCGCCCTTGAATTTATAGTCTTCAGAATTCAATGGACAATCATCTGTATCTCTGTTTTACGAATGCTGATTTTCTTTTTTTTTCATTCTTTTTCGTTTTTTTCACTCTCTCTTTGGTTTCAGGTTGATGCTGATCGAGGAATGACAATTGGAATGCTGCCAATCCCGTCGCCCGCCGTTCGAAAAAAGCCCAAAAAAAGGAGGTGTTGAGGAGGAGATCAAGGCGAAGGAAACCATAGAGGAGAATTGCACTCAACCCCCCACCCCAACCTGAGACTGCAGGACAAGGCAGAAATTGCGTCGGCGCAGGCGGCGGTGATGTACAGTCTGTAGGTACCCATCTCTCATGTAAATGGGGCTAGGGTTTACTCCCCTTTTCATCAGTTCCAAGCAACGAGCTTGAGCGCACTCTCCCATTATCAGAGTTGCATTAAGAGGCCTGATTGTTTTCTTGGTTCTCTCTCTCTCTCTCTCTCTCTCTCTCTCTCTCTCTCTCTCTCTCTCTCTCTCTCTCACACACACACACACACACACACTCCGCTGCTCTTCTTTGCTTGCAATTAGTATGACAAACAATATGAGCACAATGGTAAGAGACTTAATGCTTCTTTGATTGACGGAGTATAGGTACATACATCTATAAATTTTTACTTTCTCGCAATTAGTCATGGTAATGGAACGATTTCATCAACAAAATCCCCACCCACGTACATATCAAATTCACATCTCCATGATGTAGGTCATGACTTCATGGGTGTGTCATGTGCTCCTTTCCCATCTAACCATCTTCAGAATTCCTTGAATGCTACAGTCAACAGAAATTGCGGTCATTCTAAAGAAAGTTCAACTGAAACTATGGGTCAGCATGATTAGGAAAGAGTTTGGTTTTGTTTGGTATGTCAGTTGTTTTTTTGCAAATTGAAGTATGTGAGTTAATCTTCCATCGTTTCTTTGTTTTTTTTTTGTCTTACTCTGTGTTTTACTGAATCCTTCTTTCTCTGGGTTTTTTTTTCCCACACATTATTTCAGGATTTGTGGATAAGAGTTTCGCCAAAATGCAGTTTAAGGTATGTAATATAGTATTCATTTTTGCTTTTTTTTTTTACTTTGTACTTTTTTCCATCCTCTCTTCATCTCTTTGTTTTAGTGTTTACAGACTCTCTCTCTCTCTCTCTCTCTCTCTCTCTCTCTCTCTCTCTCTCTCTCTCTTATAGGAGTTCGAGGTTGAGGACTTCGCCGAAATGTAGAGGTCCAGGCTCGGTAGGTCGAGGTAGCCGTTCGACTTCCGTCAGGTGATCGAAGGACGATGGCATGCCGTCCGGAGTTTGACCAGCAAGGAGAGAGAGAGAGAGAGAGAGAGGTTCCCCCCTCTGTCTGAGAAGAACCATCAAAGCTAACAGTGCTGTGCTCTTCACCGATTCAAGATCCCACCGGATCCGCTTCGT
The DNA here is from genome assembly GCA_947650365.1 of Chamaelirium japonicum. NCBI lineage: Eukaryota > Viridiplantae > Streptophyta > Magnoliopsida > Liliales > Melanthiaceae > Chamaelirium > Chamaelirium japonicum. Next base: position 36,669,467 of record OX393549.1, read on the forward strand.
CGAAGCCCGATCCACTTGATCTGAAGACATTTCATCGGATCTTTTTTAGAGGTAGCTGGGCGATGGGATCCATACACCTCTCATCTCGAATTGTAGAAATGTGATAAGGGTTGTGGCAGGTCTCTCTCTCTCTCTCTCCCTCTCAATGAAGAGTTTTTTTTTTTTTTTTTCCTGTTTGTGGTTAAGGAGGGATTCTCTTTTTTTGCGATTATAGATGCCGTTTTGGTTGTGATTATAGTTAGCATTTGGGGTTAAGGAGGAATTCATTCTGATATATTCCTGTTTTTTTTTTTAATTTATTTTAAATAAGAACTATGGAAAATTAGCTCAAATATGTACTTCATCATCCTCATGTTATGATGGAAATTTTGATGTTATATATATGACATACTATTGATCCTATTGTGTTCTATATGACATGGCGCTTATTCCTTTCAAATCCCTTGATAGCCCTCTAACAGCAACGGTCCGTGTTCAACATTTGATGCTGAATATAGTCTCTCTTGGATCCTTGCCTCACTGTAAGGATAGAAAGGTTGAGTCGGGTGGTGGATTTGATGCGAAGCATTAAGAGGCGGCCTGATTGTTTTCTTGGTTCTCTCTCTCTGTCTCTCTCTCACACACACACACATTTACACACTCTGCACTGCTCTTCTTTGCTTGCAATTAGTATGACAAACAATATGAGCACAATGGTAAGAGATTTTATGTTTATTTGATTGACGGAGCATAGGTACATACATCTATAAATTCACTTTCTTGAGATAGATAAAAGTAGCCTTATCTGGGCCCGAGTGTGTGTGTGTGTGTGTTGATGCTGAATGTGGCCGATTTATTTTTGGTGATAAAGGCGGTGGTTACAGTGTCGTTGCTGTCGAAGACGACCGAGGGTGTGTTGTCGAAGGCGGTCGTCCAAGGAAACACAAATTCTTTGCATTATAACTCAATGACTTTTTTTTATTCTTTTTTTCATGTTGATCCAAAATGTCATGCAAAGTTAGTGTTATAGAGAAAATATTATAACGAAAATATTTTAGAGAGAAAAAGTCGTAAATATTATAGAGTGTGTGGTGCACTGGTCATGTATGGGTGCAACGGACAGCGGTGGGCGATGATGGAAGTTGTTGCCTATGGCGATGGAAGCTGTCGTCTGTAGTTTATTTTGTTCCAAATCACTCCGTAAAGTTTGAATTGTTAGCCCATTACCCCTGTTGTCAACTACTTATTTTCATCATTTGGTAATTTTTATCTAATCAAAATTGAATTGAAGGGGTGCAAAATGTAGTTTTTTAACTATAGGGGGATTAAGTGTTTTTGAGCTAAACTTCAGGGGGGCAAAGCATAATTTACCCGTTGTGTGCCCTAGCCCGGCCTCTGCTCGCCCCGCAGGTGCTCTCCTCTCTCTCTCTCTCTCTCTCTCTCTCTCTCTCTCTCTCTCTCTCTCTCTCTCTCTCTCTCTCTCTCTCTCTCCGACCTCCCCCGTCGCTACCTCCTTCGCCAACCGCTCGACCTCTGCTCAATCCCCACCCCGTGAATCTCTCTCTCTCTCTCTGAAATCAAAACCCACCTACTCGCTGTGCCTCTCTCTCTCTCTCTCTCTCTCTCTCTCTCTCTCTCTCGGAAATTAGAACCCGCATCTGTAAATAATGGATCTGTCACTGGGTTAATTATTCTGACCCGACCCACCTAAAGCCCTGAACACGACCCGCCTAACACTATAACCCGACCCAACTACCAGCATACCCTATCCGCTAACCTGCTAACCTGCCAAACTTTGTTTGGCTGTCGTTTCTCCGTCCGAACTCGGAATCGGATATAACAGGCGACATCGAAAATCTTTTTTCGATACCTACTGTATGGTTAGAAATCTTTTTCTGATACCCTCACAGTCATTCGTTTGCATGCCGGTCGGGGCTGAAAATAGTCAGCAACGTCGAATGCCACCATTGCATTGGTGAGACCATGGGTCGTGTCGTCTTAGGGTTGTCCCCTCCGACAAAGACAAGGAGAGAGAGAGAGAGAGAGAGAGAGAGCAACCTGGACGGAGGGGCGTTCCGAGTTAAAACCTCAACGATCGTTAGTTTGTATGGAGGTCGGGCTGAGTGGGGTCGACAGCCGGCAGGATTCTGTTGCCTCCCTCAAAATATTATTGTCACCCTCGAATTATTGGACCCCCTAATAATATTGTTACCGCTCTCGAAATGTTTTATTGCCACCCTCGAAATATTATGACCCCTCTCTTGAAATAATATCATTGCCCATGAACTTTCATTGCCACCCTCGAAATATTGCTGCCACCCTCTAAATATTATCACCGTCCTCAAAATGTTTCCGTTGTCCTTGAAAATTTTTTCATGCCCTTGGGCACGGGGTTTTTACTAGTATATATATATGATAGGGATCATGACTATCATAATATTTTATCACAAGGTTTATGATATTCGAGGTAAGTGGGAGAATAAAGGTGACTACAAAACAGAGGTAAAGAACAATGGTACGTAATAAAAGGACCTATAACGATGATAAAACGTTGTGACAAGATCTCTAATACAAAATTAGATGTTGGACAAACTAGTGGTCCCTACAAAAGCATGATTCTCACTCTAGATCATAAAGAATTTAAGGTTTGTGAAAGTGTAAAATTTCGAGGCAATAGATGAGTATATATGTCTTTTAACTAAGTTTAGATTTTCGGATTGTGATGAAACTTGATAAGTAGGTAGGTTTGGACGTTAGAAAGGTTGTTTATATGTTTTGGCTTGATCAGACTGTTGGATGAGAGAATTTTTAGGAAATCACTAGATCTGGACTGTATTTTTCATATTTGGAAAATTTTAAATTTTGGGTTCAATTCGATGCTATAAATACCTTTAGAATATATATAGTGTATCATAGTCTACTAGATATGGCATGTCATAATATTTGCAAAAGGGTGAAGTTAAAAAAGAAATATATATCTATATATATCTATATATACTATATACTAAAACGGAGCCCTCTCTCCCATGGTATGACACATGGAGCCCTATTGATGATAAAAAAATCTCTCATCCCTGTGTGAACACGGATATCCCTGTGTGTACCCGATGTTTACATGTATTATGAGGAAATTGAACCATTTATAACAATTTAATGCCATTTGCTTATTTACCCCATTCCATAATTCTCTCATCAAAAAATTTAAAAGTTTTTTTTCTCTGGATTTACCGGATGTTTGCATACATTATGAGGAGAATGAGCCATTTATACTAATTTAATGCCATTTAATCCTCCCATCCCCATATTACTCTCTCTCTCTCTCCCACCCTTCCTCCCTCATAAATATCTCTTATGTCTTTTGGAAGGCAGAGAGATCGTGAACACAGCCCTCTCTCATAATTATTTATATTATGGCATATTTTTATGACATATTATATGGCAAGGTTTTTATTACCCCTTAAATAGTGATCTTACAAACCATGAATGAAGCATCCGACGGTTGTGATCGTGAGCCACTTCAGGGATACCAAGGGCCACGAGTGAGATCATTCGATCATTGCTTCATGACCATTCCAATTTCCAATAGTGCAAACCGTACTTCTCTTGAATCCCTTTAAGACATTAATATATTACACTATATATATTCATCCCCATCTAACCCCGAGTTTCAACAGAAATGTGGTAAGAAAGGGAAGATGCATTGTGGTATGAGTATGGGCCAGCCGTTGTTGTTGGCAAGCAAAAAATAGAGGGAGGTTAAGGGGGGAGTGATTTTTTCCTTGCACACAAGGAGAATCAGGATTTGTGAAGCCTCTCTCTCTCTCTCTCTCTCTCTCTCTCTCTCTCTCTCTCTCTCTCACACGCACACACACACACACACACAAACGAGAAAGGTCTATGTTGTTGGATTTGGAGTCAGACCTCTCTCCCTCTCAATTCTATTATTGGGTTTGAAGTTCGGATATTTCTCTCATCGATTTATCAATTTGTATATCACTATAAATAAATTATTGTCTATTTTGTTGGGATGCGATCGAGAGAGTAGAATAGCAAGGAAACAATGGGTCATAGGCAAGAGAAACCATCACCAGCTCACCTATGTCATGGTTCTAAACTTATTGCTACAGGTATGAAGTATTTATTAAATTTTTTTCCTGATTACTTTGGTGCTTCAATTAATAACACGACTTGATGGTGATCTTATTTATAATTGTTAAAGTTATGTTTTATGATCTCGATGGCCTCTCTCCTGTGTTAGGACACGTGGACGTCTTTTAAAGAGCTAGAATTCTTCTTCCGTGTATGAATGCAGCTCTCTTATAAATCCATTTAAAAACCTACCATAAAGATGGTAAATTTTCATTCAATGGTATTTAATGGTCATTTGATGTTAATCTCTCTCTCTTTCTCTCTCTCTCTAACTCTAACAAGTGAATCACACTCACTTCAGATTTCACACTTATTCAAACAGTTGTGATGTTGTCTTTTCCAAATGGTGTGCATTAAGCACATTCGGGCATTGTCCGGGTTTCTTACTAGTATATACTAAAACGATAGCCTCTCTCCCGTGTCGTGACACGTGGACGTCTTTTAAAGAGCTAGAATTCTTCTTCTGTGTTTACCAAATGGCATGCATCAAGCACATTCGGGCATTGCCCGTGTTTCTTACTAGTAGTATAATACTAAAATAGAAGCCTCTCTCCCGTGTGGTAATATGTGGTCATCTTTTAAAGAACCATAATCCGACTCTCATTTAAAAACCTACCATAAAGATAATAAATGCGCATTCAATGGCATTTAATTGTCATTTGATGATAATCACTCTTTATCTCTCTCTCTCTCTCTCTAACAAGTGAATAACACTCATTTTAGATTTCACTTCTTCGAATAGTTATAATATTGTTTGTGCCAAATGACATGCATCAAGCTCATCTGGGCATTGCCCGGGTTTCTTACTAGTCTATATATATGCTAAAATGGAAGCCTCTCTCCTATGTTGTGACATGTGAACGTCTATTAAAGAGCTAGCTAGAATTCTTCTTTTGTGTGAACGCAGCTCTTTTTTAAATCCATTTAAAAATCTACCATAAAGATGATAAGTTTTTATTTAATGACATTTAATGGTCATTTGATGTTAATCTCTCTCTCTCTCTAACAAGTGAATCACACTCACTTCAGATTTTACACTTCTTCGAACAATTGCAATGTCGTCTTTGCCAAATGGTGTGCATCAAACACATTCGGGCATTGCCCGGATTTCTTACTAGTATCTATACTAAAATAGAAGCCTCTCTCTATTGTTGTGACATGTGGACGTCTTTTAAAGAGCTAGAACTCTTCTTTCGTATTTGTACACGGCTCTCTTTTAAATCTATTAATAAATCTACCATAAAGTTGATAAATTTTTATTCAATGGCATTTAATGGTCATTTGATGTTAATCTCTCCCTCTCTCTAACAAGTGAATCACACTCACTTCAGATTTCACAGTTATTCGAACAGTTACAATGTCGTCTTTGCCAAATGGCATGCATCAAGCACATTCAGACATTGCCCTAGTTTTTTACTAGTATCTATACTAAAACAGAAGCCTCTTTCCCGTGTTGTGACACGTGGACATCTTTTAAAGAACTAGAACCCTTCTTCTATATGTGAACGTGGCTCACTTTTAAATCCTATTAAAAACCTACCATAAAGATGATAAATACTCATTCAATGGGATTTAATGTTAATATATCTCTCTCTAACAAGTGAATCATACTCATTTTATATTTCATACTTCTTCGAACAATTGTGATGCCGTCTGTGCCAAATGGCATGCATCAAGCTCATCTGGGCATTGATGACAAAAATGGAGTTCTCTTTTTCATTCTATGACAAGTGGACCACTTTTGAAGAGCCAGAATCCTTCTCTCTTGTGTGAACGCAGCTCTTTTTTATAAATCACATTAAGAATTTAATATAAAGATGATAAACACCCCATACAATTGTATTTAATGGTCAATTGATGTTAATTAAAAAAATCATTAGTAATATCTTTTTCTCTCTCTAACAAGTGAATCACACCTGGATGAGTGAATTGTAATCACTCAAGATTGCACACTTTTTCTGATGGTTGTGATGTCATCTTTGCTAAGTGTATGAGCACGGCTCTCTCGTAAATCTATTTAAAAACCTACCATAAAGATGATAAATTTTCATTCAATGGCATTTAATGGTCATTTGATGTTAATCTCTCTCTCTCTCTCTCTCTCTCTCTCTCTCTTACAAGTGAGTCACACTCACTTCAGATTTGACACTTCTTTGAACAGTTGTGATGTTGTCTTTTTCAAATGGCATGCATCAAGCACATTCGGGCATTGCCCGGGTTTCGTACTAGTTAAATTCTAATACCCATCCTATTGAGTTTCATTAACCTAGGATGGCATAGAGTACACAACAATTTTGGAAACAATAACTCTATCCAGTACCAAAAGTCCAAACGTCATAGTGGCAAAATTTGAATCCAAAGTTTCTGAGTTTGAATTCAGGTTCTGATTAAAGACCGATAACACATACTATAGGGCAAGTGGGAGAGCCATTGAAAGCAGGTTTAACTCTATTGGGTTAGCCCCACATCGGTTAGGGGTTGGGTGATGATGGCTTTATATACCCTCTGTTGGATATTTTTATTTAGTTGTTTTAGTGGGGATGATGACAAAAAGTTGGTTGTGGCTCCTTGGTAAGCATTGAGGCTTGCAAAGTTAAAGGTTAGTGATCAAACACCATTGAGAGCTATTTTAGTCAAATAAAATAAAAAATGGGTTTGCGTAGCGAGGTACAATTAGTTGCGATTGGGCGCTTAGAGGCGCACTTTGCAGTTAATATAGTGGGTTAGTTCATCCCAAGCATGGGCTAGACTGGGTGCGTGCGGATAGGCACGGATGGTCCAAAGGGTGCTTTGGCTTGGTGATTGGGCCCAAATGGTGCTAGAAACACCTGTTGGGCTAGGTGGTTTTGGGTCGTCCGCCCTGGCGAATACGATGATCCAAATGGACGAATTGGTACATGTTTCCACCTGACCGGTTGCAGCAATCCGTCTGGGCATTTTGGCAACCGTTGGCCTGCAAACCATTGCTTCTGTTGTGTATCAAATGTTACTTTGAGCCGTATATCCAGGCTCATATATCACTCCAAACTAAAGATGGATAAGCATGGATGGTCCAAATGGTGCTTTGGCTTGGCGGTTGGACCCAAAGGATGCTAGAAACACCTGTTAGTTTGGGCGGTTTTGGGCCGTCCGCCCGGGCGGATTGGCACCTGCTTTCGCTTGAGCGATTGCAGCAATCCTTCTGGGCAGTTTGGCAACCATTGGCCTATGAACTGTTGCTTCTGCTGGGTATCAGGGGTGCTTCGAGCCCTATATATCCAAGCCCATATCTCACTCCGAACTGAAGATGGATGAGAACTCCGATCAGAACAATAGATCACTTAGAATTTTCCTTTCTTGTGTTTACTTCTTTGCCAGAAAGCCCCGTATCCAGATTCATTGAAGTAGGTTTTTCACCAGTACTGGGTGCAGTCCCACAAGGCTATTGTATCCTAAGAGGCAATTCGTAAGTAGACCCGCCAGTGACTATAGGGTGTGGATAATGCTTAATAGAAAGTGTACGTGTTTACTCGTGCCTTAGCCTATTTTGTGTTTCGTGTTCATTCGATTCTTGATTGATTTTTCTGACACCCAAGCTGACCTCCTTTTACAACTCAGATTTTGGGACGTGAAGGTATCTACAAACTCCTCTTCGATCATTGTCCCTCAGTATCGAGCGGTACTATTGACACACCAATATTTGCTCTCCAAGTAAATGACCAAAACATCAAAAAAAAAATTTCTGCTTGAGGCATGTTTGGCCGACAAGAGCCGAACAGGGTGCAATATGTTCGGTCAACCAGAGCCGAATATTATATAGTACGTTCGGCCGACCACGGTTGAACCTATTTGTACCATGTTTGGGTGTCGAACGTATTGTACCATGTTCGGCCATGGTCGACCGAACGTGCTGTATAATGTTTGGCTCTGGTCGGCCAAATATAAAGCCAGGGCGGGGGTACTCGGGGAGGAACCTACGACATCTGGGCGGGGGAGCTTGGGGAGTGGCAGAGAGTAGAGTGGAGCTTGTCAGAGAGGTTGATAGAGGAGGTAGAGTGTTAGACGGAGAGAAAATCGATGGGAGGAGGAATCTACGGCGCTAGAGCGGGGGAGCTCAGGGAGGAGATTAGCTCGAGGAGGGGTGAAGAGTGGAGAGGAGCTCGCTGGAATAGTTGATGGAGAAGGCAGAGTATTAGGGTTTGGGGGTGTGTGTGTGTGTGTGTGTGTGCGTGTGTGTGTAGAAGTAATTTGGAGAAGAAGAGTCATATAGGATTTTTTAAAAATTGGAAGTGTGCAGTGAGCAAATATATACAAATTTTAAACTGGGTGGTGTGGGGAGGTGTGTGAAGTGTATTTGGTGTGTGAAAAGGAATACTTGGTGTGCCAATAGAAGCACTCCTCGGTATCCCGCAGTAGAGCCTAAGGTGCACCATATGGCATGAACTGAATCATAGTCTTCTGATGGTAGGCACCGTTGTGTTGATCAACCCACTTCCATCTGCCATTGTGCCCTCCCTGAACGGTTGGGCTATCTCTGGTGAATTTTTTTTTTTTTCCCTGAGAACCCGTTTGCATCTCATCTAAGGGACCGTTAAGTTAGCCCCCTATTAGTTGGTGTAGGCAGGAATATTAGATCCCAAATCTCTAGTACAACTACCAAGTGACTTTACCAGCTAACCTGGCAAGTACCCACAATCTCTTGTTAAAGATCCCTAAGCTTTAGTCTCATATCGGAAGCAGTGTTTTCAAAACCGGACCAGAAGGCGAACCGAAAAGGCATCCGATTCGGTTCAAATTGGTGGTTCAACTATTTGAACCGCATGAAAATATGTTTTTTTAAATAGATATTTACTAAATTCTTCAATGGCAAGGTGTGATTCCTGGGTTAACATACAAATCAGTTTATTCAAAAACCGAATTAAAACATGTTCTGGTTCCGATCCAAAACAGTTGAGCCGCCCGATCAGATCCGGTTTTCAAAACAATGATAGGAAGTGGACAAGCTTGGAATGTGGTATATAGCTACCAATATGCCTTTAGATATGTATTTGATATACACAAGGGAGGGATTGTTCCTGGGCGGTCATGCATGCACATGTGCGATAAACGATTGGGGGCGTATGTGCGCATCGCAGGCGCTTTCGATCTATTTTCTCAAAATCAGAGTTGCTCATCCGATCAGAATGGTGCGATCAATCAATCGATGATAATATAGGATTATATAGTCTTCCATAGTCAAATTGTCCCTATCCATTCATAGTAATAATCAAGGAGGCTTCATTGTATCTAGAAGGTGTTTCTCACATATCCCTCTCCCATATTAGGAACGATTGGCATGGCACCCGATCATAATCATCCATTGAGTCTGTCGAGCAGAGCTGAGTGCGATTTACCGATCGGACTAGGTGCACTGCACGGCTATAAACCGGCACCCAACCCCGACCGATAGTCTAGAGGAACGGTTATGATCGGATGCCACGTCAGTTCGTTCCAAATTTGGAAGGACACCTCTCGTACCAAACCCATACCGTCATCCATGTTTCTTCCAACAGATCGAGACCACTACGTCAACCCATGGAGTCGCACTTATATCAATCCTATTCGGGTCGGATTCGAATATATTCGGATTCGGATTGGTTATGGGTTCCAAAAGGACCAAAAACCATGCCAATGACCAGGAAGCACAGACCAAAAGCTTTGTGCAATTTGTTTCCAACACTCTCCAATCGGGTAATGGATCTCTCAATCCGATCCGATAAGGCCCTTTGCGGATTCTGGGCTAGCACGATAGGGCCTCATCGGACGGTGAGATTGCCTCCACAAGGAACGATGCGGTAGCCGTTAGCCGACACGAAGGGAGGGTGATTCGGGGGCCCACAGGGGCCGCGACACCAACCGTAAAAGATGTTGACCGGCCTCGTGGCCCGACAGCTTGGACAACACGCCCGTGCCCTGCCACGTGGGCACCGCTAAAGACAGAAACGTCGCTGATAAAGTCAGACAAAGAGCACTGCTGTGCGTTGGACACGCGGCGTCGTATGGTTGGCTGACGTGGTGGAGCTGGCGTCGGGTATGACAAAATTGGGATCACCCGCTGATCACGCACACGTCCTCGCTGGCTTCGAAATGGAGAGTACAATACTAATATATTGTTTCTGTCTTTATTTGCGACTGCCCAAAAGGGTCGGCAAAATGTCGGATCCGATACAGCTACATGTGCGCCTCCTTATCGGATACAAAGTCTAATTAATGATATATGGGGGGTAAAGCCTAATTCAAGGCAACATTGGGGGGCAAAGTAAAAATAACCCATAATTTATTCATACCCCAAAATCTGATACAGCTAGTATGCGCCTCCTTATCGGATATCTATACTATATACTAAAATGGAAGCCTCTCTCCCGTGTTGTGACACATGGACGTCATTAAAAGAGTTAGAATTCTTCTTCCGTGTGTGAACGCGGCTCTCTTTTAAATCCATTTAAAAACCTACCATAAAGATGGTAAATTTTTATTCAATAGCATTTAATGGTCATTTGATGTTAATCGCTCTCTCTCTAGCAAGTGAATCACACTCACGATTTCACACTTCTTCGAACAGTTGCGAAGTCGTCTTTGCCAAATGGCGTGCATCAAGCACATTCGGGCATTGCCCGGGTTTCTTACTAGTATTCTCATATATCGGAGAGTCGGAGATAGGGAGGAGGGGTGGGGTGCACACGTACTGGAGATGAGGATGAGGGAGGGATGTCACCGAAGACGGGGAGGGGAGCGGCGCCCCCTCCCTCCCTTGCGTTTGATGCTCGCTGGAGATGAGGCGGGTGCATAGGTGGGCTAGAGGTAGAGGTGGGGGTATGAGATAGAGAAGAGGAGGGGAGCGGCGCCCCCACCCTCCTTTGTTTTTGATACTCGCTGGAGATGAGAGGGGAGAGGCTCACCGCCGACAAAATGAGATATGGGGTGGGCTAGATTTGGAGGTGGAGGGTGGGGTATGAGGTGGAGGGGAGGGGGGTAGTTTGGAAGATTTTTTCTTTAGGGGGTTGAGGGGAAACAAAAAGAGAATCGGGTATGCCAAGGAGTTTTGGGGTATGAATAAAATTTTCTTAATAAATATTGGATTCACCAACATGTTATTGACCTTGTGGTACTTCCTCTCTCTCATGTCGGAGAATGGAGAGGTTCCCTATTCAACTCTCGATATGGACTTTTTCGGAGAGAACTTTTCTTCAAGGCTGATGTGTATTGTTCGTGCGCTTGCGAATCTTGGCCGTTGTTATATCCACGGGATTATAAATTAAATAGCAACTATGATGCCTTCTCCGTTTCGTTCTTTGAAATTCTTTGAGCTCTTGCTCTAGCACCATGTCCTCTCTGACGTCCTGGCTAGTTTAGGCCCAGTATGAAGATTGATGCCCCACTCCTTCTAGAAGAGACCCTACTCTTCTTACTATAAGAGGTTATTGGATTTGTTTTTTCTAAATTATTACATTTAGAAAATGTTGTTCATCCAAAACAACTTATTCGTACATCTGTTATTTTTATGGCCCAGAGCTGGAGAAACAACTTTTTTAGTTTTTTGAGAAATCCCTCTCGAGGCATGAGAGTGAGAGAGAGAAAGAGAGAGAGAGAGAGAGAGAGAGAGAGAGAGAGAGAGAGAGAGAGAAAGAGAGAGAGAGAAGGGCGGGGGGGGGGGGGGGGGGGGGGGGGGACCCTACTAGTTTAATCAAACAAATAAAGTTTACAAGGAGTCTATAAATTAATGAATGAGCTACATCACAAAATGGTAAAAAAAGATCTCTGTTCTTGCCTCCCAAAAGCTTGCTCCAAAGCTGAACATCATCAAGGATCTTGGAGATGATTGTGTTAACGTCCTTCACTTTGCCTTCAAAAATTCTGGAATTGCGTTCAACCCAAACACCTTTGGAAATTGCAATAGCGAACATAGCACTAAATAATCATCAAGGCACCATTTTCCAAATCAATCTCCATCTCGATCAAGTGTTCTGAATAGAAGTTGGTTGTGGCAGGTTAAAATGTCAAAAAAGAGTACCAAATGGCAATGGCAAAAGGGGCACTAGAAGAAGAGATGGTTAGCCATCTCCATACGATAACCATAGAAAATATATGATGGATCCAAGATGTTCGGGTTGTTTTTCTTTAGCAAGTTTTCTCTCATGAGTCTTGTTGAGCTACAGAAGCCATATAGAAACCCGAAACTTAAAAGGGGCGGAAGTCTTATAAATGTGATTAAACGGTTTCTATTGGGGGAGATTACGACCATCGTACGGCCTTCCTCCAACAGTCGATGGAAGGTATTGACCATTGAGATGTGGTGCATTGTAGAGTGATGAGCTGCCGTGCTTACACTGTTGACTATAGAAAGAAGAAAGACGCAGACAAGAGAGGGGGGGGGGGGAGAGAGAGAGAGAGAGAGAGAGAGAGAGAGAGAGAGAGTTGACACGGGATGTGATGACAAAGTTTAGTCAAAGCCTACGTCCCTGTGCGGTAAAGCGCAACCTTTGAATCCACTATCTCTAAAGAAGTAGAGTTACTCTCGACATGCCAAGGAGTGCTTATACAAGTAGACAGAGGGTGGAAAGGCTTGACTAGAGTCTGATCACCAGAAGGCTCAGAGAGCTCTGGAAAACAGATAGTGGAATGTAGAATAATAAATTTCGGTTCTGAAATAATTGTCGGGTCTACTATTTATAGAGTTTTGGGAACATCTAGGGCTTTGGTAAATATCCGGGGGGATTTACCATGCTCCATTTCATCTTCGTGGGCCCCAGGCTGGGCTAGCGAGCCCCACTATCATCTCCGTGGGTCCCAGGTAGGACTAGCGGGCCCCACTGTCATCTCCATGGGCCCATACAGGGTTGGTGATTCCACTGTCGTCTTTGTGGACGCCAGGTAGGATGGCAGATCCCACCGTCATCTTCACGAGCCCCTAGCAGTGTTGTGGGTTCCACTGTCAGGCGGTAGCCAGATTTTATACCCACAGTTTCCACCTCATAATTAGGCAGGTGCTAAACTAACTGGCTGGGACTCTATGGTGCAAAACTGGTTTATCGATGTCAAGATGGCTTGATGAGTGTTTGGAAAGAATCTATCGACCCCCTGCCTAGGGCCGATCAAAGTTCCACTTGCCGACTCGATGTACGGGGCTAATTGCAGTATCTATCGATATCCAGTCTTTGATGTGAGGTCCACCATGAGCTTGAGCTGGACTAGTTTCAAATCCTTGGTTGTTGATGCCTAGGTAATTTTGACATGTGTTGAAGAGAATCTATCAACCCCCTGTCAAGGGGCAACCAAAAGTTTGCCTGCCGACCTGCTGTCTGGGGCTGACCATCGCATCTGCTGACCCTCTGCCAAAAGATGATCGTAGTGTCTGTTAACCCCCTACCAAGGGCCGACCAGAAGGGTGCTCGAGTCACACCATCAGAGGAGTAGCCCGACGGGGTGAAGGGTCGACAGGAGGGCCGACCGGTCAATCGCCATCGATCAGTTGGTCATCGACAATCGATAGATTAGTCGGTTATTGATGGCCAACCGACCAGTTGATCGGTCGACGTCGAATGGTCGCCAAAGCGATGGTCGGGTGCCAAAGGGGTCTTGGTACCCGACCCTGGCAAGATTGATGCTGACCGAGCGATCAGTCGGGCGCGAACGACAGACCAATCGATCGGTCGGGTGCGAATGGTTGGGCATCGCCAACCAGTCTCCAAAGTAGGGGTCGGATGCCAGAGGGGTCCTGGCACCCAACCTAGGCGAGATCGAGGCCGATCGAGCGATTTCTCGGGCGCGAGCGATCGACCGATCAGTCGGTCGGGCATCGTCAACCGATCGCAAAGGTGGGGTCGGGCTCCAGAGGGGTCCTGGCGCCCGACCCAGGTAGGATCAAGGCCGATTGAGCGATCGCTAGAGAGCGAGCGAGCGACCGATCGGTCGATCAGCGCTGGCGGTCAAGCGCAGGCAACCAACCGATCATCGTACTAGGACTTGGCGTTTTTTAGAGAAGATGGCCTGATGCTAATGTGGCCTGATGCTGATGTGGCTTTGTGCTGATGTGGCATTGATGTGGCCTTGTGTTGACATGGCAAGATGCTAACGTGGCATCTTTTGAGATTTGAGGGGTCGGGCCCCAGTTCATTGGATCTTGTCAAGCCTGCCCCACTTTTTGCCTTTTTGTTTTTCCGCCTACAGACTATTGGTGAGAAAAGGGCGAGAGATTTCGAAATCGAGATCTATAAATATATCAAAGGAGATTGAAAAATTCTTTCACGCCTTGAAAATTTTTTGAACTCTCGAGCTTTCTGTGATAGCCTCCGTTCTTTCGAGCCTTTTTCTTCTCGAGTCTTTTAGTCTTCTCTCCTCTATTTCTACTCGATGGCGTCTGCTGGAGCCTCTGGTTCTTAAGGTCAGGGCGGGAAGAAACTCCACATCGCTTTTAAGAAGCCTTCGATGATTGATTCTGGCCGAGCTTTCGAGGGATCACCTACCTCGGTTGCTAAGTCTGCGCCTTCAGGCAGCACCCCTAGGGTGAGGGGAGGAGGCAAAATGCTGAAGAGGCGTCTTGAGGAGGAGGAGTCAGTTATGAATCCCTCCCAGGTTCCTCGCTTGTCGAGGAAGGTGGAGCCGATGATACCAATCGAGGAGGAGGCCCTCTTCGTCTATAACTCCGACTACTACAAAGTGGTGAGTCATCGTGATGATTGGGTCACCCTGGTAGGGATGTTCCAAGAGAAGAAGGGTTGTCCAAAGCTCAACATAGTTTACAACGTGTTCGGCATCGACTCGATGTCGATCTACCTGGCCCAAGCTAGTCCGACGAAATCCTCAGGGACCATCATCTCAATAGGCCAACCGAATTGTGGCCTGAGGATGCCGCTACCCCCCTTCGCTGCTCGCCTAATTAACACGTCAGGGATCTGCCTTGGGCAGGTTGGGGGAAATGCCTAGAGGATAATCTAAGCCTTTTGTCGCATAGAGTCGAACTACCAGAAGGAGTTGAGGCAATGCTACTCCAGGCTAAAGAAGGATAACTGGGCCTGCATT
Source organism: Chamaelirium japonicum (assembly GCA_947650365.1). Lineage (NCBI taxonomy): Eukaryota > Viridiplantae > Streptophyta > Magnoliopsida > Liliales > Melanthiaceae > Chamaelirium > Chamaelirium japonicum. Next base: position 36,684,632 of record OX393549.1, read on the forward strand.
TTTTTGAGTCGGGTTACTTCTTCTACCACTACAAGTGGCAGTTGAGGACTAGTCATAGTGGGTTCTGGCCTCTCTAGGGGGTATCTGCTCTGCGCCCCATTGAAGACACTCTGGACTCGGACAAGTCGTTCACCAACTGGCCATTATCCGTTACTAGGGCATGGTCACTGATCTGTGTCCTCGAGGTGGTGAAGTTTGCGTTGAACGACGAGATTCTGTGCTACCAGGAAAGGGGCAACAAGGCCTAGACATCGGACCGGGCGACCGCCATCAACATCATCTTCCTCGAGCTGACGTGCAGGACACGCTCGTTGAAGCAGTTTAGGTTTTGGCCCATTCACTTCGAGGGGCGAACCTGCTTTACTGTCTGCCTCTCCAGTTCATGGACAATGATACCGTCTACTCGGATTATGAAGACAAAAGGTGAGTAAAACAACATTTGGTGAGCTATCCCCAGACCTGGACAGTGAGAGAGCGGCCGAGAAAGACATTGACTGAACGGATGTTTGTGTCCAAGAAGGCGAGGCTTTCTCTGGTCGTGGAGAAGATCATTGCCGGGTCAATCAAGACCCCGAAGCGAACTCCGAAGGCCAAGAAGCTGAAGTTCTCTCCTCTTCTGACTTAGGAGGAAATCGATAAGTTAGGCACCTACATGGATAGCTTAAGCAATGAGGAGTCATAGGAGAGGGGGGGGGGAAGAGGATGGCGAGGAGAAAGAGGAAGAGGAGGAGGCCAGGGCTACAGTGGATGCTGACCCTCGGCCTCGCCAGACAGAGAAGGCCCTAGAGGGGGAGTCCCAGAAGGGGACGAAGCAGGCCAAGATGCCCTATGCTTCGAGGTTGTACGGCGAGGGCTGCCGAAGAAGAAGGGGTCAAGGAGGAGGAGGAGAAAGGGGAGTCTTCGAAATAATCCCCCTTCCACTTTGATGACCCAATCTTTGAGGCCGGGGGGGGGGATCGGGTCTCCCCCCCTACGGTAAGCGAGAGAGTGTCGGTCGTTATTGAGCCTACTGGGCTCGCAGCACAGATGGCTGCCACTCTGGCAGCCTTGATGAAGGGAAAGGGCGAGGAGGAGAAGGTAGCAGAGATGGACTTTACTCACTCCCCACCCAAGCTGGACGAACCCTCCATTTACAAGACAGAGGCTAGTAATTGTTCTAGTGTTGACACCCATAGTGTTGCCCTTTCATTGTCTTCAAACTGATCATTTTGCTTTGCATGTGCAGGTACCCCCGAAGCTAAGGCTCCGTAGGAGAAGAAGTAAGAGGTGTCGCCAGCTATGGTTGAGAGACCAAGTACCCTCTTTTTTGAGATGCAGAGGCAGAGGGAGAGGAAACAGGTCACCCGGCCTCTGATGACGAGGTCAGCCACTGCGAAGGCAGAGGTAGAGAAGGAGAAGGCGAAGGCCAACACAGTGCAGAAGGAGTTGGCTGCCCAACTTGACCCTCAGGTCTACATGGCTGCCCCTGCGTTGCTTCGTCGGAGCCTATGACGCCAACCCCGAGGACGTAGCCTAGGACGCGGCTGATGTGGTGAGCGTATCATCAACTTGGAGGAGTTAACTTGACTTGAAATCCTCTTATTCTTTGTTTTGATATTGCAGTTATTCGGTTTGATCCGGATAGCACAGAAGAGTGCCCATCTAAAGCAACAGGCTGAGACTGATGATGTCATAAAAATTCTGTCTAAAAAGACAACAGAGTTAGCGGTGTCTCAGGCTGAGACTGTGACTCACTTTGAGAGAACCTAGACGCGTGCTGCTTGGAGCTGGAGGCAGCTCGGGCTTATATCATGGATCTGAAGATGCTCTAGAATGAGCGTTATGAGGAGACCAAGAAGCTAATGAGTGCCGAGGTTGCTTCCCGCGCTGCAATGGAGATAATGTTAGGATTGATGTGTTCTAAGCTTGTAAAACTTTATGTTTTGGTTTAATAAAGATTGATAGTTATTAATATATGAGATGCATATAGGTGCGTAACATAGTTACGTGTTCTTTAGGGAACAGAGAGCCATGGTTATATGGTAGTCCACTAAGTTGAAGACTGAGTGGATTGGTCCCGTATAACCTAAATAAGTTCGCAGCTATGATCAGGTTGGTCGCCTCATCATGGTAAGCTGTTGGCGATGACAGTTCATGGGATGTCTTCACCATGGTCATCACCAGGCACAGTGTCTGTGGCTGAACGGAACTAACACGGTGTACAGATCAGTGAGCAGATACTGGTACACTAAGCCGTGTTTCTGCTTAGGGTAAAACGGTCCTAAACCCTGAGAAACCATGTCTGATGGACTAACCAGTTGCGTGGTGCTTTGGCGCACCAATGTGTGAGGATCCATATGCAGTGATCCAAAACCACGGTGTACTGGGTTACCCGGCTGGCGTTGCATTAGCGTGTCACTCCTGCAGGCCATCCACACCCCTGATGGGAGGTGCGTTCCTTGGTGTGACTTACACTGTACCAAACCCAGGCCTGGTGGTCATCAGTTTGACTGTTGACCGGGTTCGATTACTCGACGGGGTAATCAGAGGTACGATGTATAGGTCAACCTGGAAGGAACCAAGTCATATGATTATTCGAGTCTGACGGTAGTCTTCACCGCTCGAAGTGAATCATGGCATCAAGTGGAGGGACAGCGGGTTTACCACTACTAAGCGGAGAGCAGGGGTATGATGGAGAACATAGTAAGTCTGGGTGAATTGGAGTGTAGCCTGCGTCGCACTCTGGGTGGCTACGCAGGTTAACTCGAGCTCAGAGGATTGATGGTACACTCGGGTAGTGTGTCGATCGAGCTTGAGTTGGAAGCCATGAACCCCGGTCCCTGATGGTTCCACCTTATCAACATTATGTACGGTTCTTGAACCATCTCCTCGGAACACCATAAGCATGAGGAAGAAAGAAGTATACGCTCCGTGTGTGCTTGGCACTAGAGCACGGTAGATGCGTAACTACATACGAGTACTAAGGGTTGAGCCCGAGACTAGTGCAGAGTCGCATGTAGTAATCCCTAGCCATAAGTGAACTTCGCTGCATAGGTGCGATGCACCGGGGAATGTTGCGAGTTGACTAGTTGACTGTGCTAGAGGCACCCTCCGGTGGCCTCAGTTAATAGTAGGTAACTAGTAAAGATCACTTAAGAAGTGGCCGCTAGGTATCGCACGCTAGAAATGGTCAAAATGAGGCGTCGGGGCGTTTTGGTAAAAACCTCACTCTGCCGGACCTCACTGTTGGCCGACCCTAGTAGTGAGGCACCTTGCTAGGGCCGGCCCTATGATAAGAATCCCTCATCTATAGGGCCGGCCATATAGATAGGGATAGGGCGATAAAACGGTTAAGATCGAGCCCTAAAAAGTGGGAAAACGGATAAATACAACAAGAGATAAAAAGGAGATAATGGAGAGATAATAGTGGGAGGTCATTATCCCCTTGTATCCTTATCCAAGGGGGTTGGCCGGCCCTATAAAAGGGCCTATGGGGCACCGGCCCTATGGCCCAGAAAAACCGAACCTCCCCTCCTCTCATCTCTCTAGTTCTCTCCCGATTTATCTCCCGTTTCCCGCTTGCAACTTCGTATTCCTCGCGTGGAGTTCTGAAGAAGGAGAAGGGTCGTTCTTCGGAGGCACTCAGAGACCCGAGAGCGACGTTCCGTGCATCGTGTGAGATCGGGTGAACAAGAAGGCAACATCTCCATTCGTACCATCGGCATCTTCGCGAACGATCTTCCGTCTCCATCGACAACGAAGACAATTCTCCGTGGTTAAAAGATCCGTACGAAAGGTATGTGTAATCTAACATGTAAATCTAGCGAGCATTATGATTTGCATGCATGCTAGTTAATCATTACGCTAGATTGCCGTTAGGGATTTTCGATTCTCGTGCATACACATGCACACATATGTAGATTAGTTTCTATGAAAGTTTAAGTAGTGTAACGTGCACCATGAATGGTCTTTCGACCGCCAAATCGCTTCCGCTGCGAGCCTCTGACCCGAACTAACTTCCAACAATTGGTATCAGAGCCGCATTAGTGGTGTGCGTTTCACGTTTTTTCATGAAACCAACATGTGTGCGCATGATGAATGCATGAGATCATCGGGGTTCATACGCTTAGATCATGCATATGTATAGATTGTGCTTGTTCTATTAGTCATTCTTGCAGGGCGCCGCTATAAAAAATCTAGATCTGTGCTTTGTGCTTGCTACCGGGGGTCGGACCCCAAGTTAGCAATTGTCTGGATTTGCTTTCTGTGTGTGGATTTATAATTGAGCCGTAGATTGGGCGAGTGATGGGGGTTGACCATCCTTGGTTTCCCATGGCCTTTTCCTAGGTGTGTTTTCTTTTCTTTCTAGGAAATTGTGTACGAATGAGCACTTGCTCGAAGCGTACTAGACTTTTTCGGTTACAGATCGAGAAGAAAGATGTGCCAAAGAAATCCATCATCGAGAGCGTAAGCGGAACCCTGGAGGATGAAGACGATCCGGCAAAGTGTTCACGAGCGCGACGAAGGAGCCGGACCGAGGAACCTTGCGAAGAAAGCTAGAGGCCTGCGCTGTGCTAATTAGGTTCAGGGGTCGGACCCTGAACTTAATTCAGTTTTAATGGTTGCTTTCTTTAGTTCTTTATGCTTCATATCGAACCCCGATGAGATAATGTGATTATCAGTTTTCAGAGGGATGCCTTTCCCCTCCGGTCCAAGCGACTGTTTGAGGTAAGGATCCCGCTAGATGACGCCTATTTTCTATTTGACTTTTGATGTTAGTGGGATCCCATCACATATGGTTATGCCACCATTAGGTGAGCACCCGACTAGTCGGGTATGCCTATTTGGCCAGCATCGAAATCAAAGATGAGATGGAGATTCATTAAACATCAATTGTCAAATCTATAATTAAGGCGCCATGACTAGTGGGAGTCCTTTCCAGTGAGTCTGACTCTAGGATTAGCTCCAAAGCATTAGCGTGATAACCAATTTTGAAAAGCATCGATATTCTTGGAATATGTAATGTAACCCTTGAATGGAGAAATCCACTTGAGGCAGGGACTATGATATTCCGAGAGTGATTAATGCTAGGCGAAGGGCTTGAACGCTAGTGGGAGCATGGTGTGACCAGGGTCTAGTATTTAGGAGGTCACTACCTTTGCATTTGCATAAATTCATACTCGCAAAATAACCCTCAGAATAATAAGGGATGCAAGATAGGACTTTTATAAGATCCTCTGGCCTCCACGACCAGTCGTTTTGTGTTTGGGTGGGGATGCATAACTTCACACCCCCTAGGGTAGGAGCTGTGTGTTTCCATGCCAAATTACTTAATGACCTCCCTGAGGATATGGCGATTACGAGGCCAGGAGAGAAGGGCTTTTCATCCCACCCTAGTGGGGGCCGCATGAACTCCCGTGTCGTAATTACTTAGGCTCGTGGGTAAGCATCCTAAGTACACGTGAGGTATTCGTTGCGAAGACAACGGTGATCACGTGGTACTGGCCGAAAGATAACCATGGTCCATCACAGCCCTTAGTTGGCAGATTTGGATAGGGTCAAGGAAAAGGCCCGTGTAAGCGGATTGACGTTGTATGATGCCCCCTAGGGTAGGTACAGTCGATTCCGAGATCTTACATACATGGTTAATTAATCCATGGTAATGACTTCGCTTGAGGGTAGCGTTGACATATGGATATAATTAGCTTGTTTTAAAAATCCATAAAATAAGTTTTTTTTTATGCATACTCATTATTCAATCTTTATTTTCAGATGACTAAGTTAGACCCTGTAGCGCCTCTGGATTATATCTTTAATTTATTTCAGATCGGGTTTTAAGGTTGGTAATCAATAGTGTTCCTTGTTTTCATTGTTGGTACATTGTTTTGTTTTGGACCGATATCGGACCGAGTCTATTCGCATTGGGGGAAACCGGTCCCTAATAACATACCTCCTTATGTTAAACCTGTGCATCGGGTGGATAACCCAAGAGATCTGTTATCACAAATTGGCCTTTAATATCCTGCAAAGATTTGAATCCCTTCAAATCGGGTAACTCCTGGAGAAATTAGAGCCAGGTAACTGATCAAGCCTATAATCTCGTTCCCGAGATTTGCCGTTACCTACCCCATGATCGCACGTAACGCCCCCTACCCTACCATATCTGCTCATGGCCTTGAGCCTTCCTTCCATGTTCTATCAGAGGGAGAGAGCAGACCGTGAGGGAAGGGCGAGAGTTCGAGAGAGGAGGAGGAACCGAACTGCAAATCCCTTCACCGATCTACCAGCCTCGTGAGGTAGGCTACAAACCTTATCCCTCTCTCATCATCCTTTTCCAAACACACCATTCACACATCCTTGAACCACCATCTGGTCACCCCACCGGTGGCCGGCCTCGCCATCACACTGCACCACCAACAGCACTACTGCGCACCACACGACCCCAACCATCTACGGTGACGATGCCCTGTCGAACCACCCGAAACCCCACCCGGATTCCGTTAAATTTTTCCCTCGGCCTAGAGCTTTAGCCAGAACCCTGTAGAGAGAGAGAGAGAGAGAGAGAGAGAGAGAGAGAGAAAGAGAGAGAGAGAGAGAGGAGGAGGAGGAGGAGGAGGAACCCACTGCGCTCGGGTGACCCATCGCATCTTGTCGGCAGCTCCGATGACCCTCGTCCTCTTACCGGCGACCCCAATCGACGGCCACGTGGATGCACCTCCCACTCCGTCGATGAGGTTTTCCAGATCGAGAGCCCAAATTTGATTGCTTCAGTGATCTTTTTCCCCTCAAGACCCATCAGGCCCTTTTGTATGACAACCCCATTTTAGAGCCACCCAAATTGCAACTAGAGGTACCCCCTTGTCCACTCACAGATTAGTGATTTTACTCCCATGACCTCTTTTAAGTCCACCTTGACTTGAATTGTTTAAACCTCCTCCACCCTCATAAACTTGGGTTAAGTTATTCACCCATTTTAGTTTTACACCCCCTTGACTCAATTCATACAACAACTGATGTTTACTGTCAGCAATACTAGCTATCTTTCAATCAACATCTATGCAACCCTTTTTAATTTATTCACCCTATAAAATACTTGCACCATGATTTATTATTTTAGCACCCCCACTACCTTACAACTTGGTTAGATCAACCATCAGGCATAGTCTGACCCAACTTGGGTCAGATAGGGTTCAACCCAAACCCTGAAACCGACCCATGAGACCGATCCAACAGGAACCCAAGCCCGATCCAAGCTGAACCAAACCCGGTTTGACTTTGGATCCAAACATCTTAGCTTTAGTTTCTTATGCAATTCCTTGTTTTGTTCAGACTATTCTCAGACTAGGAGCGGAACGACTCACAGTCGATAATCACGCTCCAACAGGTTAGTCGTACTGCATGTAAATATTTTAATTAAAAATAAATTTTCACTTAATATGTTGCATGCTTAGTTAAAGATCATGGCAATATATCTTTTGATTTGCCAAGTTGGCAGACATTATATTTTATTCCATTTATTTAAATATAAATTGTTTAGAGATGGTAGTAAGGTCATTGGTAGTCATAGTCGTCGTGTTTTGGCGACCCTAGAGTTTCTCGGCATTGTTTGGCTATGAGTAGAGACTGGTCGATTAGGAGAATATTTGATTTATATGATTTTATGAGGTTTGTATCGTCTTCTGAAATGTCTTGGCATCGTGGCAACCTAGTTGCCCGACTGGCTCTCGGTATAGATCCGCGTGCACATCATAGGTAAGTGAACCCCTAGTTGTGCACAGACCGAAACGAGTAGGGAGGATCACAGGGTTAGGTCACGGGTTGTTTCCCACAGGGAAACTAAGGTGGAGTGGCCTAATCCTGGGGTTTAGACCCCATAGAAAGCAAGTTGGGTGTGAGTGCCCCGTGGTGAAAGACCAAGCCCCCTTTTTGGCCACTAGGGTAGTATGTCTCGAGGCTGTATCCTGAGCATAAAGAATGGAGTGGTTCCCCTGTTGCGAAAAAGGAACCCAATAGTAACGCCACCAAGTCGGGAGCCTAGCTCAAACTTGGGGTTCACACTTGTTTCCCCCTCCTTTCTTTTCTTCTTTTCTTCTCTTTAGCCTAGGGCTTTGCACCACTATGCACGACCTAGAAAGTGGGTTCTCTCATGAAGTGGAATGGGACACCTCATGAGGGAATTGTCGGTTAGGACATTGAACGTATAACATGGGATTACTGGATATAGTAGAATAGATCACTTAGTATATACTTGTGGTAGTAGTAGTTTCTTCTATTGCTTACTCAATTATGTTTGCATTTTTACTTTACCGTAGAAGTATATTGTTGTTTTATATCTTCTCGCGTTCTCCGACTTGTTCTTTAGGACCACTGAGTTTTATACTCAGGGGGAGTTGTTTTGTTGTTTTTCCTCTCCCCCAGGTTCTTTTTCTCGGACGGAGCGTTAGGAGCTCTGTGGCTGTTTCAGTTGGAGTAGCAGTTCTTCACCGGATTTGCGAGGGTAGGAGTGACAACTGGACTCGTCTAGTTTTTACCATTTATTGTTATCGTATTTAGACTGTAAGATGTTGAAGAGTATTGTTAGTGGAATGGATATTTAAGTATTATTTATTGCTTCCGCGTTATGTTATCTCTGTAATTATATTTCCCTCTATTTCAAAATATCACCCTTGAGTTCTGGACCCTCTCTTCTTAGTCCAGAATTCGGGGCGTGACAACTTGGTATCAGAGCGGGGATATGATTCTAGGGATTTAGGTTAGGATCGAGTTATCGTTGTCTGATCTGCAAAGTCATTTATGCAGATGGTGACTACAAGGAACGGTAACAATGACGCCTCTTCCTCTGGGCCCGAGAGTATGGCAGAGATGATCCGTGGGCTGGCGGATATGGTTCGTCAGCAGCAGGCCACGATCCAACAGCAGCAGATGGCTGCTCAGCACCAGCAGGAGACTGCCAGGCTGCAACTGGAAGCTGCTCAGCGGCAGCAGGTTGAGCTGCTCCAGGCTGTGCTAGCTCAGGCTCAGGTGCCACCTCAAGCTCCACCAGAGCAGAGGAGGGAAGATGGCAGCAGACAAGTTGGTAGGATGAAGGAATTCAAGGGCATGAAGCCCCCTGTTTTCAAAGGAGAGCCAGACCCCATGGAGGCCGATCGTTGGCTGAAGCAGATCGGGAAGGTTTTGGATGCACTGGAGGTGGCTGGAGAGCGACGGGTCACCTTAGCCTCTTACCAGTTTGAGGCTGAGGCTGACTATTGGTGGGACATGGTTCAGAGGTCCCGAGGAGCTGACCAGCCAGCTTGGACCTGGGAGGAGTTCGAGCGGGTGTTTCGGGATAAATACTTCCCAGTTAGCGTCCGTAGCAGTTTGCAGGCAGAGTTCTTGGCTCTAGTACAGGGGACCCTTACTGTTGCACAGTACGAGGCGAAGTTTGAGGAGCTTTCCCGATATGCTCCATACTTGGTGGCGACAGAGGACTTGAGAGCCAGACGATTTGAGCAGGGCTTGAGGCCTAGCATCCGGAGTCGAGTAGAGGTTTTGATGTTGGAGACCTATGCAGATGTAGTGACAAGGGCGTTAGTGGCAGAGCGTGGGATAGAGGAGACACGTAAGATCACAGAGAAGGGCAGCAACAGCCATGGAGGGACTCGTCAGAACTCCTGGAAGAAGCATAAGACCTCAGTCCACAGCACCAGCCTCCTCGTGGTCCTCCGTCTACTGGGTCTCAGACGGTGCGGTGCTTTGAGTGTGGTGCTGCTGGCCACATTCGGAGGTACTGCCCGCAGGTTGGACTACTTCCACCACCACCTCCCCGCCCGGCACTGACGTACCACCCCCAGCCGCAGCCGCAGCCACAGCCTCAGCAGCACCGACAGCAGCAGCAAAGCACTCAGCAGTACCGTGCCCCTCAACCACTTCAGCAGAGGCCTCCGACTCACCAGGGTGGTAGTGGTCAGCGTGCTCAGAGCAGGACATATGCATTGGTGGACCGGGATGCAGGAGCTTCGACAGCCGCTATTGAGGGTACTCTTCTTGTCTTTTCCACCTTAGCTCATGTGATGCTTGACACTGGTTCCACACACTCTTATATTGTACCGAGGTTCGTATCCGTCCTAGGGATAGAGACCGAACCATTAGGCCATGCCTTATCAGTGATCTCACCACTAGGGACCAGTACTGTTGTAGACCGCATCTGTAGGAGGTGCATTATTCGAGTTGGAGACCGGGAGCTGTTAGCGGATTTGATCGTGTTGGATTTGGATGAGTTTGACGTCCTTTTGGGTATGGACTGGTTAGCAGCATATCACGCTTCTCTGGATTGCTACTCCAAGAAGGTGACATTGCGCCCGCCAGGAGTCCCGATGTTCTCTTTCGTTGGAGATCGGATGGCGATTCTATGTCCGTCGCCTATGGAACGATTCAGTCTTAGTCTCTTAGCTCGACTCTCGAGTGTAGCAGACGATAGAGCGTCCCTAGAGTTGGCACCAGTTGTGAGAGACTTTTCCGATGTCTTCCCCGAGGAACTTCCTGGCTTGCCTCCAGCTAGGGAAGTTGATTTCTGTATTGAGTTGGTACCTGGCACCGCCCCTATTTCGGTGGCACCTTACTGGATGGCTCCAGCTGAGTTGAGAGAGTTGAAGACTCAGCTTGAGGAACTTACGACATTGGGATTCATCCGCCCTAGTGTTTCTCCCTGGGGTGCCCCAGTGTTGTTTGCTCAGAAGAAGGATGGGTCGAAGAGGCTCTGCATTGACTACCGGAAGTTGAATGCTGTGACTGTGAAGAACCGGTATCCTCTTCCCCGAATAGATGATCTGTTTGACCAGTTGCAGGGAGCCTGTTGTTTCTCAAAGATTGACCTGAGGACGGGCTACCATCAGCTGAGAGTGAGAGAAGAAGATATCCAGAAGACGGCGTTTCGGACCCGCTACGGTCACTATGAGTTCTTGGTGATGCCGTTCGGTCTGACGAACGCCCCCGCAGCCTTTATGGACTTGATGAATCGAGTCTTCCGAGAGCACCTTGATCAGTTCGTTGTTGTATTTGTGGATGATGTCCTCATTTACTCCAAGTCAGAGGATGAGCACGAGGAGCATTTACGGAAGGCACTGCAGATCTTGAGGGATCACCAACTATATGCAAAGCTCAGTAAATGTGAGTTTTGGATGCAGGAAGTGAAATTTCTTGGGCATGTTGTTTCGAAGGATGGGATATCAGTGGATCCTGCAAAGATCGAGGCAGTCTTGGATTGGGAGCAGCCCAAGAACGTCTTTGAGATCCGGAGTTTCCTGGGTCTGGCAGGATACTATCGAAGGTTTGTTGAGGGCTTCTCTCGTCTAGCAGGTCCACTGACCCAGCTGACGAAGAAGGGAGTTCAATTTGAGTGGACAGATGAGTGCGAGGCATCTTTCCAAGAGTTGAAGAAGCGCCTTACTACCGCACCAGTGCTCACCGTTCCTGTTACCAGTCGGAGCTATGTTGTGTACACCGATGCCTCTTTGGCAGGTCTTGGTGCAGTATTAATGCAAGATGGTAAAGTGGTGGCTTATGCCTCCCGGCAGTTAAAACCTCACGAGAAGAATTATCCCACACACGACCTGGAGCTTGCAGCAGTTGTGTTCGCGCTGAAGATCTGGAGGCACTACCTCTACGGTGAGGACTTCGAGATGTACTGCGATCACAAGAGCCTGAAGTACATCCACTCTCAGAAGGATCTGAACCAGAGGCAGAGGAGATGGGTTGAGGTCTTGACAGACTACAACTATGATTTTTTCTACCATCCCGGGAAGGCCAATGTGGTTGCAGATGCACTTAGCAGGAAGTCTCGTAGCAGGTTGGCTTGTTTGATGGCAGATCGACAGGAGTTTCTTGTGACTGTTGAGGGTTTTGATTTGCGTGTTCATAAGGAACCTTCTCACACCATCCTATGCAGTATCCGAGCTCAGCCTTCTTTGTTCCAGAGGGTGATCAACTCACAGAGGGATGATGCAAAATTGGAGGATATTCGAGCTGGTCTGAAGCAGGGAGATGTAGTGGATGGTTGGTCCATAGGTGCAGATACTGGCTTGAGGTATCAAGGGAGGTTATGCCTTTCTACCGATCGGGAGCTCATCTTGGAGGTTCTGAAAGAAGCTCATCACTCTCGGTTTACGGTACATCCTGGAGCCACCAAGATGTATCGAGACCTGAAGAGGCAGTTCTGGTGGAGTGGCATGAAGAGGGACGTGGCAGAGTTTGTTTCTCGTTGTTTGACCTGTCAACAGGTCAAGGCGGAGCATCAGAGGCCAGCAGGACTCTTGCAGCCTCTACCAGTAGCGGAGTGGAAGTGGGAGCACATCACGATGGATTTCGTCTCCGGTTTGCCTGCTACTCGGAAGGGCCATGACTCGATCTGGGTGATAGTTGATCGGTTGACGAAGTCAGCGCACTTCCTCCCTGTTCGCAAGACGATGACGCAGAAGGATTACAGTGAGCTATATGTGAGGGAGATTGTGAAGCTCCATGGAGTCCCCATCACTATTGTTTCAGATAGAGACACTCGGTTTGTCTCACATTTCTGGGGAAGCCTACAGGAGGCTATGGGAACGAAGCTCCACTTCAGCACAGCCTACCACCCTCAGACGGATGGTCAGTCAGAACGTACAATCCAGACACTAGAGGACATGCTTCGAGCCTGTGTGATGGATTTTGGAGATGGTTGGGAGCGCCACCTTCCCTTGGTGGAGTTCGCCTACAATAATAGCTTCCAAGCCAGCATCGGCATGGCTCCCTTTGAGGCTCTCTATGGGAGACCGTGTCGTTCTCCGGTTTGCTGGGCTGAGGTTGGAGAGAAGAGCTTATTGGGACCAGAGATGGTCCAGGAGACGTCGGAGAAGATCCAGATGATCAGAGAGCGTCTGCGGGCAGCTCAGAGCCGGCAGAAGAGCTACGCAGATACTCGGCGGCGAGCATTGGAGTTTGAGGTTGGTGACCGAGTGTTCTTGAAGGTTTCCCCACGGCGTGGTCTCGTTAGGTTTGGGCGGAAGGGGAAACTAGCACCCCGGTTCATCGGTCCCTTTGAGATCCTTGACAGAGTTGGAGATGTTGCATACCGTTTAGCGTTGCCACCTCAGCTCTCCAGTGTCCACCAGGTCTTTCATGTGTCAATGCTCCGGAAGTATGAGCCGGACTCGTCACACGTTCTTGACTGGCAGGGCTTGAGTCTCAGTGAAGACGTGACTTTCGAGGAGCGTCCGATGCAGATTCTGGCAGCTGAAGATCGGGTATTGCGCACCAAGACCATCCGTATGGTCAAGGTGTTGTGGCAACACCACACTCCCGAGGAAGCTACTTGGGAGCTCGAGTCAGAGATGAAGACATTGTACCCCGATCTTTTCGAAGTGTTTTCTGGTTGAACTTCGAGGACGAAGTTCTGTTTTTAGGGGGTTATGTTGTAGCGCCTCTGGATTATATCTTTAATTTATTTCAGATCGGGTTTTAAGGTTGGTAATCAATAGTGTTCCTTGTTTTCATTGTTGGTACATTGTTTTGTTTTGGACCGATATCGGACCGAGTCTATTCGCATTGGGGGAAACCGGTCCCTAATAACATACCTCCTTATGTTAAACCTGTGCATCGGGTGGATAACCCAAGAGATCTGTTATCACAAATTGGCCTTTAATATCCTGCAAAGATTTGAATCCCTTCAAATCGGGTAACTCCTGGAGAAATTAGAGCCAGGTAACTGATCAAGCCTATAATCTCGTTCCCGAGATTTGCCGTTACCTACCCCATGATCGCACGTAACGCCCCCTACCCTACCATATCTGCTCATGGCCTTGAGCCTTCCTTCCACGTTCTATCAGAGGGAGAGAGCAGACCGTGAGGGAAGGGCGAGAGATCGAGAGAGGAGGAGGAACCGAACTGCAAATCCCTTCACCGATCTACCAGCCTCGTGAGGTAGGCTACAAACCTTATCCCTCTCTCATCATCCTTTTCCAAACACACCATTCACACATCCTTGAACCACCATCTGGTCACCCCACCGGTGGCCGGCCTCGCCATCACACTGCACCACCAACAGCACTACTGCGCACCACACGACCCCAACCATCTACGGTGACGATGCCCTGTCGAACCACCGGAAACCCCACCCGGATTCCCTTAAATTTTTCCCTCGGCCAAGAGCTTTAGCCAGAACCCTGTAGAGAGAGAGAGAGAGAGAGAGAGAGAGAGAGAAAGAGAGAGAGAGAGAGAGGAGGAGGAGGAGGAGGAGGAACCCACTGCGCTCGGGTGACCCATCGCATCTTGTCGGCAGCTCCGATGACCCTCGTCCTCTTACCGGCGACCCCAATCGACGGCCACGTGGATGCACCTCCCACTCCGTCGATGAGGTTTTCCAGATCGAGAGCCCAAATTTGATTGCTTCAGTGATCTTTTTCCCCTCAAGACCCATCAGGCCCTTTTGTATGACAACCCCATTTTAGAGCCACCCAAATTGCAACTAGAGGTACCCCCTTGTCCACTCACAGATTAGTGATTTTACTCCCATGACCTCTTTTAAGTCCACCTTGACTTGAATTGTTTAAACCTCCTCCACCCTCATAAACTTGGGTTAAGTTATTCACCCATTTTAGTTTTACACCCCCTTGACTCAATTCATACAACAACTGATGTTTACTGTCAGCAATACTAGCTATCTTTCAATCAACATCTATGCAACCCTTTTTAATTTATTCACCCTATAAAATACTTGCACCATGATTTATTATTTTAGCACCCCCACTACCTTACAACTTGGTTAGATCAACCATCAGGCATAGTCTGACCCAACTTGGGTCAGATAGGGTTCAACCCAAACCCTGAAACCGACCCATGAGACCGATCCAACAGGAACCCAAGCCCGATCCAAGCTGAACCAAACCCGGTTTGACTTTGGATCCAAACATCTTAGCTTTAGTTTCTTATGCAATTCATTGTTTTGTTCAGACTATTCTCAGACTAGGAGCGGAACGACTCACAGTCGATAATCACGCTCCAACAGGTTAGTCGTACTGCATGTAAATATTTTAATTAAAAATAAATTTTCACTTAATATGTTGCATGCTTAGTTAAAGATCATGGCAATATATCTTTTGATTTGCCAAGTTGGCAGACATTATATTTTATTCCATTTATTTAAATATAAATTGTTTAGAGATGGTAGTAAGGTCATTGGTAGTCATAGTCGTCGTGTTTTGGCGACCCTAGAGTTTCTCGGCATTGTTTGGCTATGAGTAGAGACTGGTCGATTAGGAGAATATTTGATTTATATGATTTTATGAGGTTTGTATCGTCTTCTGAAATGTCTTGGCATCGTGGCAACCTAGTTGCCCGACTGGCTCTCGGTATAGATCCGCGTGCACATCATAGGTAAGTGAACCCCTAGTTGTGCACAGACCGAAACGAGTAGGGAGGATCACGGGGTTAGGTCACGGGTTGTTTCCCACAGGAAAACTAAGGTGGAGTGGCCTAATCCTGGGGTTTAGACCCCATAGAAAGCAAGTTGGGTGTGAGTGCCCCGTGGTGAAAGACCAAGCCCCCTTTTTGGCCACTAGGGTAGTATGTCTCGAGGCTGTATCCCGAGCATAAAGAATGGAGTGGTTCCCCTGTTGCGAAAAAGGAACCCAATAGTAACGCCACCAAGTCGGGAGCCTAGCTCAAACTTGGGGTTCACACTTGTTTCCCCCTCCTTTCTTTTCTTCTTTTCTTCTCTTTAGCCTAGGGCTTTGCACCACTATGCATGACCTAGAAAGTGGGTTCTCTCATGAAGTGGAATGGAACACCTCATGAGGGAATTGTCGGTTAGGACATTGAACGTATAACATGGGATTACTGGATATAGTAGAATAGATCACTTAGTATATACTTGTGGTAGTAGTAGTTTCTTCTGTTGCTTACTCAATTATGTTTGCATTTTTACTTTACCGTAGAAGTATATTGTTGTTTTATATCTTCTCGCGTTCTCCGACTTGTTCTTTAGGACCACTGAGTTTTATACTCAGGGGGAGTTGTTTTGTTGTTTTTCCTCTCCCCCAGGTTCTTTTTCTCGGACGGAGCGTTAGGAGCTCTGTGGCTGTTTCAGTTGGAGTAGCAGTTCTTCACCGGATTTGCGAGGGTAGGAGTGACAACTGGACTCGTCTAGTTTTTACCATTTATTGTTATCGTATTTGGACTGTAAGATGTTGAAGAGTATTGTTAGTGGAATGGATATTTAAGTATTATTTATTGCTTCCGCGTTATGTTATCTCTGTAATTATATTTCCCTCTATTTCAAAATATCACCCTTGAGTTCTGGACCCTCTCTTCTTAGTCCAGAATTCGGGGCGCGTTATGTTATCTCTGTAATTATATTTCCCTCTATTTCAAAATATCACCCTTGAGTTCTGGACCCTCTCTTCTTAGTCCAGAATTCGGGGCGTGACAGACCCCCTGTCCGCTATCCTAAATGACCACAAACTTACCGGTCCCAACTATGAGGACTGGAAGCGCAACCTGTACCTGGTCCTAAGGATTGGTAAACATATGACAACCCTGAATGACCCTGAGCCAGATTTGCCAGGACCCAATGCCACAGAGGCACAGTTAAAGGCATTCACTGACTGGAAGGAATCTAATGAAATATGTAAATGCTATATTATAGCATCCTTGCAAACAACTCTGCAGAAGCAAGTCGAGGAGATGCCCGACGCTTCTGACATGATGTTGTATCTGAAGGAGATGTTTGAAGGTCATAATCGCGTTACGCGATACCTTACCATCAAGAAACTCGTCGGCACTAAGATGTCCAATGGGACGCTGGTTCGGGAACACATGATGAAAAAGTTTGGGTTCCAGAACGAACTAGCTACCATGGACATTGTGCTAGAAGGCGAGGTGATGACAGACATCTTCCTCTCGTCACTGTCTGGAGCCTTTGAAGGCTTTGTCACCAACTTTAATTTGAACAAGTTGGCCATGACAAATGCAGAGCTTCTGGGAGCTCTCCAGGCAGCTGAGGATGGCTTCAAGCAGAAGGGCGAAGCACTTCACGTGCAATGCAGATCCTTCAAGAAGCCTGGTAAACCTCAAGGCAAGAAACATAAAAAGAAACCTAAGTCACTGCCTGTGCAGGACTCTGCTGGGGCCTCTGGGTCTGGAGAATCAAAGAAACCGGGCACGAAGTGCTTCCGGTGTGGCCAGAAGGGTCATTGGAAGAAGGACTGTAAGAAACCTCAGTATGCTGGCGAAGGTAATCTACAACTCTTAGTTGTTGAATCATTTCTTTCAAGTAATAGTTCTTTTGCTAGTTGGATTGTGGATTCTGGATCCACTAACCATGCCTGTAACTCTCTTCAGGGGTTTCGGGAAAGTAGAAGGTTGCTTGATGGAGAGGTGACCTTGAGCATGGGAACTGAGGCCGTGGCTGCTGCTGAAGCTATTGGAGATGTTACTCTTAGTTTTTTGAATAATAAGACTTTGACTCTTAGAGATGTCTTTTATGTACCGTCCTTGAGACGTAACTTGATTTTTGTTTCTTCTTTAGTTAATGAAGGTTATTCAGTTTATTTTGATGCTTCTGGTGTGTCGTTTAAACTGAATGGAACTTTTATAATAAGAGGAATGGTTCAGAATCATCTCTATGTTGTAAGTCCTAAATTTGAAAAAGATAACATAATAACTTCAGTATTTAATGTTAATTCATCTAAGCGTAAGAATCCTTCGGAAAATTTAACCCACCTGTGGCACTTACGACTTGGGCATATTGCCTTAGACAGGATCCATAGAATGGTGAAGGCCGGGCTTCTGGAAACAGATCATACAGAGATCCTTTCCACCTGTAAATCCTGCCTAGAAGGCAAGATGACCAAGAGGTCCTTTAAAGGCAAAGGAGTAAGAGCTACTGAGGTATTAGAGTTAATCCATTCAGATGTGTGTGGACCCATGAACGTCAAGGCGATAGGAGGCCATGAGTACTTCATCACATTCATTGATGATTACTCAAGATATGGTTACATTTACCTGATGCATCGGAAGTCGGAATCCTTTGACATGTTCAAAGAGTTCAGGGCTGAAGTAGAAAAGCAGACATGTAAATATATAAAAACCCTTCGATCTGATCGAGGAGGTGAATACCTATCTGACGAGTTCCTAGGGTATTTGGTGGAGCATGGGATAAAATCCCAGTTAACTGCTCCAGGTACCCCACAACAGAATGGAGTTTCCGAGAGAAGGAATCGAACCTTGTTGGATATGGTTCGTAGCATGATGAGTTACGCCAGTTTACCAATGACCTTTTGGGGATATGCCCTACAAACAGCAGTTTATATTCTGAATCACGTTCCGTCTAAGTCAGTGCCTCAGACCCCTAGAGAACTGTGGTCAAAGCGAAAGCCATTGCTACAGCATTTCAGAATATGGGGATGCCCTGCACATGTGCGAAGGGATAAGAGGGAAAAGATGGAATCTAAAACCAGAGTATGCTTATTTGTAGGGTATTCTAAGGAGACCAAAGGTGGTCTATTTTATGATCCTGAGGAAAAGAAGGTGATCATTTCTACGAACGCCTATTTCCTAGAACAGGATTATATTGTGGACCACAAGCCTACTAGTAAGGTAGTTCTGGATGAACTGCTGGGTACTAGTACAGATAGCGCATCCGAAAGCATAGTGGGAGCTGACATGACAGATAATAATATACCAGATACTGTAGAACCTATTAATCCTGTAACACCACCACCACCTCGTCGCAGTGGGAGAAACATCAACGCTCCTGACAGATACTATGGAGAAACCTTATTGGTTGATCCAGAGGGTCAGGAGGATGACCCACTGAGCTACGATGAGGCAGTGGGAGCTTCTGACAGCTCTGACTGGCAAAAGGCTATGGAGGCAGAAATTGTATCAATGTCCCATAACGCTGTCTGGACTCTTGTTACACCATCATCCAATATTAAACCTATTGGGTGTAAGTGGGTGTATAAAAGGAAGAGAGGATCTGATGGAACAATAGAGACGTATAAAGCTAGATTAGTTGCCAAGGGTTATACCCAGAGAGAAGGAATCGACTTTGACGAAACCTTCTCGCCGGTAGCTATGATAAAGTCTATTCGGATCCTCCTATCTATTGCAGCCCATTATGACTGGGAGATCTGGCAAATGGATGTCAAGACAGCATTCCTTAACGGAAATTTGGAAGAAGACATTTATATGATGCAGCCACCAGGTTTTGAGTCAGAGGGTCAGGAACATCTAGTTTGCAAGTTGCAGAAGTCCATTTATGGACTAAAGCAAGCATCTAGAAGTTGGAACATCCGTTTTGATCAGGCAATCCAGTCATATGGATTTACTCAAAACGAGGATGAACCATGTGTATACAAGAGAAGTGATAAGACTACAGTGATATATTTGATACTTTACGTAGACGATATTCTACTCATTGGGAATGATGTAGGAACATTGCCAACTGTAAAGGTCTGGTTGTCAACACAGTTCGATATGAAAGACCTGGGTGAAGCGAGTTATGTTTTGGGGATCAAGGTAACACATGATCGCCAGAACAGGATTCTCTCGCTATCACAGGCTGCGTATATAGATAAGATTATGGCTAGATTTGACATGCAAAACTCCAAGAAGGGTTTTGTGCCATTTAGACATGGCGTAAAACTGTCTAAGGATCAATGTCCTAAGACACCTGAGGAGAGAGCAGAAATGCAGAAGATACCTTATGCTTCGGCATTAGGTAGTCTAATGTATGCTATGCATTGTACAAGGCCTGATATCTGTTTCGCAGTAGGAATGATGGGTCGGTTTCAGTCGAATCCGGGTCCAGATCACTGGACAGCTGTGAAGTGTATACTCAAGTACCTTCGTAGAACAAGGGACTATGAGTTGGTTTACACTGGACAAGAACTGATGCCGATTGGATATACAGATTCTGACTTTATGTCAGATTTGGAATCCAGGAAGTCGACATCAGGTTTTGTGTTTATGCTAGGAGGAGCAGCGGTTAGTTGGCAGAGTGTGAAGCAAAAATGCATCACAGACTCTACCACAGAGGCTGAGTACGTTGCAGCGTGCGAGGCAGCCAAAGAGGCGGTATGGCTCAAGAAATTCCTTACGGATTTGGGGTGCGTACCAGAGGCCCAGTTACCTATTGTGCTTTACTGCGACAATAGTGGGGCGGTAGCACAAGCAAAGGAGCCAAGACATCACCAAAAGGGGAAGCACATTGAGCGCAAGTTCCACTTGATTCGGCAGTTTCAAAATCAAGGGCGAGTAGCGGTGACATAGATTGCATCTACAGATAATGTTGCTGATCCTTTCACAAAGGCAATACCTACCAAGGCATTCGAGCGACATGTGGACGCGATGGGAGTCAAAACCGTTTTGCTTCGCTAGACCAAGTGGGAGATTGTTAGGATTGATGTGTTCTAAGCTTGTAAAACTTTATGTTTTGGTCTAATAAAGATTGATAGTTATTAATATATGAGATGCATATAGGTGCGTAACATAGTTACGTGTTCTTTAGGGAACAGAGAGCCATGGTTATATGGTAGTCCACTAAGTTGAAGACTGAGTGGATTGGTCCCGTATAACCTAAATAAGTTCGCAGCTACGATCAGGTTGGTCGCCTCATCATGGTAAGCTGTTGGCGATGACAGTTCATGGGATGTCTTCACCATGGTCATCACCAGGCACAGTGTCTGTGGCTGAACGGAACTAACACGGTGTACAGATCAGTGAGCAGACACTGGTACACTAAGCCGTGTTTCTGCTTAGGGTAAAACGGTCCTAAACCCTGAGAAACCATGTCTGATGGACTAACCAGTTGCGTGGTGCTTTGGCGCACCAATGTGTGAGGATCCATATGCAGTGATCCAAAACCACGGTGTACTGGGTTACCCGGCTGGCGTTGCATTAGCGTGTCACTCCTGCAGGCCATCCACACCCCCGATGGGAGGTGCGTTCCTTGGTGTGACTTACACTGTACCAAACCCAGGCCTGGTGGTCATCAGTTTGACTGTTGACCGGGTTCAATTACTCGACGGGGTAATCAGAGGTACGATGTATAGGTCAACCTGGAAGGAACCAAGTCATATGATCATTCGAGTCTGACGGTAGTCTTCACCGCTCGAAGTGAATCATGGCATCAAGTGGAGGGACAGCGGGTTTACCACTACTACGCGGAGAGCAGGGGTATGATGGAGAACATAGTAAGTCTGGGTGAATTGGAGTGCAGCCTGCGTCGCACTCTGGGTGGCTACGCAGGTTAACTCGAGCTCAGAGGATCGATGGTACACTCGGGTATTGTGTCGATCGAGCTTGAGTTGGAAGCCATGAACCCCGGTCCCTGATGGTTCCACCTTATCAACATTATGTACGGTTCTTGAACCATCTCCTCGGAACACCATAAGCATGAGGAAGAAAGAAGTATATGCTCCGTGTGTGCTTGGCACTAGAGCACGGTAGATGCGTAACTACATACGAGTACTAAGGGTTGAGCCCGAGACTAGTGCAGAGTCGCATGTAGTAATCCCTAGCCATAAGTGAACTTCGCTGCATAGGTGCGATGCACCGGGGTATGTTGCGAGTTGACTAGTTGACTTTGCTAGAGGCACCCTCCGGTGGCCTCAGTTAATAGTAGGTAACTAGTAAAGATCACTTAAGAAGTGGCCGCTAGGTATTGCACGCTAGAAATGGTCAAAATGAGGCGTCGGGGCGTTTTGGTAAAAACCTCACTCTGCCGGACCTCACTGTTGGCCGACCCTAGTAGTGAGGCACCTTGCTAGGGCCGGCCCTATGATGTAGGGATAAGAATCCCTCATCTATAGGGCCGGCCATATAGATAGGGATAAGGCGATAAAACGGTTAAGATCGAGCCCTAAAAAGTGGGAAAACGGATAAATACAACGAGAGATAAAAAGGAGATAATGGAGAGATAATAGTGGGAGGTCATTATCCCCTTGGATCCTTATCCAAGGGGGTTGGCCGGCCCTATAAAAGGGCCTATGGGGCACCGGCCCTATGGCCCAGAAAAACCGAACCTCCCCTCCTCTCATCTCTCTAGTTCTCTCCCGATTTATCTCCCGTTTCCCGCTTGCAACTTCGTCTTCCTCGCGTGGAGTTCTGAAGAAGGAGAAAATTCGTTCTTCGGAGGCACTCAGAGATCCGAGAGCGACGTTCCGTGCATCGTGTGAGATCGGGTGAACAAGAAGGCAACATCTCCATTTGTACCATCGGCATCTTCGCGAACGATCTTCCGTCTTCATCGACAACGAAGACAATTCTCCGCGGTTAAAAGATCCGTACGAAAGGTATGTGTAATCTAACATGTAGATCTAGCGAGCATTATGATTTGCATGCATGCTAGTTAATCATTACGCTAGATTACCGTTAGGGGTTTTCGATTCTCGTGCATACACATGCACACATATGTAGATTAGTTTCTATGAAAGTTTAAGTAGTGTAACGTGCACCATGAACGGTCTTTCGACCGCCAAATCGCTTCCGCTGCGAGCCTCTGACCCGGATTAACTTCCAACAGATAAGAATTAAGCATCTCGAGGTAGACAATGCCAACTTGGCAAAGACCATGAGTGAAGCTGTAGCCTTTGCAATGAAGTGCTCCGGCCCTTAGTCCTCAAAGGTGTCTGGCGTTGAGAAGCCTTGGGGTCATTTGTATCTTTTCTCCGTTTTTGAGTCAGTAATCGAGTCTTGTATCCCTTTAATTTGATAATAAAAAGCATCCTTTCGGTTACCCCTCAAAAAAAAAAAAAAGTATCCTTTCGGGTTAGATGACTTGTATCTGAAATTTCTTGAATGTCTGTTGAATACTGTGATTGAATATTGTCTGAAAATATCTTGGAATATCTTAGAGTGTCTTCGAGCACCAAGGGCAGGACCATGGATTTGTTGAATGTGCCGAAGCATTGGGCGCTTTGGAGTTTTTTCGGGTGCCAAGGGCTGGGCCTTGGGCTTGTTGAATGTGCTAAAGCGTTAGACGCTTCGGACTTTCGTCGAGTGCCAAGGGTTGGGCCTTGGGCTTGTTAAATGTGCCGAAGTGTTAGGTACTTTGGAATTTCTTCGAGTACCAAGAGTTGGGCCTTGGACTTGTTGAATATGCCGAAGCGTTGGGCACTTCAGACTTTCTTCAAGTGCCAAGGATTGGGCCTTGGGCTTGTTGAACGTGCCGAAACGACGGGCGCTTTGAACTTCCTTCAAGTTCCAAGGGATGGGCCTTGGGCTTGTTAAATGTGCTGAAGTGTTAGGCGCTTCGGACTTCCTTCGAGTGCCAAGGGTTGGGTCTTGGCTTGTTGAACGTGCCAAAACGTTGGGCGCTTTGGATTTCCTTCGAGTGCCAAGGGTAGGGCCTTGGGCTTGTTGAACGTGCCGAAGTATTGGGCACTTTGGACTTTGTTTGTGTGTCAAGGGTAGGGCCTTGGACTTTTTGTTCGATGGGAATTAGAATTTGGAGTACTCAGCATAGCGCTTTAGCGGCGGTCGACTTAAGCGATGCGCCGTTTTGGTCGAACCGACATCAGGACATGTAGTATTCTATTATTGCAGGTTAGTCGGCTATGTCGATCGCAACCTGAACCGATCTAATTGTGGTGTGGCACGGGAGCATGTGTCCTTAGATGACAACGGGAGCATGTGCAACGCCAATAATTCGGAGTACTTAGCATAGTGCCTTTGTATCAGTTAAACTTAAGCAAAGCACCGTTTCAGTCGAACCTACGTATGGGACATATAGCTTTGTACTATTGTAGGCTAGTTGACTGTGTGCAATCCGAACCGAACTAATGATGGTGAGGCATAGGAGCATGTATTCTTAAGTGATAATGGGAGCATGTGCACCGCCAATGATTTGGAGTACTTAGTGTAGTGCCTTTGTATCAGTTGGACTTTGGCGAAGTGCTATTTTAGTCAAACCTATATTTGGGACAAATAGCTTTGTACTATTATAGGCAAGTCGGCTGTGTCGCAACTCGAACCGAACTAACTGTGGTGACGCACGGGAGCATGTATCCTTATGTGACAACAGGAGCATTTGCAACGCCAATGATCCGGAGTACTTAGCGTAGTCCCTTTGTATCAGTTGGACTTAGGGGAAATGTTATTTTAGTCGAACTTACGTCTAGGGAATATAGCTTTGTACTGTTGCAGATTAGTCAGCCGTGTTGCAACCCGAACCGAATTAACTGTGGTAAGACACGGGAGCATATGCCCTAACATGACAATGAGAGCATGTGTAACGTCAATAATTCGGAGTACTTAGCATAGTGCCTTTGTATCAGTTGGACTTAGGCGAAGTACCGTTTCAGTCGAACCTACATCTGGGGCACCTAGCATTGTACTGTTGTAGATTAGTTAGCCATGTCATAACCCGAACCAAACTAACTGTAGCTTTGAATGGAGTTTGAGATAGAATTTTATAGTTTTGTCGTAGAACATAAAACAATAATCAATTTATTGATAGTGCGAGAATGGTTATATTTACTGATAGAACCTTTTGAGATGTGATGCATTTCATGTTCTCAGAAGTCATTATACTTCTGGCGAGACAAGCTGGTATGAACCTTTTTCACCTACTGACTTGACGATGTACGGTCCTTCCTAGTTCGAGGCAAGTTTGCTATTATCGTTCTCTCTTGTGTTTGGGAAGATCGCTCTGAGGACCAAATCGTCGATGTTGAATCGTCTTCTACTGACTTTGCGATCATATGCTGACTTGATCTTCTGCTGATAGTTGACGATGTATAGAGCTGCTTGATCATGGATCTTGTCTACATAGTCAAGGTTATAGATATGAAGTTCCTCGTTCAATTTCAAGGGTCTTAAGAGTTGGGCAGGCAGCTTCTATTGGCAGAATCGCTTCTAATACGTAAGTCAGATAAAAGGGCGAGAATCCAGTTGATTGACGAGGCATGGTCCGATAACCCCATAAGACCTCAGAAAGGACTTTCTCCCAGTCCCTTTTTGTCGTCAAACTTCTTCTTGAGCGTACCAAGGATGGCTATGTTGGAGGCTTCAGCTTAACCATTACATTGAGGGTACCTAGGGGTAGAGTAGAAGAGTTTAATACCGTAGCTTTGGCAGAACTCTCAGAATTTGTCTGAATCATACTGAGCTTCGTTGTCGACGATGAGCACTTACGGTGTGCCGAAGCTTGAGAAGATGTTTAGCCTTATGAACTTGATGACTTCGTCATCAGTCTCTCGGAAGAGAGGCACAGCTTCGACCCACTTTGTGAAGTAGTCCATCGCCAGCAGCAGATATTTCTTCTTGCTTGGAGACGAATGGAATGGACCCAGGAAGTCCAACCCCCATTGGTGAAAGGGCAAAGGACTTGTCAGAGAATAGAGCTCATCTACAATGAGATGGATTGCCCGAGCGTACCGTTGACAGGGCTCATACTTCTGAACAAATTGGTGAGCGTCATTAGCCATGATAGGCCAATAGTAGCCTTGAAGTTTGACCTTCCACTCGAGAAATCTATTGTCGAAGTGGTTATAGCAGGATCCAGCATGGATGTCAGCCAAGATCATTTTAGCTTGATCAAGCTTGACACATTTGAGAAGTATTTTACCGTAAGATTAGAAATAGAGGTCCTCTCATTGAAGGCGGTAGTGAGGAAGCTTCCTTTCTAGTTGTCTGGCTTGAATGGGATCTTCAGGTATTCTGCTATACCTGAAGAAATTAAGGATTGATTGTTTTCAATCCAATTGACCATCGGTCTAGGCAAAAGTGAGGGTTAGCTGTCTCCAACCTTCGTTTCTTTTCGCTGTGGTTACTAGGTAACGCTCGAGGCTAGCCTTGGGTAGCTCTTGGTAGTCGATTTGAATTTGATGCTTGTCGATAGGATCTTCAAGTACTAAAGCAGTATTGGCGAGGGCTGCCCTTGATATTTGAATAAATTTGACATCAGAGAACTGCTGCTTGAGGTATTGCACAAGGTATAGGTAGTATTGCATCATCTCTTCCTATGCTACGTAATCCCCATTGATATACCTGATCAGAAACTAGGAATCACTATAGACGGTAAGGTGATCTATCCCCAAGGCTTGAGCAATCTCTAATCCATAGACGAGTGCTTCATACTCGGCTTCGTTGTTAGTAGTGTTAAATCCGAGGAGGATAACTCTCTCCAAGTGATCAAGCTCGGGGGATATTAGAACTATCATAATTCCCAAACCGATGGAACTTGAAGCTTCGTCGGTATAGAGCTTCTATCGTGCAGCTACTGTTGAAGGAGTCTCAAGGCTCGGATTGAAGCAGTAATCGTCGTTATCATCGAATTGCATCTCTAGATCATCTTCGAGAGCAATAGGATCCTCTATGGGGAAGTCAACAAGAAAGTTGACGATAACTTGCCCTTTGACGGAGATTGGAGGCTCAAATTGAATGCCAAGCGAACTCATCTAGATTACCCACTTGGTCACCTGACCGGCTTGACTTGTCTTATCGAGGATATCTTTGAGTGGGTGTTCGGAGGTGACGGTGACCAAGTGCAAGACGAAATAGAGACGGAGTTGTCGGGAGGCTGTTAGCAGAGCCAATATGACCTTCTCTATCCTTGAGTAGCGAGTCTCGGGCTGTAGAAGGGTATGGCTGATATAGTAGACTAGACGTCCGTCGGTATCCCTTCTGCTGACCAGGACCACACTGATGACTTGATTAGTGATGGCGAGAAAAAACATAGTGGGTCTTCTTATGTTAGCGTGAACAAAATAGGAGCTCAATTAAGGTAAAACTTGAAACTTTGGAAGACTTGCTCGTAGGCTGAGTCATACCCTGAGGCATCGGTCTTGCAGAGTTTGTCAAAAAAAAACTTGCATTTGTCTGAGGACTTAAAGATGAGTTGGTTCAGCACTGCCAGCCTTCCTGTAACGCACTGAACCTCCTTCGGATTGGAAGGCGATGACATTTTGAGGATTGCTCAAATTTGATCTGGATTTGCTTCGATGGCCCTCCTGGTCATAAGATGACCCATTAATTTTCACGATTACACTTTAAAGGTGTACTTAGCTAGATTCATCTTTATGTAGTTTTTCCTAAGAACTTGGAAGTTCTCGGCGAGGTCGAAGAAGTAATCCGCTTTAGTTTGACTTTTGGTGAGCAAGTCATCGATGTACACTTCGACGTTATGGCCGATCTGTTCCTTGAACATCTTTGTGACTAGGCTTTGGTAGGTTGACCCCACGTTCTTGAGACCGAAGAACATGATATTGTAGCAGTAGAGGCCTCTATCTGTCATGAAGCATGTCTTCTCTTGATCGTCTCGATATAGAGTGATTTGATTATGGACTGGGTATCCTTCCATGAAATATAGTAGCTCGTGTATAGCGGTGGCGTCAACGAGTTTATCTATCATTGGCATGGGGAATAGATCTTTGGGACAAGCTTTATTGAGGTCGGTGAAGTCGATGCAGACTCTTGTCTTCTCGTTCTTCTTCAAGATGGCGATGATGTTTGAGATCCAAGTTGGGTACTCTACTTTATAAATAAAGCTTGCTGTGAGCAACTTGTCGATCTCTTCATGAACACCGATCAACTATTCTGGTTTGATGGTTTGAGCCTTCTACTTGACTGTATTCATCCCCTTCCTTGATTCTGAGCCGATGACATGCGTCATCCGCATTGATCCCAGGCATGTCTTCAAAGCTCCAAGCAAAGACGTCGATGTTGGACTTGAGGAGTGATATCATGTCTTGCGCTTCTGCATCACTAAGACCGATATCGTTAAATGTCTATCGAGGAGGATCTTCATTGTCGATGTCTATTCGGACGATCTCCTTAACTGAAGGTGGAGCCTCCCACTCTATTAGTACAGGCTCTAGTAGTGGAGACTCCATTGATTGCTACCTGGTCGAGGGACCAGCTTCGTCGGCTGAACGCTTTGTTGGCGTAGCGTTGGGTATTGGTCGAATCTATGCAGCCGCAGCCTAACATGATCTGCCCGCCTATTAACTGCCTCTTATACACCTGATGCCATCCCCGGTTGAAAACTTGAGACGTTGATGATAAGAGGAGGAGACGACACTGATCTAGTGGAGGAAGGACTTTCCAAAGATGGCATTGTAGTTCAACATCCCCTCGATAACGATGAACCGAACCGACGCTCGCATCTCTTGCCCAAGATCGAGCGTGAACCTTGCCTCTTCCATTGTCATGCTCTGCTCACCGTTGAAGCCGATAATATTAGTGGAGACTACATCAAGGATCTCATACTTGTAGCCGAGGCGCTTGAAGCAATCAGAAAACATGATATCGATGGAGCTACCGGTGTTGATGAGAATTTGATTAACGGAATTGCTATCAATGATGAGGCGAAGGAACAGGGGGTCTCGGTGCAGAGTGCAAAATCTATTGAGGTCTTTGTCGGTGAAGACGATTGCTGGCTAAGGGAGGCCTTTAATGGGCTTCTCGATCCAGGGCTCTTCGACTTGAGCCATAGTGCGCATGGGATGAACACGTCATACATGGCGCTCGACTTCCTTCTAAGTCAGGGTTTGGTGACAAAGATTACCATGAATATTGTAGATCTCTGCCTGAACGACGAGAGGGGTCGATTGATGTTCAACCAAACGAATCCAATACATTTCCTCTCTCTTAAGAGGGGGAGGAGAAAGAAGCGAATCATTTGCTGGGCTGGTGTCGGCCTTGAACTCGTGGAGGTGGCCTTCCTGCAAAAGGTTCTCCTGGTGATATTATTCAGGCGGTAGCACTGGATAGTGGGGTGACCGTGATACTGGTGAAAGTCGCAATAGACCAACTTGTCTTTCATCTACTTAGTGCCAGGCTGGAGAGGGCTGAGCCGCTTGAGGTAGTCCTTGTGGTAGATCTGCTCGAGGATGATGTCTATTAGCATATTCCAGCTGGTGAAGTCCGTCCTCTAAGGCTTAGCGGGTCTATCACTTGCCTGCTTTGGCCTCTTAGAGGATCCATCTCCCTTAGCCTGAGCGTTATTAGCTCAGACCGTTGGTCTCATCAGTTTCTTCTCGGAAAGACACTTCTTGATGTCACGCCCTTTACGAGCGACTTGTTCATCCTCCACCTTGATCTCTCGCTAGATCCGATCGAAAGGTGCACCGAAGGTAGCAATAGGCTTGTGGATAATGTCGTTGTAATATGGAGGTCATAGCGTAGGGCGTTCTGAAATACCAACACGACCGCTTCATTGTTGAGGTGACGCCTGGAGAGCGCATCGTGCTCATTCTGAAACCTTCGAGTGAACCCTTGGAGGGTTTCATCTGATCCCATCCTAGGGCTGTAGAGGGAGTCTAGCTTCTTATCTGGTTTGAGATTCAGCCGATAGAGCTGAACGAAGAGGTCAGCGAGATCCTCAAACCAACTTACTAAGCTCGTCGGGAGGTGGTGATAACAGTCGAGCGACAGTTCATCCAGGCTGCCCACAAAGGTACGACACAAATACTGGTTATTATAGTCATGCGACGATAACGCCTGCTTGAAAGTGAGGATATATAGCGCTGGATCTCTCTTTAGGTAATTGAACTTAAGGAGCACTAGAGTTCTCCAGCTCAAAGGGAAAGGAGCTTGAAGGATTTGTTGATGGAGAGGTCTCTCGGAGGTATGGTTGCTCCGATGATCACCTCGCTTGCCAAAGAGGTATCTCGGAGGGAAAGGAGTTCGTGAGGGTGCTAAAGGACCCCTCACTATGCAATGCTCTGCCAGAGCTTGGTCATTGTTGCGATGTTGTTGGACTCTGAAATGGCGACCATCATTCTGAGTATCCCTCATGATGTAGGGATCAAAGAATGACTCAGAACCGAGTGGCTCGGGGAGACGAGCAGACTCGTCGAGACACTCCCATACTGTAGGTCTAGGAGGAGTGAGTGAGGGTCCTCTCGAGAGGGGATTGATGAGCCATCACGGGGTGTCACCAACAGACAATCGAAAGGAGCGTGAGAGGGGTCGACCGACCGACGGATGTCTGCTCCGTCGTTGATGCCAGCTAATGACTTAAGAAGATTGGTTCCTTCTTTGGCAGTGACTCGTCAGAGAGAGTCTCGCTCAACCATGAGAGTAGCATTCTACGTCATGAGAGTGAGGAGTTAGAAGTCCTCCGCCGAGATTTGGTACGTCACCTCAGGGTCGGCGACGAGTGAGACGTCCGCAACATGTTGTTTCTCAAGGCGTTGGCTTGTTGTTAACTTATGACTCATTGAACAAGTTGTAGGATGCTGGATGTCTGGATGAACATTGCTTCCCTCCAGTTGGTCCATGGGTCGTGTCTTTGCCATTATGTTATAGCGATGGAGACAAACAGATTGCTCAGATAATCGGTAGTTGCCGCTTGACCGAAGGAGCTGGGATACTTGGAGGTCACAGATCGATTAGCAAAGATACCATAGACGGTGCCAAACTGTGGGGGAAGATTACGGCCATCGTACGGTCCCCCCTCCAACAGTCGATGGAAGGTGTTGACCTTTGAGATGTGGCACGCTGTAGAGCACTGAGCTATCGCGTGCTGATTTGTCGTGCTTACACTGTTAACTATTGGAAGAAGAAAAACACAGACAATAGAGGAGGAGAGAGAAAAAGAGAGAGTTGACACAGGATGTGGTGATGAAGTTTGGCCGAAGCCTATGCCTCCGTGCAATAAGACACAACCTTTGAATCTACTATCTCTGAAGAAGTAGAGCTATTCTCGATATGCCGATAAATGCTTATACAAGTAGACAGAGGGTGGAGTAGGCTTGACTAGAGTCTGATCACCAGAAGGCTCAGAGAGCTCTGGAAAACAGAAAGTAGAATATGGAATAATGAATTCTGGTTCTGAAATATTTGTCGGGTCTGCTATTTACAGAGTTTTTAGAATATCTGGGGCTTTGGTAAATATTCAGGGGGATTTACCAGGCCCCAGATCATCTTCATGGTCCCCAGGCTGGGTTGGCGGGCCCCACTATCGTCTCTGTAGGAGCTAGGTAGGGCTGGCGGACCTCACTATCGTCTCCGTGGACCCCAGGCAGGGCTGGCGGGCCCCAATATTGTCTCTGTGGGCCCTAGGCAGGGCTGGCGAATCCCACTGTCATCTCCGCTGGCCCCAGGCAAGGCTGCCGGGTCCCACCATTAGGCGTTAGCCAGATTTTATACCCACAGTTTCCGGATTTGTCCTGTATCAACAAAAAGGGAGTAAAGATAGTTCACATTGAAAATTATCATAAACCTAAAATCTCCAGATGGTGTTGTCTTCCTACTCCGATAATTGCAGCGATTGAAGGATATGAAAAAGGTCATCTAATTGGGGTTACAAATCAGATGGTACCCTGCTCAAGAATCTTGGACGCCAACTGAATCTGTCGCCCAAAAAGTGGCTCTGAGATCTGACTGTACATTCCCAATTCCACGCCAAAGAATAGAGATCCGGGAAATGTTGGCTTAAGGGTAGTCGCCCACCCACGTATCCGTCCAGAAGTGAATATTGTAACCATTCCCAAAATAAATTTGGTTCCTTTCTTTTAGCAATCTGCCAACTTGATGACCCCCTTCCAAAAATGAGATATTTGCCATGATCATCGGCTACGGGTTCATAAGGAGGAATATCTCCAGAAATATCTCGAGAGAATCTTCATCCAATTGTTAACATTGAAATCTGGTAAATGTTGCAACCTCCACCATCATCTACCAAACAAAACTGAATTGAAATGCCAGAGATTAACCACCCCTAATCCATTTTCATCTTTACTCCTACAAACAGTCGTATTTTCAATTCAACAAATTGTAGCTCCCTAAAGTACGTCCAGCTCGCTTCCATATATAGGAAATTCCTCTGAATGGGATCTATCTTTGAGATTACCCAAGATGGTAATCTATATAAAAAGACATAAAGTAGGTTGGTTTGGTGGAAAGAACCGAGTTAAGAAGGGTCCCCCTTCCCCCAATAGTACGGCATCACTCTTCCAACTAGCAAGTGTTCTACCAAAAGTCTCAATCAATTTAAATAAGTCATTCCTAAGAAGCTTCCGATATTAGACGAAGGAAGTCCCGGATATTTAAGAGGAAGAGATCCTTCTGAATAATTCAAAAACCTAGCAAAGAAGGTCCCTCGATCAGCTCGAAGTCCCAAATAGTAAAGACATCTTTTGTCGAAATTTATAGAAACTGAATTCGTTGTCCTTTAGAAGGTCGTTTGCAAGATAGTGGATGTTGGGTGCATCGATGAAGCCGTAGTTCTCGACAACAGCTTTCCTCAATGATAATTGAGTGCAAAGATAAAAACCATTGTATGAAATAGCATTGTTATTATAAAACCGTTGACTCAGACACTTAATTTATTGTGTAGGTCAAATATTATTACAATTAGATTTTGGGGAAAATATTTTTAAATTATTTTTAATAGTACCAATTTGCAAAAAAAAAATTGATTAATTGGGATAATACTTATCCTTTTATATATATATATATATATATATATATATATATATATATATATATATATATATATATATATATATATATATATATATATATATATATATATATATATATATATATATATATATATATATATATGGGTGAGGTTCAATGGACACTGTTTTTGCACTCAATTTTTTACACCGATTTTCAAAACATTAGATAGAGGTTTCAGAATTTCTTGATTTTTTGTAAGCATATTCATCTTGTCTTAGATAACACATCCGCAAAAAATCAGCACATTCTAAAGCCTCTAGACTTATTAAATGTGCTTTTCAAATTAACGATTAAAATGGACGGTCGATAAAACCTTTTAGTTTTGATGTACTTGGAGGCTTTAAAATGTTCTGATTTTTTGTGGACGTGCTATCTAGGATAAGGTGATTATGTTCACAAAAAATTAAGAAATTCTAAAACCTCTATCTAATGTTTTAAAAATCGGTGTAAAAAATTGAGTGCAAAAACAGTGTCCATTGAACCTGACCCTATATATATATATATATATATATATATATATATATATATATATATATATATATATATATATTGATTGACGTTCAAGAGATATGGTTAGATATATTACGATTACTACTACAAACCACGGGAAAGTCTGAGGGGGAGACTTTGGCTAGTTGGGTGGGTTGAAGGGTCTGCTCATATCCAACCCGACTTGTACAAATCTTAATCCGTTTTGTCCGTGGAACTCGGAGAACCCGTGGAAGTCCAATCCATGCTTATCCATTCTAGTTGTTTGGATTGCTCGGGTTGTCCAATTTGCAAAATAATAGGCGGGTTGGACGGGTTACCCAATTAAAAATGCTTGTGCATATCAATGGATAGAAAGAAAACCCAACATATTTTTGAATTGCCTAAAAAAAAAAAACCTTTGATTTGCATAACGAAACATAAAATCCAACCTATATCCTCACATATTTCAAACAAATTCTTAGCATTCAACATCAAAAAGACAGTATTTGATTTTCATAAAAAAAAACTACCAAAGCATTCAATCTTAGTGTATCACTTCCCCGGGTTCCTTTGGTTGGAAAGATTAGTGCCCAAACCCTTTGAAATTAAAATTGAATTGATCTTTTTTGTCCATAATTATCTAAGTTTTTAACCAATTTTATCCATATTTGTCTATTGTTCGGATTGGTCTGGTCAAGTTCGGATCAGACCCACCCAAATCCCACCCCTAGGCAAAGCTCGAGAGAGAAACCCCCCCCCCCCCCCCCCCCAACAAAAAAGTAAAATAAAATAATAATAATAATAGAACAACAACAACAAGAGAGAGAGAGATGGATGGATTAAACCCACACCCACATCCCTCTTCCACTGCCCTGCTTTATTTCTATTTCATACAATATTTTTTTATTGACAAGTAATACAAGTCAATATTCAATTCACAGAAATTTACCTTTTAAAAAAAAAATGTTCACTGTTATGGTTCTTCCTCCTCAACACTTTTACATCATTTCTTGTGGTAGCTAAAAAGACTGGAATATGAAAAATATGAGCACTGCCATTTGAACATAGAAGAGGACATAAACGTGGACAAAATATCAACGGAGTGGGGGCATTTTGGGAGTTCGAATCTTCCAAGGTTCCAACTAGGCGACCTAGGGGGCGACAGTGAGTAGACATACACGACAGATGAATCACAATCAGTCACACGACTGCGATACTATTAGAGCCACGTGGCATGCATCGGCAAGCTACCGCCCCAATTGTAGATTGCTGGAAGTGGGTGCAACTTGGGTTAGGTAAAACCAAGAACCGACCCAGCCCGATCTAAATGAATCAGATTGGTTCGGGTATTTT
Source organism: Chamaelirium japonicum (assembly GCA_947650365.1). Lineage (NCBI taxonomy): Eukaryota > Viridiplantae > Streptophyta > Magnoliopsida > Liliales > Melanthiaceae > Chamaelirium > Chamaelirium japonicum. Next base: position 36,718,862 of record OX393549.1, read on the forward strand.
GACTAAACGGGTTGGTTTAGTTCTAAGTTTTGTGGACCTGACTAAAAATGACTCGGTTCAAGGTTGGATCTCGGTTAAACCCGACCCAATCCGAGAACCGAACTCATATATATTATGCCACATATATATGTCACAGGTTAGACTTTTGGGCACCCAAGTAAACATTAGTTCTTTGCTAACGTTGTAACAACTACCAAGGAAACTCAACGGGTGGCTAAAGCCAAAAGCCCAACATGGACCTCTGGCTAACTAATTAATAATCGATGGCCATTAATTTTTTTAGACCAACTACCAATCCGAGAACCGATCCGAACCACCCGGATCTTAGTATGGGTTGAGTTGGTTCAGACATATGCTCAAGTCAGATTGGTTCGGATTTTAATATAATAGAACCGAACAGTTCAGTTTGATTCCGGATGAGTTCAAACCCGAACCAACCCAATCCGAGTTGCACCCCTGGCTAGACCCTAGAAGATTCGAACTCCCATATTGAAGGAATATCATTCATAGACGCCCCCACATTGCGCCAAATGCGTGATGACTGAACTAACCATGATGACATCAGTGTGATGTCGAACTAAACATTATGTGTAGATAATTCTTCATAAAAATAAAAAAAAAAGTTTTCCCTTATTTTTGCTGGGTCATCAGGTACGGACCTTCACACGTGGGATTACATACAGGATGGCACGAATCGGGTCGTGCCACCTCTACTCCGCACGGTGACTCATCCCTCCATGAAGCCAGCAACTAGGGATCCACTCACCTCCCTGCTCCTCCTCCTCCTCTTTACCTCCCCCACCCTCCTAGCCTTTTCTGCCGAACTGCAACCGCTGCAAGAATCCGGCTGTTGCATCTCCAACGAACGACTGAATACTTAAAACTCTTGGATGGTGACCGCACCCCGATTCCAGAAAGCTCTATGAGAGAGAGAAGAGAGAGACAAGAGAGAGAGAGAGAGAGAGAGAGAGAGAGAGAGGAGAGAGAGAGAGAGACGCAAGCAATTGGCTTTCTTGATGGATGGGGATGTGAAGAGGCTGAGTCCCCCACGATATATGTTTCCATTGGTCTGGTTCACCAAAAAAAAAACCCACAAAATTCAGTCACGTAAGCCTCTGCAGACAAGGACCCATCGCTCAACTCGGCTTGTAAGCACCCATGGTGGGGGGCCCACCCCCCGCCACCGAGATATAAAACGAGGAGAGAAGGGTAGCTAGCTAGAGAGAGAAGCGGAGAGAGGAGCGATGGAGAGTGAGGATTACTCCGCGGCCGAGGATGGGGATCCCTACACGAGCAACAGCAACAAGGGGCGGTGCGGCGACCGGAAGAAGAGGTTCAGCGAGTCGCAGATCAAGTCGCTGGAGTCCATGTTCGAGTCCCAGGCGAAGCTGGAGCCGCGGAAGAAGCTCCAGCTGGCGCGGGATCTCGGCCTGCAACCCCGCCAGGTCGCCATATGGTTCCAGAACAAGCGAGCCCGGTGGAAGTCGAAGCAGCTCGAGCGCGAGTACGCCGCCCTGCGCGCCGACTACGACGCCCTGCTCGCCGGCTTCGACGCCCTCAAGAAGGAGAAGCACGTCCTCGTCAAACAGGTAGCCCCCGCCCGCGCGCTGAATCTAAATCGGAATATTCGAACTCAAATCTCGTACGCTGATGGGTTTGTGTCTGTGATCCCCCCCCGCACAGCTGCAGAAGCTGGCCGGGCTGATGAAACGGCCGCCGGACGGGAGCAGCAACGACGGCGACTCCGACAACGGCGACGGCAAGAGGGTGGAGGACGTAAGGGGTACGAAGCCGGGCCTGCTATTCGATGAAGAGGGTCCGGATCCAAGGGCCGTCATGTGTTCGGATGATGAGGACAGAAGGCTGCGGTATCCCGGTTGCGAGGAAGACGAGCTTCTGTACCCGGGGGAACCCGGGAGCAGCGGTGGGTACTTAGCCTCGACGGAGCGGCGGTGCTGCCACGACGGCCGCTGCTCGCCTGAGAAGTGCTGCAGCACGAGCCCGCAGTGGTGGGAGTCCTGGCCTTTGACGGACTGACAGAGGCCCGCCGCCGGCGAGGATTCCGGCCGGATCCTGATGTGAAAATAACATTTCAGTCAGTGAGTGCAAGAAATGTACAGAGTTGTCTTATAGTGGTATGGTAATCTATCTAGTTAGCTAGCTAGCTAGCTATAAAATACATTAAAAAAACGGAGGCCTTTGTGCCACGTGGCAGCCCCCATTTTCCTTTTTCTCTTTTTCCGAAAATATATTTTGCTTTCATCGGACTGTTGTTCCAGATGCTCCTTAGTGATACAGACCGTCCATCGATCGAAGAGTAGAGAGCCGTCCGATCTAAATTTTACACCGAACCACTACGTACGTCACTCTTACTCTTTTTACACCCCCACTAAATTGCTCCCTTTTTTTCTCTCTTCCCTTTTAATTTTGGGGTAATGTGTGATAGGTCTTTCTAACAGATCAAATTTAGTGATAAAGACAGTCAACATCGTTAATTAGCATTAAATATTTAAGATATAAAAATATCATTTTTATCCCTGCGACCAGCTGTGCATGTGAGCACGTATCCTACGTGCAGCTGTATATGTGGGCATTGTTGGAAGATTTGCCACCAAACTAATTAAGCAATTGTAATATTTAGTATTTAACTCCAATGTCAAAGTGAATATAACAAGTTATTTTTATAAATCTTATATATACTTTTTTTGATAATAAAACATGTGGAATTAAACTAGAAAATAAATAATAAAGTAATAGGATGTGGCATGTGAGGTCGAGGCGCGCAAGCGCTGTCCTAAAAGTCGAATTGCCTCCCCACGTATGGGACAACTGGCACCAGCTTCTAGAGATACAACGATCATCGTGCAGGTGCACTCCTTCTCGTCGGCACGGCTTCAAGAAGGCTTTGGAGAGCTCCAATCGCCCCTTCAGAAATCAGTGACGAAAAACCGATCGATAAAACTTTGAGAAGAGATCGAGAGATTTTTGACAGAATTTTTAGAGGAGAATGAAAGCTTCAAGCCAACTAAACAAGAGCTCATAATATAGAGGAAGAAGAGATGATATATTTTGTCTCCCATGCTTCTCCCCACTAGGCTCTATTTATAGATGAAGAGACATAGTAAAGATATTAAGCATCATTCAAAAAAATGTAACGTCTCCCATGCAAATGCCTTTAAGTGGTTTAATTTCTAACCATTAAACAATGGTTGGTATTTTATAATGTCTCTCATGCAAATGACTATAATTGGTTTAAATGCTAACCATTTAAACATTTGTAGAAAATGGCTAATAAAATATTTAATGAAAAGAACTAAATATTAAATATAAAAAATATTTTTTAAAAAACAACACCAACAGGCACTAGTCCAACTAAAAGAGTAACAATCTTAGAAAATTGTTACTTTTTTCCTACAGTGAAATCACTGTAACATTTTTTTTTGTGAAATCTTCTCAATTTTTTTTGCTATATAGTGAAATCATTTTAACAAAAGAGTAACAGTTTGTGAAAACTGAGTAATTATTTGTGCAAATTGTTACTTTTTTACTACAGTAAAATCACTGTAATAATTTTTTTTTTTTTTGAGAAATCTTGTTGAATTTTTTTTTGCTAGTGAAATCATTGTAGCAAAAGAGTAGCAATCTTTGCAGATTGAGTAACAATCTTTGTAGAGTAACAATCTGCCTAGATTGTTACTCTTTTGCTACAGTAAAATTATTGTAGCAATATATATATATATATATATATATATATATATATATATATATATATATATATCAGTGAAATCGTGTCTAAAAAATAAATAAATTTTGCTACAGTGAAATTACTGTAACAAATTCGCGGGTTAGAGTCATGTAGTGGCAAGGGACGAAGGGGCATGCACTGAGGGGCAATTTGGTCATTAAAAATGGATAAAAGTCACGTGTGGGACTTGATCAAACTAGTTTCCTTTCGGGAGGGACCTGCTGCAACACCATCATTTTGGGTGCCCTTACCCTTAAAGCGATCTCTTGTTAGGGACCTCCCACTAAGTCCCCCTTTAATTTTTGTAATAATTATGCGTAGGTCTAGTATAATAGTATGTACTTAGTCTAGTAAAAAATTGTGGTTCCAATCTACTCCGCATAATGGATTTAGTTTAAGAGGTGATTATGTACAACTGTTTTAACACATAAGAGATATTCTTGCAACCACTTTTGATGTTTCTTTTAAAAATATCAAACTTTTGATGTTTCTTTATATATATATATATATATATATATATATATATATATATATATATATATATATATATATATATATATATATATATATATATATATCAAGAGACAGAGAGGAAACGGGAAATGAGTTGCCAGCCTATTTCGGCGAAATGGGTAGCCATCCATTTGAAGCCCTTAAGAGTTTTAGAATGTGCTGATTTTTTATGAGCATAAGTACCTTACCTTAGATAGAACACCCACAAAAAATAACACATTCTAAAACTCCTAGGTGCATCAAATGTTAGAAGTTTTATCGAAAGTTCATTGTAACCATTAATCTAAAATATAACATTTGATGCCCCTAAAAGTTTTAGAATGTGCTATTTTTTTGTGAGGGTTCTATCTAAGGTAAGGTCCTTATGCTCACAAAAAATAAGCACATTCTAAGACTCCTAGGGGCATCAAATGGGCGGCTGCCCATTTCGTCAAAATATACGATCAGCCTATACCCTGTATTATATATATATATATATATATATATATATATATATATATATATATATATATATATATATATATATATATATAGAGAGAGAGAGAGAGAGAGAGAGAGGGGGGGGGGCTGTTACGTTGAGCTGTGAGCTACGATAGGAGAAAATGAGCTGCGAGTATTTTGACCCCCCTAGAAGTTTTGGAATTTGATGGAATTTGGTGAGGGTGTTGTCTAGCGTAAGATGATCATCCTCACCAATTTTCATCAAATTCCAAAACTTCTAGGGGGGTCAAATGATCAAAGCAAAATCTATATATTTTAACGGTGACTGCGGACGACAGATTTTGCTTCGACCATTTGACCCCCCTAGAAGTTTTGGAATTTGATGAAAATTGGTGAGGATGACCATCTTACCCTAAACAACACCCTCACCAAATTTCATCAAATTCTAAAACTTCTAGGAGTGTTAAAAAATCCGCAGCCCACTTTCTAAAACCGTAGTTCACAGCTCACTGTAACATTCCTCTCTCTCTTTCTCTCTCTCTCTCTCACTCTCTCTCTCTCTCTCTCTCTCTATATATATATATATATATATATATATATATATATATATATATATATATATATATATATATATATATATATATATATATATATATATATATATATATATATATATATAGGGACATGCTATAATGCGGCATGCGATACGTGCGGCATCGCACCGTAACCGTCTGATGCACGAGCTGCGTGTAGCGATGCTTGCAGTGGTACATCAGACGGCTACAGTGCGGTGCCGCACTTACCCCATGTCGCATTATAGCATCTCTCTCTCTCTCTCTCTCTCTCTATATATATATATATATATATATATATATATATATATATATATATATATATATATATATATATATATATATATATATATATATATAGAGAGAGAGAGAGAGAGAGAGGGCTGTTACAGTGAGCTGTGAGCTGCCGCCCGGGAAAGTGAGCTGCGGGTATTTTGACCCCCCAAAAAGTTATGGAATTTGATGTAATTTGGTGAGGTTGTTGCCTAGTATAAGATGATCATCCTCACCAATTTTTATCAAATTCCAAAACTTCTAGGGGGGTCAAATGGTCGAAGCAATTTCTGCCGTCAGTAGTCACCATTAAAATTTGCAAAAATTGCTTAGACCATTTGACCCTTCTAGAAATTTTGGAATTTGATGAAAATTGGTGAGGATGGTCATCTTATCCTAGGCAACAACCTCACCAAATTTTATCAAATTACATAACTTTTTGGGGGGTCAAAATACCCGCAGCTCACTTTCCCCCCCCCCCCCCGGCAGCTCACAGCTCACTGTAACAGCCCTCTCTCTCTCTCTCTCTCTCTCTGTATATATATATATATATATATATATATATATATATATATATATATATATATATATATATATATATATATATATATATATATATATATATATATATATATATATATATATATATATATATATATATATATATATAGTAGTGATACATTGCGGTCGGTAACATCGGGCTTAACGTGCTACCACCCCTTTCCGGGGTATTTTTGGAATTTTTTTTTTGGGGAATTGATCATCCACCCTTGGATAGCACACACAAAAAATTTCAGCTCGATCCAAGACCTGTAGGATGTCCAAATGTGATCGACTTTTATCGGTTGTTCATTTTTATGATCATTTTGATCAACACATTTGGACGGCCTACAGGTCTTGGATCGAGCTGAAATTTTTTGTGTGTGCTATCCAAGGGTGGGTGATCAATCCCAAAAAAAAAAAAAATCCAAAAATGCCCCGGAAGGGGTTGCCACACGTTAAGGCCGCAATGTATCACTACTCTCTCTCTCTCTCTCTATATATATATATATATAGAAAGAGAGAGAGAGAGAGAGAGAGAGAGAGAGAGAGAAACAAGATGCTATCTTCGAAAGCAGTGTTTTTTACTGCTTTGACAGGTGGTGGCTATCAAAGCCATGAACGATGACAAAGGTCATCCAAACTCATAATTAGGAGGTGCTAAATGTTACCGGAGTTGGTCGCCGACTGCGGATGTCATCGGAGGTTGCCGGATTAGGTGAGATGATGAATGGACGGCGTACAATAGAAGTAGTCACTGGAGTTCTCTATCGATGGACGTCGACAGGTGATATCCACGGAGATCACCGGCGGAGGTGGTCGGAGGTTGTTGATGTTGATTCTGGCCGGAGAACCAATGTGGCCAGATCACATGTGGCCAGAATCCTATCTTCAATACACAAGTAGTCATTTGTTGTTTGCAAACATTGAACTAACTACGAAGAAAACTCAACATGTGGCTAAAGCCTAAAACCTAATGTGAACCTCTAGCTTTGCAAGTAAATTGCCAATAGTCATTAGATTTTTAGATCAACTACCAACTCAAGAACTAACCTGACCCAACCCTACTTTAGTGTGGGTTGGGTCGGTTTAGGTCTATGCCCAATTTAGATTTGTTTGGGTTTCAATATGGTAGAACCGAACTAGTTCAGTTCTGTTCCGAGTTAGATCATACCCGAACCAACCCAACCCGAGTTGCACCCCTAATCCTTTCCCCTTCACCATCGTAGCCCCTTGCTGCTCTGCCACCGTTGCTCATTGCTACCTCTCTCCTCTATTACCACCACCACCTCCTCCTCTTTGTATGAATGCTAACCCGCTCCGCCTCACTGTCCCTTTCCATAGCTGACCTAGTCCCCTCTTCCTCCTCTCATTCCTCCATTGTCTTCCCCCTTCCTCTGCCTCCTACTACTCCTATTCCTCCCTGTCTAAACCCTAACCCTTTTTATGATCAAGATGGGTTAGGGTGTAAAAAATATTAAATGGAACCTGGATAATTGCTGGCATGGTACAACAATTCGATGTACTCACCGTTACGAATGAATCGCACTAGGCCGTGCATGCAGACAGATGAGACCCACCAAAATTGGGATGGAGTGGGATATATTCACGTCACGTTGACTCCATCTATGGCTTGATGAGATTCACCTGTTGCATCATGGTTCTATGAATAGATTGCACCACGTCAACATGTATCCCAGATTATTTTCTCCGATTTAGGTTCCAGACCTTGCCTAATGTAGAGAAAGAGTTCGAATCTTCTACATTTCAGCAACCTACGGTTGGAAGCTGTAGCCAACCGATGCATGCCATGTGGCAATAATGGCATTGTAGTCGTCGGATTGTGTGTGATTCATTTGTTGTGTATGCCTGCCATTAGGTCCCACCATGAATCGCACTTAGCCACAATAGTTGAAGCTACCGTTTCCAACCGTAGGTAGTTGAACCGTAGAAGATTCGAACTCGTGGAGAAATCATCTAGTGGAACCGGTGTACATGCTGTCGTGGAATGTTCATGTATGAGGGACCTACCTGAATCGCACCGTTCCTCGGATTTCCCCCATGCATCTGTTGGCTGTGAGTGAGCGTTCCACCACACCAGTATATACACCGGTTCCACCGGAGCTCACGTAGGACCCATTTCGGTACATACCCGCCTCATCCCATGGCGAGAAAATGGAGGGAGGGCGTTCGTCCCACCGATCCTCAATCGCAGTAGAGCCGTAGCAGGGGGCGGGCCATGGCGTCATTGTGGCCAGCGAGGTCGCCGGGATTTCCCGCTGCTCATCCTCGCAGCAGGCTCAGGGCCGTGAGCGAGGCTCCCCGACGGACGCGTTCGGCCGACGGCAAATCTCTCAGGCTCCCCCCACGGCTCGGACCTCTGTTTTGGCCATGGGAAAGGGTACACCTCTTCTCTTCTCTTCTACCACTAACATCTCCTCTCTTGGCGCGCAATGGATCTGATGCGTTTATGCTGAATTTTCGAGTCATATCCCTTCTGTCAGACTTAGCCGATCGATTCATTGTTTTCTATCTATAGACCAAATCATACGCCTCCCAAAATTTCACAGATTTTTGTGGGTTTAGGGTTTACCTTGTATGTGCACTATCTAAATCTGTTATAGTTGGTCAGTATAGAGATGTATTGATCATTGAGTATGCCCTACCTAGTGTGAGGAAACACAGTATGCACAGAAATAGAGAGAAAGGAGCTAGAAGAGTATTATTTTCAGATGCAATGTCTGTATTCCTTTCTCTGTATTAACCCCTATATATAGGAGTCTGTAGAGTACGTACATGGCAGCTATATTCATGGTCCTATACATGGTAAGATGCATGGCCTATACATGGCAGCTATTCATGGTCTTATACATGGTAAGATGCATGGCCTATTCATGGTCATTATTGCGCTGATGGCATGGATCTTGCACAGCCGGCCTCAAGCTGACAACGAGTGATCCCGTAAGGAAAGCTTGTCCCGAAGCCAGAGAAAGCGAGGGCTAGGGAGAGACTTAGTAAGGATGTCAGCAACCTGAACTTTGTCGGGCAAGTGAGAGATAGTGACTGCACCCCGAAGAACATGAGTTCTGATGAAATGGACATCGATGTCAATGTGCTTAGTCCTGCTGTGGAAGACCGGATTTCTGGACATGTGAATCACGCTAACATTGTCGCAAACAAGTAGCGGTGGAGTGGGCATGTGAACTCTGAGAAACCGAAGCATATGGATGAACCACAGAAACTCAGAGGTTGTTAAAGTTAACGCACAATACTCAGCCTCCGTACTAGACCGAGAGACAGTAGATTGTTTCTTTGAACCCCAAGAGAGAAGATTTGGCCCCAAGAAAACTGCATAGCCCGTTGTCGAGCGTCGGGTGTCCGGACAGCCGGCCCAATCCGCATCCAAAAATGCACAGATCTGAAGAGAAGCATCCTTTGAAAAGCGAAGGCCGAAGGAGAGAGTGCCGTTGACGTAGCGGAAGATCCTCTTGACGGCGGCTAGATGAGAGGAGCATGGCTTTTGCATAAATTGACATACATAATTGACTGCATAAGTGAGATCCGGACAAGTCATCGCCAAGTATTGAAGGCAGCCAACCATCTGCCTGTAGACCGTAGGATCAGGAAGAGGGTCTGGCGCTAAGGAGGACAGTTGGAGACCGGCTTTGAGGGGACTCTTGATGGGTTTGACACCTGAGAGACCAAACCGACGAAGATCAAGGGCATACTGAGTTTGAGAGAGAACAAGTGATTCATGATCTCTCACGACTTGCATGCCCAAGAAGAAATTAAGAGCTCCCAAGCCCTTCATGTTGAACTCGGAGGAAAGACGTTGAATGATCCAAAAAAGTAAGTGATCATGAGTCCCGGTGATGATAAGGTCGTCCACATAAAGTAACACCAGAATGGTGCAAGTCTTGTGATGCCATAGGAACAAAAGTATCATGAGGACAGCTGATGAATCCAAGCTGAAGAAGGAAGGTAGTGAACCGAGTGTACCATGCCCGTGGAACTTGGTGAAGACCATAAAGTGCCTTGTGCAAGTGACAGACATGATTCGAATGGACTGGATCAACGAACCCGGGCGGTTGCTGGAGGTAGACGACTTCGCTCAAATCCCCATGTAAAAAGGCATTCTTGACGTCTAACTGTCGGAGCGGCCAACCACGAGAGAGAGCCAAAGAAAGGATGAGGCGCACAGTCCCGGATTTGACCACGGGATTAAAAGTTTCATCGAAGTCGAAACCCTCTTGCTGATGGAAGCCTTTTTCAACCAATCGGGCCTTGTAGCATTCAATGGATCCATCTGCATGATGTTTCAGTTTGTAGACCCACTTACATCCGACAATATTCATGGAAGGAGCACGGGGCATAAGGGTCCAGGCTGAGTTACGCTGAAGAGCAGCATATTCCTCTGCCATAGCCTGTCTCCAGTGAGGATCCACCGTCGTCTGCCTGTATGTAGAGGGCTCAGCCAGATGATCCTTCAAGGTGGAAACGAGTGCCAAAGGGATTGGATGGCGAGTTGGAAAGAGGACCTTGGGACGATGGGTACCATCGCGAGAGCGAGTGACCATTGGGTGCTGAGAGGCCGGTGGCGGTGGATTAGAAACGAAGTGTGCCGCCGGGGCCACCTCGAGAACCACGAGCTTGTTGAATAGGATCATGAGTAGGCCATGACGGAGGCACCAGAGACATCCCAGCAGGAGCCGTATGCACAGGCGCTGGTGCAAGAGATTCAGATGAAGAAGGTCCACCGATCACCACACTTTCAGTTGGAGAAGACTCAGGAGGTTCAGCAAATTCATGTGGGACAGGATCACAGGCAGCAACAGCCTGTCCAGCTGGTGAAGAGACGTCGTTTGTGCGGTCCAGGACAGCTGTCGGCAAGTCAGGAAGTGCCTGATCTGGAAATGGCCGGGAGTGAAACACTGGCGAGTTGTTGCTGGAAAGCTTCGGTGAGATTCTTGCAAAGGGAAACAAGGTTTCATCAAATGACACATGCCGTGAGATATAAATTTTGCTAGAGGAAGGATCCAAACACCGACAACCCTTGTGTTGACCACTGTAACCAATGAAGACGCATTCAAGTGATTTGTAAGCCAGTTTACCACGACCAAAGGGATCAAGGAGTGGAAAACAAGCACAACCAAAAACCCTTAGATGAACATAATTAGGTTTTTGGTCAAAAATAGTCTCGAAGGGAGTCCGTCCACACAAAAAAGTAGAAGGTAAACGATTTATTAGGTAGACAGCTGTGGCAAAGGCATAGTTCCAGAAATGACGAGGAAGAGATCCATGGGCTAAAAGTGTGAGCCCAGTTTCCACGATATGGCGGTGCTTGCGTTCAGCAAGACCATTTTGTTCGGGGGTCCCTGGACAAGACAAAATATGAACAATACCTTGAGTTGCAAAGAAGTCACGAAGTTGGTGACTTACGTATTCACCACCAGAGTCAGAATAAACAAATTTAACATGACGATTTAATTGATTGTGCATTAATGTTATAAACTGGATGAATATAGATGGGACTTCCGATTTTCGTAGTAAAGGAAAGTACCAAGAGAACCATAAGCCTTCATCAACAATGATCAAATAGAATCGAAAGCCTTCTATAGAAGGAGAGGGAGCAGGTCCCCACACATCACTATGTAATGTGTGTAGGATCTGATCTAGTACGACGAGTGAATGGAAGTTTGAAAGATTTGCCAAGTTTACAACTGCGACAAAAAACTTTATTACTGCGACTAGAAAAATTTAAAACAGGGAACAACTGATTTATGGAAGAGAAAGCAGGGTGGCCTAAATGGGCATGCCACTCCATCTTATTAGCAAGCAAAGCAGAAGAAGAGGTAGACGTTGACGAAGCGACTCCAATAGGATATAGTCCACCATGTTTAGGACCCTCCAGTAGAATCCGGCCACTCCTCAAATCCTTGATGACAAAACCCCAAGGGTAAAACAAAAGGTAGTAGTTATTATCCTTGGTATATTGAGAAACGCTAAGCAAATTTTTCTTAAGGTTAGGAACAACAAGGACATTCGAGAGATGGAGTTTAGTATGAGGGAGAGTCAAATGACCAAGATGAGAAATAGGAAGAGTGGAACCACTACCGACAAGGACTGAATCTGGACCGTGGTAAACAGATTTACCTTCAACTTGAGTTGGATCAGCGGTCATGTGATTTGTAGCACTCGTGTCTGGGTACCATGCATGGTCGTTCTGATCAGCAAGATGCATGGCGGTGAACATAGTTACCAAATTGCCCGTTTGTTTTGAAAAAAACGCGTATAAAACGCGTACTGATCCGGATTCGTAGCATACGAGAAAAAAAACCCGTTTTTTTGAAAAAACGGCAATACGCATTTTATACGCGTTTAAATCGTTTAATACGTAAAAACGTGTTTAATACGGGTTTAGTTCGGCAAATGGGTTCGGGTTCAGGTTCGGGTTTTTTTAAAAATCCACCGGATCAGTGGGATAAAAGACCGAATCCCTTATTCAGGGAAATGGGTTCGGGTTTTCTTTAAGGGGATACGACCGAGTCGGGTTCAGGTTCGGCTTCGGGATCAGTGGGATAAAGACCCCTGCGCGACCCGTAGTGGTCTTTTATCCCCTGCAACTGCGCTCGGCGATCCCTGCGAGGTTGTGACTGCGATCGGCGATCCCCTGCGAGGCTGCGCTCGGCGGAGCCCCTGCGACTGCGAGAGCAAGATGCGTCTACGCTTGGTGAGCCCCTACGACTGCGAGAGGCGTCTGCGCTCAGCGAGCCCCTGCTACGACGAGAGGCACCTGCGCTCGGCAAGGGTTTTGTCCCCTGAGAAAGTCATCTGTGCTCGGCGAGAGGCGGAGACGCTCAAGATCACTTCGAGAGAGGGAGGTAGAGCCACGGAGGAGCAGATCTGCAAATTCTGCACAAGTTAGCGTTCTGATCCGGAGTCGGGGCGACGATATCACTGCTAGGTTTGCATTTTTCTCTATTCTTTATTCCTTCTAATTCTCTTTTTTTTTCATGATTCCATATTTCCTTCTCTTCAGTCTTTCCCTCATCGCCCATATTTCACTGCAGTAAAAAAAAAATTTGTTTTCAATTTATACAGAAGTTATAGAATTACAGATTACATATTTACATATCACTATTCCATTCTAATATCAATTTGTTTATGTTTTCTTTTACTTTTCATATGTAATTGATATGTATTGTAACATTTGTATTGTATTTTTTTATTTGTCTTCTTTCAGTTTTGATTCTCTTCGTTGAATAACTATGTCAAGAGTAAAAGATAAATTTTGGGACTTTATTGAGCCTGAGAATAGCAACCTTCGTTGCAAGTGTTGCAACGAATTATTTACGGCATCAATAACGAGAATGAAATATCATTTGGCGAAGGCTGAAGGGTGTGAGGTGCGGCCATGCACAGCAGTTAATGATGAAATTTGTCAGTTGGCTAAGGAGACAGTCACGGAGATCGAGTCAAGGAACAAGAGGCCTTTAATGTCCGAATTGGATACGTCATCTACCGGAAGCTCAAGCTCCCCCATTTCTCAATCACATGGAAGCATATGAACGAGAGGTTCAATTTTATCCTTCTTTGGAAGAGGAAGTGAAGGTGGAGGTCAACCGAAGATTGCCTCCTTCATAAAGAAGAAAGAGAAGGAGATTGCCGATTTAAAGCTTATGGCAATGATTGTGGCAAATAATATTTCCTTCAACTTGCTAAGGTCAAATGAGTTCAAGGATGCGATGATGACGATCGCAAATCATGGGCCAGGGTACGTCACTCCAAGCTACGAGACCAAAAGAACGAAGCTTTTGGCTACTTTGAAAAGGCAGACAGAGGAATACGTGAAGACTATCCGATAGTCGTGGGCGGTGACCGGTTGTACTGTAATGTTCGACTCGTGGACAGATGCGAGGAAAAGGCCCCACGTCAATTTGATTACAGATTTTGGAGCACATCGACGAACTTCATGATGTCAGTCCAATCTTGGCTAGTTCAAGGAATATGGTCAAATTTATGTACAAGTTTCAACATGTGCTAGATCTAATGAGATCCCACACACAGAAGAGAGAATAGAAAAGGCCCGGCGCAACTAGGTTTGCAACACAATTCTTGTGTTTGCACTCCGTTATCAAAGAAGAACAAGCCCTACGGAACATGGTGGCTTCAAATGAATGGAGGTCTTTACCTCAAAGCAAGAGTGATGATGGGATGGAAATTACATCGATGATTCAAGGCAACCACTTCTGGGAAATGGGAAGAAAGATTATAAATGCGGTTGAGCCTCTTGTGCGTGTTTTGAGAATGGTAGACAGTGAAGGGTCTACAATGTGCTATTTGTATGAAGGTATGAATCGAGCAAAAGAAGGAGTCAAGAAAGCTTTCAATAACGACGCTTCCAAGTTTATGCCATATTGGGATATCATTGATAAACGATGGAATGAGACCTTAGATAATCCTCTTCATGCTTTTCTGGGTACCTAAATCCATCACTCTTTCATCATAAGCTTGTGAAGATGGATCTTGAAGTGAAGAATGCAATTGATAAAGTGAAGGCAAAGTTGTTTCCCGTGGAAGAAAGAAAAGATTTCACTAATGATTTAAGGCGTTATCATTCTCGAGATCCTAAAATGTTTGTAGAGTCTGCCATTGAGTTGCTTGATAATGCGGCTCCAAGTGAGTAATTGTTTTAAAGTTTATAGTATTTAGATTATGATTTGTGAACATCGTAGGCTCCTAGCTAAACTATACTTTGTATTTTTAGGAGTATGGTGGGATATGTTTGGGATTGAGATCCCTACTTTGCAAAAGGTGGCAATCAAGTTGTGCAGCCAACCTTGCAGTGCTTCTGGATGCGAAAGGAATTGGAGCGCTTTTGATGCGGCGCACACAAAGAAACGAAATAGACTAGAGCCGAGAAAGTTGCATGACTTGGTCTATATGTCAGGATGAACATGCACTTCATGAAGACAAGTACATTGAAAGAATCCAAAGATGCGGATCCTATCTTTCTTGATAATATCTCGGCGTTCCCGGAAGATCTTGGCGATGACGATGAGTGGTCATTTTCTTCGGATAGTGAAGTGGATCCAAACACAAACTTGGATGTTGAAAATGAACTTGCTTTAGATATGGATTAAATGTCTCTTTTTTATTTGAAATGTTTAGATGTCTTTTTTTGATGGCTCATTATGATATATCATGTATGGATTCTATGGAACACTTTCATGCCACTTTAGAGTTTAGACTTTATGATGTATTGGAATGGGTCGGTTAATTCGTATGTGTTATGTAGCTTACTATTGAAAACAATGAAAAGCTGAATATTATGATCTATTTGTTCTTTCTTAGAAAACTCATATGCTATATGTTTTGATTATTTAATGTTGGCAAATGACATATACACTTGGTATAATTTTTAAGTTTTTTTTATTTTTTCCCGATGTTTTTCCCTTTTTTTCCCGTTTTCGTCGTATCTTTCCGATTTTTTCCCTTCCCGTTTTTCCCGTTATTTCCCTCGTCGTATCTTTCCGATTTTTGCCCGTTTTTTCCCTGGTTCAAACCATGTAATTGCGTTTAAGGTACTTAAGTGCTAAATTTAGAGTTTCATTGGTCAATTGGAGGCCCGATTAGATATCTTTAACATGATTAGTTGTCATCGACGTGTCTTGAATCTTTTTTATTAATCATAGGATCTGGATGTTTTTTATTTTATATTTTTATTTTTTTTTCTAGATAATTTCCAGTGATTTAGGATGTCGGTGTAGTTTTGGGTGAAGATTGGGTGTATTTAAGTCTTTAAGTAATTGAATAACTATGGAAAGAAGATTAGATATGTTGAACTCATTGAACTCTCTTAGTGTTGGATTAAGATGAAAAGAGGATTTATCTTCTAGAAACAAGTATTGGAAGCATTAAGACTCCTAAATACATGCTATCTTGTTGAATGTCGCTAGAATTCTATCTGCTCAAAATAACCTAAAAATATTTGAAAATTCTTAAGAAAGAAGAAAAAGAAAGGCATTGCATATTTCGAAAGAAATAAGAAATATAGTTGAAATGTAACTAGACATATTCCTCTTAAACTTATGGTCGTAGTTTTTCGTCTTTGAGTTCTAGTTGGGTTAACATTGGTCCTATTTAGGTCTATATAAGGAGGGGACCTCCACCCCTTTGTAATCAATTATTTTTATCAACAAAATCATATTTCCACCATTGTTGAATTTATTTAGAAGAATTTTGTGAAACCATTCTTGTCTCTATTTCTGCACTGGATGACCTGTCTATGATCCACCATTGTTGGATTTTTTCTCCTTCGTCATTGTTAAGCTATTAGGCAGAGCGGAAAGAACTACATCACCTTACGGGATATGTCTGAAGCTTATCTATTGTTCTACTTGCATTACATAATGAAATATGTGATGTTGTTTCCACCAAAAAGACATTGTGCTTTGCTTGTGTAACTAATGAGATGCTTTGAATTGCTTAATGCTAGGTCAAAGTTGGACCATTATCTGTTTCTCCCATGGGATTTGGAACGTGGGCTTGGGGAAACCAGCTACTTTGGGGATATCAAGAGGAAATGGATAGTGTTCTTCAAGAGACTTTTAATTTGGCGGTGAGGAATGGAGTCACTCTTTTCGATACTGCTGATTCCTATGGAACTGGTAGATTAAATGGGCAAAGTGAAAGGCTTCTCGGGAAATTCATCCGTGAATTTCAAGGTCAGCCAGATTAGGATTATCGCTACATATGCATTATACATATAGTGTTGAAGTCGATTCTGTAATATGCTATTTGTTCAGTACATACTGTGACCGTTTTGCAGAGCAGACAACTGTTTACAATTATTATTTTTTTGGTTCCATGTCTTTTATGGATCATTCTCTATCTATATATGCACATCATTGTTCTTTCACGTAATCGTTAAAATTAAGTGGTAAAGATGCCACTAAATTTGTTATATTCCAGTTTCCTTTATGTCACCATTAGAAATCTAAGTATCGTAGTGTTGTGTGACTTTATCGTTAATTTCTGTGTATTCCAGGACCAACTAAAGTTCAAGATAATATTGTCATTGCTACAAAGTTTGCAGCATATCCTTGGCGCCTGACTTCTGGACAGTTTGTGAGAGCCTGCAAGTATTCTCTCGTGATTGCTGTTTGTTACACACACATGAATACTTGCACAATCACATAAACTCGCAACTTGCAGAGAATTTTCAGTACGGATACATGTAATTGCAATCATTCATACCTTTATGCTGATACTTCTAAAAAGAAATTTATTCTCAGAAAGGTTTTTCTTCCGTGTTTTTGTGCCAACTCATTCTAATAAGATACATCATAAGCCTAAAACAATAATAGAATTGTTTCTCTACTCTCATTGTCTGCATTAGTTCTAAAACTTGACTAAATGTGTTGACAGATCTTCTTTGGATCGAATGCAACTTGATCAAATTGGAATAGGACAGTTGCACTGGTCAACTGCAAACTATGCTCCTTTACAGGAGTTGGCTCTTTGGGATGGGCTAGTTGCAATGTATGAAAAGGTTATTATATGTATTCTAAGTACAGCTTGATTATCAGCCATTTATGTTCATCATCAATCGATTCAATCCAGACAATTTACATGATTTTTTTTCTTTTTTTTGAGCAGAAGGTTTGTATTGTTTCTGGTATATGTCTAGATAAATAACTTCCGGACAAAGGAGATAATGTATCAAGATGAAAATTTTCTGCTTGTCCCATGTCCATACCTTTACAATTAATGCTGAAGACATATACTGACAGTAGTTGTGGTTATAAAAAAATGTTATTAAAATTTTTGTATTTGTTTGGTCATTAAGGAGTAGGATGGCAGGTAATAAGATGCAGAAGCTCTTAAACATTTGTGGCTCATGTAGTATGTTCTTGTCCATTCGTTATAGCAAATATTCCCAGTGTCAATCTATGCATTGTTGTTCGTCATGCACATTTTCCTTTTATAAGATTGAAGTATATGCATGTAATCCCCTTGGAATGAATTTTCTTCGCATTTCAATATTTTCGACACTTGTATCTAAACATACTTATATAGATTAGATTTAAAATGTGGCATTGTTATTAGTTTTCTTTTACAAACTCTGCAGAAGTATTCTTTTAGTCATTGGATCTCACTTTCCTATAAATAGAGCCTCTAGATGATGGAACATATGCCCTAAAAGCCATCTATGTAATACATCAATGCGACTTCCTTTCTTATTTCTTCTTGATTAGTACTGCATTTTCATAGACATGTGTATGTCTTACACTGACCTAGGGCTCTGAAAAGAGTCCATAGGTTGCTTTCTCTCAGAAATAAAGTGTGGCTTCTGGTCAAATGAGGATTGTTTTGTTCATCACCTGAAAATTAATCACAGCTTAGGACGAGGTTGGGCATCAAAAAATCATAATCATATGGTTGCCATAGCGGACAACGTTTCGGCGTAGTCGTTCCTCTAACAAATGATGAACTGGTTAACACATGAGTCCATCTCCGAAATATATCCTATGTCTGAGTGGGAGTAGGGTGTCCAACATGGAATCCGTCGTAGACGCTTATCCATTTTGGATATTAACAAATCTAACCCTCAGCATGATTAAATAGGTTTTCAAGTCTCCGATATTTCACATATAGTAGGCGAACCGTAGAGCTTGATGTGGCAATCCTTTGGACCTTCTCCATGAGGTTAGAGAAACACATGTTTGTGCCTCCGCCTTATTATTTACTTTTCTATCCTGCAAACAGATTATCGTATATCTTTTGTTGCTCACAAATGTTTAAAAATGCATTACGTTAATTCATTAGTGTATTATACGGCCCTTCCTGTTTATTTAAATGAACTTTTAAATAGCTTGAACAATATTAACTCTCCTGTTATGTATATGCCATAAATAGATATACTAAAATGTCAACTAGGAAAAAAAGCTTTGTTTTACCAAAATATGTATAAAAAAATGACCATGACCTTATATCCTGATTGTATCACCTCTAAAACCACATGCCATACAGAGGTTCAACATAAGTAGCTTTTAATTAGTACTGGCTTTTTATTTCTTGTTTCTTGCTGCAAATGGATAGCTAGGATAATGTAACAGGGTTTAGTTGAGAGAATTCTACTGAGGGTCCAATTGTATGTAATCACTCGTATCTATTGCGGATTTTAGCCACTGGATATTAGTAGTAAGTGCTGCTGCATTGTGAAGTAATATGGAAATATATAATGAATGCATGTGTCATGTAGGGTTTAGTTCGTGCTGTTGGTGTTAGCAATTATGGGCCGAAACAACTTATTAAAATTCATGATTACCTGAAATGTCGAGGTGTTCCACTGTGCTCAGCTCAGGTACCTCATCTGTCTCAGGGCTTCCTCACTGTAAATAATTAATATTGTATTCAGTAGTTGGCATTCGATTGAGATGAAACGAATTTCAACTGCAGGTTCAATTTTCTTTGCTGAGCATGGGTAATGATCAACTAGAGCTGAAAGAAGTTTGTGATTCTCTAGGCATCCGCATGATATCATATAGTCCTCTTGGATTAGGAATGCTCACTGGAAAATATACAGCTTCCAAGCTGCCACGTGGGCCACGGTAATGAGATTCAACCTTTTACTTGAGAGGAAAATTTTGTGCTATAGGGCAGTTTGCATAAAATTTTCATGCTTCCATCCTTCTGTAGGGCTTTGTTGTTTCGTCAAATTCTTCCAGGTCTGGCTCCTTTGCTCAGTTCGCTGAAAGATATTGCACAAAGGAGGGGAAGAACTATGTCACAAGTATGTGCTTTGACTTGCTCATTCAGAAAGTTATCTAACTGTATGAGTTCTAAGAGAAGTCCAATAAAATTAATTAATACGCAAGCTCTATGTTCATATGCATCAAAATGTTGTTAAACGAAGAGGTCACATAATATAAGATGAACATAGCAGAGATAAGGATCTTGGGGTGGACATATAGTAGAATAAGGGAAATTAAATTAGAGAAGCTTAGCTGTTAAACCAAGAGCGCATAAAGTGTGATAGAACCACTTGAGATGTTTTGGCATGTGCAGTGTCGGCCCAGATAAGCCATTGAGGTTTACAAATTCAGTTTAAGGACTAAAGAAGTAGTGAGAAGGCAGTGGAAGATAATTCCATTTCAAAATTTTGTTGGAAATTTGATTGGGTGCATCAAAAGTACCTCGTGAGACCTACTTGATCCAAATTTGGTTTTTTCGGGTGAAACATGTTAAACTTTGATTGAAGAATTGTTATTTCAACCTATTGAGATAGTCCACCGGTTTAGTCCCACATCAGTAAGAGGGGCACCCATTGGCCGCTTAATATAACCGTTGTGGACCTCCCTTACGAACCGGGTTTGGGGTGTGAGAGTATCTAACATGGTATCAGAGTTGAGCTCGTCTCCTGCTCCAAGTACGCCCTTACCGATTGTGCCTTGCCACGCATGCTCCGCGTGAAGTGGGGTGTTGAGATAGTCCACCGGTTTAGTCCCACATCGGTAAGGGGGCACCCATTGGTCACTTAATATATCCACTGTGGACCTCCCCTTACGACCCGGATTTTGAGGTGTGAGGGTATCTAACACAGTCAAACGAACCTAAAGGAACATGTACTTACGAGATATCATTTCA